>JABWPP010000048.1:25791091-26991091 GCA_016920855.1 Puya raimondii
TAATATTACTCTAAACTAGAGCAGCATATGCTATAGTGAAATTGATTACACAAGGGGATAAATCGGCCGCATTAAGATTACCATCTGGGGAGGTTTGTCTGGTAACCAAAAATGCTTAGCAACGTTCGGACAAATGGGTAATATTCGGATGACCGATTGACTCTAGAGATATGATAATATGGAGAAGATGAAATTATTTGAGGCACGCACAGATTCAGAAGCGCCCTTTGTTTCGAATTTCAAAGAAGAACGGCGGATTATTCACATTTAATTTGATGTTCATAAGCGAATTGAAAGCTAAGTAGTGATAATTAAGATCCCCTGGGGTAAAACAGAGATATCCCCTCTGGCACTCATAATATATAGAAGAATCAACGTAATTTCATTGAGTCATTCAGTTTGAAAGCTATATGAAAAACATAAGCCTAATCAGGATTCAACAAATTTGTATTCTTGTGTACCCACTTATTTGATACTTCATCATACGATTCATATAAGATCCATCAATATAAATATCATCATATACATCTAGAAAGCTATATGATTTGACCGAAGCTTGTACAGTTTGGAAAGAAATTTTTATTGATAAAAGAAGAATCTACTTCGGCCGGTAGACTCGTGAAAGGACCATACATAACATAAAAAATCACATGTGGAACCGATGGACAATTTGCTAGAGCAGTAGGTGCTGTAACGAAACTGATTGCAAATCAAAGTAAATCGGCCACATTAGGACTACCATCTGGAGAGATCCAAAAATTTGGTTGCAATAGTTGAGAGTTCCTATCGTCAAAAACAACTTATTATGAGTACAAAGACAGGCTGGGGCTTCGCAAACCATCTTCCGTTCAACCCAAACTATGTTGGGACCTCCCTCTATGTGCGACCAAACTACGATGGAAAGAAGGCTCAACATGTTGACAAAACTTAAACGGATCTGTAAATATCTTATCACAACTAGCCATTCTTTATTTTGACAGTTGCGAGCAACTTAAATTATGTTCGCGACCCGTACCAATTGGTTAAACCGAATCC
This sequence comes from Puya raimondii, assembly GCA_016920855.1. Lineage (NCBI taxonomy): Eukaryota > Viridiplantae > Streptophyta > Magnoliopsida > Poales > Bromeliaceae > Puya > Puya raimondii. The sequence goes on from JABWPP010000048.1 coordinate 25,792,127, forward strand.
AACTGAATTAAGTTCGATTTGGATTTACAAATCCATAAATCAAAAAATTTTGGTTCGGTAGTAGTTTTCTTTTTTTCCCCAAACAAGCCGCACCAGACCAAATTGCACCTCTGGTTTCGAAAAGAAACAAAATAAACCAACAAAACATGAGAGCAAACTGATAAATTATGACCAGAAATAAGAATCTGCAAAAAGCTGAAACGTCACTCGCATACCACATGGCACGAAATATATTGCCTTCAACAGAATGAATGAAATAGAGTTTCTCACATTCCTACACACTGGCAAGAAATTTGAAGAACCAGCAGTCACAGACATCGTAGCAACCAACAAACATATGCTTAGCAAGGTTCACTCCCCCACAAACTTTAAAATCTAGCAAAATATCCCGCGGCTTCTCACTGTTATCTAGAGGGAAAATATCAAGACATTTCATCCAGTTTCTGTAAAGGAAAGGTGAAAACATATGGACACCTCAACTCTTATCCCTTTTGAAATAGACCCATAAACTTTCCTTTCTTCCTTTTTGCTTTTTCAATCGATATTCATCAATTTCTCTTTGTTTTGATTTGATTTATTATCATCAAATGAAATGGAAATCCCGCTAATATAAATTGCTCTCTAGTTATTAGCCCTCAAACTGGAAACAAAACCAGCACTGGGTCAGCTAAAAGTTGGATAGAGCCATTAAATTTAAGAGAATCACCATCAAATTTACCAAACATCTGCAGTTCATCTTATGAAATTACTCAAGTCAAAATAAACAAAAGATGATGAGGCGGTCTCAAACACGAAAAAAAAAAAAATATACATGAGATTCTGGGGTCTATCTCAAAGTTGAGGGGTTCTCAATTACCCAAATAGAACGAAAGGCACAGGATGCTGTTGAGGCCATAGTTGACAAACCTGAATAAAACCTGAAACTTCCTTCTCTTCCTTCATCATTCGGAAAGAGGCTTACGGGCCAAAAAGAAGTACATTGGTGTAAAAATCTCTTTCCTGCATCAACATCACCTAATGTAAGACTAATGTGCGAGTCCAAAAGCAAGAAATAAATCCACATTGGAGAATCAAATATGAAATTCATATAGTCAAGTTTGGATTTGATCTCCACTATTGCTGAATTAGCAGCCCTCCACTTGTATCAACCAGTGCGTGAACCCAATCAGGCATTCTTAATGGTAAGTTCAATTACGTAGTTGTAGGTTGTGGAAATTTAACTCACCTGCCACCATCTACAAGCCCTTCAGCAGCCTTCTCTAGGAATGAAGAGACTCTCTCGCTTCCTTCCGGAGCAAGACCAACATACTCTAGTGCCTTAACCTATAAAAGAAAAGGAAGAAATTAAAGGAAGAATTTGACATTAATAATAGACAAGATGGGCCAGAACCAGTATAAGAAGTGAAGAACTAAAAGAAGTAATATCCATATATAAGTTACCATAGTTTTGGTAATGAGACGTCCCAATCCTGTCAACCGAAAGCTAGTAATGGATATCCGACTTGTATCCAAGGGCAAATACCATGGCACAGTGGAATCTTCTGCAAGATCTCTCTCCCATACAACCTTCAAGTGGAGAAGTCATTCACAGTATAAGCTCACAAAGTAGTAAAGACGAGTGCATAGAGTGGACTACTATCAACCAAAATTATCTGTAATACTTCAAAGCCAAAACCCTAAAAAATGCATTTAATGTGAAAGATAGGATTTTTCTTCCCACATTGTTTTCTAATGAAAGGTGTTAACTATATTCTTGGGTCCATAACCTGTCAGATCAATCTTTTGGGTAACATTGTATCAGAGACAATTCTAACCCCTTCATTTTGTGAGGGCGTGGGTTCTTTCTCCACCTAAGTTTATGTCTTGGGCTATTAAATTGTCTCAAGCCCACAAGTGACGGACGAGTTAAATAAATAGGTAAAAATGTATAAAACTTATCTCATTATCACCCGTTTGGATATAACTATCCAATCTTTAAAAATTTTGATTTTACTACCTGGCCTTTTAATTTATTGGATTTGAGGTTTTGAGCAAATTAGTGACTCTTTAACTTCAAAATTTGAATGCGTCGTTTATCTTTACGGGTTTACTTGGTATAGTTTATGCAATTTACATAACTATAAACTCACTAAAGTAAGAAATTAGTTTAAATTTTGTATCCGAAGAGTCATCAAATCACTTAAATCAAATAAATTGAAAGATTGGTACTAAAATCAAAATTTCCAAAGATTGGGTAGCCGGATCAAAATGATCTATAGTTCAGGTAAGTTTTATACATTTGTAGCGAAAAAAATATATTAAAGACACCTTAGAGATAAATGGTTGTTTTACATCATTTAACATGGTATTTGAGTAGGAGATGTAGAGATAAATGGTTGTTTCACATTATTTAATATGTTATAAAAGTAGGAGATCCTGTGTTTGAATCCCAAAAGGCTCCCAGTCACGTCTTGAGCCTATCAAAATGTATCGATCTAAGACGTGAAATGGAATATTGAATGCATAATATTAAAACACCATTTTCTAGTAGCTTAAGTTTTTAGAGAATAATAGTGATTTCAATTATTTAACAAAGGCAATATAAATGGATATAAAACATAGGAGATTGATCTTGAAATCCAATAAAACATACTCCTACCAGGCCGTTCGTTCCACAATATGTAGTATTCCGGGAATCCTCCTACTTTCTATTTAAAATATTCAAATCGTCACCATGGAACTCAGGTCGGGAAGTTGCAAGAGATGTTGATGAAGTTATGGAATCACCATACATTCCATGGGTTAGGAGGTTTTGCCATTCCCATACTTGATGGGAATCATGAGTAGTTCATTAACAAGAATACACAAATCCCCTACAGCTTCCCAACCCAAGTGGCATGGTTAGTTGGTAACAAATTTATCATTCAAAATATAAAATATACAATATTCTTGGAATACTATAAACAAGTGAAACGAAAGACCCCTAAGTGTATCTCAAAGGAATCAATTACTGCTTGATCTGTGTAATAAGCCACGTCTCTCAACTTACCTCAAATCCTGCAAGCTTCAAAGCATCAAGGCATTGGGTTGTTGTGCGGATATCTGGAAGGCCATTACCAAGCTCAATTTCGGCCTTAGTTTTCTTGTGGCTTTCATTGTTAGGATCAAAGTGATCAGTAATGCACCATTCATAGGCAGCGAAACACTGGCCAGGCTTCAGCACTCTATATATCTCCTTATAGCAGCCAACCTACACCAACCAAAAATATTGGATTAAGATTGTGTGCATTCATAATCACAGAAAAGAATTTGACAAGTTTGTATACCGCATCAGGTGCATGACATGTTGCCTCTATTGCATAAATTGCATCAAAAGTATTATCAGAGAATGGCATCTGCATAAAGTCGGCCTGCAATTAAAGTGAAATGCAAAGTAAGAAAACATAAGGACTGCATTTTGGATAAATCAAGTCCAATAATTTTGTGATTAAACATAGAATATAGAGGTAGTAAATATCTCAAGGGACTACAATGCACATTTAGCTCTCAAAATCCAAATTTATCCTTCCAGAATTAAATTTATGCACATCTATTAAGAAATCAAAATTTTGCAGATGTAGCAATCTATAACTTCAAAAATTCTGAATATTTTCTGTAAGGAATTTACATTTCAAAGTGTAAGCAACGCTCTCTAGAAGGAACCATCTGGTAGTACTCAGGCTAAACTAGCAGTAGCTTCAATATGAAAGAACATACCTATTCAGAGATCTCACGTTTGCAAATATAGCAATCTAAAAAATGTTGAAATTTATGAATGCTTTCTTTAAGCAATTTCACTTTTCGGAGTGTAAGCAAATATACTCCCTTGGAGGAGTACATAAGCAGATTGATCTATCTGGTAAGTTTCAGGCTAAACTAGTAGTACACGAGTAGCTCTGATATGGAAGGAGATACGCCAATAATGTACTTTATGTATAGAGAGGTGGGTCTGCATTCACAGAGACAATCATGAGAGGACTGTTGTCTACCTTCACAAAGTTGCAAGATTCACTCAACCCTGCCAACCGATTTAGCTCCTGCCACACAATTATTCGTAAATAACAGCGACTTTAGGAATGAAAATAAGGCAAAATAACCTTGATATCTGATATAATATAAAAGGTCGACACAACAAAGAGTAGAAAGCTTGGAAATATACCTTGCCCCTTGATATCTGATATTCATTGTTGTTCAATCCTGTAACCGATGTCAAGCTGCAATAACCAATGACCAAAATAGTATAAGTCCAAGCAGCAAAAAATAATTATGAAATGTTCATACTGCAATCAAATTAACTCAAAAGCAAAGTGAAGCATCAACAAGCACTGGAAGGCTGGTGACTCCTGCAAAATATTAGTCTCGATGCAAGAATAAATGGGATATTCAAGTGTTCTGAGATTGAACTAGACCTTCTATTTTTTTAGTTTAACTTTATTTAAAATTAGTCTTAGATAAGATCATTTTAGTATGATTTAAAATGTTGAGTTAAATTAACATTTTAATCTCAACATGCACGGTTACTATGCTTACATCATTCACTGTTAAGTGTCTATCAATTTATAAAACAGCTGATTCTAATCATTGAAAGATTCTAGTTAACAGCGTGCTACCGAAAAGTCTAGATACAGGTTGGTCAACCGGCAAAGAAAGAAATCAGTAGCATTGCATTCTGTCACACTTCAGTCGATGAGGGCAGCCAATTGCTGAACTTAGGTCGATCACCCAGTGATCCGGATCTTTTTTCAGGTTCCTTCAGAATTTCATCATTAATTTGTTGTTATCTAGTTCTGAAAAATGGCATATCCACATGTTGGCTTAATCGTTAGAATAACTAAATAGCTGGTGGCCGAATTAAGTTCGCAAATTAAAAGTGCTATTAAAAAATTGCCCACTTTGAGAGCATAGCAGAAGGCTTCCTCCTTCAAAGTAAAGATCTAAAGCCTCTACAAAGATTGAAAAACACTGTATTGAACACAAGAAGATTGCCTATCTTGGAAAGCGCACCAGTAGGGATGCGAAGGGATCCAGGTTGGCGAAGCTCCTATCCTAATCCGCCCCAAATGGGATAGTAAATGGGTGGCAATAAATGGATTGGGGGCAGTAAACAAGGCCATTTTCATGATCCAAGACGAACTCCCCATCTCCCAACACGAATCTGCCTGGATAAGTATTTAATTTATAGAATAAGTTTTATTTTTTCAGAATATTATTTTAGTTCTAAATATTATTTATTTCTAACATAAATATAATTTAAAATCAACTTGCTTTAATAGTAATTTCATTTTTTAATTTTTATTTTAACTAAAACAATAAAACTTAATTTAAATTTGAATAATAAATAGAAAAAAAAGTTGGCAGGGCAGATTCAGAGCGCTGACAAGAGGCAGATTCTTAGGTAGGACGGTTCATGGGAGAAATATTTTACCCCATCACGAAAGTGGGTTGCGAGGTTAGGCGGATCTGGTGTTGGAAGGGCGAGAGGCGGGATGGATCTCTCGCCCACAGATCCGATCAGTTTGCACCCTTACCCACTAGATAGATTGTGAAGCATTGGAACAGTTGAACATGCACGGAAGATAATTTCTCGATATGGAAAGTCCTAGCCTCCTAGAAAAGAGGTTAGGTCATGGAGTACTGGGTTCCCATAAACTTGATGTGAACTTCTTCTCTTTGCCGCCTCCTCTTTCTTCCACTCTTTCTCATCTTGTGCAATTCAAGCTTTCTACATCGTCGCTGCTGATATACAAGATTGGTTTAAGTCTTAAAATTTTCACTCAATTTAATTCACCCTCCCCCTACCTTAAGTTGCTAAACGATCTAAAAAGATTATGTTGTCCGACTAAGACACTACAAACCAATAGCCCACCTCCAAAGAAAAGTAGATCGTGATGGAATTATCTCTAACTTCTAGTTCTATCTTCATGCCAGAATAACTTGGCAAAAGAGAAGTCAGAAAAAAGTGAGATGCACAGAAAATATATGACAAATAAGAAGAAAAAAGAACAAAGGTTTATGGTATGTTAAATCATGTGATAAAACCTAGAATCAAATAAGCTAATTAAGATAAAAAAAATCTCCGACATTATAATAAAAGGAATAACTAATTAACTAGGTTTGGAAAGCAAGAGAGGGCTCCTCTATTGTTTTCAAGCTTCTGTAAGATTAGAGGTCAATGGCAATGATAAATATATAAGCTTATGCTTATATATTGACAGTACAAACCACGGAAATTTAATCCTTGAGAAGCTGCTTAAAGTAGAGGATTACAGGACGAGACGAAATTATTATTATGCAGTAGCAAATTAAAGAAAAGAAGATACAAGACCATTTAAATGCTGTTTGTCATTATTATTTCTCCGCCATGCTTAAGCAGAAACGTTAGTCTTTGATAACCAGAATTTTTGTGCATCATCCTTTAAAGGTCCTCTACTCAAATACAACTCCTCCAACTACTCTGTGAAAACTAAGTACCATCTTGTATCTGCAGATAGATTGTTTTTTTGCTTGAATTTTTTCTATTCACAATCTTCCAAAATCATATTATGCAATGAGAAAAATTGTACTTTTTAACCAAACAATAAGGAAACACCCTTTCGGTACAAATTTTCAACGAAAATAATTTACCTGAATCTAGCAATTTCACGTAGTGGTCCTCCAATTCCACATCCCACATCCAAAACCTGCAGGTAGAAGTATAAAGGCAATCTTGACTTGTCCTAAGCAAACACATAGCATGTTATTCTTTTTTATGTTATTTGTAAAACAAAAATGTCACAAAGACCTTCATTCCCCTTTCCAATCCTAGTTGTAGGGCAAGAAAGTGCTCATGCCGTTTGATGCTTTCCCTTAATGATTCGCCTTTCCATCTAGAGATGATTGAAGCACATATCAACATAATAAAATTATCATAAGAAAATGTACAAATAGAACGTGACTTCCTTTTTTTTCAACAATGATACTTATGTTATGAGTGAGCGAAAACAATAACAAACCTGTGAGCAAAGTGAAAAGATTCTCCCCAGCCATACTCATAAAAGCTGGTTGCCAGATCATAATATTTATTAACCTGAGGTGCAAAACAAAATTTCAGTCATGACATCACGGGAATTTAAAATACAGAATCTGTGGTATCAAAATATAAAGTATTTCTATTGTTCGAATTTAATAAAACAGAGGGAACAGGTTGACACTACAGAAGGATCAGATATTTTTAAATTTATATTTTATGATTCTATCAGACTAGTATATTTCAAAAACTTGTCAACTTTTTCCAAAACTTCGAAAAGCATAAAGAAAAATCTACTTTTATTTAAAGTTTGTTTGGATACATTCACTCAGGTATTCAAAATCAATCCACCAAATCTTCCTCCACTTTCTTATAGTATAAGGTGTACATAGTACATGTTTTTCGGTTCAAGTAACTCCAAATCTAAGTTTCCTTTCCTACTGCACCATCTGAGAAGTAGGATGAGAAAATTAAATTCAATATTTCTGGAAAAATTGTCTACAAACTTATCATCAAATAGTCATCTCTTATTTTCTAATTAAGCTTGAATGCCTATGGGGCTCTCTCTCTCTGCCCATATGTTAATTCACTAACAGCTAAAAGCATAGGTTGTAAAATAAAATCTGATTGTTCTAAACTCTATGCGAAAGTCAACCTTCTAATGGAGAGCTTCACAATAAATTCTGTTCCAACAATTATTGTGCAAATCAAAACTTGGAAAGTTCGCAAAGTATTGGGCATATATAAAGTATTAGCACATTGACAAGGAAGCAGAACAAATAAAAAGTGAGGGCATCGATGAACCGATTCTGTTATAATGATACTTTCACAAATACAATATCACTGACATCAAGCTTCTTTCAATATTACATAAAAACCTATAAACCAGCAAGATTTCTCATTCAATTTATTTACAAAACTGGAATGGAATTAATTGATCTTTTGTAGATATTGGAGAGCCATATCTTAGAGAACCATAAACCTCAACCATAGAATCCTATGATCTAAATTTAAAACCGTAACCTTATACCTACATCTAGCGTCATCTAAACCATGTAAATCACTCCCGACAAGGAAGATATCTCTCACCTCCAAAAAGCAAGCGAGAGCTCAAAGATTTCCTCTCTTTCTCTTGCTTTTATATTGCTCTCTATGTTATTTTCAGCCCTCAATTTAAAAATCAAGAAGTATAAGCCCTTAAATCAAAGGAACCATGATCAACAGGCAAGACAAGTGCGAAAAAGAGATGCATAGGCAAGTGCAAACTTGGTAATGGAAGATTTGGCTCCAAGCCAAATAACATGGCTAAACCAACGAAGGCATAGCTAATTTTTTATATGTAAAGCCATAAACAATTTTTGATGGACAGAATCGAATTGAATAAACAATTTAAATACAGTTGCCAAAACCTAGCATAATTTTAAGAACTTTTCTTTAATATGTTTGGGCCCATACATGAAATGGTTTATCTATCACATCCAGCAAAAACACCCAATAGAAAAGAAAATATGACAATACAAAGATTAAAATATTGTAGATCAAACGATAAGATAGTCTAAGTATGATGACTGAACTAGAACATTCCTAGTTTGCTTCGATGAGAGGAAGTGGATATTCAAAGTTCTTGTAGGGGAGAACTATCACCAATTTCTACCATTATCCAAATCGTGCAAATCAGGCCCCAAGGAAGGTCTCAGCTCCATCTTGCTGGACCTAAGGACATGTATGGTTTGAAGGATTTGAGGTTTGGAATGGGAATCGGAATGATTCATTCCTATTGTTGGTGTTTGGTTTGAAGGATTAATATTCTGATTTCCATTTCGGGGGGGAATCGATTCCCTTCAAAATGACTCCCACTATGGAGGTGGGAATCAACTTTGATACCGGAAGGGATTGAGAAAAAAAAAGTTTTATTGTTACTAACAATTATTTAAATTCACTAGCAATTATTTAAATTCAAATATATATTTAATTTTAGAATAAATAATACTTTTAAATTTGAAATATGTATTCAAAATTTGATTTTTAGTTTTAAGTTCAAATTTAAATTCCAAAAATAAGTTTGATTTTTGAATTTAATCTAAATTTAAATTTTGACTTCAAACTTGAGCTTGAATTGTAAATTCAAATTTAAAGTTCGATTTATGAGTTCAAATTTGAACTCAAATTTTGATTACGAATTTAGATAGTAAAGTTTAATTTTAAGTAAAATTAAATTTTTTGAATTTCAATTTGAACATAATTCCAATTCCGTTTCCTCTTATGAACCTAACAAATTAGATGTTTTCATCATTCCATTTTCGATTGCAGTCCCTTCCCATTCCTATTCCTATTTTGAACCAGATTTGCCCTAAGCGTAAGCGAAAGCTCAAGAATTTCCTCTGTCTTTCTCCCACTTCACTATTCTCCATATTGCTATCCTGCCCGTTCTACAGGAGACCACTTCATCCCTCAACTGAAAAGAGAAATAAGCATATGCCCTTAGATCAAAGGAACCATGATCAACAAGATAAACTAGTAGGAAACACAAATAGAGAGATGAAGGCAAACTTGGAATGGGAGAGTTGACTTCACCAAGACAAATAACCGGGTTAGAGTCGCAAGACCGAACAAGACATGGTTAACCCAACAGATTTCTGTATGTAAGGCCATAAACAATTGTTGAACAAATATTTTAGATACAATACTCAAAATCTAGCAGGAATTTAAGAGCTTAGTTTTCTTTCACATGCTTGGACAACTCATGAAATAGGTTATCCATCACATCTGCCAAAAACTTTCACTATGCTCAATATCATTTGATTGAATAGTTGCCTCAGCTCCTTGCTGTTTGAAGAAATCGTTCCCTTCAAGTGGTCTTTTTTCACAAAAAGCAGACATGAGATAACAAATCAAGTCTTTCCCTAAGATTTCGAATAGCTGTCCTGAATTCAAGTTGATTATGTTTCGCTTCTTCCTCGAAATAAGACGATCAAATAATTCCCAATCAGGGTCCTTGCGGATTGGATCATCCATAGAGTATAAAAAAAGAAACTCTAGATATTTGCTATCTTTCTCTTTGAATGAGATCGCAATTCCAACTACGGTTTCATTAGATATCTTATACCTAATATCCCTCTTTTCTTCGATCCTAACTATCGCAATTCCCAATCATTGGGGCTTCCTACTTTGATATCGCAAACTCCGCATGATACCTAATATCCCTCTTTTCTTCGATCCTATTCCTCCACTATCGCAAACTCCGCATGATACAATTTTTATTTATTGGGAGCACCCATAAAGCAAGTAACATAATAATAAAAAGAAATTAGGAATATTACAGGTCAAATGGTAAGATGGTCCAAATTAAATGACTAAACTACAACATTCATTGTTTTGCATTGATGGCTTCAAGGGAATCTTCAAATGGACTATAGGGGCTTAACCACTCAAAAAGTTATCCATTTTCTTATTTATTCAAGAGAAAACTCATAGGGTCACTCAAGAAGCTCAAGAAGATAATATAAAGAACTAAAAGTTTCTTTTCTTTGTATTAGTTACAAGCTAAGGATTCTACTTTGGATATGTTACTTCCTTTAAAACTTTACCTTATGACTCATCTCCTTCATTTCCTTCTTTTATTTAATATCTTGCCATACAACTACATTAGCCTTTTCGTGAATCATACATGATATTTTCCTTTTTCTTTACTTTTCCACTTATTATATAGGATCATTCATCGTCTATTACTCTTCTTCCATCTGTCAAATAATAGGCAATCATAAACAAATCAAAATCAAACATCTAGATCTTCTGTTGTCAAAATCTTCAACTAGAATTGATCCTTATGCCTCCTCAACATGCTCTTATTATTTCCTCCACATAAATTACCTTATCCAAATATTAGCCTAGCACCTCAACTTACGACATCATTTACGATTTCCTTATAGCTCACTAAATCCTCACAGGTTGCAGTGTAGAAAGGAGCTTACAAATATGATTATACAATACAACTTATAAAACTGTTGTTTAAAGAATTTTTCACCACAAAGAAGATAAAAAGTATTCTTACCATATCACTGTAGTTGCTTTTTCTTGTTTCCTCATCTCCTCCAAAACAAACGTGATACTTCTCATATCTGGAGAAGTGAAAAGGTGCATCTCACTTAATAGAGAATATACAACAGCAATTACAAATATCTACTAGTGGTTAACTCATTATGTAAGCAGAATAATGAAAATTCACCGCTACATTTTTAACTTCGATTATTTGAATGTAGGAACTATTTATAATAATGAAATAAGTTAAAGTCCATAATACTTTTCATTTACCCACAATAAAGTTAAGAAAGGTAGGTTAAACTAGAATTGTATGAAGAGAAAGAATTCATATGGCAGATCCTACTAAATTTCTTTTGAGAATTCATATAGCTGAAGCCCATTTACAAGATTAAGTGAGTAAAGTTGAATATTACCAGTTACTTAATAGATAGGGTCCGTTTGGTTCACGGTTTGCAATATTCCGGTAATCCCTGATATTTTCTATTGAAAATATTCAAATCATTACCATTCAACTCAAGTTGGGTAGTTGTAAAAGGTGTTAGTGAAGCAAGGGAATTATTATAGATTCCTAGGCGGTAGGAATACTAGATTATCATGGGTTAAGAGGTATTCTCATTTCCATGCTTGATGAAAATCATTAGTAATCCATTAGTAAGAATATACTAGTTCTTAACAACCTCGCAACACAAGTGGCTTGATAATTTAGTAATAAACTTGCCATTACAAATATAAAATATACAACATTTTCGGAATATTACAAACCTTGAACCAAACGGCTAAATAGTATAATCTGGAAGTGACAACTCTTTACGAAGTAAAGCAACAAAACTAAAGAGAAGCTGTTGTAGCTTTTATGGAGAGTTAATAACTCAGTTAGTTATATACAATATGGAGAACACAATAGAACAGCAAGTAATATAATACTGGTCCATTAAGTGAATGTTGCAATCATCCTATTGATTCCACAATTAAGGATAGCTTTGCAGGAAGTTTCTGGCTGCAAAAGAAAGTTGGCCAAAAATGAAAGTAAAAGGGAAAGAAGCAACATGAGCTGGGTGAAGACCCCACTGCAAAATGGAAGGGTCATTTTCACACTCATACCAAACAAATACGTAGTCCAATACAAGAAAATTCAGCTAAAGTGCCTCTGCAAATAGAACCTTCGAAACTCTAGATTTGCTTACACCATAGAAGATAATAAAGAAGGAGAAGGGCCTGTTTCGATGTCGAAGCAAGTTCTTCACAACTATTGCAATATGAGGATTTCTCTTGTGATTTAAATCTAGAAGTTTGCCTTTGGTCCCTAGCAAGGTGCAGGGAGTCAACTATGGGATGATTTATCTAATTCCAAGATAATAAGTTGGATGGCAAATATAGTACGTCATTGTAGACATCTACTCATACTCCTTGACAACCAATTGATTAATGCTCCTCCTTCAATAACCAAAGGAGATGGGTTGAACAAGATGTTCATGTATCCAGACAGGCCCTAAAGGAACTCTGCTGCACAAAGGAAACATTTGTTCATCTTGCAGTTATTCAGATTGCTTATTTTGTGTTTTTCAATCACACTTGCATTCAGCAGTCGTCATAATCTCATTAGTCATGATGGTAAAAGCAAAGTCCTAATTGGTCAAAAACCAACTTCTAGATCTGTCAATCCACCATCATCATAAATCTACGTGATATATATATATATATATATATATATATATGTATGTATGTATATATATATATAGAGTCCGGCTACTATCCTCTTAAGAGGATAGAAGCTTTTGTCCTATCAAATTTGTGGCCGTTAGATCTAACTTTTAATCATTTTCAACTGTTAGATTATACTATTCAACCAACCACCCACTCAACCCTAGGGGGCCACTATCAACCTAACCGTAACCACTCTCATCCTAGCCGCACATCTTTTCATCCGAACGGTAGAAAATTTAGGAGGACGAAGGCTCCCATCCTCCTAAAAGGATAGTAGCTGGATTCTATATATATATATGTGTGTGTATATATATATATATATATGTGTGTGTGTGAGTGTGAACTAGGCTACTATACTATTAATAGCACCAAGTCATTGGTGCTATCAAGTTTTCGGCCCTTGGATGAAGGGATATGCGGTTAGAATGATTGTGATCCCCTAGAATTTAGTGGGTGGTTGGTGGAATAATATGATCTAATGGGTGAAAATGATCAAAGGGGTAGATCTAATGGCGGAAAACTTGGTAGCACCAAGTGCTTGGTGCTATTGACAGCATTGTAGTCGAACTCTCTCTCTCTCTCTCTCTCTCTCTCTCTCTCTCTCTCTCTCTCTCTCTCTCTCTCTCTCTCTCTCTATATATATATATATATATATAGAGCTAGTCTCCTATACTATCTATAGTACCGGGGCTCCGGTACTATAGTTGCTTTTTCGATCTTAGGGTATTCAAATCAACGATCCACACCGTTGAAATTGATCTAGGATATTTGAAGTTCTTAGAAATAAAATTTTATATTTTTTCGACGTAGTTTACTTTGTGATCAAACCGTTTCAAAATTATCAAATTTCAATGGTTATTATGGCGAGTTTGTAGTTTAACGGTGGAGAAGAATCTAAATTTATTCAAATTTTGATAGAAAATACTTTAAACTACATAGATGAAGGTCGACATTCTTGATCTTGAATTTGAAACTCCTATACTCAAATTTTAAGGATTATTCAATTTTCACCGTTCATTCTGACATGATTTATTTACTAAGTAAACGATATCGAAAAAAACTAAAATTTTATTCCTAAGAACTTCATATACCCTAGATCAGTTTCAACGGTGTGGATCGTTGATTTGAACACCCTAAGATCGAAAAAGTAACTATAGTACCGGAGCCCCGGTACTATAGATAGTATAGTAGCCTCATTCTATATATATATATATATATATATATATATATATATATATATATATAGAATTGAGCTCCTATGCTTTTAAAAGTACCAAGTCATTGATGCTTGTAGGTTTTCGGCCGATGAAGGAATGTGCGGTTAGGATGATAGTGGTCTCCTAGGGTTGAGTGTGTGGTTGGTGGAATAGTATAATCTAAGGGGTGAAATTGGTCAAAGGTATAGATCTAATGGTGAGAAACTTCCAAGCACCGAGTACTTGGTGCTTTTAAAAGCACCATGGCCGAACGCTATATATATAGAGAGAGAGAAAGAGAGAGAGTCCGGCTACTATACTCTTATGAGTATGATCGACTTTGTAGTCACAAGTCGTTTTCGATAATAGAGCTTTTGAATCGACGATCTATACCGTTAAACATGATTTAGAGCATTTGAAACTTCCAGAAATCAAATTTCATAATTTATTGGCATCATCTACCTGACGATCAAAAGATCTCAAAATTGATAGTTTTTAATGTCTGGTATGGGATGCTCGCTAGTCTAACGGTGTAAAGAATCCGAATCGGTTGAATTTTTGATAGAAAATTCTATTCACTATCTAGATAGAGATCTATAACTCTGATCTTAAATTAAAGAATCCGATCTTCTATTTTTAGGAGGTTGTTCAATTTTGACCGTTCATTTTATGTCCGCTTGATGAACTTTATTATAATTTCGAAAAATTACGAAATTCATTTTTTAGAAGTTTCGAATGCTGTAGATCATATTTAACAGTGTGGATCGTTGATTCGAAAGCTTCATCATTGAAAACAACTTATGAGGACAAAAAGTTCTCATAAGAGTATAGCAGCCCTACTCTCTATCTCTCTCTCTCTCTCTCTCTCTCTCTCTCTCTCTCTCTCTCTATATATATATATATATATATATACATATATAGGCTATGGCTACTATACTCAGACTCCTTTGTACTCATAAATTTTCGATTATTGGATGAAGGGATGCGCCGTTAGGATGATAGTGGTTTCCTAGGGTTGAGTGGATGGTTGGTTGAATAGGATGATCTAACGGGTGGAAATGGTCAAAGGCGTAGATCTAACGGCCGAAAACTTATAAGTACAAAGGGTCCTATACTCATGAGAGTATAGTAGCCGGACTCTATATATATATATATATATATATATTCACACAAAGATTATATACATAGGAAAACACTAGAATCCCCTAATATCAGAGAGATATGCAGAAAGCTTTTATACACGGGAAGTTACTACAACGGCCTGATATCTTTCCTAACATGATTAACTTGCCCTTTTTCAACTTTTATTTTCCATTTTCTACCATAGTTTTATTTTAATATATGAAAGTAACTAGAAGCAAAAAGTGATCAACAAAATATTACGGCAGAGAGAGGGCGGAACTAGAGGGCAAGTGAAGAAATATACTGCTCGACGGCTGATTTGACTTCATTCTTCTCGATCTGTCCTCCCACCCCAGAAGCAAGATCTAGAGCTCCCGACTTCGACATCACCGGATCCCGCACGACAGCGCAGACAACAAATTATCTGCTAAGTAATTCCAAGGAAAGGGTTACTCATAAAAAGGTCGATCTGTCGTTCCGAACATGCACTTGAAAGATCAGATCTATGGAGGAAAACAGAAATGAAAAACAAACAAACCACAAAGTTGCATTACAAGATAAAAAAGGAACGATGATAAAATGCCTTTCCCAATATGCACTTGAAAGACCAGATCTATGGAGGAAAACAGAAACGAAAAACAAACAAACTACAAAGTAGCAGTACAAGATAAAAAGGAATGACAAAAAGCAAGGATAAGTTATGTTATTTTCAGAAGAGTGCCTCTCGCTGATGAATACATCGAACAAGAGAGCAAAAAAAACTCAAAAGAAAACGACAACCTTGGTAGGAGCCCGTTAGATTAAATATGGCAAAAAAAAATGGGAAAAAAAAAAAAAAAAAAAAAAAAAAAAAAAAAGGCAAAATCAAATGCATGACAGTCCGGCGTTCATTCCCTACATATTTTACGATTTTTAAAGTGGCATGAACATCATCTTCACAAAAGAAAATTAAATTTTGAGATCAATAAAACACAAGAGAAATTCCTGAAAATTGTTTGATGGGTATCTTGGTTTTAGATCGTTTTGATTTTGGAAGCAGAGGCATTGGAGAGAAGAGGGGAGAGATGTGCTACGTACGAAGAGCAGAGGAGAGGAAGAGGGACGACGGAATGTACCAGAGGAGACAGAGGAAAACCAGGGGAGAAGAGAGATGATCGATCCACTTTAAATAGAGAGAAATGGATCAAGAAGAGGAGAGAGAAAGAGGTAGGAGGGGATGCACGTGCCAGTGCTGTCGCCAAACTGTACAAATGGGGAGCACGAGTCTGGGGCGGGAGGAAGTTTACTGTGTCACGCTTGCACCAAGTTATCAATAACAAATTAATTATATTTTTTATAAAAAAAATTATAATAAAAATATTTTTTATAATTGTAATGGAACATATATTTCGAAAAGAAAAAATTTGATTGGTTTGAAACGTCACATCATCGATATATCCGGTGCATTTTAAAATTTTTCTTGAGGCGGACGCTCCACTAGTGCTGCCACGTCAGCACGCTCTTCCTTTCACTATCGTCCGCCAAACATTTGGGGGGCCAGCCTGCCTCGTTGGCACGCAAAAAATGGCCCGGCGCCGGCGCACATTAGACTCGTCGGCTTACATTTTGTGTGCACAAAGAAATAAACAACTCTCGTACAAATAAGTAGGATTTACAAGTAGAAAAATGTTACTGGTGTACATTTAAAACATTTAGATTTAAGAAATGAGATAAATTTTTAAGGTAATATTTAATTAACGCATGTGGAATGGATTATTAAAATTTTATTATAAATTACTAATATTTTAAAAATCCGGTCGAATAGAGATTCGAAAATATTATCGAGTAAGAATAATTTGCTCAATTAGTGGGTCAACCACCGGTTAAACTAATGACATCAAAATGACTTTATAAATATTTAATTATTATTTTTTATTTTATATATATATATATATATTATTCTATAACATAATTAAAAATGCTAATTTTTAGATCAAATTAAGTAGATATAAATTCTCAAGTTTTACTTTTTATAAGAATGCTAATAAAAAATAAAATCAGCTAAGTTAATTTTTAAGCTGTTGGATTGTAACATGACTTGATAAAAAAAAATCGATCGGTTTGATTAAAACTGGACCGTTTCACTAGTTCAATGGTTGAACCACCAGTTGGAATGACTCAAAATAGGTTTTTTGACTTGTCTGATTCAAATTGTTGAATCGAATCACTTTATAGACTCAATCACAATTGGACTGGTTGAATCGATCAGTTTAATCTAGTTTTTAAATCATTACAAATTACTGTATTTGAATAATATCACTGAATAATCTGATAAGTAATTTTTTATTCCGAAGGAAATAGAATTCTCCCAAAACCAAAAGGTAGAACCCTATTAACGTCGAGGGGACAAATATCTTCTATTCCCAAGTGTTAAAAATCTGAAAAATATTTTGAGAATTTCCAAATTACCAAGATTTCAATATGATAATAAAGTCAGATTAAAATTTATTTTTTAATCAAAAATTTAAGTTTAATAATTTTAAATTTAAATTTAGATTTTCAATTCAAAATTCAAATTCTAAATTTGATATGGGATTCAAATTTGAATTTATTTTTATTTTGGATTCAAATTTTAAATTCAAATTTTGATTTTGTTATTCAAATTTAAATTCAAATTTTGATTTTGTTATTCAAATTTAAATTCAAATTTTGATTTTGTTATTCAAATTTAAATTCAAATTCAGATTTTGAATACAATTTTGAATTCAAACTTATATTTTGAGTTCACTTTCAAATTCAATTTTAGATTTAAACTTAATTTTACATTTTAATTTTGAATTTCAAATTTAAAATATGAATTTAAATTGAATTTTATATTTAAATTTAGATTTGAAATTAAATTTAAAAGTTAAATTTAGATTTTGAATTCAAATCCACATAAGCAGGACAAACATTTATAAATTATGAAAGTTAGGATCTAATAGGGTATAAGAACGCCTACAGGGAGGTGAATAGGTGAATAGGCCACAAATAAACTAAACTCAATGCAACTAAAAGTAAATACGGAAAATAAAAAATAGTACATCAATATTTTTACATGAAAAATCTCCAAATAAGAGTAAAATTCATGAGACTACACACGTGAAATCAATTCACTAAGAAATAAAAAATTACAAGGTGATTACCAACTCCACGAACGCAAACTCTTTTTTATCTTCTTTGGATCTCGCAAACTCCACTGTCTGGTCCATGTCGACATCCGAATCCATCAACGCTTCTTGCACCACAAGCACACGTTCTGAATTCTCGAAATGCTTCAACATGTTGAATCCATGACGCTCTATGTCGAATCCACGACGCACACTCCAACGGAGCAAAGAATATATGCTTTGACGGTGATTCTATGCTTAGAACGTCACGAAAGAAATAGGGAATAGGTTTCTAGGTGATGGTAGGATCAATTCAATATGTAATATGAAGTTAAAATAATTTTGAATTAATCCGGAAGAGGCTCTTTTGAAGAAAAGATTTAGAATGAAAATCTAGCCTATAGGATTGCTCTTTGGTGGATTTTAGTTAATTTCAATATTTGGGAATGCCTAGGTACATATTTATAGCTATAAAATACACAAAAGTCCGATTAGAACTCGCATTATAATTTTGCATATTGTGTACCAGTGCATGAATGCGAGTTCCAGTACTCAAATATGATTTTGCAGAAATTCTGCATTATAGACTGGTATTCTAAAATTTTAGTACAGGTACTCCCAAACTTCAGTTTCGATACTCAGCTTCACTACCGGCACTTACTTCAATGTGTAGAACTGAACTCTTCGAGTTTTGCAGAACTTTGAGTCAATACCATACTCAATATAGTTGTTCTAATTTTAACTCTATGTTTTTTATGAACTCTATAAAAGTACCGATACTCAATGTAAAATAAAGTTTTTTTTCAAAACGTAAGTTCCAAAACCCTATTCTAATCCATGTTAAGTAAGAATCACCATTTAAATACTTATATTACTTTAGCATCATGAACTTATTTTTTAAGGTATTCGAGTCTTCTACATTACTTTCCTTTCTTTTCTCCATTGATTTTCTGAGTCTTCCAAGTATAAACTTCACGTTTCGAACTCTTCAAGACTCTGACTCGACTTATGAAGTATGCCAATATAAAATTCGTAACAACATCTGTGACATAAAACACATGATTAGGGACTTAGGACCCATCTAGTATGCATGACCTTTACTATATCTATCCCATGAGTAGTAGTAAAGGATTGACTGATGAATAAATAGGATGTATCCATATCAAATAAAGCTCTATATCTTACGTCATTAAGTAAAAATGATACCTACCATGATGTCATTGGTAGTAGTCAGCTTCTCCACTTGGGTTGCGAACACACGACTGTCGTGAACCCTCACACTGTCGCGACATCAAAGCCTATCAAGTAGATGCTATGGTGGGTGGAACTGCCGCGAGTTGTCTTGGGTTCGAAGGGGCTGAGGTGAAAAATAGGGTTGGAGGTGCTCCTCTTGGGAAGTTATAATTCATATGCCTAGCCTGCCCTTGTAACACCTCCCCTCTTGTTGGCCACACTACTATGGTCGGTGATCCCCCTCACGAATGATGTATGTAAATGACCCGCGATTCCTAGACTATGTGCGAAGGTGTTTAGGGGATTCTTGGAGCTTGATTGCCCTCTGGCATCACTAATCGATCACTTCTTCTCCTTCTCTTTGTCCAAAGATTCCAGTTCGCCCGAGCAACGGCAAGTCCCCGCTCCAGCCAAAGTGCTCTATCTAACACTTCCTTAAGTTGCAACTTAAGGGACTAGACCATCTTGTATATCTCCAATCGAAGCCTATGCTCGAAGCAGTCATCTTTGTCCTTATTATCCTAGACCATAAACGAGATGCAATTGACGATGTGGGAGAACTCTCTCTGAATAGTACGGTTCTCCTGCCTTAACGTCCTAAAGTCTTCCTCCATCTTCTTCTTAACACTATTGGGGAAGAAGACATTATACAACATCCCTCAAAATTCTTCTCACAGTGGAAGAGGCAAGGTGGCCAATCGGTTCTGCTTACTCGCCTTCTACCATAAGTGGGCCGACTTCTCAAGGCAATATATGGACAAGTGAACCTTATTTTGCTCCAAAACATAAAGGTCTTTGAATAATTTCTCCATCGAATCCACCTATTTTTCAACAATCTACAGATCTATGATCTCCCCGTCAAACGTAGGTGGATTGAACTTCTTGAAAATCACTAGACTTGCGAGTGCTCGCTCCCTCTCTACCTCCACTACAGCATAATCAAGAATCGATGTCCCAAAGGCCATTGGAGGGGAACCCATCGCAACTCCTGACTACATATGGCGTGCTGTGATGGGTATGACCATCACTATAGTATCGAACTTCTACAATTTGTAGAGTTATAGTGGAAAGTAGCCTAAAGGGCTATTCGAATAGGTTCGGCAAGGATTGGGGACTACTCGAGTGTTCTCGGCATAAACTTGGCATGAAAACGGACTTCAAAAAGTCAAATATGCTAAAACTATAGATTTTGTATTGAGTACGGGTATAAAATTGATCTCAATACAAAAAGAAGAAAACTAGCTCTCGGATTTTGAGGAACTCAAACCTGAGTATGGGTATTGATTTATTGAATACCGGTACTAATTTACAGAGTACCGAAATGTAGTAGAAAATCAAAAAATTCTACATTCGAATTTTGAGAAAGTAAGGGTGAGTACCAGAACTAAAGCATGTGTACGGTATGCAAATTTGAGTACATTTAGTGCTGTGAGATGCAGTTTTTGGCTGGTTGTAATTAATAGAATTTAGGGGATTTAAGGGCAATTGTTGCAACCCCTTTTATAGAGGGACCCAACCCTTTCTCCTCCCACAGAGAACACACACAGACACACCCCTTTCTCATTCTCTTTTCCCTTTCTTTCTCTCTAGAGGAGCTTCTCCAACTCTTGGGGCTTGGAAGATCAAGTTTGGGAGAGCTCGGAAGGTGGTGAGCAAGCTTCTTGGAGCAAGAAGAAGCTTAAGAAACTTGTGGCAAATGTGAGTTCTTGGATTTAAGGTTAGGGTTTTGGATTTTACCCTAGAAATAAGATTTTCGCTAAGCTAGGCAAATCTAAACGACAAATGGTAGAAATTTGCCATGAGATTTGGATTTTGCTCTAGTTTTGAGGAAACCCTAAATTAAATTGGGACTTTTAAATTTTGAGGGTCTAAAAATACTTTGATCTTTTGGAACTCTAATTGAAGATTAGAGAAATATGTAGAATAATTTCGTTTTGAGAACCGAAAGGATCCCGGAGGTCGATTTGCAGTAATGAATAAATTTTGGATGTTCTAGGGCATGGAGCTCAAAGGTGAGCAAGTAGACTATGGGAGCCTAATTGCAAGTATCTACAAGCAATTAGGAGTGTTTTAAAGTAGATTGTGCTTTAGCGAAGTGATTTGGTCACTTTCATGTCTAGAGTATATGGTTGCATTGAGTTTATGCATATGAAAAAAGTAGCATAATTGGTAAAAGTGACATTTATTAATGTGTTTTTACTTCGAATATATTACTACTATGAAAATTAAGTGAATCATGTATTTCTAGTGTGGACAGTTAGGATGATGACTATGATATTCTCTAGAGATATTAGAGAATGAACTTCCATGTGTACTTAAACTTAGTGTCATTGAACATAAGTTTGGAAAATATAGTGGTAGGATCACTACATAGATACGAATGACATTAAACCTAGGAAGATTGACAACATGGGGTGAAACATATGGACCCTTGACGAGACTATGAATGCAGCGATTTTGTTATCTATGGAGACAGAGAGGGAGCGAGCACTTGCAGCTCTCATGACTTTCAAGAAGTTCAACTCGCCTATCTTCAACGGGGAGATAATGGATCCAATGGGTTGTGGAGATGTGGATCAACTCTATGGAAACCCTCTTCAAGGACTTATTGTCACGCCCCGCCGGGCCTTAAGCACCAACTAGGTGGAAAGGATAACCGCACGGGCGCATGCACCAGACCCGCCGAACGGATAGAGTCCTTTCTATCCGCCCAAGGCGTCACAACACAAGCTTATCCACAATGTTCCAACTAGGAACGGAGAACAAGAGTTGCACAAGGAAAGCATCAACATAAAGAAGTTCTACTTCTATTACATCACATGGCACAATAATACATGTCCAAATTTTTCTTTTCTTTTTTTTTCATTCCATACACTATGTTCCAAAACGATGGAATATACAATTTCATACATATAATGAAAATTCCCTATGTTGTCGTAGTCCAAAACTAGGGGTACACTCTATGTGACACCAAAATGGAAGGGCCGCTATCTAGAGAGCTAAACCCTTGCCTCGCTCCGCCGCCTCACTCGCGGAAGGACCTGAAAAATGTGGGGTGAGAACTATAAACATAGTTCCCAGTGGGTAAGGCCACCCAAGAGAGAAGCTCGACCCACCAGGTCCAAAAAAACACCATATGCATAAGTTAGATCACATATAACTATGCAACAATTATTTACATGCTTGTAAATAAACATAAAGGATGCAACCAAATGAAATATAATTTATCATTCTCTCCTAGGTTCATCCTATGTCTCACATTGACTAAGTTCATTTACTTGTCATTTACTTATGGTTTCGGAATCGCCGTCTCACCATAATTATTCCAATATTCGAGGAGTGAACTCGTCACCTCCTAGTTCGAGTAGCGAACTCGTCGCATACTCGGGATAGCAAAATCGTCGCCTACCCCGTCTCAACACCGCCATTATATGGCATGGATAGCGAACTCGTCGTATATCCGGGATAGCAACCTCGTCGCACATCCCCTCTCGACACCGCCAACTCAAGGCGAGGTAGCAAAATCGTCGCCTACCCGGGATTGCAAACTCGTCGCACATCCCGTGTCGGTACGGCCAACTCATGGCATGGTAGCGAAATCGTCGCCTACCCGGGATAGCAAAATCGTCGCACATCCCGTCTCAATACGGCCAACTCATGGCATGGTAGCGAAATCGTCGCCTACCCGGGATAGCAAAATCGTCGCACATCCCGTTATTCACGTTTTTCACTTGCCAACCTAAGTCTCATGACCTTAGGTTCAAGTCACTAAGTCTCGCCTATGTTCAATAACACTAGGCTTACTTTCTCATTATCAACCTAGGTTCCATGACTCTAGGTTCCAATCTCATGTCAAACCTATGTTCAATGACACTAGGTTTCAATCTCACATGTTCCAACCTATGTTCAATAACACTAGGTTTAATCCTCATGTCCAACCTATGTTCAATAACACTAGGTTTAGCCTCATGTTCAACCTATGTTCAATAACACTAGGTTTAACCATACATACAACCATGCAACAAGTATTA
The DNA here is from genome assembly GCA_016920855.1 of Puya raimondii. Lineage (NCBI taxonomy): Eukaryota > Viridiplantae > Streptophyta > Magnoliopsida > Poales > Bromeliaceae > Puya > Puya raimondii. The sequence goes on from JABWPP010000048.1 coordinate 25,815,606, forward strand.
ATATTTGAATTATACTTGAAATATACATCATGCCATAAGATCTCCTTGTTCATCCTATCATGATTTTTACCTTTGCCAACATGCAAATTCTAGGGTTCACAACACATACCATTTTATCTTTAAATGGATATTTACCCTAGACATGGAAGTGACCTAATCACTTCGGTAAACACAAACCCACCTCAAGAGCTTTCAAATCCTTGTATTCTTCAAGCTCCTAAGTGTCCAAGCCTTGAGTTCTTGTTTCAACCCAAGCTTCTACAAGAAAACGGTTCGTTACTCGTTACGAACCCTAAAATCAACTCAATACATGAAATCATGTGTTCCAACATGATTTCCTATGCCTCAATGGCAATTCCCGAAGGTCCAAACATTTTTAGAACCTCTCATGGCAAAAGCCCCAAATCTACTTAGGTTTCACATGCATGCATGTGAAACCACAAAATCTCTTGGCCAATCTTCACGTTTTGTGGTTTAGATTGCCTAGGGTCTCCAAAAACCTCATGCTAAAGGATTGAATCCAAGGTTTAAACCCTAAATCACAAGAACTCACCTCAAAGCCCTAGCTCCCAAGCTTCTTCTTGCACCAAGAAGCTCCAAATCCACCTTAGAAGCTTTTTCCAAGGTCAAATCCTTTACTTCTCCAAGCCTTGGAGAGATCTCTAGAGAGAGAAAGTGAGGAAGAGGGAGAGGGAAGTGAGGAGAAATGGAGGAGTAATGAGGAGAGGGACCCCAGCCCTCTATATATAGCCTATCCCCCACGAAATTACCAAAATACCCCTCACTGGGCATTCTGCCTCAGCCGGGTCCGGACCTTGCGGGTAGGGTCCGGACCCCACACTGATAACCGACCAGCGCGCAGGCCGGGTCCGGACCTTGGCATCAGGGTCCGGAACCCGTACGCACCCCAACTCGGCATTCGGCTCGGGTCCGGACCGTGGCACCCGGGTCCGGACCGCAGCCGGCCACAAACTTCATTGTCCGGACCCCAATTTCCAGGGTCCGGACCCCGTGAGCATTTTTGCTCCACTTGGTCCTTTTTCTTCGAATTTTCGATTTCTGGGTTTCCACTCGTACCCATAATGTTCCGAAACCTTCGGAACTCAATTCCACACTAGCCATTACCGGCTCTTTCCGAACTTCCTCAAATTTAGTAAAGTTCGAAGCAACGCACCGAAATTTAAAGTGCTACATTCCTCCCCCCTTAAAGAGAGTTTCGGCCGCGAAACTAAATCATACCTCAGCTGGACTCAGCGAAGAGGTAAGGAAACCGCTCCTTCATCGAGCTTTCCAATTCTCACGTAGCTTCGCGCTCACCGTGATTCGTCCATTGTACTTTTACATAAGGAATTTCACGGTTCCTCAAACTTTTCACCTCGCGATCCATGATACACAAGGGAAATTCCTCATAAGTCATATCCTCATGAAGCTCCATAGGCACATACTCGAGGACGTGCGCCGGATCATATACGTACTTGCGGAGCGTCGATACATGGAACACATTGTGTATCCCCGCAAGTTTTGGCGGCAAAGCTAGCCGGTACGCCACGGATCCCACACGCTCCAAGACCTCATAAGGTCCAATGTAACGGGGACTCAACTTACCCCGAACACCAAATCGCTTCACCCCTCTCATGGGTGATACTTTCAAGAAGACGCGGTCTCCTACCGTGAATTCCAAATCTCGTCGACGTCGATCCGCATAACTCTTTTGTCGAGATTGCGCCGTCGATAAGCGTTCGCGTGCCAAGCGGACCTTTTCCTCCGCTTCACGCAATACATCCGGTCCTAAGACCCTTCTCTCGCCGACTTCGCTCCAATGAATAGGAGAGCGGCACTTTCGTCCATACAAGGCCTCAAAAGGTGCCATACCGATGCTAGATTGATAGCTATTATTATAGGCAAACTCAGCCATCGGCAAATGAGTAGGCCATGCACCTTTGAAGTCCAACACACACGCTCGAAACATATCCTCCAAAATCTGAATTGTTCTTTCCGATTGACCGTCGGTCTGAGGATGAAATGCTGAACTGAAATCGAGCCGTGTACCCAAAGCTTCTTGCAAGCTTTTCCAAAAATGCGATGTGAAACGGGAATCTCGATCTGAAACTACCGAGGTCGGGACCCCGTGCAACCGCACAATCTCGTCCAGGTAGACTTGTGCTAACTTGTCCCCCGACCAAGTGGTGTGGATTGGCAAAAAGTGTGCCGACTTTGACAAACGATCCACCACCACCCAAATCACGTCGTGGCCACCTAATGATCGAGGTAAGCCCACAACAAAATCCATCGCGATATTTTCCCACTTCCAAACCGGAATGGGCAATCCTTGCAGTTTTCCTGCCGGAAAGCGACGCTCGGCCTTCACTTGTTGGCACACTAAGTATTGTGCCACAAAGCGTCCCACATCAAGTTTCATCCCCGGCCACCAATAATGTAGTTTGAGGTCCTTGTACATTTTGGTGCCGCCCGGGTGAATCGCATAGGGAGAAGTGTGAGCTTCTTTCAAGATCTCCCTACGAATGTCCTCAACTTTTGGCACGCATAATCGATTTCGAAATCGAATTGCGCCCTTCGAATCTACATGATAATCACCGGCGTGCCCGCTCTCGATAGCACCCCGCACCTTTTGGAGTTCCGGATCACCGGATTGCTTTTCTGTTATTTTCTCCAACAAGGTCGGCCATACATTGAGATTCATAAGTCTAGCGGGGACGCCCGGGGCCACGATCTCCAAGTCAAATCGGCCCATTTCCTTGATTAACGGCATTTGTCCCGTCATCTCAATTGCGAAGTTCTCCACGGATTTTCTACTGAGCGCATCGGCCACCACATTGGCTCTACCGGGGTAGTACAAGATGGTTAAGTCGTAATCTTTTATCAACTCCAACCACCTCCGCTGCCTCAAGTTCAACTCCTTTTGAGTGAATAAGTACTTTAAACTTTTGTGATCCGTGTAAACCTCACAATGCTCCCCGTATAAGTAGTGTCTCCACAACTTAAGTGCGAAGACCACCGCCGCGAGTTCTAAGTCGTGGGTGGGGTAATTATGCTCATAGCTCTTCAGCTGTCGAGAGGCATATGCTATTACTTGTCCTCTTTGCATAAGCACACACCCAAGACCACGATGTGATGCATCACTATACACCACAAAACCCTCCCCCGCAATCGGCAAGGCGAGTACCGGAGCCGAAGTCAACCTTTCCTTTAGCTCCTTAAAGCTTTGGTCGCATTCCTCGCTCCAAACATATTTGGCTCCCTTGCGGGTAAGACGCGTTAGTGGACCGGAGATTTTTAAAAATCCCTCCACGAACCGCCGATAGTACCCCGCAAGACCCAAAAAGCTTCGTATTTCCGTGACATTGGTCGGGCAAGGCCAATCCTTGACTGCCTCTACTTTCATAGGGTCCACAGATACTCCTCCTGCGGAAATTACGTGACCCAAGAAAGCGACCTCACGGATTCAGAATTCGCACTTTTTCAATTTGGCGAATAACTTGTTCTCTCGAAGAACTTGAAGCACAATTCTTAGGTGCTCTTTATATTCCTCTTCACTCCGAGAGTAGACAAGAATGTCATCAATGAACACCACCACGAATCGATCTAGTAGTGGTTTGAACACACGGTTCATTAGGTCCATGAACGCTGCCGGGGCATTAGTAAGCCCGAAAGGCATAACCGTGAATTCATAATGTCCATACCGCGTTCTAAACGCGGTCTTATGCACATCCTCCGGTTTGATATTCAATTGGTGATAACCGGATTGCAAATCAATCTTTGAATACACCTGAGACCCTTGCAATTGATCGAATAAGTCATCAATTCGGGATAACGGGTACTTATTCTTGACGGTCACTTTATTCAACTCGCGGTAATCTACACATAACCGCAGCGAACCGTCCTTTTTTCCGCACAAATAGAACAGGGGCTCCCCAAGGTGACACACTTGGCTTCACGAAACCCTTGTTCATCAAATCTTGCAATTGTGCTTTCAATTCTTTCAGTTCCGCGGGTGCCATCCTGTACGGGGCCTTAGAGATCGGCGCCGTACCCGGGAGCAAATCGATCACGAATTCTATTTCCCGGTCCGGTGGCATTCCGGGCAACTCCGTCGGAAATACATCCGGGAACTCCTGGACTATAGGAACGTCCTCAAGTCCCAGCACTTCCTTTCGGTCATCCACTACCGTCGCCAAGTAGGCAATGCATCCCTTAGCAATAAGCTTCCTTGCTTGCGACGTGGACACCATCGACGCAAAGAGCGAACTCTTACACCCATGGTACACAAATTCCTTGTGCCCGGGTTCTCTAAACTTCACTATCCGGCTCTCACAATCAATAGTGGCGTGATACTTCGAGAGCCAATCCATCCCTAGGATCAAATCATACTCATTCATTCGATTTAATACCAGCAAATCAGCTGGCATGATCCAGTTCTCAACCCTCACAGGGCAATCCATACACACATGATGTATACAAAAAGTATGTTCAGGTACTTGCACAGTTCTTGCGTGCGTGGCATCTATAATTTCTATTCCGTGTGCAATAGCAAATGATCGAGCAATGAATGAATGCGATGCACCAGTATCAAACAAAGCTCTACATCGAATGCTTTTAATTAACACAATACCTGCCACGACGTCATCCTGGGCAGAAGGCTCCTCCACCTGAGAGGCGAATACCCGCCCACTGGGCGCTGGTCGCTGGCCCTCCACTGGTCTCGGCGGCTGTGCACGGCCTGCCGACATCGCCGCGGGTGGGATGCCCGCGAGCTGTCTCGGCGATGCAAATGCCGATGCCGACGACGGTGCTCGGCCATCATCCATCGGGCAGTTGTACCGCATATGCCCTTGCTGTCCGCACTTGTAGCACCGGCCCTCACGATAGTCACACTGCTGAGGGTGGTGGGGGCCGCTACAAATCGGGCACTGGGTTGCGGGTCGATCCCGTCGGAACCCCCGCGATTGGTTTTGCAACTGCGAGTGCTTCGGGGGCCGCTTAGAGCTAGACTGCCCACCCGAGCCACCCGCCGGTCGCTTCTTTCCTTTCTCTTTATCTTTTTCTTTCTCCCAAGACTCGCGCTCCTCGCGCGCACATGCATTCCCGTGCTCCACCCAAAGAGCACGGTCCAAGACCTCCGCAAAGGTCCGAAGCTTGAGGGCGTGCACCGCCCTAAAGATTTTCGGTCGAAGTCCGCGCACGAAACAATCGACCTTGTCCAACTCTCCGCGGACAACGTGCGGTACGCAATTTATAATATACGAGAACTCCCTCTCGTACTCGCGCACAGTACGGTTCCCTTGTTTCAACTTGCGGAACCTTTCTTGAAGTTTTTTTTTCTCGCTATCGGGGAAGTAGGCAGCAAATACCATACCCCGAAATTCCTCCCACGTTGGTGGCGGAAGGCTAGGGAGTCGATCACGCCGAACTCCCTTCCACCACACCTTCGCCGATCGCTCCAAGCAATGAACGGCGAGATGTACTTTATCCCTCTCCAAGGTATAGAGGTCCTCGAAGAGCGTCTTCATCGCGTCGTTCCAGGTTTCCACATCCCATGGATCCACGTTCTCCCCGCTGAAGATAGGCGGGTTGAACTTCTTGAACCTCATGAGAGCCGCAAGTGCGCGCTCTCGCTCCGCATCCTCCATGTCGGAGTCGGGCATAGGAGTACCCGACCCACCGGCTACAATCGGTGATGCCGGTGGCGCCACAGCCGGCGCCGGTGTCACCTCCTCGGCCGGTGCCGAAGCAGAGGCCGGAGGTACTCCCGTTCTCTCCTCCCTAACCGCAGCCGCTTGCTGCGCCATCTCGTCTTGGAGCTTTTTAATTTGCTCCTCCTGTCGTTGCATGGCTTCGGCCTGTCGCCGAACCACGCCCATCAACTCGGTCAACTCATTACGAAGACCCGAGTTCTCGCCCTCCCCGAGTTGTTCGGGAGCCGCGCTCGATCCTCCGAGCCCAGCCCTCGTAGGAAGCCGTCCACGTACCATTTTCTCCTGAAAACACAACGACTTTGGTCATTTCATGACATTCAAAGTCATTTGTAACATAACGTTTCACGAAAATAAACGTGAACCCAATCTAGGCGAAAGTCACACAAGGGCCCTTATTCCCCTCACTTGGTTTCATGTTGTCGGCCGCCAACATGAACACTCTTGGTGAAGAATAAGACACACCTCGAATCTACCTCTATTTCCAACTAGAGGCATAAGGATATAACCCAATCACCTATCTTTCGCCATATCAAAGATCTCGTCACTCACGAGCCTACACTCCTAGGGTGTTTTCCATCCTAGGGTTCTTAGGTCAACCTAGACCGTTTCTACGCTCTGATACCACCTCAGTCTGTCACGCCCCGCCGGGCCTTAAGCACCAACTAGGTGGAAAGGATAACCGCACGGGCGCATGCACCAGACCCGCCGAACGGATATAGTCCTTTCTTTCCGCCCAAGGCGTCACAACACAAGCTTACCCACAATGTTCCAACTAGGAACGGAGTACAAGAGTTGCACAAGGAAAGCATCAACATAAAGAAGTTCTACTTCTATTACATCACATGGCACAATAATACATGTCCAAAATTTTCTTTTCTTTCTTTTTCATTCCATACACTATGTTCCAAAACGATGGAATATACAATTTCATACATATAATGAAAATTCCCTATGCTGTCGTAGTCCAAAACTAGGGGTACACTCTATGTGTCACCAAAATGGAAGGGCCGCTATCTAGAGAGCTAAACCCTTGCCTCGCTCCGCCGCCTCACTCGCGGAAGGACCTGGAAAATGTGGGGTGAGAACTATAAACATAGTTCCCAGTGGGTAAGGCCACCCAAGAGAGAAGCTCGACCCACCAGGTCCAAAGAAACACCATATGCATAAGTTAGATCACATATAACTATGCAACAATTATTTACATGCTTGTAAATAAACATAAAGGATGCAACCAAATAAAATATAATTTATCATTCTCTCCTAGGTTCATCCTATGTCTCACATTGACTAAGTTCATTTACTTGTCATTTACTTATGGTTTCGGAATCGCCGTCTCACCATAATTATTCCAATATTCGAGGAGTGAACTCGTCACCTCCTAGTTCGAGTAGCGAACTCGTCGCATACTCGGGATAGCAAAATCGTCGCCTACCCCGTCTCAACACCGCCATTACATGGCATGGATAGCGAACTCGTCGCATATCCGGGATAGCAACCTCGTCGCACATCCCCTCTCGACACCGCCAACTCAAGGCGAGGTAGCGAAATCGTCGCCTACCCGGGATTGCAAACTCGTCGCACATCCCGTGTCGGTACGGCCAACTCATGGCATTGTAGCGAAATCGTCGCCTACCCGGGATAGCAAAATCGTCGCACATCCCGTCTCAATACGGCCAACTCATGGCATGGTAGCGAAATCGTCGCCTACCCGGGATAGCAAAATCGTCGCACATCCCGTTATTCACGTTTTTCACTTGCCAACCTAAGTCTCGTGACCTTAGGTTCAAGTCACTAAGTCTCGCCTATGTTCAATAACACTAGGCTTACTTTCTCATTATCAACCTAGGTTCCATGACTCTAGGTTCCAATCTCATGTCAAACCTATGTTCAATTTCACTAGGTTTCAATCTCACATGTTCCAACCTATGTTCAATAACACTAGGTTTAATCCTCATGTCCAACCTATGTTCAATAACACTAGGTTTAGCCTCATGTTCAACCTATGTTCAATAACACTAGGTTTAACCATACATGCAACCATGCAACAAGTATTATTATTTGAATTATACTTGAAATATACATCATGCCATAGGATCTCCTTGTTCATCTTATCATGATTTTACCTTTGCCAACATGCAAATTCTAGGGTTCACAACACATACCATTTTATCTTTAAATGGATATTTACCCTAGACATGGAAGTGACCTAATCACTTCGGTAAACACAAACCCACCTTAAGAGCTTTCAAATCCTTGTATTCTTCAAGCTCCTAAGTGTCCAAGCCTTGAGTTCTTGTTTCAACCCAAGCTTCTACAAGAAAACGGTTCGTTACTCGTTACGAACCCTAAAATCAACTCAATACATGAAATCATGTGTTCCAACATGATTTCCTATGCCTCAATGGCAATTCCCGAAGGTCCAAACATTTTTAGAACCTCCCATGGCAAAAGCCCCAAATCTACTTAGGTTTCACATGCATGCATGTGAAACCACAAAATCTCTTGGCCAATCTCCACGTTTTGTGGTTTAGATTGCCTACTCCAAAAACCTCATGCTAAAGGATTGAATCCAAGGTTTAAACCCTAAATCACAAGAACTCACCTCAAAGCCCTAGCTCCCAAGCTTCTTTTTGCACCAAGAAGCTCCAAATCCACCTTAGAAGCTTTTCCCAAGGTCAAATCCTTCACTTCTCCAAGCCTTGGAGAGATCTCTAGAGAGAGAAAGTGAGGGAGAGGGAGAGGGAGAGGGAAGTGAGGAGAAATGGAGGAGTAATGAGGAGAGGGACCCCAGCCCTCTATATATAGCCTATCCCCCACGAAATTACCAAAATACCCCTCACTGGGCATTCTGCCTCAGCCGGGTTCGGACCTTGCGGGTAGGGTCCGGACCCCGCACTGATAACCGACCAGCGCGCAGGCCGGGTCCGGACCTTGGCATCAGGGTCCGGAACCCGTACGCACCCCAACTCGGCATTCGGCTCGGGTCCGGACCGTGGCACCCGGGTCCGGACCGCAGCCGGCCACAAACTTCATTGTCCGGACCCCAGTTTCCAGGGTCCGGACCCCGTGAGCATTTTTGCTCCACTTGGTCCTTTTTCTTCGAATTTTCGATTTCTGGGTTTCCACTCGTACCCATAATGTTCCGAAACCTTCGGAACTCAATTCCACACTAGCCATTACCGGCTCTTTCCGAACTTCCTCAAATTTAGTAAAGTTCGAAGCAACGCACCGAAATTCAAAGTGCTACACTTATACACCTTGGAGGGGGACAAAATGCACCTAGCCGCACACTGTATGGAGAAGTCGGTGCAGGTGTGGTGGAAGTGGGTCAAGCAAGACTGATCCCCTAGTCTCCCTCCAGTCACTTAGGAGGAATTTCGAGGGTTGGTATCTTCTGCACACTTTCTCGATAGCAAGAAGAAGATACTTCAAGAGAGATTCCAAAAGTTGAGGTAAGAAAACCGCATAGTGAGAGAATATGAGCGAAAATTCTCTCACATTGTCAACTACATCCTGTATGTGGTTCGAGATGATAAGGTCGATTGTTTCAAGCAAGGACTTCAGCCGAAAATTTTAAAGGTTGTGCATTTCTTCAAGCTGTAAACTTTTACCAAGAGCTAGACCGAGCCTTGTGGGTGGAGCAAGACAACGCGATCGTGCGGGAGGAGCGCGAATCGTATGAAAAAGAGAATAACAAAAGAAAAAAGTGACCACTAGGTAGTTCAGGTGGTCAATCGAGTTCCAAGCGACTCCCGAGACACTTGTACTCTCGACCCCAAGCTCAGGAGTCGCACCCCACCAGTCCTCGGTGGGGTGTATTATATGCGGTGGCCCTCATAAGCAACATCAGTGTGGGCAGCGTGAGAGCAAGTGTGTAGTACACTGAATTTCAGTGCATCGTACCGAACTTCTACAAATTGTGGAGTTCCGATAGAAAAATAGCATGTGAAGCTATGTGTGAGGCTTTGGCCCTGTTTGAGACTTGTGCGAAGTGTTTTCGGCGCAAAAGAGGCGTGAAAATGGACTTCGATAAGTTAAAACTGCAGATGTTGTAAATTCTGCATTTGGATTCCGGTATGTGAAGCTCATACCGGTACTGAAGTGATTAGTACCGGTATGTGATGAGTATACCGGAATGCCATGTTGAAACCGAAAACCCAGCTCTCGGGTTTTGCGGAACTTTCCGGAGTATACCGGTATGTGAAGAGGGATACCGGTATGTGATGGTCGAAACAGTAAATCCAGCTCTCGGGTTCTGCGGAATCTCCGAGGTATACCGGAACCAACACTCGTATACCGGTATGCATATGCACATACCGGTATACAGTGCCCAGTTTGGGCTGATTGAGAGTGTTAAGTGTGGAGAAGGGCAATTTGGTCTTTTCACACTCAAAGGAGGGTTTGAAAGGCAGGGAACACCCCCCTTTCTCAGTCACCTTCTTCTCCATTTCTCCTCTTCATCTCCTCTCACTTTCTCTCTCTAGAGATTTCTCCAAAACTTGGAGAAAATGGTGGATTGATCTTGAAAAAAGCTTCCAAAGGAGAAAAGAAGCTTCTTGGTGCAAGAAGGAGCTTGGGGATTTCGTGATTAAGGTTAGTACCTCACGTTTTGGGTTCAAACCTTGGATTTAATCCTTTGTTATGAGGTTTTTGGGAACCCTTGGCAATCTAAACCACAAATGGTGGGAGATTGGCCATGTAATCTAGGGTTTGGCTTGCATGCATGCAAACCCTAGGTAGAATGAGGATTTTTGCAATGTGAGGTTCTAAAAATATTTGGACCTTCGGGAATTGTAATTGAGGCATAGGAAATTATGTTAGAACACTTGATTTCACACATTGAGTTGATTTAAGGGTTCGTAACGAGTAACGAACCGTTTTCTTGTAGAAGCTTGGGTTGAAACAAGAACTCAAGGCTTGGACACTTAGGAGCTTGAAGAATACAAGGATTTGAAAGCTCTTGAGGTGGGTTTGTGTTTACCGAAGTGATTAGGTCACTTCCATGTCTAGGGTAAATATCCATTTAAAAATAAAATGGTATTGTTGTGAACCCTAGAACTTGCATGTTGGCAAAGGTAAAATCATGATAGGTAGAGTAATGAGCTCCTATTGCATGATATAGAATTCAAGTATAATTTAATTATCTATACTTGTTGCATGGTTGCATGTATGATTGAACCTAGTGTTATTGAACATAGGTTGGAACATGTGAGAATAAACCTAGTGTTATTGAACATAGGTTGGAACATGTGAGAATAGAACCTAGTGTTATTGAACATAGGTTGGAACATGTGAGAATGGAACCTAGTGTCATTGAACATAGGTTGGACATGAGATTAGAACCTAGAGTCATGGAACCTAGGTTGAGAAAGAGAAAGTAAGCCTAGTGTTATTGAACATGGGCGAGACTTAATGACTTGAACCTAAGGTCATGAGACTTAGGTTGGCAAGTGAAAAATGTGAACAACGGGATGTGCGACGATTTTGCTATCCCGGCTAGGCGATGATTTCGCTACCATGCCACGAGTTGGCGGTGTCGACACGGGATGTCCGACGATTTTGCTATCCCGGGTAAGTGACGATTTCGCTACCACGCCATGAGTTGGCGGTGTCGAGATGGGATGTGCGACGAGGTTGCTATCCCGGATATGCGACGAGTTCGCTATCCATGCTATGTGATGGCGGTGTTGAGACGGGGTATGCGACGATTTTGCTATCCCGAGTATGCGACGAGTTCGCTACTCGAACTAGGAGGTGACGAGTTCACTCCTCGAATGTTGGGATAATTATGGTGAGACGGCGATTCCGAAACCATAAGTAATTGACTAGTAATTGAACTTAGTCAATGTAGAATATAGGATGAACCTAGGAGAGAATGATAAATTATATTTCATTTGGTTGCATCCTTTATGTTTATTTACAAGCATGTGAATAATTGTTGCATAGTTATATGTGATCTAACTTATGCATATGGTGTTTCTTTGGACCTGGTGGGTCGAGCTTCTCTCTTGGGTGGCCTTACCCACTGGGAACTATGTTTATAGTTCTCACCCCACATTTTTCAGGTCCTTCCGCGAGTGAGGCGGCGGAGCGAGGCAAGGGTTTAGCTCTCTAGATAGCGGCCCTTCCATTTTGGTGATACGTAGAGTGTACCCCTAGCTTTGGATTATGATGGCATAGGGGGATTTTCATTTTATGTATGCCACTTGTATATTCCATAATTTTGGAACATAATGTATGGAATGAAAAAGAAAGAAAAGAAAAATTTGCACATGTATATTGTGCCATGTGATGTAATAGAAGTAGAACTTCTTTATGTTGATGCTTTCCTTGTGCAACTCTTGTGCTCCGTTCCTAGTTGGAACATTGTGGATAAGCTTGTGTTGTGACGCCTTGGGCGGGTAGAAAAGATTCTATCCGTTCGGCGGGTCTGGGGCATGCGCCCGTGCGGTTATCCTTTCCACCTAGTCGGTGTTAAAGGGCCGGCGGGGCGTGACAGACTGAGGTGGTATCAGAGCGTAGAAACGGTCTAGGTTGACCTAAGAAAATCCTAGGATGGAAAAGACCCTAGGAGTGTAGGCTCGTGAGTGACGAGATCTTTGATTGTGGCGAAAGATAAGAGATTGAGTTATGTCCTTATGCCTCTAGTTGGAAATAGAGGTAGATTCGAGGTGTGTCTTATTCTTCGCCAAGTGTGTTCGTGTTGGCGGCCGACAACATGAAAACCAAGTGAGGGGAATAAGGACCATTGTGTTACTTTCGCCTAGATTGGGTTCACGCTTATTTTCGTAAAATATAGTGTTGCGAATGACTTTGAAGGTCATGAAATGACCAAAGTCGTTGTGTTTTCAGGAGAAAATGGTACGTGGACGGCCTCCTTTGAGGGCTGGGCTCGGGAGAGCGAGCGCGGCTCCCGAACAGTTCGGGGAGGGCGAGAACTCGGCTCTTCGTAATGAGTTGAACGAGTTAATGGGCGTGGTTCGGCGACAGGCCGAAGCCATGCAACGACAGGAGGAGCAAGTTAAAAAGCTCCAAGACGAGATGGCGCAGCAAGTGGCTGCGGTTCGGGAGGAGAGGTCGGGAGTACCTCCGGCCTCTGCTTCGATACCGGCCGAGGGGGTGGCACCGGCGCCGGCCGTGGCGCCACCTGCACCACCGACTGTGGCCGAGGGGTCGGGTACTCCTATGCCCGATTCCGAGATGGAGGACGCGGAACGAGAACGCGCAATTGCGGCTCTCATGAGGTTCAAAAAGTTCAACCCGCCGATCTTTAGCGGGGAGAACGTGGATCCGTGGGATGTAGAAACATAGATCGACGCGTTAGAGACGCTCTTCGAGGATCTCTATACCTTGGAGAGGGATAAGGTGCATCTCGCCGCTCATTGCTTGGAGCGATCGACGAAGGTGTGGTGGAAGGGAGTCCGACGGGATAGACTCTCTAGCCTTCCGCCACCGACATGGGAGGAATTTCGGGGTATGGTGTTCGCCGCCTACTTCCCCGATAGCGAGAAAAAGAAACTGCAAGAAAGGTTCCGAAAATTAAAACAAGGGAACCGTACCGTGCGCGAGTACGAGAGGGAGTTCTCGTACATTATAAACTGCGTACCGCACGTTGTCCGCGGGGAATTGGACAAGGTCGACTATTTCGTGCGCGGACTTCGACCGGAAATCTTTAGGGCGGTGCACGCCCTCAAGCTACAGACCTTTGCGGAGGTCTTGGACCGTGCTCTTTGGGTGGAGCACGGGAATGCATGTGCGCGCGAGGAGCGCGAGTCTTGGGAAAGAGAGAAAGATAAGGAAAAAGGAAAGAAACGACCGGCGAGTGGCTCGGGTGGGCAGTCTAGCTCAAAGTGACCCCCGAAGCACTCGCAGTCGCAGAATCAGTCCCGAGGGTCCCGGCAGAATCGACCCTCGACCCAGTGCCCGATTTGTAGCGGCCCCCACCACCCTCAGCAGTGTGACTATCGTGAGGGCCGGTGCTACAAGTGCGGACAGCCGGGCCACATGCGGTACAACTGTCCGTGTAAGATAAGGGGTGCCCTAGGATCTATTTAGAGTATATCAATCACCTAGAGGGGGGTGAATAGGTGTATAAACAAAAATCACAAATCTCAATGCGATAAAGTAAATGCAGAAAATAAAATCAGCACACCGAGATTTACGTGGGAAACTCCACCTTGGAGAAAAACCCACGGGACCAACACGCGAAAAAACAATCCACTAAGAGTAAAGAATTACAAGGTGATTACCGACTCCACGGACTTAACCTCTCCCTTCTCTTCAGCGGATCACGCGCACCAACGGGTTGTCCACGCCCCACGTCCGAATCCACGAACGCCACGTCCCGAATCCACGAGACGACCAACTTCGAATCCACGAAGCCTTCAACACGTCGAATCCACGACGCCCACTCGAATCCACGAGCGCACTCCGTCAGGAGCAAGAATAATAACAATGATGATGGTTTATTGCTTAAAATATCATTGAAAATCTGTGGGAAAGATCTCTAAGTAAATCTCAAATTGATTCTAAAAGAATATTAGAAATTAGGGCACCATGAATCAATTTGAGAGAAGCTTGATGTAGAAGATGAGGAAAACAGTCACCTACAAGCTTCTAGGGTTTCTAAAAGATAATCTATGCTTAACCACGTTTTAGAGACACCCCCACATCTTATTTATAGGTTTTGAAGCAATCCGAAATAGATTAGGATTAAAAACAGTTTTTAGAAAGATCTGGAAGCAAACCGATTTCGACTAGGATTGAAAAACTGATTTTAGAAAGGTTTGGAACCAAATTAGGATTGCTAAGATATTTTAAGGAATCTACTATCTTATTTACAGGTTTGGGGGACATTAGAATCATAGTAGGATTGAAAAAACAACTTTCCAAAACTTCGCGACGGGTCGGGGTCCGGACCTTGGATCGCAGGGTCCGGACCCGGAAACAATTCCGCGTTTCATTGTCCGGACCGTAGCCAACAAGGTCCGGACCCGCTCTGCGAAACACTCTGGGGTCCGGACCTCAGCCCTCAGGGTCCGGACCTCCGCCCTCAGGGTCCGGACCTCATCCTCAGGGTCCGGACCCTCCCTGCGTGACAGCCAGGGAGGCGTACGGGATCCGGACCTCATCTCAGGGTCCGGATCCTAGAAGTTGGAAAACTCATTATTTATAATTTAAATAATTTTTATCCATTCTAATGTCTTCCAAACACTTGTAAATGTTTTTATAACATCATCAAGATTATTTAAACTTACCAAGCATCGTGAATTCATACGTTGAGTCTGCGAGTCTTCAAACTTCGTTTCTTCTTCTTTAAACCTTCAAGACTCCGACTCACTTCACGAAATATGCCAATATAAAATCCGTAACAATCTCCCCCTTTGGCAATTTCGTGACAAAACTCAAAATTACATAAAACACTCACGATGCTCATCTCTCCAAAAATGTGAAACTCATTGCCATCACCAAAACAATGAACTTCTCGCGTGAAAGATCCAAATGAAATTTAAAATTACAATTTAGTAACTCGTAAAACAAACTCTATGACTTAGACAAACATGGAGTCTTGAAGTCTTGAAAGATCTGCAAAAATTTGCATTCTCCACGAACAAAGTTATTAGAAAAAATATCAAAATCGCTCCCCCTTTGTTCATGCAATCTCTCCCCCTTTGTTTATGCGTCTAAGTCATCATTACCTCTCTCCCCCTTTTTGTCAAAAAAATTGCCAAAAGAAAACACCCAAAAATAGAGAGAGTTGAAAGAAATTAAATAAAACACAAGTTCAAAATATTTTTTAATTTTGAAACCACTTGTGATAAAAACGTCCAACATTGTTAGTGCATGAGGAGTATAAATTCACATTGACTTCTTTCAATCCCTATTAATTTCATAAGAATTAAGAACTTTACTACACAATCACCATAATGTAGATAAAATATTACACGATTTCTTAATTCATATAAACTTCAAAATCAAGTCATCAAAAATAATCTAAAGGCTCAAAAGCTATCAAGATGTAAACGGATTATGAAGATGATTTAAGGGATTCATCAAAGAGACAGAAATTTGTTGCATAAACATTCAAATTTGAGATAAAACCAATATCGCACAGGGGGTGGCTCTTTGAGCATCTTTCATGTATGTGGATCACCTTATAACACCGAAAAAATAAAATTTTGTGACAATTTCCTTTTGCATCCTTTTGCACTTATATTTTTTTTTTTTCGGATATGCAATTCAATTCTCATGTGGTAGCTGCACACACTAACCGGACGACCGGGGTGGTAGCTCTTTCCTCCACGTGGTGGTAGTTTTCGCACTCCTTTAAGGATGCAACTCTTTCCACATCTTTCAAAGTATATGAGCATTTTATTTTATATCATAATAACTCCCCCTCGCTTATGCAATCTCTTAGTTGAAAGAACATGTGACAAATTTTAGTCCATAAAAGAATGACTATTCATCAAATTCAACACACACAACCGAGATAGGTTAAGCTCCTAGAGATTACACATGATTACCTAAATTTGATGAATATAAGTATTAAGAATTCTCATAATAAATTATCTTCAAAAATAATGAAAATAAAGTAAAACCGATAATTAATATGAGATTAATTAGGAGTGAATGAAAGTGAACCTATTGATATTCAATGCACTATTTAACGTTCTAATCATTCAAAGAATCTAAAAAAAAACGTAACAATGAAAGCACCAAAATGTGTAATGCAATAAACAAAAGATATGCAATAGAAACCGATCAAAGCACTACACTAAATCAAAAACAAATTAAGGTTTAAGATAAGGAAAGATATCACCTTTCCGAACCCAAACTTGTCGGATTGTTGGTTGTCTTGCTTTGTTGTATTTGGGCACCGATTGTTTTGACTTTTGATCAACCTTTGGTCTCACCATCGCATTCCGCTTTGGAGTAGTTGGTTGTTGTGGCTTTGACTTTTGGTTGACCTCGGGTACTCGACCTTTTGGATGTTGCTTTTGAAACCGAGAAGGATGTCGAGTGTTGGAAAATGTCGATAGATGTTTAGAAGATGCCGGTTGATGCTTTTCTCCTTTTCTAGGGCATGTCTTCTTTATATGTCCTTTCTTTCCACATCTATGACATACTTTCTCCTTTAGTTTGGATGGAGTTTTAGATGCTGAAATTCCACCCTTCTTAACATGAGTTCTTTCATATCCGACTCCAATTTTGTCCGTTTGACCAAGTCCTAGCATGTTATCAAGCTTCTTTGATCCGGAGGAGAATTTTTGTATGTCGGACTTGAGTTGATGGACTTGTTTGGTCAAGACTTGATTAGAAACATGAATTTCCTTGTATTGTAGTTCTAGAAAGCCAACCTTTTCTTGATTCGTTTTGATCGATACCTTCGCTTGGTCTAGCTTCTCTTGGAGGATCTTATTGTTAGTCAACATATGTTCCCTTTCCTCCGCAAGAGCTTTAGATGACTATTTCAATTTATTATTTTCTCCTTCAAGCTCAAGTAGACGTCTCCTTAGCTTCTTGTTAAGCTTAGCCATCTTTTTGGATTCACCAAGTAATTGATTGTAGGCTTCGGCTAAACTTTCATCATCCGACTCCCCCTCACTTGTGCCATTTTCGCTCGATGTGTCTTGCACAGAAGAAGAGTCAAAAGGGTTAGAAATAATAGATGATAAACAAAAAGTAGAGGGAGAAGGAGAAATATGTGAAGAAAAAGCAATTGTATTATTGGTTTATTCTTCACTAGAACTTGAATCATTTGAAGTAGAATCATCCCAAGTTCTAGCTTGTAGAGCCTTCTTGTTATAGGACTTCTTAGAGGGACAATCCGTGGCGATATGGCCATAGCCTCGGCATTTGTAACACCGGATTTTCCCTTCAAACTCATCATTTTTTTTAGAAGACTTTGCATGCTTCTTCTCTTTAGAGGATTTAGAATGTGAAGATCCGTTAGAAGAAGGCTTTCGGTTGGAGGATGAAGCTTGAATGTTTTGGTTCTTCCTAAACTTCCGACGAAACTTCTTAGTAAGAAGTGCCATTTGACGTTCGAAATTTTCAAGAGAAACTTCATCGTCGGATTCGGTATCCTCGTCTTCCTCCTTTGTTGAATTAAGTGCAACACCTGTACTTTTAGAGAAAGACTTGGAAGAAGATTGATTAGTAGGAAAAGTCATTTCATAAGTTTGTAAAGCGCCTACTAATTCATCTACTTTCATATCATCCGGATGATTGATCGTTTCAATAGCCGCGACTTTCGCCCTAAAGCACTCTGGAAGTGTTCGAAGGATTTTTCTAACAACCTTAGATTCGGGGATCTTCTCTCCCAAGTTAGCACATGTATTAATGATATCTTGGAGTCTAGTAAAATACTCAATAAAAGATTCATGCTCCTCCATTCGAATAGAATCAAATTGACTCGTAAGCATCTGGAGCTTTTGAATTTTTACTAGACTTGTACCCTCATGTGTAACTTGTAGGGTATCCCAAATCTCTTTTGCCGTTTCACACGCCGAGACGCGTGAAAACTCGGTTTGAGTTAGGGCATTAAATAAAGCATTTATTCCCTTACCATTAAAAGAGGATAAATCAATTTCATCCTTCGACCACTTATTCCGTGGCTTAGGTACAGTTGCGTTATTAACCACTTCGGTTGGATGTTTCCATCCAAGTTCAATGGTTTGTCATACTCGCTCATCAATTGCGATGAGGAAGGCTCTCATCCGGACTTTCCAATAAGCGTAGTTGGTTCCATCAAATAAAAGTGGCCTAAATATATTACCTCCTTCACCCATTATGAAAGATAAAGCCTAGATCCTGCTCTGATACCAAATGTAAGATAAGGGGTGCCCTAGGATCTATCTAGAGTATATCAATCATCTAGAGGGGGGTGAATAGGTGTATAAACAAAAATCACAAATCTCAATGCGATAAAGTAAATGCGGAAAATAAAATCAGCACACCGAGATTTACGTGGGAAACTCCACCTTGGAGAAAAACCCACGGGACCAACACGCGAAAAAATAATCCACTAAGAGTAAAGAATTACAAGGTGATTACCGACTCCACGGACTTAACCTCTCATTTCTCTTCAGCGGATCACGCGCACCAACGGGTTGTCCACGCCCCACGTCCGAATCCACGAACGCCACGTCCCGAATCCACGAGACGCCCAACTTCGAATCCACGAAGCCTTCAACACGTCGAATCCACGACGCCCACTCGAATCCACGAGCGCACTCCGTCCGGAGCAAGAATAATAACAATGATGATGGTTTATTGCTTAGAATATCATTAAAAATTTGTGGGAAAGATCTCTAAGCAAATCTCAAATTGATTCTAAAAGAATATTAGAAATTAGGGCACCGTGAATCAATTTGAGAGAAGCTTGATGTAGAAGATGAGGAAAACAGTCACCTACAAGCTTCTAGGGTTTCTAAAAGATAATCTATGCTTAACCACGTTTTAGAGACACCCCCACATCTTATTTATAGGTTTTGAAGCAATCCGAAATAGATTAGGATTAAAAACAGTTTTTAGAAAGATTTGGAAGCAAACCGATTTCGACTAGGATTGAAAAACTGATTTTAGAAAGGTTTGGAACCAAATTAGGATTGCTAAGATATTTTAAGGAATCTACCATCTTATTTACAGGTTTGGGGGACATTAGAATCAGAGTAGGATTGAAAAAACAACTTTCCAAAACTTCGCGACGGGTCGGGGTCCGGACCTTGGATCGCAGGGTCCGGACCCGGAAACAATTCCGCGTTTCATTGTCCGGACCGTAGCCAACAGGGTCCGGACCCGCTCTGCGAAACACTCTGGGGTCCGGACCTCAGCCCTCAGGGTCCGGACCTCCGCCCTCAGGGTCCGGACCTCATCCTCAGGGTCCGGACCCTCCCTGCGTGACAGCCAGGGAGGCGTACGGGATCCGGACCTCATCTCAGGGTCCGGATCCTGGAAGTTGGAAAACTCATTATATATAATTTAAATAATTTTTATCCATTCTAATGTCTTCCAAACACTTGTAAATGTTTATAAATCATCATCAAGATTATTTAAACTTACCAAGCATCGTGAATTCATACGTTGAGTCTGCGAGTCTTCAAACTTCGTTTCTTCTTCTTTAAACCTTCAAGACTCCGACTCACTTCACGAAATATGCCAATATAAAATCCGTAACAGTCCGATGGATGATAGCCGAGCACCGTCGTCGGCGTCGGCGTTTGCACCACCGAGGCAGCTTGCGGGCATCCCACCCGCGGCAATGTCGGCAGGCCGTCCACAACCGCCGAGACCAGTGGAGGGCCAGCGACCAGCGCCCAGTGGGCGGATATTCGCCTCTCAGGTGGAGGAGCCTTCTGCCCAGGATGACGTCGTGGCAGGTATTGTGTTAATTAAAGGCATTCGATGTAGAGCTTTGTTTGATACCGGTGCATCGCATTCATTCATTGCTCGATCATTTGCTATTGCACATGGAATAGAAATCATAGAAGCCACGCATGCAAGAACTGTGCAAGTACCTGAACATACTTTTTGTATACATCATGCGTGTATGGATTGCCCTGTGAGGGTTGAGAACTAGATCATGCCAGCTGATTTGCTGGTATTAAATCGAATGAATGAGTATGATTTGATCCTAGGAATGGATTGGCTCTCGAAGTATCACGCCACTATTGATTGTGAGAGCCGGATAGTGAAGTTTAAAGAACCCGGACACAAGGAATTT
Source organism: Puya raimondii (assembly GCA_016920855.1). Taxonomy (NCBI): domain Eukaryota; kingdom Viridiplantae; phylum Streptophyta; class Magnoliopsida; order Poales; family Bromeliaceae; genus Puya; species Puya raimondii. Next base: position 25,836,045 of record JABWPP010000048.1, read on the forward strand.
GTGTACCGTGGGTGTAGGAGTTCGCTTTTTACGTCGATGGTGTCCACGTTGCAAGCAAGGAAGCTTATTGCTAGGGGATGCATTGCCTACTTGGCGACGGTAGTGGATGACCGGAAGGAAGTGCTGGGACTTGAGGACGTTCCTATAGTCCAAGAGTTCCCGGATGTATTTCCGACGGAGTTGCTCGGAATGCCACCGGACCGGGAAATAGAATTCGTGATCGATTTGCTCCCGGGTACGGCGCCGATTTCTAAGGCCCCGTACAGGATGGCACCCGCGGAACTGAAGGAATTGAAAGCACAATTGCAAGATTTGATGGACAAGGGTTTCGTGAAGCCAAGTGTGTCACCTTGGGGAGCCCCTGTTCTATTTGTGCGGAAAAAGGACGGTTCGCTGTGGTTATGTGTAGATTACCGCGAGTTGAATAAAGTGACCGTCAAGAATAAGTACCCGTTACCCCGAATTGATGACTTATTCGATCAATTGCAAGGGTCTCAGGTGTATTCAAAGATTGATTTGCAATCCGGTTATCACCAATTGAAGATCAAACCGGAGGATGTGCATAAGACCGCATTTAGGACGCGGTATGGACACTATGAATTCACGGTTATGCCTTTCGGGCTTACCAATGCCCCGGCAGCGTTCATGGATTTAATGAACCGTGTGTTCAAACCACTATTGGATCAATTTGTGGTTGTGTTCATAGATGATATTCTTGTCTACTCTCGGAGTGAAGAGGAACATAAAGAGCACCTAAAGATTGTGCTTCAAGTTCTTCGAGAGAACAAGTTGTTCGCCAAGTTAAAGAAGTGCGAATTTTGGATTCGTGAGGTCGCTTTCTTGGGTCATGTGATCTCCGCGGAAGGAGTATCAGTAGACCCTATGAAAGTAGAGGCAATCAAGAATTGGCCTCGCCCGACCAATGTCACGGAAATACGAAGCTTTTTGGGTCTTGCGGGGTACTATCGGCGATTCGTGGAGGGATTTTCAAAAATCTCCGGTCCACTAACGCGTCTTACCCGCAAGGGAGCCAAATATGTTTGGAGCGAGGAATGCGACCAAAGCTTTAAGGAGCTAAAGGAAAGGTTGACTTCGGCTCCGGTACTCGCCTTGCCGATTGCAGGGGAGGATTTTGTGGTGTATAGTGATGCATCACGGCGTGGTCTTGGGTGTGTGCTTATGCAAAAAGGACAAGTAATAGCATATGCCTCTCGACAGTTGAAAAGCTATGAGCAAAATTACCCCACCCACGACCTAGAGCTTGCGGCGGTGGTTTTCGCACTCAAGTTGTGGAGACACTACTTGTACGGGGAGCATTGTGAGGTTTACACAGATCACAAAAGTTTAAAATACTTATTCACTCAAAAGGAGTTGAACTTGAGGCAGCGGAGGTGGTTGGAGTTAATAAAAGATTACGACTTGACCATCTTATACCACCCCGGTAGAGCCAATGTGGTGGCCGATGCGCTCAGTAGAAAATCCGTGGAGAACTTCGCAATTGAGATGACGGGACAAATGCCGTTGCTCAAAGAAATGGGCCGGTTCGACTTGGAGATCGTGGCCCCGGGCGTCCCCGCTAGACTTATGAATCTCAATGTATGGCCGACCTTGTTGGAACAAATAAAAGAAAAGCAATCCGGTGATCCGGAACTCCAAAAGGTGCGGAGTGCTATCGAGAGCGGGTGCGCCGGTGATTTTCATGTAGACTCGAAGGGCGCAATTCGATTTCGAAATCGATTGTGCGTGCCAAAAGTGGAGGACATTTGTGGGGAGATCTTGAAAGAAGCTCACGCTTCTCCCTATGCGATTCACCCGGGCGGCACCAAAATGTACAAGGACCTCAAATTGCATTATTGGTGGCCGGGGATGAAACTTGATGTGGGACGCTTTGTGGCACAATGCTTAATATGCCAACAAGTGAAGGCCGAGCGTCGCTTTCCGGCAGGAAAATTGCAAGGATTGCCCATTCCGGTTTGGAAGTGGGAAAATATCGCGATGTATTTTGTTGTGGGCTTACCTCGATCATTAGGTGGCCACGACGCGATTTGGGTGGTGGTGGATCGTTTGTCAAAGTCGGCACACTTTTTGCCAATCCACACCACTTGGTCGGGGGACAAGTTAGCGCAAGTCTACCTGGATGAGATTGTGCGGTTGCACGGGGTCCCGACCTCGATAGTTTCAGATCGAGATCCCCGTTTCACATCGCATTTTTGGAAAAGCTTGCAAGAAGCTTTGGGTACATGGCTCGATTTTAGTTCAACATTTCATCCTCAAACCGACGGTCAATCGGAAAGAACAATTCAGATTTTGGAGGATATGCTACGAGCGTGTGTGTTGGACTTCAAAGGTGCATGGCCTACTCACTTGCCGATGGCTGAATTTGCTTACAATAATAGCTATCAATCTAGTATCGGAATGGCACCTTTTGAGGCCTTGTATGGAAGAAAATGCCGCTCTCCTATTCATTGGAGTGAAGTCGGCGAGAAAAGGGTCTTAGGACCGGAAGTGTTGCGTGAAGCGGAGGAAAAGGTCCGTTTGGCACGCGAGCGCTTGTCGACGGCGCAATCCAGACAAAAGAGTTATGCGGATCGTCGTCGACGAGATTTGGAATTCGCGGTAGGAGACCGCGTCTTCTTGAAAGTATCACCCATGAGAGGGGTGAAGCGATTCGGTGTTCGGGGTAAGTTGAGTCCCCGTTACATTGGACCTTATGAGGTTTTGGAGCGTGTGGGATCCGTGGCGTACCGGCTAGCTTTGCCACCAAAACTTGCAGGGATACACAATGTGTTCCATGTATCGACGCTCCGTAAGTACGTGTATGATCCGGCGCACGTTCTCGAGTATGTGCCTGTGGAGCTCCATGAGGATATGACTTATGAGGAATTTTTCTTGTGTATCATGGATCGCGAGGTGAAATGTTTGAGGAACCGTGAAATCCCTTATGTAAAGGTACAATGGACGAATCACGTTGAGCGCGAAGCTACGTGGGAATTGGAAAGCTCGATGAAGGAGCGGTTTCCTTACCTCTTCGCTGAGTCCAGCTGAGGTATGATTTAGTTTCGCGGCCGAAACTCTCTTTAAGGGGGGAGGAATGTAGTACACTGAATTTCAGTGCATCGTACCGAACTTCTACAAATTGTGGAGTTCCGATAGAAAAATAGCATGTGAAGCTATGTGTGAGGCTTCGGCCCTGTTTGAGACTTGTGCGAAGTGTTTTCGGCGCAAAAGAGGCGTGAAAACGGACTTCGATAAGTTAAAACTGCAGATGTTGTAAAATCTGCATTTGGATTCCGGTATGTGAAGCTCATACCGGTACTGAAGTGATTAGTACCGGTATGTGATGAGTATACCGGAATGCCATGTTGAAACCGAAAACCCAGCTCTCGGGTTTTGCAGAACTTTCCGGAGTATACCGGTATGTGAAGAGGGATACCGGTATGTGATGGTCGAAACAGTAAATCCAGCTCTCGGGTTCTGCAGAATCTCTGAGGTATACCGGAACCAACACTCGTATACCGGTATGCATATGCACATACCGGTATACAGTGCCCAGTTTGGGCTGATTGAGAGTGTTAAGTGTGGAGAAGGGCAATTTGGTCTTTTCACACTCAAAGGAGGGTTTGAAAGGCAGGGAACACCCCCCTTTCTCAGTCACCTTCTTCTCCATTTCTCCTCTTCATCTCCTCTCACTTTCTCTCTCTAGAGATTTCTCCAAAACTTGGAGAAAATGGTGGATTGATCTTGGAAAAAGCTTCCAAAGGAGAAAAGAAGCTTCTTGTTGCAAGAAGGAGCTTGGGGATTTCGTGATTAAGGTTAGTACCTCACGTTTTGGGTTCAAACCTTGGATTTAATCCTTTGTTATGAGGTTTTTGGGAACCCTTGGCAATCTAAACCACAAATGGTGGGAGATTGGCCATGAAATCTAGGGTTTGGCTTGCATGCATGCAAACCCTAGGTAGAATGAGGATTTTTGCAATGTGAGGTTCTAAAAATATTTGGACCTTCGGGAATTGCAATTGAGGCATAGGAAATTATGTTAGAACACTTGATTTCACACATTGAGTTGATTTAAGGGTTCGTAACGAGTAACGAACCGTTTTCTTGTAGAAGCTTGGGTTGAAACAAGAACTCAAGGCTTGGACACTTAGGAGCTTGAAGAATACAAGGATTTGAAAGCTCTTGAGGTGGGTTTGTGTTTACCGAAGTGATTAGGTCACTTCCATGTCTAGGGTAAATATTTATTTAAAAATAAAATGGTATGTGTTGTGAATCCTAGAACTTGCATGTTGGCAAAGGTAAAATCATGATAGGTAGAGTAATGAGCTCCTATTGCATGATATAGAATTCAAGTATAATTCAATTATCTATACTTGTTGCATGGTTGCATGTATGATTGAACCTAGTGTTATTGAACATAGGTTGGAACATGTGAGAATAGAACCTAGTGTTATTGAACATAGGTTGGAACATGTGAGAATAGAACCTAGTGTTATTGAACATAGGTTGGAACATGTGAGAATGGAATCTAGTGTCATTGAACATAGGTTGGACATGAGATTGGAACCTAGAGTCATGGAACCTAGGTTGAGAAAGAGAAAGTAAGCCTAGTGTTATTGAACATGGGCGAGACTTAATGACTTGAACCTAAGGTCATGAGACTTAGGTTGGCAAGTGAAAAATGTGAACAACGGGATGTGCGACGATTTTGCTATCCCGGGTAGGCGATGATTTCGCTACCATGCCACGAGTTGGCGGTGTCGACACGGGATGTGCGACGATTTTGCTATCCCGGGTAAGTGACGATTTCGCTACCACGCCATGAGTTGGCGGTGTCGAGATGGGATGTGCGACGAGGTTGCTATCCCGGATATGCGACGAGTTCGCTATCCATGCCATGTGATGGCGGTGTTGAGACGGGGTATGCGACGATTTTGCTATCCCGAGTATGCGACGAGTTCGCTACTCGAACTAGGAGGTGACGAGTTCACTCCTCGAATGTTGGGATAATTATGGTGAGACGGCGATTCCGAAACCATAAGTAATTGACTAGTAATTGAACTTAGTCAATGTAGAATATAGGATGAACCTAGGAGAGAATGATAAATTATATTTCATTTAGTTGCATCCTTTATGTTTATTTACAAGCATGTGAATAATTGTTGCATAGTTATATGTGATCTAACTTATGCATATGGTGTTTCTTTGGACCTGGTGGGTCGAGCTTCTCTCTTGGGTGGCCTTACCCACTGGGAACTATGTTTATAGTTCTCACCCCACGTTTTTCAGGTCCTTCCGCGAGTGAGGCGGCGGAGCGAGGCAAGGGTTTAGCTCTCTAGATAGCGGCCCTTCCATTTTGGTGATACGTAGAGTGTATCCCTAGCTTTGGATTATGTTGGCATAGGGGGATTTTCATTTTATGTATGCCACTTGTATATTCCATAATTTTGGAACATAATGTATGGAATGAAAAAGAAAGAAAAGAAAAATTTGCACATGTATATTGTGCCATGTGATGTAATAGAAATAGAACTTCTTTATGTTGATGCTTTCCTTGTGCAACTCTTGTGCTCCGTTCCTAGTTGGAACATTGTGGATAAGCTTGTGTTGTGACGCCTTGGGCGGGTAGAAAAGATTCTATCCGTTCGGCGGGTCTGGGGCATGCGCCCGTGCGGTTATCCTTTCCACCTAGTCGGTGTTAAAGGGCCGGCGGGGCGTGACAAAGTGCTTCAGAGTAGGTAGCCAGGCCACATATGATATGATTGCCCCCAGGTGATAGCCAGGTCCCAATGGTCGCATCGACACTCTCCTCACAAAGGTAGCTTGCTGGTATCCCACCCGCGGCGATATATGCGGGCCATTGCACCGATGACCCTGCAGCCAAAGGCCATACAGGCGTCGAGCGGCCGTGTGTTCGCGACCCAGGTGGAGGAATCTACCGCCTCAAAGGACGTCATGGCAGGTATTGTCCTACTTAAAGACATTAGATACAAAGCATTATTTGACATGAGAGCATCTCGTTCATTCATTAATCGGTCATTTGCGACTACTCATGTAATAGGCATAGTAGAGACCGGGCATACTAAATGGGTGCAAGTACTTGAGCATATTTTGTGTCAAGGAAGTATGTCGTGCTTGTCTAGTCAGGATAGGTGATTAGATTATGCCGGTGAATCTGCTAGTATTAAATCGAATTGTCAGACTTAGTGTTGAGGATGGACTGGCTCTCTAAGTGTTATGCAATAATAGATTGTGAGAGCCGAGTCGTGACATTTAGAGAACCGGAACAAGAGAAACTTGTGTACCGAGGGTGTTAAAGCTCGCTCATTGTGATTACGGGATCCACGTCACGTGCGAAGAGGTTAATCAATATAGGCCGTATCACCTACTTAACTACAGTAGTGGAAGACCGAAAGGAAGTTTTGGCATGCGAGGACATCTCAATAGTCCGAGAGTTTTCCGATATATTTCTGATGGAGTTGCCCAAAATGCCACTGGACCAGGAGATTGAATTTGTGATAGATCTACTTTCGGGACCACACCAATTTCAAAGGCTCCATATAGAATGGCACCGGCTGAGTTGAAAGAGTCGAAAGCTCAGTTATTGGATAAAGGTTTCATAAAACTAAGTATATCACTTTGGGGAGTCTCAGTGCTATTTGTTAAGAAGAAGGATGGTTCGTTTTAGTTGTGCATGGATTACTATGAGATAAACAAGGTCACCATCAAGAATAAGTAACTGTTGCTCGGTGCGACGATTTGTTTGATCAACTTCAAGGGTCTCGAGTATATTCTAATATTGACTTGCGATCCGGCTACTACCACTTGAATATCAAGCCAGAGGATGTGCATAAGACTGCGTTCTGAAAGCGATATGGACACTATGAATTCACGATCATACCATTCGGCCTTACTAATGCCTTGGCAGTGTTCATGGACTAAATGAACCGTGTATTCAAGACTCTATTGGATAAGTTCATAGTAGTATTCATAGATGACATTCTGGTCTACTCCTAAAGTGATGAAGAATATGAAGAGCACTTTTGTGAGACCCCAGATAGTCCTATATATAAGATATAATAGGGCTAAAACTCTTAATCCGGCTTAAGCATTTTGGGCGGTGGTAAGGCCCAAGAGGTTAAGAGAGTTAAGCGTGCTAGAACGGAAGTAGTCCTAGGATGGATGACCCCCTAGAAAGTTGGGGCGTCTCAGTTGGTATCAGAGCCAATTACCAGCCGGAAGTGTGAGATGAGTCTCGGCTGAGTCAGGTTGTACAGCGGGGAGAACGACGCTTTAATGCTGTTGACTGTTGTGAGTGGAGCGCGGCTCACCACAAGGTCAGTTTAGGCTAGCGAGATGAGTCTCACATCGCCTGGTACCTGTGATTCTGAGCCTGACGAGGACGCCAGGGCTTAAAGGGGGGAGAATGTGAGACCCCAGATAGTCCTATATATAAGATATAATAGGGGTAAAACTCTTAATCCGGCTTAAGCATTTTGGGTGGTGGCAAGGCCCAAGAGGTTAAGAGAGTTAAGCGTGCTAGGACGGAAGTAGTCCTAGAATGGGTGACCCCCTGGGAAGTTGGGGTGTCACAATCTTTGAGTAATGCTACAAGTTATTCGGGATAACAAGTTATTTGCCAAGCTGAAGAAGTGTGACTTTTGGATTCGCAAGGTCGCCTTCTTGAGTCATGTAATTTCGAAAAGTAAAGTATCTATGGACCCGAAAAAAGTAGAGGCAATAAGTGTAATATACTGGACCTTAGCAAATAGGAAAGACTGCATTATGAATTTTTAGTCAGTATTTTTATACAGTGCTTGACTGAGTTGGGGACGTTTTGGCATGAAATAGACACAGAACCGGACTAAAAAAATTAAGATTTAGCTTGTGAGGGACTAAAGTTGAAATACTTAATTTTTGAGCAACCTATTGGCATTTTCGTTATTATTTTGTAGTGGACACATAGGCAATTGAGGCTTCATGCTTACCCACTCCATTCCTTCACCTTGAAGATTTAAGAGAGGGAAGTTTGGTTTTCAAGCAAGCGAGTCGAGCGTGCACACGCATATGATTTTTTTTAGTGTTTCGATGTAGTACACTGAATTTCAGTGCACCGTACCGAACTTCTACAAATTTTGGAGTTTCGGTGGAAAAATAGCATGTGAGGCTATGTGTGAGACCCCAGATTAGTCCTATATATGAGATATAATAGGGCTAAACTCTCAACCCGGCTTAAGCATTTTCGGTGGTGGATAGGCCGAAGAGGTTGAGAGAGTTAAGCGTGCTAGGACGGGAGTAGTCCTAGGATGGGTGACCCCCTGGGAAGTTGGGGCGTCACAGTTGGTATCAGAGACAATTACCAGCCGGAAGTGTGAGATGGGTCTCGGCTGAGCCGGGTCTGAATGACAGGCTAGCGAGACGTCTCACATCGCCTGATACTTGTGAGTCTGAGCCTGACGAGGACGTCAGGGCTTAAAAGGGGGGGAGATTGTGAGACCCCAGATTAGTCCTATATATGAGATATAATAGGGCTAAACTCTCAACCCGGCTTAAGCATTTTCGGTGGTGGATAGGCCGAAGAGGTTGAGAGAGTTAAGCGTGCTAGGACGGGAGTAGTCCTAGGATGGGTGACCCCCTGGGAAGTTGGGGCGTCACACTATGGGTGAGGCTTCGGCCCTGTTTGAGACTTGTGCGAAGTGTTTTCGGCGCAAAAGAGGCGTGAAAACGGACTTCGATAAGTTAAAACTGCAGATGTTGTAATTTGGATTCCGGTATGTGAAGCTCATACCGGTACTGAAGTGATTAGTACCGGTATGTGATGAGTATACCGTAATGCCATGTTGAAACCGAAAACCCAGCTCTCGGGTTTTGCGGAACTTTTCGGAGAATACCGGTATGTGAAGAGGGATACCGGTATGCGATGTTCGAAACAGTGAATCCAGCTCTCGGGTTCTGCGGAATCTCCGAGGTATACCGGAACCAACACCCGTATACCGGTATGCATATGCACATACCGGTATACAATGTCCAGTTTTGGCTGGTTGAGAGTGTTAAGTGTGGAGAAGGGCAATTTGGTCTTTTCACACTCGTGGGGGTGTTAGAAAGGCAGGGAACATCCCCCCTTTCTCAGTCACCTTCTTCTCCATTTCTCCTCTTCATCTCCTCTCACTCTCTCTCACTAGAGATCCCTCCAAAGCTTGGGGAAGTAGTGGATTGGAGCTTGGAAAAGGCTTCCAAAGGAGAAAAGAAGCATCTTGGTGCAAGAAGGAGCTTGGGAATTTCGTGATTAAGGTTAGTACCTCACGTTTTGGGTTCAAACCTTGGATTTAATCCTTTGTTATGAGGTTTTTGGGAACCCTTGACAATCTAGACCACAAATGGTGGGAGATTGGCCATGAAATCTAGGGTTTGGCTTGCATGCATGCAAACCCTAGGTAGAATTAGGGCTTGTGCCATGAGAGGGTCTAAAAATATTTGGACCTTCGGGAATTGCAATTGAGGCATAGGAAATCATGTTAGAACACTTGATTTCACACATTGAGTTGATTTAAGGGTTCGTAACGAGTAACGAACCGTTTTCTTGTAGAAGCTTGGGTTGAAACAAGAACTCAAGGCTTGGACACTTAGGAGCTTGAAGAATACAAGGATTTGAAAGCTCTTGAGGTGGGTTTGTGTTTACCGAAGTGATTAGGTCACTTCCATGTCTAGGGTAATTATCCATTTAAAATAAAATGGTATGTGTTGTGAACCCTAGAATTGCATGTTGGCAAAGGTAAAATCATGATAGGTAGAACAATGAGCTCCTATTGCATGATGTATATTTCAAGTATAATTCAATTATTGATACTTGTTGCATGGTTGCATGTATGATTAAACCTAGTGTTATTGAACATAGGTTGGACATGAGGATTAAACCTAGTGTATTGAACATAGGTTGGAACATATGAGAATGGAACCTAGTGTCATTGAACATAGGTTGGATTATGTGATAATGGAACCTAGAGTCATGGAACCTAGGTTGAGAATGAAAAAGTAAACCTAGTGTCATTGAACATAGGTGAGACTTAGTGACTTGAACCTAGGGTCATGAGACTTAGGTTGACAAGTGAAAAGGTGATGATTGGGATGTGCGACGATTTTGCTATCCCGGGTATGCGACGATTTCGCTACCTATGCCATGAGTTGGCGGTGATGATTGGGATGTGCGACGAATTTGCTATCCCGGGTATGCGACGATTTCGCTACCTATGCCATGAGTTGGCGATGATGATTGGGATGTGCGACGATTTTGCTATCCCGGGTATGCGACGATTTCGCTACCTATGCCATGAGTTGGCGGTGATGATTGGGATGTGCGACGATTTTGCTATCCCGGGTATGCGACGATTTCGCTACCTATGCCATGAGTTGGCGGTGATGATTGGGATGTACGACGAGTATGCGACGATTTCGCTACTCGAACTAGGATGTGACGATTTCACTCCTTGAATGTTGGAACTATTATGGTGAGACGGCGATACCGAAACCTTAAGTGATGACAAGTAGTCAAACTTAGTCGATGTGGAATATAGGATGAACCTAGGAGAGAATGATAAATTATATTTCATTTGGTTGCATCCTTTATGTTTATTTACTAGCATGTAAATATATCTTGCATAGTTATTTGTGATCTAACATATGCATATGGTGTTTCTTTGGACCTGGTGGGTCGAGCTTCTCTCTTGGGTGGCCTTACCCACTGGGAACTATGTTTATAGTTCTCACCCCACATTTTTCAGGCCCTTCCGCGAGTGAGGCGGCGGAGCGAGGCAAGGGTTTAGCTCTCTAGATAGCGGCCCTTCCATTTTGGTGACACATAGAGTGTACCCCTAGTTTTAGACAATGATAGCATAGGAGATTTTCATTATATGTATGAAACTTGTATATTCCATAATTTTGGAACATAATGTATGGAATGAAAAAGAAAGAAAAGAAAAATTTGGACATGTATATTGTGCCATGTGATGTAATAGAAGTAGAACTTCTTTATGTTGATGCTTTTCTTGTGCAACTCTTGTACTCCGTTCCTAGTTGGAACATTGTGGATAAGCTTGTGTTGTGACGCCTTGGACGGATAGAAAAGACTCTATTCGTTCGGCGGGTCTGGTGCATGCGTCCGTGCGGCTATCCTTTCCACCTAGTTGGTGTTAAAGGCCCGGCGGGGCATGACATTCGACGTCGGGGTTAGTATCATAATATAATTATTTTTTTCGTTTAGACTCTTTTGATGGATTTTCATAGAAATTGAGAGTTAGAAACTGATTTTTACACATTTTAGGGGCTGATTTCATGTAATTTTGACGAGAAATTTTGCGAGCTATTCTGGGGTGTTGTGGCTATCGTTCAAGCTAGAATAGCAGCATCGTATCATCTCACTATTCTGACTATCATTCTGCTCCTTAGCTTTGCGATATAGATGGATTCCGTGTAGTTAAAATTGGCGGACTAACTTCTATGTCCATATTATTATTATTTAGCCAATAAGATGAATTGTTGACATAATTGAAATAATAATGGTACTTTTGCCACTTACCTGTAGAGTATATTGAGACATGTACTATTAGTATTATGTGACATTGTCTTGGAGGCCAATAGAGAGTGATAGATAATGTGAGACAATAACTATATTTGGGATACTATGATAGTATTATCATGATCTGTTTGATCATCGCATTTGACTACAGCATGCATGCTATTTTGAGCTTGACAGTGATATTATACTCGGTTAGGGTAGCGCCCCGCGAGTGCTACTTCGGAGGTTAGACTATGAGGTATTATTATAGCATGGGCCAAACAGTAGCCTGCGTTGTAGCGGACCACTATAGGTAGGTGCTGGACACAAGGCGGCGCAGGCTAGACCTGGCTATTGAGTCGATCACTATGGTTGGATATTATTGTATTATTGTACTTAGTATCTAATTGATGCATGAAATACATGATTTACAGTTTTCACTTATATTGTAGAGGCATGATAGTAGTTACTTTCAGCAATTATTGATATTAGTACCTACTGCTTAATTATTTACTATTTCTGCCTCTTATGGATCTAGTGGCGTAGACCATCGGCGTTGTTGACCGTACCCACTGGGGACTATTGATTATAGTTTTCATACCCTCTTTATTAATATTTTATTTTAGAGCCTTCAACACTAGCGACTGATCGATGTAAGGGGATCGCAGATAGTTAGTATCTTCTACCATTTTTATGTGTGTAGCTGGATAACCTATTAGTGTATATAGTAGCCTGTACTATATTTTGAGGTTTGGAGTAGTCAGAGATGCTGTACCATTTTGAGAATTGGTGTGGTGATGATTGTATATATACAGTATTGCTATACTACATAGTTTTTATTCTACTCTGATACCTGCTATTGTTGGATTTTAGTAACCTTTTTGGACAAGTTTTGTTGACGCTTCATATGTATAAGGTATATCCTTGTGCATGTGGCAGATCTGTTGGTATAATCCAGACTTACGCTGTAATCCGGGCATGATAAATTAAGTTGGTATCAGAGCCTAGGATATTTTAGTATAGGAAATTTTAGGCTGGACAGACCTCTGAGATATAGGACGAGAGAGACATGATTTATAGCAAAAGTCAATAGACTGAATTATGCAAACACTTTAGAGAGAGTTGAAGAGTGATTGAAAAAGATGTATCTTTTCCTTCTGGATGATTATGTTGGCTGCAGATAGTATAATATCACAAAGGGAAAGGGATATTCTTCTAGACTTTCATTTGATTGGGTCGAATTGTGAGATTTAGTGTAACTAACCTATGTTTTAAATTTAGGTGATCAGGATGGAGCGGTGATCACAGTCACCTATAGGATCTGCCGCGGTACAGCCAGAGGAGCAGGGTCAAGGTGGTTCTAGTGAGATACAGGAGCTTCGAGAGCAGATGGCTGGGATGACAAGGATGATGGTGAGGTTATGTGAGTTGTTAGCACAGCTCAACTCAACTCAAGTCAACGCAGAGGTGAGGGTATCACTCCTTCATCGAACTCTCGAGTACTTGGGTAGCCTCTCATTCACTTGGCTGCTTCATTTGTCTCTAACATACAGAATCATATGATCCCGCCGTTCCTCCCCCTCGGAAGCTAGAATACACATTAGGAACTCCTTACATGACATACCTTCCTACAGCTCCCGCGGCTCATAACAAAGGACATGATAGGGTCCATCATGCTAAGCATTCAGCTTATCTCACACTCCAAACCATTTCATCCCTCATATGGGTGACACGTTCAAGAGAAAGCGGTCTCTAACCACAATTCCAATTCCTGTCAACGTTCATTCGCTTTACCCACCAATATTTTTCCATCAAGTTTGCACCGTCAATAACCATTGATGTGCAACTACAGTAACTTCATTGTATAGTACATTCCTTGTGAGCTCTGTCCTCTTAAAATCACAATGCACACTCACAGCAAAATCTCCTAGGTTGTAACTGCCCTTCCGCTTCGTGGTGTGGATAGGCCAGGAACGAGCCGATTAGTCGAATGACCCATAACACAACATGGTAGATCCTCCCCCATTCGAAAGGGCTTCTAGGGTGTCACTTCACACCCCACTCCAAGCATCCTTATCGTACATGAACTCCACCCATGGCTAGCACTGGTGCTAATCACACCCACAACTCCAAATCCTTATACTCAGCAGGCTCGACAATTTGGCCCGTTAAAGAGTCTACGTCATACAACACAGCTCTTCTTCACATCCACTGCTCTATTCCGGAGCCCATTTTTGATTCATTATCCTATATTGCTCACAAGCAATTCTCATTTGGTGTTTCCTTTTATTATGAGCAGATCCTTCCACATGTAGTCCATCAGCTCTACGGCGAGATGACACATCCTCGAGCACATACCCATTCCGAGATCGCATGTGGCTTTTACTATCCCAACATCTCATAAGGAGCATGTTGCTCTTCTCTAGCTGCCACAGGTTGGCATCATGTCATTTTACCATGAACCCGTATGGACCCCATGTTTATAATTCCGATCCTGTTTCCTTGATACATTTAGACTCTACAGTTGGTGCCTCATCCAATCCGGCGAGCGACATGACCGAGCCTTGGCCCCTTTGGTCGCTACCCTCAACTTTCCCGCACGCCACTAACGCTCTCATAATAGGAGCCCTCGGCTAACCTATTTAACCCAAATTTCTAGGGAAGGTCCATCGACCGACTATCCTTCGTAGGGCTACAACCTAAGATCTGGCTGGACATCGTGCAATGTCTCTCATCCTCACATGTGGACCCCAATATCACATGGTGGAGTCCCCATTTGGGACTTCGCATTCACCCCCCAACAAGGAGTAACTAAATCCCAAATCATCACTAGTCCTACGGCTGTGTCGCATCTACACTAGGTGTACTAACAACTTCACAGTTCCACACGTGGCACTTCACATTTTTTGGGTCATCGCTCGGACTACCGCCCCGATCATAAATCCTACCCGAGCCCTACCCTAACGTCTTGGGCTGCTATCATACGATACTGACTGCGCCTATCGCTAAGGCCCCAGGCCAACAGTCCTCTCATGGTCCATGCACGATAATCCCCAAGCAGTGCCCTCTAACCATCGCCACGCTACCAAAATGCTCCCGGCGATATACTACAGCCGCCCAACTTTAGGTATCCACCCGAAACTTCACCTCATAAGGAGGATTCTCAACATGGCCTGAACACCGCATACCGAGCTCGTGTTCCCTTAACTCGAGGCTCTGCTCTGCTGAGTATCATATACTAGCCACTGGGCACACTGAAGGAACTGTTAGCCTCTCGAGCGGTCCTCGACTCCCTTCACACTTGGCTAACGCCCAAGTGCTACTACCAACGGACCTTCCTCGGTTGAACCTTCAATCCATGCCCCATGACAACTCTATGTCGAGCAAACTATGCCTCTACTCTGTTCTACTTTGGCCACAATCACTGAGCAATCCTGCTTACACCATTCTTTACCAGCCAGGTGCACTCCCTCATTTTGAGCCGCAATACTTCAAGGCTAACTTATCTAAGTTAAACGGTCATCACACTAATCCTCCAAGAGTGAAATCGCTTCCATTACCGTACTTGTGAAGGTCTCATATCCTTCACTCATTTGCCATCTAACAAACTTTGTTGGGATCATCATCTTTGGGAGGGATTCTCTCAAGCATCATAACCTACCCCATTATCATGACTCATGGATGGCTACTATACATACTTCTTTGATCAATCCTTATCACTGGACCCTCACGAATCATTCCAATTTCAATGGCTCTAAGGCTACTGCATACATCTGTCACCCATTCAAGTACTCCTTAGCTTATATTCAGTCTAGAGTTCTCATATCACCAAGTTCTAATATAGGGTCCAACTTGGGTACAATGCCACTACTTCCATATGCTAGATTCCATCCTAGGCTAAATACCACATGTATTTTAGCCCACTTACGAAGCCCATATGTCACCACATGCACTTTATCATTTATTTATTTTCATACAAGAGGGTTACAATTCTAATTCCTCTTAGCACACAACTGAAGTTATGCCTAGCTTGATTACTAGCCATAATACATACTCAGATCCCAAGGAACTAAGGACAAGGAAAGATTAAACCACTTTGAAACATTCCCTCTCCCTTTTCTTGGATCTTCCTCCAGATCGACTTATGCCCAGATCTTTCCTAGATTGGCCTACACTCAGGTCCATACTAATAGATCGTTCAATCTTTAAACCTCCACACAAGTTTTCCATGTCGAACCAAGTTCGCCAGATTTGTCCGAGAACGATCTCCGGGTCCCATACCCTTGGTCATAGGTACAATCCAATAGTATCTTATACATCATCAATAGCATACTGTATATTTCATCCTCAGATCAACGACACTTTTCAATATAACTCTGTCAAATGTCACAACTATACATCTCATTGGTGTTACAATCAGGCTAACCACCTTGTAAGCCCACCAAACTTACAATCCCACAAAGGATTAATCGCCAACACATTCAACATAGTGTGTAAACACACTATGTTTGATCATCAACTGACACCCATATGTTTCCACGAACCACGTCATTTTTCCTTCCTATGGAAGAACGAGGGCATCATGTCTCGAACGTTCCACTCATCGCATCTTTTACATTAGGCACTTAATCTCTCTTCTAATCAACTAGCGAAGAGAACAACCATGGAAGAGTCCTGTATTAACTCAGCTCCACAATCAACAGTAGCTACTTGGCTACTTCGTTCTCGTCATCCGACGAAAGTTAGGTCTCACCTACGCTTTTTCCCCATGGGTTGTGCCTTTGCACCCATCATCGAGGGTCGCACATTGCATCCATCACCCATATTAGCCAGGGCAAACGCGTCTAAATCCTCCAAGTCGAGATTTAATCAACCTTCAAGGCTGTCAGTCCTGACACCAAGTCAGGGCACACATCGGCTCCTCAAGACCACGCATCTCGGTCACAATGAGAGGCCTCACGCCCTTAGCGATACTTAGCTAGCAACATCGAAGGGTTGTGTAGTCCCTCACAATATCTCTCCTACCAAGTAACTTACTATCGTCACTCGAGGGATAACGCGCGTACCTAAGCGTCCCAACGATCGAATTTGATCCATCGTGCAACAACCGACCCAATCAAGCGAAAGTCATAGAAGGGCACGTCTATTCCACTTTTGACATCATGCTGTCTACAACGAACATAACCATGTAAATGGAGTAGCTGCAACACCTTCAATCCGCCCCCAATATGCTATTGGAGACATACTTTGACCCAATCATTTAATTTTCGCCATAAGTTACGTCCACTCACGGGCCTAATCCTTAAGGTTTTCCCAGCCTAAGGTTTCTGGGTCCTCCTAAACTCTTTCTACGCTCTGATACCACTTCAATCTATCATGCCCCGCCCCGTTGCACAGTGGAGGCCAAGCGGGCGCGTGCACAGACCCGCCGAACGGACAGAGCTTTTCCTATCCATCCAAGGCGTAAACAAAACCAATACATTGAAATTTCACCTAGGAAAAATAATATAATATAGTTCTGCATGAGGGCATATCACAAGAGCGAAAATGTAAATCTAACTATTACAACATTGGAACAATCACATTTTGCATACATTTTCCAACTTGATATAAAATACATGCCATTTTCCATCAAATACATCTTTTATTCTCAATTACATTTTCATTCCAAATACCATTACAATCTTTCTTTTACTTGTACGGGCAACCTACACATGGTGACCCCACTATCTAAGGCGCAACGTCCGGTGTCGCTCCGCTCGAGGTTGGCTCTGCAAAACAGGGGGTGAGAACTAAAAGAAGTTTCTAGTGGGTTCGGCCGCCGACCTCGCCGACTTTTCCACTAGGTCTAATCAAGGCAAAAGTAGATAAAAGAATAGGAAAGTAGTATAACAACTATACTATACATAAGTTGAAATAAACACAAACACTACTATGCCTTTACAACATGAAATAGATTCCAAAGGTCCAATATGCTCAACTTGGCTCGCTATTTACCCATGACCCAATCAAGGGCTAGCCATAAGGTCAAGCCCAACTCATCTCTCTTAGCCACGTGGGGAGGAGCTCCACTACTCAATCGTCCACCTTGGGCTGCTTGTTGAGGTAGCATGATTGACCGTCACCAAACACGTGACACTAATATGCTCTTTCTCTACAAGGTACACAAGACATGACCAACCATGCATCTAGATATCTTTCTCTTTTACCTCATGACCCAATCATACCGGCTCATCCTGAGATCAAGCCCAACTCACATTTCTATGCCTCGTGGGGAGGGGCTCCACTACCCACGTGTCCCCCACCCCTTGGCCGTCTGCCGGCGAGGCACCGTCGTGACCCTGCCCCTGGTTTCCATGTGACACTCCGGAGCTCACTGCTTGTGGAGTCACGACCTCCACAAGCCAAACACAGACTATGTGAGTATGATCCAGTCCTCTCATCCCGAGGACTCACCACTAACCATGGTGTCAATATCCGGGGATCTACCAATCCCTAACATACTCATCTCAAATCATGTGCAACTACGACAACATATCTCTATATGCTACATGATCATGGCTAGGAATGTAATATCTCACGGTATATGCAACTATGGCAAAACACCTAGCACATGCTACATGTGTAACCTCAACACAATGTCGTAGTTCTCTACATGTACAATAGGTTACACCCAATCCATAGTTCTGTCATTAGGTTCATGTTCGACACCACAATGACACATAGTGTTTCACTTTGTTTTCTATGTCCAATCTTTATTTTCTATGTCCAAACCACTAGTTCAATGCATCTCTAGGGTTCACATGTACTATACTCATGCATCCTAAGTTTAAAGTTCTCAACCACAGTTGTCTACTTCTAATTTAGGAAGCATGCAATTTACATCGCAATAGAATAACTTGAACCCTAAAATGCAAAATAAAGCATACTTATATACATGCTCAATGAGTAAAGTTAGACATACGGAGAAATCCAACCGTTTTGGAGAGCACCACCCACCTTGGTCAATCACCAATTGCTAAGATTTCCAAGCAATCGGATTCCCGATATCAATTCGGCACACTTCGAGCCTAACAAACGAAATTCTTCGGATTCCTCCAATTGGATGCCATAACCTCGTCACAATCCAAATCGGAGTTGTCCCCCGCGTCGAACTACCCTTCAATTAGGGATTCAAAAGGTCAATTTAACTCAAATCCTCAAAATCACAAAATCCCTAATTTTCAATTTAGGGTTTCCATTCCATCAAGAACACCCTACAATCCATGGTAAATCTTTAACCTATCTAGTATAGAATAAGCTAGGATCTCCAAAATCTCATTATCAAAGGAATTAATCAAAACCCTAACTCAAATGCAAGAAGTCTCACCTTGGCCACCATGCTATCCAACTTCTTCTTGCTCAAGAAGAAGGTCCACACCCTCCAAAGCTTCTCCTCCAACTTGGTCTCTTCATGCTCCAAAAGTTGGGGATGATTTCTATAGAGAGAGGGAAAAGAAAAAATGATAGGAGGGTTTTCTTTGGGTGCAAGAGAATGAGGGAGAAGGGGGCTGAGTTCTCTCAAATAAGAGTTGCAACAATTGCAACTAACGCCCCCAAACATCCATATTTACATCTAGCCAAAAATTGCATTTCGCAATACTGCGTACCGGTACTCGAAATGGCGTACCAGTACACAGGCCTCCAGTTTCGGTACTCAAGTTTGGTTCCTCAAAACCTGAATGTTATTTTCTCAGATTTTCTATTACGTTTCGGTAACCAATTTTTCAGTATCGGTGCTCAATACAAAATCTACAACTTAAGCAGATTTTACCTCTCGGAGTCCGTTTCCGCACCCGGTTTGCGCCGTAAACACCCGAATAGCTCCTAAACCTTGGAGAAACTATTCAAATTGCCCTTTAGGCCATTTCTCACTAGAATTCTACAATTTGTAGAATCAATGTGCTACATCCCTCCATCCTTAAAAGGAGTTTCGTCCGCGAAACTAGTGTCACACCTCAACCTAAGTCAACACAGAGGTGAGGGTATCACTCCTTCATCGAACTCTCGAGTTCCTGGATAGCCTCTCATTCACTTGGCTGCTTCATTGGTCTCTAACATATGAAATCACACGATCCCGCCGTTCCTCCCCCTTGGAAGCTAGAATACACATCGGGAACTCCTTACATGACATATCTTCCTGCAGCTCCTGCGGCTCATAACAAAGGACACGATAGGGTCCATCATTGTGAGACCCCTGGTAGTCCTATATATAAGATATAATAGGGCTAAACTCTTAACCCGGCTTAAGCATTTTGGGCGGTCGCCAGGCCCAAGAGGTTAAGAGAGTTAAGCGTGCTAGGACGGGAGTAGTCTTAAGATGGGTGACCCCCTGGGAAGTTGGGTCGTCATAGTTGGTGTCAGAGCCAATTACCAGCCGAAAGTGTGAGATGAGTCTCGGCTGAGCTAGGATTGTACAGCGGGGAGAGCGAGGCTCTCATGCTGTTGACTGTTGTGGGTGGAGAGCGGCTCACCACAAGGTCAGTTTAGCCTAGCGAGACGAGTCTCACATCGCTTGGTACTTGTGAGTCTGAGCCTGACGAGGACGTCAGGGCTTAAAGCGGGGTAGATTGTGAGAACCCAGGTAGTCCTATATATAAGATATAATAGGGCTAAACTCCTAACCCGGCTTAAGCATTTTGGGCGGTCGCTAGGCCCAAGAGGTTAAGAGAGTTAAGCGTGCTAGGACGGGAGTAGTCCTAGGATGGGTGACCCTCTGGCAAGTTGGGGCGTCACAATCATGCTAAGCAGTCAGCTTATCTCACACTCCAAACCGTTTCACTCCTCATATGGGTGACAACATTCAAGAGAAAGCGTCTCCAACCACAATTCCAATTCCTGTCAACGTTCATTCGCTTTACCCGCCGATGTTTTTCCATCAAGTTTGCACCGTCAATAACCATTGATGTTCAACTACAGTAACTCCACTGTATAGTACATTCCTTGTTAGCTCTGTTCTCTTAAATCACAATGCATGCTCACAGCGAAATCTCCTAGGTCGTAACTGCCCTTCCGCTTCATGGTGTGGATAGGCCAGGAACGAGCCGATTAGTCGAATGACCCATAACACAACAGGGCAGATCCTCCCCCATTCCAAAGGGCTTTTAGGGTGTCACTTCACCACCCCACTCCAAGCATCCATATCGTACATGAAATCCGCCCATGGCTAGCACTGGTGCTAACAATCACACCCACAACTCCAAATCCTTCTACTTAGCAGGCTCGTCAATTTGGCCCGTTAAAGAGTCTATGTCATACAACACGACTCTTCTTCACATCCACTGCTCTATTCCAGAGCCCATTTTTTGTTCATTCTCCTATATTGCTCACAAGAAATTCTCATTTGGTGTTTTCTTTCGCTACGAGCGGATCCTTCCACATGTAGTCCATCAGCTCCACGACGAGATGACACATCCTCGAGCACATACCCATTCCGGGATCGCATGTGGCTTTTACTATCCCAACATCTCATAAGGAGCATGTTGCTCTGCTCTAGCTGCCACAGGTTGGCATCATGTCATTTTACCACGAACCCGTATGAACCCCATGTTCATAATTTCGATCCCGTTTCCTCGATACATTTAGACTCTACAGTCTGGTGCCTCATCCAATCCGACGAGCGGCATGACCGAGCCTTGGCCCCTTTAGTCACTACCCTTAACTTTCTCGCACACCACTAACGCTCTCATAATAGGAGCCCTCGGCTAACCTATTTAACCGACTTTCCATGGAAGGTCCATCGATCGACGATCCTTCGTAGGCCTATTGTCACCCCCCGGGTTACCTCTTCCCAGGCGCATGACAAGATCCGCCGCATACACAGTATTTCTACCGTGTATACGAAGCGAAAACAATCACATCCACAAAGAAGCTAAGGGTATCAACAGAGCTGCTATATATATAATCAAAAGATCACTGTACATACATCATCCATAACTTTCATATATAACTCTCATATACATCACTGATAATATCCAACTCACTGTATGTACAGACTCATACCATCTACCAAAATGGGGTATACCTCTAGCCAAGTATCCGGGGATCAACTCTACCTGACGGTCCCCTTTCCGCGCTCAGTATGCACAACTGGAGAAGAAGACTCTGCAAAAAAGTGTCAACAACGGGTGTGAGAACTACTATCAAACAAGTAGTCCTCAGTGGGTACCGCCACCAGCCTCAGCGGTTTTCCCACTAAGTCCTCAATCTCAAAAGATATATATGGAGCAATAAAAAGAGTAGGAGATATACTACCACTACTATGCACAATGCTCATCTGTCAACATGAATACCAATGAACTGAATAAATCAAATGAGGACTATCACGAATCCATAATGCCATGCAACATAATACAATACGATACCTGCGGCCTGATCATGCTCAACCCTACAGGGAGCCAGCTAGTACAGGAAACCCGTCTGTTCCTAGCCCTTCGTACAACCCTCTGTACGGAACATGCCAACTCCGGAGCGGTACTCGTGAGAGCGACCCAACCGAGTATAGTACAACCATATCAGCGCCAAGCACCCACAGGTATATGATCGACACGACTGGGTCAACAAAAAATCACATGCCCTCGGCATCTCAAAGGATAATCAACAAGTATGACCCAATCCACTGATCTCACAAAGAATCACGTGCCCTCTGCAACTCAAAGGATAGTCAATAACATGACCCAATCAATGCTCCAGTGCTCACAATTAATCTCAACTCTACCACAAAGAGGAGGTACAATAATATAGAACGAGCCTCAACATGATCACCTACACTAGTATGTACAACAACTGGTACAAGGGATATCAACAGGGTAGGTGTAGGTCAAATCATGCAACAAGGATACAAGGAAATCATGCATGCTCATATATATATCATTAGCATATCATGCACATGCAAATCTCAACCTAACAGGTCATATCTAACATAATCTCAGCATGTCATGCTATCATAATCCCAATAATATCACACTATCATAATCTAATATTATCATATCATGCTAACATAATCCAACACTACCATGCTAACATGAGAGTAAACACATAGGAGGAAGTCCACTGAATCTGGCAAATATCAACCCACCTCAAGAGCTAATCCAACCACGGTGGGGAAAACAGTATCCTCAGATCCAACCCTCCAAGCTAATCAAGCTCCAGCAGCACTCCGATCTGAATATCACTAAAAGGCTGCTAACTCCGACAGAACCACAGCTCAGCACCAGATCAGATCAACAGAATAGAGGAGAACACGTGGGGCGGCGTGTCTCCGACGGTCGACACGTGTCCTGCGTCGCGACACGTGGCTCTCCACGTCATAAGCCAATCCGGATCCACAACTGGGCGTCCGGTTCCTGCGTCTAGATCCGAAACTCGTCAGCCACTTCCGGACCATCTGAAATGTACACTGGCTCCGGAACATTCGGGCGTCCACTTCACAAGTTCCGGGCGTCCGAAATGTCTCAAGCCCGAAACCCTCAAAGTCCACAAAAATTCGAGTACTACACCTATAGCCTAAGATCTGGCTGGACATCGTGCAACGCCTCTCATCCTCACATGTGGACCCAAATATCACATGGTGGAGTCCCTATTTGGGACTTCGCATTCACCCCCCAACCAGGAGTAATTAAATTCCAAATCATCACCAGTCCTACGGTTTAGGTGTACTAACAACTTCACAGTTCTAAAAACACAAATCTCAATACAACAAAAATAAATGTGAAAATTATAAATAGCAGACCGAGATTTACGTGGGAAAATTTTAGCTTGGAGTAAAAAATCCACGGGACCAATACGCATTGACAATCCACTATGAAATAAAAGAGTATAAGGTGATTACCGACTCCACAGACTCAAACCTCTCTTTTATCTTCTATGGATCTTGCGCGTACCAACGGCTAGTCCACGCCCACGCTTGAATCCACGAACGCCCCGTTCCGAATCCACGAAACGATCAACTTCGAATCCACGAAGCCTTCAACACATTGAATCCACGATGCCCACTCGAATCCACGAGCGCAGTCCGTCCGAAGCAAGATGAATAGGGTTGGTGATGATTTATTGCTTAGATGTGTTACGGATTTTATATTGGCATATTTCGTGAAATGAGTCGGAGTCTTGAAGGTTCAAAGAAGAAAAGACGAAGTTTGAAGACTCGCAAACTCAACGTATGAATTCACGATGCTTGGTAAGTTTAAATAATCTTGATGATGATTTATGAACATCTACAAGTGTTTGGAAGACATTAGAATAGGTTTTTAATGATTTATAAACGATTCGAAAAAATTCATGCTACGGGGTCCGGACCCTGGGAGCTGCGGTTCGGAACCCGTAAGCCTGTCAGGCTGTTTCATAAACCGGGTCCGGACCCTGATGGCTGCGGTCCAGACAATGAAAAGCTGAAACGTTTCAGAGTCCGGACCCCACAATCTAAGGTCCGGAACCCGACCCGTCGCGAATTTTTAAAAAGTTATTTTTTCAATCCTACTCTGATTCTAATGTCTCCCAAACCTATAAATAAGATGGTAGATTTTTTAAAATTATTTTTGCAATCCTTATTTGATTCCAATTCTTTTTAAAATCAGTTTTCAATCCTAGTCGAAATTGGATTGCTTCCAAACCTTTCTAAAATCTATTTTTAATCCTAATCTATTTCGGATTGCTTCTAAATCTATAAATAAGATGTGGGGGTGTCTCTAAAACGTGGTTAAGCATATAATACTTTTTAGAAACCCTAGAAGCTTGTAGGTAGCCGTTTTTCTCATCTTTTACATCAAGCTTCTCTCAAATTGATTCATGGTGCCCTAATTCCTAATATTCTTTTGGAATCAATTTGAGAATTGCTTAGAGATTATTCCCACAGATCTTCAATGATATTCTAAGCAATAAACCATCATTAACGTTGTTCGTTTTGCTCCGGACAGAGTGGCATCGTGGATTCGGCGTGATCAAGACGGTTCGTGGATTCGGATCGTTGGTGCTCGAGGATTCGAGTGGCGTCCGTGGATTCGGACGTGGGGCGTGGACAACCCGTTGGTGCGCGTGATCCGCTGAAGAGAAAGGAGAGGTTAAGTCCGTGGAGTCGGTAATCACCTTGTAATTATTTACTCTTAGTGGATTGTGTTTTCGCGTGTTGGTCCCGTGGGTTTTTCTCCAAGGTGGAGTTTCCCACGTAAATCTCGGTGTGCTGATTTTATTTTCCGCATTATTTTATCGCATTGAGATTTGTGATTTTTGTTTATACACCTATTCACCCCCCTCTAGGTGATTGATAGTATCTAGATAGATCCTAGGGCACCCCGTAACTTACAATTGGTATCAGAGCGGGATCTAGGTTTTATCTTTCATAATGGGTGAAGGAGGTAATATAAATAGGCCACCGTTATTTGATGGAACCAATTACGCCTATTGGAAAGTCCGGATGAGAGTCTTCCTCATCGCAATTGATGAGCGTGTATGGCAAGCCGTTGAATTCGGATGGAAACATCCAAACGAATTAAACGAAGATGCAACTGTTCCGAAGCCACGAAATAAGTGGTCGAGGGACGAGAATGAGGCTTCTTCTTCTTACAACGGAAAGGGAATAAATGCTTTATTTAATGCCCTAACTCAAACCGAGTTTTCATGCGTCTCGGCGTGTGAAACGGCAAAAGAGATTTGACCCTACAAGTTACACATGAGGGTACTAGTCTAGTAAAAGTTCAAAAGCTCCAGATGCTTACGAGTCAATTTGATTCTATTCGTATGGAGGAGCATGAATCCTTTATTGATTATTATACTAGACTTCAAGATATCATAAACACGTGTGCGAATTTGGGAGAGAAGATTTCGGAATCTAAGGTCGTTAGAAAAATCCTTCGAACACTTCCGGAGCATTTTAGGGCTAAAGTAGCGGCTATTGAAACGGTTAATCATCCGGATGATATGAAAGTAGAAGAACTAGTAGGTGCTCTTCAAACTTATGAAATGACTTTTCCTACTAATCAATCTTCTTCCAAGTCTTTCTCTAAGAGTACAGGTATTGCACTCAAATCTACGAAGGAGGAAGACGACGACTCGGATTCCGACGAAGAAATTTCGCTCGCCGATTTTGAACATCAATTGGAGCGTCTCACGAAGAAATTTCGTCGGAATTTCCGGAAGAACAAGACAAATCGATCTACATCCAAAACTTCTTCAAGAGGATCTTCAAATTCTAAATCTTCTAAAGAGAAGAAACTTACAAAGTCTTCTAATGAAATGATGAATTTGAAGGGGAAATCCGATGTTACAAGTGTCGAGGCTACGTCCACATCTCCACGGATTGTCCCACGAAAAATTCTTATAAAAAGAAGGCTTTACAAGCTAGAACTTGGGATGACTCTACTTCTAATGAATCGAGTTCTAGTGAAGAAGAAAAGAATGATGCTATAACTTTATGTTCACATACTTCTTTACCTTCCTCATCGATTCTTTATTTATCATCTATTTCTAATGATTTGCTTTCTTCCTCTTTGCATGAAACGTCGAGCGACGATGGCTCGAGTGAGGGAGAGTCGGATGATGAGGGCTTAGCCGAGGCATACCAACAACTTCTTGATGAATCAAGAAAAATGGCTAAGCATAACAAAAAGTTGAGGACGCGCTTATTAGAAATTGAAGACGAAAATAAAAGCTTGAAAGCAACGACCAAAGCTCTTGAGGATGAACATGACACATCATTGAAGAACAATGGAATCCTCAAAGAGAAGCTAAACCAATCGGAGACAATGATCAAATCATATCAAGATAAGATTGATTTTCTAGAGCAACAATAAAAGAAAATTCATGTCTCTAATCAAGTCTTGACTAAACAAGTCCATCAACTCAAGTCCGACATGCAAAAATTCTCCTCCAGTTCAAAGAAACTTGAGGATATGCTGGATTGGGTCAAACAAGCAAACTTGGACTTGGATATGAGCGGACATTTGTTGAGAAGGTAAAAAATTCTATTCCCAAAGTCTCAACAAGTGTAAAAGAGAAAGTATGCCATAGATGCGGGAAGAAGGGACATATAAAGAAGACATGCCCTAGAAAAGGAGAAACACATCATCCGTCATCTTCTCAACATCTATCGGCATCCTCCATCACTCGACAACCTTCACGGTTTCAACAACATCAAAAAGGTCGAGTACCCAAGGTCAACCGAAAGTCAAAGCCACAACAATTAAATCCTCAAAAGCGGAATGCGATGGTGAGACCCACGGTTGATCAAAAGTCAAAACAAACCATGCCCAACGTCAACAAACCAAGACAACCAACAATCCGACAAGTTTGGGTTCGAAAAGGTGATATCTTTTCTTCTCTAAAGTCTTAATTTGTTTTGACTTAGTGTAGTGCTTTGATCGATTTCTATTGAATATCTTTTGTTTATTGCATTACACGTTTTGGTGCTTTCATTGTTACGATTTTTAGATTCTTTGAATGATTAGAACATTAAATAGTGCCTTGAACATCAATAGGTTCACTTTCATTCACTCCTAATTAATCTCATATTAATTATCGGTTTTACTTTATTCATTATATTTGAAAATAATTTATTATGAGAATTCTTAATACTTATATTCATCAAATTTAGGTAATCTTGTGTAATCTCTAGGAGCTTAACCTATCTCGGTTGTGTGTGTTGAATTTGATGAATAGTCATTCTCTTATGGACTAAAATTTGTCACATGTTCTTTCAACTAAGAGATTGCTTAAGCGAGGGGAAGTTATTATTATATTGAAAAAAAAATGCTCATATGATTTGAAAGATGTGGAAAGAGTTGCATCCTTAAAAGGAGTGTAAAAACTACCACCACATGGAGGAAAGAGCTACCACCCCGGTCGTTCGGTTAGTGTGTGCAGCTACCACATGAGAATTGAATTACATATCCGTAAAAAATATATATATATAAGTGCAAAAAGATGCAAAATAAAAAATGTCTCAAAATTTATTTTTCGGTGTTATAAGGTGGTCCACATACATGAAAGATACTTAAAGAGCCACCCCCTGTGCGATGTTTATTTTATCTCAATTTTGAACATTTATGCGACAATTTATGTCTCTTTGATGAATCCCTTAAGTCATCTTCATAATCCGTTTACATCTTGATAGCTTTTGAGCTTTTAGATTATTTTTGATGACTTGACTTTGAAGTTTATATAAATTAAGGAATCGTGTTATATTTTATCTACATTATGATGACTGTGTAGTAAAATTCTTAATTCTTATGAAATTAATAGGGATTGAAAGAAGTCAATGTAAATTTATACTCCTCATGCACTAACAATGTTTGACGTTTTTATCACAAGTGGTTTCAAAATAGAAAAATATTTTGAACTTGTGTTTTATTTAATTTCTTTCAACTCTCTCTATTTTTGGGTGTTTTTCTTTTGGCAATTTTTGACAAAAAGGGAAGAGAGATGCTGAGAACTTAGACGCATGAACAAAGAGGGAGAGATTTTGATATATTTTTTCTACTAACTTTGTTCGTGGAGAATGAAAATTTTTGCAGGTCTTTCAAGACTTCAAGACTCCATGTTTGTCTAAGTCATAGAGTTTGTTTAGGAGTTATAAATTTGTAATTTTGAATTTTGTTTGGAACTTTCACGCGAGAAGTTCATTGTTTTGGTGATGGCAATGAATTTCAATTTCTGGAGAGATGAGCATCGTGAGTGTTTTATATAATTTTGGATTTTGTCACGAAATTGCCAAAGGGGGAGATTGTTACGGATTTTATATTGGCATATTTCGTGAAGTGAGTCGGAGTCTTGAAGGTTCAAAGAAGAAAAGACGAAGTTTGAAGACTCGCAGACTCAACGTATGAATTCACGATGCTTGGTAAGTTTAAATAATCTTGATGATGATTTATGAACATCTACAAGTGTTTGGAAGACATTAGAATAGGTTTTTAATGATTTATAAACGATTCGAAAAAATTCATGCTACGGGGTCCGGACCCTGGGAGCTGCGGTCCGGAACCCGTAAGCCTGTCAGGCTGTTTCATAAACCGGGTCCGGACCCTGATGGCTGCGGTCCGGACAATGAAAAGCTGAAACTTTTCAGAGTCCGGACCCCACAATCTAAGGTCCGGACCCCGACCCGTCGCGAATTTTTAAAAAGTTATTTTTTCAATCCTACTCTGATTCTAATGTCTCCCAAACCTATAAATAAGATGGTAGATTTTTTAAAATTATTTTTGCAATCCTTATTTGATTCCAATTCTTTTTAAAATCAGTTTTCAATCCTAGTCGAAATTGGATTGCTTCCAAACCTTTCTAAAATCTATTTTTAATCCTAATCTATTTCGGATTGCTTCTAAATCTATAAATAAGATGTGGGGGTGTCTCTAAAACGTGGTTAAGCATATAATACTTTTTAGAAACCCTAGAAGCTTGTAGGTAGCCGTTTTTCTCATCTTTTACATCAAGCTTCTCTCAAATTGATTCATGGTGCCCTAATTCCTAATATTCTTTTGGAATCAATTTGAGAATTGCTTAGAGATTATTCCCACAGATCTTCAATGATATTCTAAGCAATAAACCATCATTAACGTTGTTCGTTTTGCTCCGGACAGAGTGGCATCGTGGATTCGGCGTGATCAAGACGGTTCGTGGATTCGGATCGTTGGTGCTCGAGGATTCGAGTGGCGTCCGTGGATTCGGACGTGGGGCGTGGACAACCCGTTGGTGCGCGTGATCCGCTGAAGAGAAAGGAGAGGTTAAGTCCGTGGAGTCGGTAATCACCTTGTAATTATTTACTCTTAGTGGATTGTGTTTTCGCGTGTTGGTCCCGTGGGTTTTTTCTCCAAGGTGGAGTTTCCCACGTAAATCTCGGTGTGCTGATTTTATTTTCCGCATTATTTTATCGCATTGAGATTTGTGATTTTTGTTTATACACCTATTCACCCCCCTCTAGGTGATTGATAGTATCTAGATAGATCCTAGGGCACCCCGTAACTTACAATTGGTATCAGAGCGGGATCTAGGTTTTATCTTTCATAATGGGTGAAGGAGGTAATATAAATAGGCCACCGTTATTTGATGGAACCAATTACGCCTATTGGAAAGTCCGGATGAGAGTCTTCCTCATCGCAATTGATGAGCGTGTATGGCAAGCCGTTGAATTCGGATGGAAACATCCAAACGAATTAAACGAAGATGCAACTGTTCCGAAGCCACGAAATAAGTGGTCGAGGGACGAGAATGAGGCTTCTTCTTACAACGGAAAGGGAATAAATGCTTTATTTAATGCCCTAACTCAAACCGAGTTTTCATGCGTCTCGGCGTGTGAAACGGCAAAAGAGATTTGACCCTACAAGTTACACATGAGGGTACTAGTCTAGTAAAAGTTCAAAAGCTCCAGATGCTTACGAGTCAATTTGATTCTATTCGTATGGAGGAGCATGAATCCTTTATTGATTATTATACTAGACTTCAAGATATCATAAACACGTGTGCGAATTTGGGAGAGAAGATTTCGGAATCTAAGGTCGTTAGAAAAATCCTTCGAACACTTCCGGAGCATTTTAGGGCTAAAGTAGCGGCTATTGAAACGGTTAATCATCCGGATGATATGAAAGTAGAAGAACTAGTAGGTGCTCTTCAAACTTATGAAATGACTTTTCCTACTAATCAATCTTCTTCCAAGTCTTTCTCTAAGAGTACAGGTATTGCACTCAAATCTACGAAGGAGGAAGACGACGACTCGGATTCCGACGAAGAAATTTCGCTCGCCGATTTTGAACATCAATTGGAGCGTCTCACGAAGAAATTTCGTCGGAATTTCCGGAAGAACAAGACAAATCGATCTACATCCAAAACTTCTTCAAGAGGATCTTCAAATTCTAAATCTTCTAAAGAGAAGAAACTTACAAAGTCTTTCTAATGAAATGATGAATTTGAAGGGGAAATCCGATGTTACAAGTGTCGAGGCTACGTCCACATCTCCACGGATTGTCCCACGAAAAATTCTTTAAAAAGAAGGCTTTACAAGCTAGAACTTGGGATGACTCTACTTCTAATGAATCGAGTTCTAGTGAAGAAGAAAAGAATGATGCTATAACTTTATGTTCACATACTTCTTTACCTTCCTCATCGATTCTTTATTTATCATCTATTTCTAATGATTTGCTTTCTTCCTCTTTGCATGAAACGTCGAGCGACGATGGCTCGAGTGAGGGAGAGTCGGATGATGAGGGCTTAGCCGAGGCATACCAACAACTTCTTGATGAATCAAGAAAAATGGCTAAGCATAACAAAAAGTTGAGGACGCGCTTATTAGAAATTGAAGACGAAAATAAAAGCTTGAAAGCAACGACCAAAGCTCTTGAGGATGAACATGACACATCATTGAAGAACAATGGAATCCTCAAAGAGAAGCTAAACCAATCGGAGACAATGATCAAATCATATCAAGATAAGATTGATTTTCTAGAGCAACAATAAAAGAAAATTCATGTCT
The DNA here is from genome assembly GCA_016920855.1 of Puya raimondii. Classification (NCBI taxonomy): domain Eukaryota; kingdom Viridiplantae; phylum Streptophyta; class Magnoliopsida; order Poales; family Bromeliaceae; genus Puya; species Puya raimondii. The sequence goes on from JABWPP010000048.1 coordinate 25,867,085, forward strand.
CTAATCAAGTCTTGACTAAACAAGTCCATCAACTCAAGTCCGACATGCAAAAATTCTCCTCCAGTTCAAAGAAACTTGAGGATATGCTTGGATTGGGTCAAACAAGCAAACTTGGACTTGGATATGAGCGGACATTTGTTGAGAAGGTAAAAAATTCTATTCCCAAAGTCTCAACAAGTGTAAAAGAGAAAGTATGCCATAGATGCGGGAAGAAGGGACATATAAAGAAGACATGCCCTAGAAAAGGAGAAACACATCATCCGTCATCTTCTCAACATCTATCGGCATCCTCCATCACTCGACAACCTTCACGGTTTCAACAACATCAAAAAGGTCGAGTACCCAAGGTCAACCGAAAGTCAAAGCCACAACAATTAAATCCTCAAAAGCGGAATGCGATGGTGAGACCCACGGTTGATCAAAAGTCAAAACAAACCATGCCCAACGTCAACAAACCAAGACAACCAACAATCCGACAAGTTTGGGTTCGAAAAGGTGATATCTTTTCTTCTCTAAAGTCTTAATTTGTTTTGACTTAGTGTAGTGCTTTGATCGATTTCTATTGAATATCTTTTGTTTATTGCATTACACGTTTTGGTGCTTTCATTGTTACGATTTTTAGATTCTTTGAATGATTAGAACATTAAATAGTGCCTTGAACATCAATAGGTTCACTTTCATTCACTCCTAATTAATCTCATATTAATTATCGGTTTTACTTTATTCATTATATTTGAAAATAATTTATTATGAGAATTCTTAATACTTATATTCATCAAATTTAGGTAATCTTGTGTAATCTCTAGGAGCTTAACCTATCTCGGTTGTGTGTGTTGAATTTGATGAATAGTCATTCTCTTATGGACTAAAATTTGTCACATGTTCTTTCAACTAAGAGATTGCTTAAGCGAGGGGAAGTTATTATTATATTGAAAAAAAAATGCTCATATGATTTGAAAGATGTGGAAAGAGTTGCATCCTTAAAAGGAGTGTAAAAACTACCACCACATGGAGGAAAGAGCTACCACCCCGGTCGTTCGGTTAGTGTGTGCAGCTACCACATGAGAATTGAATTACATATCCGTAAAAAATATATATATATAAGTGCAAAAAGATGCAAAATAAAAAATGTCTCAAAATTTATTTTTCGGTGTTATAAGGTGGTCCACATACATGAAAGATACTTAAAAAGCCACCCCCTGTGCGATGTTTATTTTATCTCAATTTTGAACATTTATGCGACAATTTATGTCTCTTTGATGAATCCCTTAAGTCATCTTCATAATCCGTTTACATCTTGATAGCTTTTGAGCTTTTAGATTATTTTTGATGACTTGACTTTGAAGTTTATATAAATTAAGGAATCGTGTTATATTTTATCTACATTATGATGACTGTGTAGTAAAATTCTTAATTCTTATGAAATTAATAGGGATTGAAAGAAGTCAATGTAAATTTATACTCCTCATGCACTAACAATGTTTGACGTTTTTATCACAAGTGGTTTCAAAATAGAAAAATATTTTGAACTTGTGTTTTATTTAATTTCTTTCAACTCTCTCTATTTTTGGATGTTTTTCTTTTGGCAATTTTTGACAAAAAGGGAAGAGAGATGCTGAGAACTTAGACGCATGAACAAAGAGGGAGAGATTTTGATATATTTTTTCTACTAACTTTGTTCGTGGAGAATGAAAATTTTTGCAGGTCTTTCAAGACTTGAAGACTCCATATTTGTCTAAGTCATAGAGTTTGTTTAGGAGTTATAAATTTGTAATTTTGAATTTTGTTTGGATCTTTCACGCGAGAAGTTCATTGTTTTGGTGATGGCAATGAATTTCAATTTCTGGAGAGATGAGCATCGTGAGTGTTTTATATAATTTTGGATTTTGTCACGAAATTGCCAAAGGGGGAGATTGTTACGGATTTTATATTGGCATATTTCGTGAAGTGAGTCGGAGTCTTGAAGGTTCAAAGAAGAAAAGACGAAGTTTGAAGACTCGCAGACTCAACGTATGAATTCACGATGCTTGGTAAGTTTAAATAATCTTGATGATGATTTATGAACATCTACAAGTGTTTGGAAGACATTAGAATAGGTTTTTAATGATTTATAAACGATTCGAAAAAATTCATGCTACGGGGTCCGGACCCTGGGAGCTGCGGTCCGGAACCCGTAAGCCTGTCAGGCTGTTTCATAAACCGGGTCCGGACCCTGATGGCTGCGGTCCGGACAATGAAAAGCTGAAACTTTTCAGAGTCCGGACCCCACAATCTAAGGTCCGGACCCCGACCCGTCGCGAATTTTTAAAAAGTTATTTTTTCAATCCTACTCTGATTCTAATGTCTCCCAAACCTATAAATAAGATGGTAGATTTCTTAAAATCATTTTTGCAATCCTTATTTGATTCCAATTCTTTTTAAAATCAGTTTTCAATCCTAGTCGAAATTGGATTGCTTCCAAACCTTTCTAAAATCTATTTTTAATCCTAATCTATTTCGGATTGCTTCTAAATCTATAAATAAGATGTGGGGGTGTCTCTAAAACGTGGTTAAGCATATAATACTTTTTAGAAACCCTAGAAGCTTGTAGGTAGCCGTTTTTCTCATCTTTTACATCAAGCTTCTCTCAAATTGATTAATGGTGCCCTAATTCCTAATATTCTTTTGGAATCAATTTGAGAATTGCTCAGAGATTATTCCCACAGATCTTCAATGATATTCTAAGCAATAAACCATCATTAACGTTGTTCGTTTTGCTCCGGACGGAGTGGCATCGTGGATTCGGCGTGATCAAGACGGTTCGTGGATTCGGATCGTTGGTGCTCGAGGATTCGAGTGGCGTCCGTGGATTCGGACGTGGGGCGTGGACAACCCGTTGGTGCGCGTGATCCGCTGAAGAGAAGGGAGAGGTTAAGTCCGTGGAGTCGGTAATCACCTTGTAATTCTTTACTCTTAGTGGATTGTGTTTTCCCGTGTTGGTCCCGTGGGTTTTTCTCCAAGGTGGAGTTTCCCACGTAAATCTCGGTGTGCTGATTTTATTTTCCGCATTACTTTATCGCATTGAGATTTGTGATTTTTGTTTATACACCTATTCACCCCCCTCTAGGTGATTGATAGTATCTAGATAGATCCTAGGGCACCCCGTAACTTACAATTGGTATCAGAGCGGGATCTAGGTTTTATCTTTCATAATGGGTGAAGGAGGTAATATAAATAGGCCACCATTATTTGATGGAACCAATTACGCCTATTGGAAAGTCCGGATGAGAGTCTTCCTCATCGCAATTGATGAGCGTGTATGGCAAGCCGTTGAATTCGGATGGAAACATCCAACCGAATTAAACGAAGATGCAACTGTTCCGAAGCCACGAAATAAGTGGTCGAGGGACGAGAATGAGGCTTCTTCTTACAACGGAAAGGGAATAAATGCTTTATTTAATGCCCTAACTCAAACCGAGTTTTCATGCGTCTCGGCGTGTGAAACGGCAAAAGAGATTTGGGATACCCTACAAGTTACACATGAGGGTACTAGTCTAGTAAAAGTTCAAAAGCTCCAGATGCTTACGAGTCAATTTGATTCTATTCGTATGGAGGAGCATGAATCCTTTATTGATTATTATACTAGACTTCAAGATATCATAAACACGTGTGCGAATTTGGGAGAGAAGATTTCGGAATCTAAGGTCGTTAGAAAAATCCTTCGAACACTTCCGGAGCATTTTAGGGCTAAAGTAGCGGCTATTGAAACGGTTAATCATCCGGATGATATGAAAGTAGAAGAACTAGTAGGTGCTCTTCAAACTTATGAAATGACTTTTCCTACTAATCAATCTTCTTCCAAGTCTTTCTCTAAGAGTACAGGTATTGCACTCAAATCTACGAAGGAGGAAGACGACGACTCGGATTCCGACGAAGAAATTTCGCTCGCCGATTTTGAACATCAATTGGAGCGTCTCACGAAGAAATTTCGTCGGAATTTCCGGAAGAACAAGACAAATCGATCTACATCCAAAACTTCTTCAAGAGGATCTTCAAATTCTAAATCTTCTAAAGAGAAGAAACTTGCAAAGTCTTCTAATGAAATGATGAATTTGAAGGGGAAATCCGATGTTACAAGTGTCGAGGCTACGTCCACATCTCCACGGATTGTCCCACGAAAAAGTCTTATAAAAAGAAGGCTTTACAAGCTAGAACTTGGGATGACTCTACTTCTAATGAATCGAGTTCTAGTGAAGAAGAAAAGAATGATGCTATAACTTTATGTTCACATACTTCTTTACCTTCCTCATCGATTCTTTATTTATCATCTATTTCTAATGATTTGCTTTCTTCCTCTTTGCATGAAACGTCGAGCGACGATGGCTCGAGTGAGGGAGAGTCGGATGATGAGGGCTTAGCCGAGGCATACCAACAACTTCTTGATGAATCAAGAAAAATGGCTAAGCATAACAAAAAGTTGAGGACGCGCTTATTAGAAATTGAAGACGAAAATAAAAGCTTGAAAGCAACGACTAAAGCTCTTGAGGATGAACATGACACATCATTGAAGAACAATGGAATCCTCAAAGAGAAGCTAAACCAATCAGAGACAATGATCAAATCATATCAAGATAAGATTGATTTTCTAGAGCAAAAATACAAGAAAATTCATGTCTCTAATCAAGTCTTGACTAAACAAGTCCATCAACTCAAGTCCGACATGCAAAAATTCTCCTCCAGTTCAAAGAAACTTGAGGATATGCTTGGATTGGGTCAAATAAGCAAACTTGGACTTGGATATGAGCGGACATTTGTTGAGAAGGTAAAAAATTCTATTCCCAAAGTCTCAACAAGTGTAAAAGAGAAAGTATGCCATATATGCGGGAAGAAGGGACATATAAAGAAGACATGCCCTAGAAAAGGAGAAACACATCATCCGTCATCTTCTCAACATCTATCGGCATCCTCCATCACTCGACAACCTTCACGGTTTCAACAACATCAAAAAGGTCGAGTACCCAAGGTCAACCGAAAGTCAAAGCCACAACAATTAAATCCTCAAAAGCGGAATGCGATGGTGAGACCCACGGTTGATCAAAAGTCAAAACAAACCATGCCCAACGTCAACAAACCAAGACAACCAACAATCCGACAAGTTTGGGTTCGAAAAGGTGATATCTTTTCTTCTCTAAAGTCTTAATTTGTTTTGACTTAGTGTAGTGCTTTGATCGATTTCTATTGAATATCTTTTGTTTATTGCATTACACGTTTTGGTGCTTTCATTGTTACGATTTTTAGATTCTTTGAATGATTAGAACATTAAATAGTGCCTTGAACATCAATAGGTTCACTTTCATTCACTCCTAATTAATCTCATATTAATTATCGGTTTTACTTTATTTTTATTATATTTGAAAATAATTTATTATGAGAATTCTTAATACTTATATTCATCAAATTTAGGTAATCTTGTGTAATCTCTAGGAGCTTAACCTATCTCGGTTGTGTGTGTTGAATTTGATGAATAGTCATTCTCTTATGGACTAAAATTTGTCACATGTTCTTTCAACTAAGAGATTGCTTAAGCGAGGGGGAGTTATTATTATATTGAAAAAAAAATGCTCATATGATTTGAAAGATGTGGAAAGAGTTGCATCCTTAAAAGGAGTGTAAAAACTACCACCACATGGAGGAAAGAGCTACCACCCCGGTCGTCCGGTTAGTGTGTGCAGCTACCACATGAGAATTGAATTACATATCCGAAAAAAATATATATATAAGTGCAAAAAGATGCAAAATAAAAAATGTCTCAAAATTTATTTTTCGGTGTTATAAGGTGGTCCACATACATGAAAGATACTCAAAGAGCCACCCCCTGTGCGATGTTTATTTTATCTCAATTTTGAACGTTTATGCGACAATTTATGTCTCTTTGATGAATCCCTTAAGTCATCTTCTGTGAGAATCCGAATTTTGGGAATTTGAAATTCTCAGTGTTCCTCTCCCCCATTACTGTGTTTTTGATCAGTATACGTATATATATAGGTTTATATATATATATATGTATATAAGTGTCTTTTAGTGATTTTCGTTAGTTTTCGGCTTAACGTCGCGATCCGGAGTCCGTTTCTGGCGATCCAAAATGGTGAGTTCGATGTCTCGGCAGTGCTGAGCGCGATGGCGCGATCCGCGTCGACGTGCGGCGAGCGGATAAAAAGTTATTCCATCTTGACCGCCGAGAGGTCGTATGTCACGTTTTATGTTTCGCGATCGGGTCCCCGTTTTCGCACCGTTTCGCGCATTTTCGAATCGCGGGGGGCCTGGGGGGGATTTTGTAGCTTGCTGTGGGAGAGGGGGGCTTGGCTGAGAGGGGTTGGTGGGAGCATTTATGAGGCTCACCCACCCCCCTCTCTTTACCACTTGCACACTCCACCTCTCTCACACTCAACCTCTCCCTCTCTCTCCCTCTCTCCCCCACTACTCCCAGAGATGAGCCCGAGCTCCCACTGCCCCTTGGCCTCCTCTCTGTGCAGCGCCGGCCGCCGCCGGCCACTGCCTGGCCGGAGCAACTCCGGCCACCCTCTCTCTCCCTTTTTCTTCTTCTTCTCTGTCTTCTTCTCCCTCTCTTCTCCCTGCGGTGTGCACCCAGGGGAAACCCATGCTTGGGCTTCCCCTGAGGTGGCACGACCGCCGGAGTGGAGAGCCGCCGCCGGGAGCCGCCGCCGTGGGGCCGCCGGAGCCACTGCAAGCTCTGGCCGAGAGCTGTGCTGGCCGAGCTTGGTGGGGCCGCGCCGCCGCCGCCTCCTGACGCCGGAGAGGGTGAGCATGGTCACCCTCGGGACCTCCGCTGCCGGACCCTGCCTCCCCGGCCATCGCCGTGCCGCCGGAGCGCCGCCGGAGCCACCGCAGCCTCGGCGGGGGGCAGCTAGGGCATCCGCGGCTTGGGGTTGCTCCGCCGCCGCCGCCCGCCACCCTTTTTGTCGCGGTCACCGACAGGACGACGGCCGGCGACCTCCTCTTCCCGGTGCTTGCGTCGCCGCCGGCCGCCGTCGCCGCCCGTTGCCGGCGCCGCCGTGCCCTAGCCTCGGGTTTGCTAACCCGAGAGTAGGGCTCTTTCCTGCGCCGCCGCCGCCGCCGCCGCCGCCGTCGCTTCCCGTCGCCGGCCAAGGTGAGCATCACCTTCCCCACCTCCTCCGCATCCACCCCTGGCCGCCGCCGGCCATGCTTGTCGGCCGGCAGCCGGCCGGAGCTAGCTGCTCCGGCCAGGGGTCAGTTCTGTGGTGTTTTCTTGTTTTGTTGGGATGTTTGAGCTCCCTGCTGACTCCCGAAGCTCGGGAGGGTGAGCCCGACGATCGCAGCGATGTGCCGAACACCGTGCTCACCCTAGTTCTGGTTTTGGTTGAGCCGTTGCGTCGTTCGGCCTTCGTCGGGCTATTTTCTTGCCTATTGGCCGCTATTTTTATGCACCTTCCCGGACTGCGACTGGTCCTGTCGCAGTGGGGCTGTGAGCATGGCCTCCGTTACGTCGTTGCCGATCCGCTGGTGCTTGCGGAAGGTCGTGCGGATGTACGGCTTGCTCACACGGCCTTAGTTAAGCTTGCTTTTGCGCGCGCGCTCGCTGTTTTTATGGGATTTCCCGGCTTGCGACTGGTCCTGTCGCAGCGGGACAGTGAGCACGATCTCCGTGACGTCGCTACCTATCCGCTGGTGCTTGCGGAAGGTCGAGCGGACGTACGGTTTGCTCTAGCGGCTTAATTTAGTGATTGTATGTATGTGTATGTTGCATGTTTGGGGACTTTGGCGTTTGTGACAGCGTAGCGACGCTGTGGGCTGCAAGGGTAAGGTCTTGGAGACCCTGTGGACTGGTTGTCCAACCCCCTCGCCCTTCGTGGAGTTTCGGATTTGTTTCCGACGCGTTTTTCGATGAAATAATCGGCAAAACGCGCGTTTCTAGTTGTGCGACTCGCTCGCTGTTTTCGCAAGCGACTTGGCTTCGTCGTGTAGCCTCGTTGGTTGTTCCTCATTGCTGTCCCGAAGTTCCGAGGACAGCGGATGAGTGATGTGGGGTTCCGGTGCCAAATCGGCACTTTTCGGGAACCCGGGAAGCCTTTACGGGTGCGTTTGATGTTCGTGGCACCCCGAGCTTGTGCTCGCTGTCCCGTCACTTGGTTTAGTGTGTTCGGGGACAGCGAGGGACCTTGTTGGCTGTTTGGTACCCCTCTGGGGCTTTGTGTGGTTTCGGGATCGTCCCGGTGGGTTTCCCGGGCGATCCGTCGGTTTCGGGATGTGAGAGCTTTGTGTTTAGCGTCGACTTGGTGGACCTTGACCCTGTGAGTCTTTCGTAGGTCCTGTCGCGGTTCCCGTGAGCCGTCGGTGTTAGATTGGATCTTACCTACAGGTGGGTACTTCGATCCGGAGTCGGTTCAGTGGACTACGGTGATACCTTTCTATCCCTTCCTTTGCTTTACAGTTATTAGTTCACTTGACTCCCGTAGACTCTACTTATATGCGTGCTTGGATAGTAGAGTAGTTGTGGCTTGCATGTTCCTTGAGACGACCCAGTCGGTCGGTGGTGATCGCTTGTCATTCTGAGCGATCCTAGTTGTGGCTTGCATGTTCCTTGAGACGACCCAGTTGGTCGGGGTGATCGCCTGTTGTTCCGAGCGATCCTAGTTGTGGTTTATCGGTTGCTTCTCGGCTTGTTGCCGTTCTGTGGATTGAGCATTTGCATCGATCGTCACAGCTCTTCTAGCACTTCACGTACACCGCGGTCTGATCCACCGTTTGGAGGTGTTCTTTTCCGGAAAAGGGTCGTTGAGTTTGTGCCGACCCGTGAGCCTTGATGCAGTGCGTCCAGAAGGTTTATGTGCTTATAGATGAGCAGGTGACAGTGCATGGGATACGTCCCGGTAGTTTCAGATTGGGTTTTACTTCGTGGTTTTCCCTTTGATGCATACTAGTTGCTTACAGTAGCATAGTTAATTCAGTTGTATGTTAGCCTCATACTTACTTGTGCTACTGTATACCATATCTATCTTTTGTTGACCCTCGTGCCGGTGTGTACACCTCGCCTTCGTCGGCTTGCGGTACCCACTGGGAGGGGAGACATGCGTGCATGTTCTCACCCCCCACCCCCATTGCAGGTTTCAGGTGAGCAGGGTGGTGAGTGTCGGGACGCTGCGAGGCACGCCTAGATAGTAGCTCTAGAGGTTCCGACTCGTGAGGCTACATCCCCAGATTTGGTTATCACCCTACTTTCGCCTATTAGATGTCATTTGTGGTTCAGTTATTCTTTGAGCTTACTCTAGCATGCTTGTGTTGTGAATTTACTCCTTATGATTATGTGATGATAGCATGCTTGGATTGATTGGTTGTATCCTTGTTTTCCAGTCGTTTCATTTATCGAGCATTTTGGTTTTCTACCCCTCGTGGTAGCGTCGTAAAACAAGGTTTCCGTGTGGGAAACGGTTTTCAAATGGATTTCTAATTGCTCGGTTTTGTGATTTCAAAAAAGAGAGTTCTCGTGTGGAGAACAGTTTTCAAAGGCTTCTTCAATGATTGAGATTAGGGTTTCAAACTAAAGCTTCTGGGTAAGGAGCAGCTTTCTAGAATGATTGTTGCTTGTGCATTGCATCATCCTTCGCTTAAGGATTTGCTTAGATTCATACAAGTTAAGGACTGTTAGCTGTATGAATCTCTCGTTGTGTTGATGTGCTGTTGGGATGAATGAATGGTGGTTGTGATCCTGTTGTTTGTTGTTGGACGCCGTGCAAATACAGGGGAGGCTCTGTCCGTGTGTACAGTGGACCCTGTATTTGTGGCGGGTCTGTACGTGGCGCGGGCTAGGCTTTTCAAAAAGAAAAATTTAGCACGTTTTTCCGCATCTTGAACTAGCCCGGGGCGTGACATCTTCATAATCCGTTTACATATTGATAGCTTTTGAGCTTTTAGATTATTTTTGATGACTTGACTTTGAAGTTTATATAAATTAAGGAATCGTGTTATATTTTATCTACATTATGATGACTGTGTAGTAAAATTCTTAATTCTTATGAAATTAATAGGGATTGAAAGAAGTCAATGTAAATTTATACTCCTCATGCACTAACAATGTTTGACGTTTTTATCACAAGTGGTTTCAAAATAGAAAAATATTTTGAACTTGTGTTTTATTTAATTTCTTTCAACTCTCTCTATTTTTGGGTGTTTTTCTTTTGGCAATTTTTAACAAAAAAGGGGAGAGAGATGCTGAGAACTTAGACGCATGAACAAAGAGGGAGAGATTTTGATATATTTTTTCTACTAACTTTGTTCGTGGAGAATGAAAATTTTTGCAGGTCTTTCAAGACTTGAAGACTCCATATTTGTCTAAGTCATAGAGTTTGTTTAGGAGTTATAAATTTGTAATTTTAAATTTTGTTAGGATGTTTCACGCGAGAAGTTCATTGTTTTGGTGATGGCAATGAATTTCAATTTCTGGAGAGATGAGCATCGTGAGTGTTTTATATAATTTTGGATTTTGTCACGAAATTGCCAAAGGGGGAGATTGTTACGGATTTTATATTGACATATTTCGTGAAGTGAGTCGGAGTCTTGAAGGTTCAAAGAAGAAAAGACGAAGTTTGAAGACTCGCAGCCTCAACGTATGAATTCACGATGCTTGGTAAGTTTAAATAATCTTGATGATGATTTATGAACATCTACAAGTGTTTGGAAGACATTAGAATAGGTTTTTAATGATTTATAAACGATTCGAAAAAATTCATGCTACGGGGTCCGGACCCTGGGAGCTGCGGTCCGGAACCCGTAAGCCTGTCAGGCTGTTTCATAAACCGGGTCCGGACCCTGATGGCTGCTGTCCGGACAATGAAAAGCTGAAACGTTTCAGAGTCCGGACCCCACAATCTAAGGTCCGGACCCCGACCCGTCGCGAATTTTTAAAAAGTTATTTTTTCAATCCTACTCTGATTTAATGTCTCCCAAATCTATAAATAAGATGGTAGATTTTTTAAAATCATTTTTGCAATCCTTATTTGATTCCAATTCTTTTTAAAATCAGTTTTCAATCCTAGTCGAAATTGGATTGCTTCCAAACCTTTCTAAAATCTATTTTTAATCCTAATCTATTTCGGATTGCTTCTAAATCTATAATTAAGATGTGAGGGTGTCTCTAAAACGTGGTTAAGCATATAATACTTTTTAGAAACCCTAGAAGCTTGTAGGTAGCCGTTTTTCTCATCTTTTACATCAAGCTTCTCTCAAATTGATTCATGGTGCCCTAATTCCTAATATTCTTTTGGAATCAATTTGAGAATTGCTTAGAGATTATTCCCACAGATCTTCAATGATATTCTAAGCAATAAACCATCATTAACGTTGTTCGTTTTGCTCCGGACGGAGTGGCATCGTGGATTCGGCGTGATCAAGACGGTTCGTGGATTCGGATCGTTGGTGCTCGAGGATTCGAGTGGCGTCCGTGGATTCGGACGTGGGGCGTGGACAACCCGTTGGTGCGCGTGATCCGCTGAAGAGAAGGGAGAGGTTAAGTCCGTGGAGTCGGTAATCACCTTGTAATTCTTTACTCTTAGTGGATTGTGTTTTCGCGTGTTGGTCCCGTGGGTTTTTCTCCAAGGTGGAGTTTCCCATGTAAATCTCGGTGTGCTGATTTTATTTTCCGCATTACTTTATCTCATTGAGATTTGTGATTTTTGTTTATACACCTATTCACCCCCCTCTAGGTGATTGATAGTATCTAGATAGATCCTAGGGCACCCCGTAACTTACAAGATGATCATGAAAGAAACGTAGAAGATGTCTCTAAGCAAATCTCAAATTGATTCTAGAAGAATATTAAAGATCTAGGGCACCAAGAATCAATTTGAGAGAAGCTTGTTGTAGATAATGAGAAAGACCTACCTACAAGTTTCTAGGGTTTCTTAAAGATAATCTATATATTTTTTTACGTTTTAGAGACACCCCTACCTCTTATTTATAGCCTTAGAAGCAATTCGAATCAAACTAGAATTGAAAAGTGATTTTAAAATATCTGCCATCTTATTTATAGGTTTGGAAGTAATCAGATTAGGATTGAAAATTGATTTTAAAAAATCTGCCATCTTATTTATAGGTTTGGAAGCAATTAGAATCAGATTCGGATTGAAAAACTGATTTTTAAAAATCTACATCGGGTTCAGGGTCCGGACCTTACATTAGGGTCCGAACTTTGAAGTTTCAAAAACATCAAAGTCTGGATCTTGCCCTCGAGGTCCGGATCCTCCTTGCGTACCAGCCAGAAAGGCGTATGGGGTCCGGACCTTGCAACAGGGTCTAGATCCTGAAACTTGAAAAACTTTAGTTTTGAATATTTATTAATTTATATACCTATTCTAATGTCTTCCAAACATATATAAATGATCATAAATTATCATCAACAATATTTAAACTTACCAAGTATTGTGGATTCACGTTCTGAGTCTTTGAGTCTTCTAACTTCATCTTTTTTTTCTCAATTCTTCAAGACTCCGACTCACTTCACGAAATATGCCAATATGAAATCCATAATGATCTCCCCCTTTGGCAATTTCGTGACAAAATCTAAAATTACATAAAGTTACTCACAATGCCTACCTCTTAAAAAAAAAATTAAAATTTATTGCTATCACCAAAATAATAAACTTCTCGCGTGAAAGGTCCAAATAAAATCAAAATTACAACATTGTGACTCCTAGAACAAACTCTATGACTTAGACACACTTGGAGTCTTGAAGTTTCCAAAGACCTGCAAAAAGATTACTTTCTCCACAAACAAAGTTAGTAATAAAAGTATCAAAATCTCTCCCTCGTTGTTCATGCGTCTAAGTTTTAATTAGCAACTCTCAATTTTACAATCTTTCTCTCGATTTTCTTTTCAATATCATCTTCTCTTTCTCCCCATTTTTGTCAAAAATTGCTAAAAGAAAAATGCCAAACGTAGAGAGAGTTTAGAGAGAAATCAAATAAAGTACCGGAATGTAGTAAAAGAAACTCAAGTTTATAACATTTTCAATTATGAAACAACTTGTGATAAAATGTTTGTGCATGAATATGATAAATTCACATAGACTTCTTTCAAACCTTATTAATTTCATAAAAATTAAGAATTTTACTACTAAACCACCACAATGTAGATAAAATGTTATAAAATTTCTTAATTCATATATACTTCAAAAATAAGTTATAAAAAATAATCTAGAGGCTCAAAACTATCAAGATGTAATGAATTATAAAGATGACATATAGAGATTCACCAAATGACATAAATTCATCGCATAAATTTTTAAATTTGAGATCAAGTAAATAATGCACCGGGGGTGGCTCTTTGAGTATCTTTTCAATATACCACCTTATAACACCGATTTTTTTTTTTAAATAAGCACATTTTTCAATCTTTTCGGTTATGCATTAAAGTTCCATGTGGTAGCTTCACACACGTACCGGATGATCGGGGTGGTAGCTCTTTCCTACATGTGGTGGCAGTTTTCACACTCCCTTTGGGATGTAACTCTTTTCACATCTTTTAATACCATTGGAGTATTTTTTTTTTATATATTAACTCCCCTCAAATATGCAATCTTTTATTTGAAAGAAAATTTAACAAGTTTTAGTCTATTAGCAAATTTTCATTCATCAAATTCAACACATACAACCGAAATAGGTTAAGTGCCTAAAAATCATACATGATTACCTAAATTTGATGAATATAAGTGTTAAGAACGCCTATTATAAATTATCTCCATAAAAAATAAAAATAAAGTAAAACTAATAATTAATATGCAATTAACTAGAAGTGAATGAAGGTGAACCTATTGATATTCAAGGCACTATTTAATATAGCAATCATTCAATGTACTTTGAAAACAATTAGCAAAAATTTAAAAATGTAACAATGAAAGCACCTAAAATGCAATGCAATGATCAAGAAAGATATGTAATAAAACCGATCAACGCACTACACAAAGTCAAAAATAAATTAAGGCTTAAGACAATGAAAGATACCACCTTTCCGAATCCAAACTTGTCGGATGGTTGGTTGTCTTGGTTTGTTGCGGTTGGGCACCGATTGTTTTGACTTTCGATCAACCTTTGGTCTCGACGTCGTATTCGCCTTTGTATGCACCGTTTGTTGTGGCTTTGACTTTTGGTTGATCCGGGTACTCGACTCGATTGATGTTGCTTTTGAACTCGTGAAGGTTGTCGAGTGTTAGAAGATTCCAATTGATGTCTAGAAGACGCCGATTGAGACCTCTTTCCTTTTCTCGGACATCTCTTCTTGATTTGTCCTTGTTCACCACATCTATGGTATATTTTATCCTTCAAGTTTGTTGAAACTTTGGATGTTGAATTTTTAACCTTCTCAACATATGTCCTTTCATATCCAATTCCAAGTTTGTTTGTTTGATCCAATCCGAGGATTTCATCAAGCTTTTTCGTTCCGGAGGAGAATTTTTGCATGTCGGATTTGAGTTGATGGACTTGTTTAGTCAAAACTTGGTTGGATGTATGGATTTCTTTGTGTTGTCTTTCTAGAAAAATAATCTTCTCTTGATGTGATTTGATCGTTGCCTCCGATTGGTCTAGCTTCTCTTGGAGATTCTATTATTCTTCAATATCGACTCCCGTTCATCCTCAAGAGCTTTATTTGTTGTTCTCATAGTTTTTTGCCATCCTCAAGTTCCAAAAGATGCTTCCTCAACTTCTTATTGTGCTTAGCCATCTTCTTTGATTCCTTAAGAAGTTGTTGATACGCCTCTACGAGATCTTCCTCGTCCGACTCCTCTTTGCTCTCATCACCGTCGCTCGATGTTTCATGCAAAACAGATGAAGTAGAGTTAGAAATAATAGAAGATAAACAAACAATAGAGGCCAAAGGTAAAGAAGTATGCGTAAATAAAGCAAATAGCTTCATTGTTTTCCTCGTCACTTGAGGTCGATTCATCAGAAGTAGAATCGCCCCAAGTTTTTGCTTGCAAAGCCTTCTTCTTATAGAATTTTTTAGTAGGACAATCCATATAAATATGGCCGTAGCCTTTGCATTTATAGTATTGGATTTTTCCTTCAAATCATCATTTTCTTTAGATGCTTTTGCAAGTTTTTTGTCTTTTGGGGATTTTGAACTTGAAGATTCTTTTGAAGAAGTTTTGGATGTAGATCTATTTGTCTTGTTATTTTAAAAATTTCGACGAAATTTCTCCGTGAGAAGCGCCAATTGGTGTTCAAAGTTGACAAGTAAAATTTCTTCATCGGAATCCGAGTCGTCATCTTCCTCGTTGATAGATTTGAGTTCAATATCTGTACTTTTAGAAGAAGATTTGGAAGAAGATTGATTAGAGTTTCTGGTCGGTGAGTTTTTATCTCAGATTTGGCAGGTGTGGGATCAGATAGTCTAGGTCGCGGTACAGTCTTTGTCCGCAGGTTAGTGGATGGTGGTGATCCCGGTGGGTTTTGGTCCATAGTTTTTGGGTTGGTACGTTTTCCCTCGTCTCGTACGGGTGGAACCGCATTTTCATCCTCCACTACTTCGGAGATTGATCGTTCCAGATTCAAGGCAAGATAATTGAATCAGGAGTAGCATCAATACTCGAAGGTGAAACCACAATGGTGGTTTGGTATCCAGGTTTGATTGCGGTGGGTGCGTAGTCAAGTTTCGGGGACGAAACTTTTATAAGGAGGGGATGATGTGAGGACTGAGATTTTTTGGGTGTAATTTGGTACTTCCAATGGCGTTGTACAAGTATTTTAATATTGGAATTTATTGGTTTGTTTTCGAGAAAAATCAAGTTATATGAAAGGTACTTGATGACTGTTACTATTCACTTAAGTGAATCGTAACCCGTGAGTCATTTTGAGGCCTTGGCTTGACGATAGCTTTGGATGTGAATCGGACTCTGTTTCGGACGACCCAATAGGTCATTCTCAATGGTTCGGCTATGCCGGAGGTGATGGCACTGCTCGATTTTATGTTCGATGCACGGTTTTTGAGAAAATCTACTTTTATCGCAGATTGGCCTTCTACTACTTGATGTTTTTGCTTTTTAAAATTCTTCGGTGCTCCGTATTGCGTGAAAATCCATGGGTTAGTGCCACTGGGGTTTTTGCACGCAATGGTGAGTTTTTAGTATGAAACTAAGGTTAGAGGGATTAATTGCAATTTTTACAAGTGTGAAAATGGAACACCTTGCGAAGAGGCTATCATTTTATGTGTGAAATTTTATAGTTTTGGCGAGTGGAGGGATCTATATAAGAGTAGACTCAGAGACGATCTTACGTCTCAAATTTCACGGAATTCGGGTTTACCGGTGCAGAATGGTGTTGTTTGATTCTTGTGAGGGAGATTTGTGATCGTGAAGCTTTTCAGACTTAAACGCGATATTGGGAGTATCAAAGTGCACAAGATAGTTTGGAGAGGGACTAAAACGATAATATCTTATGCTGGTAAGGGCTGGGTGTAGAATTCTGAGGTGTAAGGGAATTTTTGTGCAAATCCCCCATTGTTATATGTATATGTACTTAATATGTATATATATATATATATATATATATATATATATATATATATATATATATATATATATATATATATATATATATATATATATATAAATGAGGTGGCTGATGGAACCCTAACCCTAACCCGTTTGGCCCCTCTCCTCTCCCTCATCTGCCGCCGTACCGCCCTGCCTCGCCGCTGGTGATCCCTCGGCCGGCAGGGAGCGGCTGGCAAGACCTCTCTCCCTCTCTCTTTCTTTTTCTATATATATCTCTCTCTCTCTCTCTCTCTCTCTCTCTCTCTCTCTCGAGATGCAGCACCACCGCTGCCGCCGCCGTCGCCGCGCCGCCGGCTTGTGGGTGCTTGGGCAGCCCTCCCCGCCGCCGTCCCGGCCGGCCCAGGCCGCTCCTGAGAGGGACTCCCTGCCGAACTCGAACCCGAGCGAGCTCGGGGTAGATCATGTCGATCCGAGCCACCGCCGTCTTCTTACGACCGGCCACTGCACCGAAGGGCCCCCCTCCTGTCGGGGCCCACCTATTGTGGTCGGTGCGGGCCTCCTTTGAGCTGCTCAAGACCATGGGGAGCCCGAACTGCTGTTTGCTCCAATTCTAGACTCGGGCTGGAGGTCCCTTGTGGCCGCACCTCCTGTTCCGGCAGACCTGGCCGCCGGCGAACCTCCAACAGCTGAGCATGGCCTTGCGGGGCACTCATGCATCGCCGTGCTCAGCTCTGTCAGGGTTGGAATGGTCCTTGTTTGTTGATTTGCTAGTGTCGCTCCTGAGGACAATGAGGCTCAACGGACAGGTTAATCCAACTTTCTCCTCGGTCCAGACAGTGAGCACAGCGTCCAGCACGTTGCCCTCTCACCTGTACCCTGGTTTGGTTTGTAAAGTCGTAGATTCAGCAGTAAGCTTCGTAAACACTGTTTACTATTGTGTTATTTGCACATGGGGTGTTCGGCGGAATGCTGCAGCGACCCCTTTTGCATTGTTGCTATCCCGGACAGCATGGGATCTTGCTGGGAGAGTTTGAACTCGATGTTCGAGGTCCAGGAATCCCTCAATTGGGATTTCACGGTGATTGGCAGACGAATCGGTAGTTTAGGTGCATTTTCGTGTGCGTTTTGGCTTCGTTCTCGGGGAGCGGGTTCAGCTACTGGTAGCAGCAATTGAATAACCTGGTCAGCTTGTTGGGAAGTTGCTGGTGTGAATTTCGGACCAGCGATGAGCCCTAGATGGGTTTCGGAGCCGAAAATGGCAATTTCCGGGAACCCGACACGGTAGATTTTGGAAATTTCGCATTTGGATCGCACCACTTAGCATGCAGCTATTCCAACACCCAAAAGTGAGTGTTTGGGGACAGCGGGGATAGTCGCATGACCTTCGGAGTATCTCGGAACACTTCGGGGCATAACGGAACCCCGAAATATGAAAATCGAGCGATTCGGGAGTGATTTCGTATCGTGCTGGTTGCTGCTATTTGCAGCAGTGTGGTAGCCTTATTAGCTGGTGTTGGGGTGAGGTGTGACACCTCTGGTCGCAGCAAGATGGCTGCGGGTGGCTCCGGTGCCAAAAGGGGCACCTTGGGAGCCAAACTGGTGATTTTTGGGATTTCGGCTTTCCGTTTTGACGCACTATTTGTGCGGCTGCCCCAATGGCATTCAATTGATGTATTGGGACAGTGAACGAGATAGGCTTTGTGTGACTTGTTTTGGAATGCCCCGTGGGTTGGGGTGACATTCCGACGAGTCGGTGCGACAATCGTGCGATCTTTTGGTAACCGTGGAACGGGATCCGGAAACCCGATTGCTCGCCTGTTGGTTTCACTTGAAACCATAGCTTCTGTAATTAGCGGGTTTGAGCTAATTACGTTTTTGGTGGGACTTTGCATAGGTCCGAACTGTGGCAGGAGACATCGACGGGTGTCGACGGCTCGATTTTATTCTTCGGTAGAGGTAGGTACTTCAATCCAAAGTCGGTAAAGTGGTGCCTGCTCGGTGATTTCTATCCTTGTTATCTCCTTCCATTTACTTGATGTTGGTTGAGCTTTCGTATGCCACTTGACTTCGTAGTTAGTCGCTCTACACTTACTCCTATTTCATATGATCGTGATCTAGTAGTAGAGCAGTGTTCCTGATGATTGAGTCATCCGTGGTATGTTCATAGTAGATGACCTAGACATCAGTTGACTTTATAGTCGGTGACACTCGTAGTCATCTACTTCGTGTTTTGACATTAGTTGACCGTGTGGTCGGTGACACTCCTAGATGTATGTTGTATATTGCGACATTAGTTGACTTGATGTCGGTGGCACTCCTACTTTTATGTTGCATGGTTTTATATGGTTGACCTTGTGGTCGGTGACCCCTTAGTAGTATATTGTATGTTTTGACATTACTTGACCTTGTAGTCGGTGGAACTTCTATTTTGGCATGATCATAGTAGATGATATGACATTAATTGACCTTGTGGTCGGTGACACTCGTATTCGTACATAACATGATTTGACATTAGTTGACCTTGTGGTCGGTGACATCTCTAATGGTCTATTGCATGACTTGACGTTGTTGACCTTATGGTCAGTGACACTCTTAAATAGAGATGGATCTAATTGGTCGGTGACTCCTTGTGTTTATTCTCTAGGCTACTTGCCGATGTTGGCGATTGAGCATATTGCATCAATTGCCACAGCTCGTGAGCATCTTCACGTACACCAGCGGTCTGATTCACCGCAAGGGGTGTTCTTTTTTGAAAAAGTAGTCGTACTTCCGACCCGTGAGCCCTACGAGGTGCCTGTTAGGGTTATATGCCAGGTGGGCGAGCAGGATGTGGTTTAGCCTGAGGTCTTTCGACCAATACGACAGTGGTTCTGGTTGTTGGTTTCGTTCATCGAGCTGATGCATCGGTATGTTCTATAGTTAGTTACAGTAGCAGATAGCTATATACTGATTGGAAGTTGTAGTTCCTTCCTAGCCATTATTGCTACTATTCCAGTATACCTGTTGGTTATGCCTAGTTGTTGTTTTCTGCTCAGTAGCGGTATTTTTCGCATTTATTGCCTATTATTATCTCATTGCTACTGACCTTACGATATCTGTTCATTACTTTGGTTATCTCTTCCTTTGCCGGTGAGTATGTCTCGCCTTCGTCGGCTTGCGGTACTCACTGGGAGGGGAGACATGTTTACATGTTCTTGTTACGGATTTTATATTGGCATATTTCGTGAAGTGAGTTGGAGTCTTGAAGGTTCAAAGAAGAAAGGACGAAGATTGAAGACTCGAAGACTCAACGTATAAATTCACGATGTCGGTAAGTTTAAGTAAAGTTAGTGGTGATTTATGAACATCTACAAGTGTTTGGAAGACATTAGAATAGGTAAAAAATGATTAAAAATACGAAAATTAAGTTTTCCAAGTTTCAGGTTCCGGACCCTGTTGGAAGGTCCGGAACCCGTAAGCCTTCTTGGCTGGTAGGCTGTCAAGGTCAGGACCTTGGCAGGCAAGGTTAGGACTTTGAAGTTCTGGAAAACTTCAAGGTCTGGACCCTGCATCCAAGGTTCGAATCCTGACCCGTCGCGATTTTTCGAAAACGTATTTTTTCAATCCTACTCTGATTCTAATGTCTACTAAACCTATAAATAAGATATGGGGGTGTCTCTAAAATGTGGTTAAGCATATTTTATCTTTTAGAAATCCTAGAAGCTTGTAGGTAGCCGTCCTTCTCATCTTCTACAACAAACTTCTCTCAAATTGATTGTTGGTGCTCTAATTCTTAATGTTCTTCTAGAATCAATTTGAGAATTGCTTAGAGATTATTTTTACAGATTTTTAATAATATTATAAGCAATAAATCATCACCAACCTATTGTTCTTGCTCCGGATAGAGTGCGCTCATTGATTCGAGTGGGCACCGTGGATTCGGCGTGCTAAAGGCTTCGTGGATTCGAAGTTGAGCGTTTCGTGGATTCGGGACGTGGCGTTCGTGGATTCGAACATGGGGCGTCGGCAACCCGGTGGTGTGTGCGAGATCCGCAGGAGATAAAGAAGAGGTTAAGTCCGAGGAGTCGGTAATCACCTTGTAATCTTTTATTCATAGTGGATTGTTTTTCGCGTGTTGGTCCCGTGGGTTTTTCTCCAAGTTGGAGTTTTTCCACATAAATCTCGGTGTGCTTTTTTTATTTTTTGCATTTATTTTTATTGCATCGAGATTTGTGTTTGGGCGTCATACCTATTCACCCCTATCTAGGTATTGATAGTATCTAGATAGATCCTATGGTTCCCCATAACTCACAAGTGGTATTAGAGCGGGATCTAAATTTATCTATCATTATGGGTGAAGGTGGTAACATTTATCAACTTCCGCTCTTTGATAGCACAAATTATGCTTATTGGAAGGTTCGCATGAGAGCTTTTCTAATAGCTATTGACGAGCGGGTTTGGCAAGCCATTGAGTTTGGATGGAAACATCCAATCGAAAAGGTCGAGAATGTCGACAAGCCAAAACCCCGAAATAAATGGAGTAAGGAAGAGATTGATTTATCCTCTTACAACGACAGGGGAATTAATGCCTTATTTAATGCTCTATCTCAAACCAAGTTTTCATGCGTCATCGCGTGTGAAACGGCTAAGGAGATTTGGGATACTTTCCAAGTTACGCATGAAGGAATAAGCTTGGTAAAGGTTTAAAAACTCCAAATGCTAACAAGCAAATTTGATTCAATTCACATGGAGGAACATGAAACCTTTAGCGAGTATTATACTCGTCTTCAATACATAGTCAATACATGCGCGAATATGGGAGAGAAAATCTCGGAAACCAAAATTGTAAGAAATTTTTTGAGAACTCTTCCTGAAAGATTTCGTCCGAAGGTTGCGGCGATTGAAACCATTAAGCATCCGGACGAGATGAAAGTAGAGGAATTAGTAGGCGCTTTACAAACGTATGAAATGACTTTTCCTACTAATCAATCTTCTTCCAAGTCTTCTTCTAAAGGTACAGGTGTTGCACTCAAAACGACAAAGGAGGAAGATGACGACTCGGATTCTGACGAAGAACTTTCGCTCGCCGATTTTGAACATCAATTAGCGCGTCTCACGAAGAAATTTCGTCAAAATTTTTGAAAGAACAAAATAAATATATCTACATCCAAAACTTCTTCAAAATGATCTTCAAGTTCAAATTCCGTAAAAGAAAAGAAACTTGCAAAACCTTCTAAAGAAAAAGATGATTTTGAAGGAAAAATCTAATATTACAAATGCAAAGGCTACGGCCATATTTCTACGGATTGTCCCACTAAAAAATCATATAAAAAGAAGGCTTTGCAAGCAAAATCTTGGGACGATTCTACTTCAGATGAATCGACCTCAAGTGAAGAGGAAAAGAATGATGCTATTGCTTTATGTTCACACACTTCTTTACCTTCCTCTTCGGCTCTTTGGATATCGTCTATTATTTCTGACTCTTTTATTTCTTCCTCTTTGTATGGAACGTCGAGCGATGATGGCGAGAGTGAGGGAGGGTCCGACGATGAAGACTTAGCTGTTGCTTACAACCAACTACTCATTGAATCGAAGAAGATGGCTAAGCACAATAAGAAGTTGAGGAAGCGACTTTTGGAGCTTGAGGATGGCAAGAAGACATTGAGTTCATCAAATAAAGCTCTTGAGGAGGAAAAGGACTTGCTATTGAAGAATAATACAATCCTCCAAGAGAAGTTAGATCAATCGAAAATAACGATCAAATCGCATCAAGAAAAGGTTGGCTTTCTAGAACTACAATACAAGAAAATTCATGCTTCCAACCAAGTTTTGACCAAACAAGTCCATGAACTCAAGTCCGACATACAAAAATTCTCCTCCGGATCAAAGAAACTTGATGATATGCTTGGATTGGGACAAACGGACAAGCTTGGTGTTGGATATGAAAGGACATATGTTGAGAATGTTAAAAATTCAATACCCAAAGTCTCAACAAATTTGAAGGAGAAAGTATGCCATAGATGTGGAAAGAAAGGTCATATCAAGAAGACATGCCGTAGAAAAATAAGAAGATTCATCCGGCATCTTCTAAACATTTATCGGCATCAACATCAACTCGACAACCTTCACGAAGTCAAAAGCAACATCAATCGAGTCGAGTTCCCCGAGTCAACCGAAAGTCAAAGCCACAACAAACAATTTCTACAAAGCCAACAGCGACGTGGAAACCCACGGTTGATCAAAAGTCAAAACAAACGGTGCCCAACGTCAACAAACTAAGACAACCAACAATCCGACAAGTTTGGGTTCGAAAAGGTGATATCTTTCCTTGTCTTAAATCTTAATTTATTTTGACTTTGTGTGTAGTGCGTTGATTGGTTCTTATTGCATATCTCTTGATCATTGCATTATACGTTTTGGTACTTTCATTGTTACAATTTTTGAAAATTCATTAAATGATTGCTATATCAAATAGTGCCTTGAACATCAATAGGTTCACTTTTATTCACTCCTAATTAATCTCATATTAATTATCGATTTTACTTTATTTTTATTATTTATGAAGATAATTTATTATAGAAGTTCTTAACTCTTATATTCATCAAATTTAGGCAATCATGTGTAATCTTTAGGCACTAAACCTATCTTGGTTGTGTGTGTTGAATTTGATGGATAGGATTTTGCTAATAGACTAAAATTTGTCAAATTTTCTTTCAAATAAGAAATTGCATAATTTGAGGGGGAGTTATATTAAAAATAAAACAAAGGACGATGAAATACTCCTAAGGTATAAAAGATGTGGAAAGAGTTACATCTTAAAGGGAGTGTGAAAACTACCACCACATGTAGGAAAGAGCTACCACCCGGTCGTCCGGTAAGTGTGTGAAGCTACCACATGGATATTAAATGTATAACCGAGAAGTTTGAAAAAAAGTGCATATTTTAAAAAAAAATCGGAGTTATAAGGTGGTACATTGGAAAGATGCTCAAAGAGCCACCCCTGGTGCATTAGTTGCTTAGTCTCAAATTTGAACGATTATGCGATAAATTTATGTCATTTAGTGAATCTCTATAAGCCATTTTTATGATCTGTTATATCTTGATAGTTTTTGAGCCTTTAGATTATTTTTGATGACTTATTTTTGAAGTATATATTAAGAAATCGTATAATATTTTATCTCCATCATGCTGATTGTGTAGTAAAATTCTTAATTCTTATGAAATTAGAAAGGATTGAAAGAAGTCAATGTGAACTTATATTTTTCATGCATTAACATTGCTTGACGCTTTTATCACAATTGGTTTCAAAATTGAATATTTTTAAAACTTGTGGTTCTTGTGTACAACATTTCACCACTTCTATTTCTCTCTGAGCTCTCTTGTTTTGGTACTTTTCTTTTGGCAATTTTTGACAAAAAGGGGGGGAGAGGTGATGATATTTAGGGAAAGATTTTGAACTTAGACCCATGAACAAAGGGGGAGAGATTTTAATTTTTTTTACTAACTTTGTTCGTGGAGAAAGAAAACTTTTTGCAGGTCTTTGAAGATTTCAAGACTCCAAGTGTGTCTAAGTCAACTTCAAGACTCCAAGTGTGTCTAAGTCATAGAGTTTGTTTAGGGGTTATAAAATTATAATTTTGTATTTTGTTTGGATCTTTCACGCGAGAAGTTCATTGTTTCGGTGATGGTAATGAATTTCAATTTTTCTTTTGGAGAGTTAAGCATTGTGAGTATTTTTATGTATTTTTTGGTTTTGTCATGAAATTGCCAAATGGGGAGATTGTTACGAATTTTATATTGGCATATTTCGTGAAGTGAGTCGGAGTCTTGAAGGTTCAAAGAAGAAAGGACGAAGATTGAAGACTCGAAGACTCAACGTATAAATTCACGATGTCGATAAGTTTAAGTAAAGTTAGTAGTGATTTATGAACATCTACAAGTGTTTGGAAGACATTAGAATAGGTAAAAAATGATTAAAAATACGAAAATTAAGTTTTCCAAGTTTCAGGTTCCGGACCCTGTTGGAAGGTCCGGAACCCGTAAGCCTTCTTGGCTGGTAGGCTGTCAAGGTCAGGACCTTGGCAGGCAAGGTCAGGACTTTGAAGTTCTGAAAAACTTCAAGGTCCGGACCCTGCATCCAAGGTCCGAACCCTGACCCGTCGCGATTTTTTGAAAACATATTTTTTCAATCCTACTCTGATTCTAATGTCTACTAAACCTATAAATAAGATATGTGGGTGTCTCTAATGGTTAAGTATATATTTTATCTTTTAGAAATCCTAGAAGCTTGTAGGTAGCCGTCCTTCTCATCTTCTACAACAAACTTCTCTCAAATTGATTCTTGGTGCTCTAATTCTTAATGTTCTTCTAGAATTATTTTGAGAATTGCTTAGAGATTATTTTCACAAATTTTTAATGATATTCTAAGCAATAAATCATCACCAACCTATTGTTCTTGCTCCGGACGGAGTGCGCTCGTGGATTCGAGTGGGCGCCGTGGATTCGGCATGCTAAAGGCTTCGTGAATTCGAAGTTGAGCGTTTCGTGGATTCAGGACGTGGCGTTCGTGGATTCGAACATGGGGCGTGGGCAACCCGGTGGTGTGCGTGAGATCCGCAGGAGATAAAGAAAAGGTTAAGTCCGAGGAGTCGGTAATCGCCTTGTAATCTTTTATTCATAGTGGATTATTTTTCGCGTGTTGGTCCCGTGGATTTTTCTCCAAGTTGGAGTTTTTCCACGTAAATCTCGGTGTGCTTATTTTTATTTTTTGCATTTATTTTTATTGCATCGAGATTTGTGTTTGGGCGTCATACCTATTCACCCCCCTCTAGGTATTGATAGTATCTAGATAGATCCTATGGTTCCCCATAACTCACAGTTCTCACCCCCCACCATTTTTCAGGTGATGCAGGCAGCGAGGGTTGGGACGGTGCGTGAGGACGATACTAGATAGTTGCGTTCCAGATCCGTTTGTTGTTGACTGTAGTACACTGAACTTCAGTGTGTCGTACCGAACTTTTACAAATTGTGGAGTTCCGGTGAGAAAGTAGCATGAGAGGCTATGTGAGTGGCTTCGGCCAAGTTTGGGGCTTGTGCGTGTGTTTTCGGCGCAAATGAGGCGCGAAAACGAACTTCGAAAAGTCAAAACTGCTAAACTTGTGAAGTCTGCAGTGGCTTCCGGTATGGATGTGTCCATACCGATACTGAAGCGATTAGTACCGGTATGGAGTGTGGCATACCGGAATGTGAGGGCAGAATCTGGGAATCCAGCTCTCGGGTTTTGCGGAATTTCCCGTGGCATACCGGAACTAACACCCGTATACCGGTATGCCAGTGTGAATACCGGAACGCAGTGTTACGAAATACCAGCTTTGGCTAGCTGTAAGTGTTGATTCGTGAGAAGGGCAAAATGGTCTTTTCACACTCGAGGGGGTGTTAGAAAGGTAGGGACACCCTTCGTGAGAAGGGCAAAATGGTCTTTTCACACTCGAGGGGGTGTTAGAAAGGTAGGGACACCCTTCCCTTCTCAGTCTTCTTCCTCCTCTACTTCTCCTGTAGTGAACCGCAATTCGGAAGCATTTGAACTTTGGCCAAGTTGGACAAAGTTTAGTTCAGAAGTAAGTTGAACGTGTTTAGAATTGAGTTTCGAGGGTTTCAGAACGATTAGAAGTGGATTTGGTGAGTCCATGTTGTGTCCCGAGAGTGTTGGAATGATTAGAGGAAAGTTGGGAGAATTTTGAGATACGATTGTATATTGGAATATAATTATTCCGTAAGGGATAAACTATAATTCTCCAACTTAGAAAGTGTTCTTATGTGTAGAAGAGTTTCGGTTGTGTTGGATTTGATTTGGAGAGAAAACGGAATGAAAAACGGAGTTTTAGAGCGAAAATGAGAAGAAAATGAAAAAGGCTGAAAACACTGTTCACAGTGTCCGGGTCTGAACCGTGGGATTGTGATCCGGACCCCAGCTGCGAAAATGTTGAAATTGCTTACGGGTTCCGGACCCGGGATGCAAGGTCCGGACCCCACGGATCCAGAAACTCCAGAATGGGGGTATTTTGGTCATTTCATGTGGTAGGCTTATGAGGGAAGGTTGGGGGCTTATCTTCTTCATTTTCCCCCTTCTTCCTCTACTTCTCCTCTCCTCTCCTCTACTTTCTCTCTCTAGAGAGCTCTCCAAAGCTTGGAGAAAAGAGTGATTCAAGCTTGGAAAAGAAATCCAAGGCGGGAAAGAAGCTTCTTCGTGCAAGAAGAAGCTTGGGGAGCTCGTGGCCAAGGTGAGTTCCTTGGATCTAAGGTTAGGGTTTTGGATTTAAGCCTTGTAAATGGATTGTTATCAAACCCTTGGCTAATCTAGACTACAAATTGTAGGGATTAGCATGTGATTTTTGGGTTTGGCCATATTTATGGAAACCCTAGGTTGAAAGAGGGATTCTCTTATGGGGGGGTTTAAAAATTGTCTGACCCCATAGAACCCTAGTTGGGGGTTAGTAGAACATGTGGGACAACTCCATTTTGAGTGATTCCAAGAGATGGGATCGTTATGAGTTCGACTCGAATTAACGAATACTTCATGTGTGTTAGGGCAAGGAGCTTGAAGACTAAGCTTGAGGCCAAGAAAAAGAGCCTAATTGTAAGTGTCTACAAGCAATTAGGGAGCTTTGTGAGGTGGGTTTGTGTTTACCGAAGTGATTAGGTCACTTCCATGCCAAAGAGTAAAGTATAATTTATTTTACTTGATGCATGTAATGGTAGGTTAATTGGTAAGTGGTAAATATGAATGTGTAGATCATATGATGTTAATACCATTAACTACCATGGATTGGAACTATAGGCATGTAGAACACATAGATACAAATGGACATGTGTATGCCTAGGTGTGGACGTAGCGGTGAGCTAATTTTCTCTATACGCTAGAGAACTTGACATGTGGTTAAACAAGGGCTAGAGGCCATATAAAATTAGAAATCCTAGGTATGGACAACTAGGATAAGAAAGAACTGTAATGTGCATGTTGGCATTGGGTGTATATCCAAGTGATTTGAGCCATGGGCTCACCTTGCATGTAAGAGAATTCGTGTATTTCATAATATATATATATATATATACTTGGAAGGTGATGTATGCATGTTAAACCTAGTGTCATTGAACATAGGTTGGAATGTGATGGTATTAAACCTAGTGTCATTGAACATAGGTTGGAATGTGATGGTATTAAACCTAGTGTCATTGAACATAGGTTGGAATGTGATGGTATTAAACCTAGTGTTATTAAACATAGGTTGGATCCGGTGATGAACCTAGAGTGGGTAAACCTAGGTTGTATAACATAGTGGTAGAAAGACCACTTAGTTTGTAATGTGTGTGAACCTAGAGTCGTTGAACCTAGGTTGAGAGGCATAGTGATAGGAAGATCACTTAAATAGGACATTGAACCTAGTGTCATTAAACATAGGTTGGAAACATAGCGGTAGAGAGAGACCACTTGTATTGGAATGTTATTAACCTAGAGTCGGGTGAATCTAGGTGGGAAAAACATATGACCTAGCGTCGTGGAACCTAGGTGATAAAATAAGTAGTAGGATGACCACTTGGACATGAGAATGTAAACCTAGAGAGGTTGATAATATAGGATAAAAGATGAACCCTTGAGACTTTGGAATGGATTCCGGAATCCCTAGACTGATACTTGCAGGTATGTGTGGTTCTCCTCACCTGGCAAGTGATTGTGGCTGCGGGTATGTGTGGTTCTCCTCGCCCGGCAGCAGATTATACTTGCGGGTATGTGTGGTCCTCCTCGCCCGGCAAGTGACTCATAACTGCGGGTATGTGTGGTTCTCCTCGCTCGGCAGTGGTTTGAGTATCGGAGGTGAATGTGGTATATCCCTCACCTACCGAGTGGATTGATGGCTGAGGTGTATGTGGCATGTTCATCTCCTCAGGCCTGGACATAGGCGGTAGTCCGCTGATGTTTGACTCTAGAGTGAGTCGGGTAAGTTTTGACTAAAGTAAGTAAACCTTAGAGGGGCGGTGGCCCAATGATGTTTGACTCTAGAGGGAGTCGGGTAATGTTTGACTAAAGTAAGTAAACCTTAGAGGGGCGGTGGCCCAATGATGTTTGACTCTAGAGTGAGTCGGGTAAGGTTTGACTAAAGTAATTAAACCTTAGAGGGGCGGTGGCCCAATGATGTTTGACTCGAGAGTGAGTCGTGTGTGGCTTAGCTAAGGTGAATGAATCTTAGGAGCAGGTTGATTATGAAATGGATAGTGGAATAGTAGTGAAAAATGTATTGCATGGATTTCATTATCGCATTTGTTGAAGCATAAGCATGTTTACTGTTTTTGCATATAGTAGAGTTATATGCTTGCAAGTTATGTATATGTACTAACCATACTTTTATGCTTCCTTTGGACCTGGTGGGTCGAGTTTCTCCCTTGGGTGGCCTTACCCACTGGGAACTATTTTAGATAGTTCTCATCCCACTATTTTTCAGGTCCACACGTGAGCGGCGCGGCGACGCGAGGGGAGGACGTAGCCTGATAGTTAGCGTCCTACCACTATGACCAGGATAGATGTACCCTCTACTGCGTAGCTTAGGGGTAATGGAATGAAAGGAATGTAATAACAATTTGGTTGTATTTGGAAAGAGAACAAAGATGAAAAACTATAATATGTGGATGTATTGTGAATGCTTGTAATAGCATAGTACTTTACGATGCTTTCCTTATGCAATCTATGTATGAATTCTGTTCCTGTTTGGAACCTCTTGAATTGTACTGGTTGTGACGCCTTGGACGTACAGGGGAAACTCTGTCCGTTCGGCGGGTCTGTGTGCGTGCCCGAACCGACCAAATTGGCGGTCTCGGGGCATGACAGATTAAGGTGGTATCAGAGAGTAGAAACGGTCTAGGTGGACCTAAGAAATCCTAGGATGGAAAAGACCCTAGGAGTGTAAGCTCGTGAGAGACGAGAACTTGTGATTTGCGGCGAAAGTGTAATCAATTAGGTCGTGTATTGGTTATGCCTCTAATAGGATGTTAGAGGTAGATTTAAGGCGTGGTTTATTCTCAGCTAAGTGTGTTCATGTTGGCGCGCGACAACATGAACCCAAGGGATGAGAATAGGCGCCCTTATGTGACTTTCGCCTAATTTGTGTCCGTAATTTTAATCATATTTGTACTTGGCCTAGAAGGTCGAGGATGTTGACGGAAGTTGTCGTGTTTCAGGATACGATGGCGTCACGTGGGCGATCTCTGACGAGATCAACGCGGGATGGACCTAGTGAGGTCCTTGTGCAATCTGAGGGCAAGTGCTTCAGGTGTGGGCAACCAGGCCATACGCGGGATGAGTGCCCGCAGGTGGATAGCCGGGCCCTGACACTTGCGACGGCCTCTTCTGCTCCAAGACAGCTCGCGGGTGTGCCACTTGCGGCAAGGTCTGGGGAGCATGCATCGATGTTGAGGCAACCTGAGGGTTCGCGTCGGGCGTCAAGTGGCCATGGGTACGCGACTCAGGTGATGGAATCTACTGCTGTCGACGGCGTCGTGGCAGGTATAAAGATAGTAGGGACCAAACGTATGGATAGGCATTGGGTACCCAGGCATGCTCGTGTCATGGAAGTGTATCGCCTACCAAAACGGATAGGTGATTAGACGATGCCGGCGAGTGGCTGGTGATGAGCCAAGGAGAGGGCTCGAGGTAGGAATGGAAATGGTGGACTAACTCTCAAGGCAATATGTGTAGCCAATTGCGAGAGCCGAGTCATAACACTCGAGGACATCGTGGTAGTCCAAGAGTTTCGGATGTCGATCCGGTGGACCGAATGGTGAAAGTGGAACCACTGTTGCGGAAATAGTAAGACAGTCGCTAAGCTTTGACGAGTGGGTCTTGTAGTACCTCAACCCGAGGTGAGGGAATTGTGCTAGTGTACTTGTGCACTTAGGCAAGATTGCCTAATGCTTGTGTTTTGCATGGAAAACTATAGTAGCGTAAGAACGCTCAAGTATAGGTACAGGTGAAGTACCTGATTTTGTTCAGCCGAGAGGGTTGTTGGCATTAGCACTTGGGCATTGCTAAGTGTGAAGGAGGCCAAGAACCGCTTGAGAGCTAGTGGCTCGCACTGGGTGCATAGGAGCCGATAGAGACTTGTCGCTTGGTAGAGCGTGTGGGACACGTGTAGTGACGGTATTGGATATTGCTTGGGGACGATCCGTGCCCGGACCATGTGTGGACTGTGGAGCCTGGGGCCGTATGGACAGGCGCAGTCAGCTGTGTGTGACAGCAGCCCGAGACCTGAGGGTAGGGCAGAGATTTATGGTCGGGGCGGTAGTCCAAGCGATGACCCGAGAACGTGGAATGCCACATGTGAGACAGTGTGATCGATAGTACACCGAGGGTGTAGATATGACCCAACCCGAGGATTTGCTGTGGTTCGGAGTCTTGGTTGCTCCTGGTTGGAGTATGTGCGCAAAGTCCTGAGTGAGGACTCCGCCAGGTAATGATTGGATCTACGTTTGCGAGCGAGAGACGTTACGCAACGTTGAGACAGTTTAGGCAGTATGCCTACATGAGAGTTTTCGTCTGTGGACCATCTGTGATAAACCGAAGTAAGCGGTTCAGTCAATGGCTCTGATAGTAAGAGAGCATTGATCGTGTCCAGGAGGAATGAGGGTAGTGACCTGAGGAGCGGAGGCTCGGTCATACCGCTCGCCTAATTAGAACCGCCGAGTCTGGCATTGTCGATGAGATGAAATCGGATTACGAACGGAGTGTTCGTGTGGACTCGTCGCGAAAACGACGTGACGTTGAACCGTGGCAAATGAAAGTAAAGTGATGTGCTCTTATGAGACATTGGGATAGTAAAAGCCACATGGGGTTTTAAGGACTATGCTCTCAAAGTGGACTGAAACTTGTGGATGTGCCTAATGTGCCATCTCGCTGTAGAGCTGGGAGTTCATAATGTATTTCATGTAATCACATTCCGCAAGCATGATCGTGATCGAACCCACATCCTTCGTTTTGAGCCGCTTGAGCAATCACGAAAAGCGTGAAGCCGCTAAGGAGTGGGAGAACGCAACGATACCCTCATTTACTCGACAAGTCGAGTGGAGGTGTGATCTTAGTTTCGCGGACGAAACTCCTTTTAAGGAGGGAGGAATGTAGTGAACCGCAATTCAGAAGCATTTGAACTTTGGCCAAGTTGGACAAAGTTTAGTTCAGAAGTAAGTTGAACGTGTTTAGATCTGAGTTCCGAGGGTTTCAGAACGATTAGAAGTGGATTTGGTGAGTCCATGTTGTGTCCCGAGAGTGTTGGAATGATTAGAGGAAAGTTGGGAGAATTTTGAGATACGATTGTATGTTGGAATATAATTATTCCGTAAGGGATAAACTATAATTCTCCAACTTAGGAAGTGTTTTTATGTGTAGAAGAGTTTCGGTTGTGTTGGATTTGATTTGGAGAGAAAACAGAATGAAAAACAGAGTTTTAGAGCGAAAATGAGAAGAAAATGAAAAAGGCTGAAAACACTGTTCACAGTGTCCGGGTCCGGACCCTGGGATTGGGATCCGGACCCCAGCTGCGAAAATGCTGAAATTGCTTACGGGTTCCGGACCCGGGATGCAAGGTCCGGACCCCACGGACCCAGAAACTCCAGAATGGGGGTATTTTGGTCATTTCATGTGGTAGGCTTATGAGGGGAGGTTGGGGGCTTATCTTCTTCATTTCCCCCCTTCTTCCTCTACTTCTCCTCTCCTCTCCTCTACTTTCTCTCTCTAGAGAGCTCTCCAAAGCTTGGAGAAAAGAGTGATTCAAGCTTGGAAAAGAAATCCAAGGTGGGAAAGAAGCTTCTTGGTGCAAGAAGAAGCTTGGGGAGCTCGTGGCCAAGGTGAGTTCCTTGGATCTAAGGTTAGGGTTTTGGATTTAAGCCTTGTAAATGGATTGTTATCAAACCCTTGGCTAATCTAGACTACAAATTGTAGGGATTAGCATGTGATTTTTGGGTTTGGCCATATTTATGGAAACCCTAGGTTGAAAGAGGGATTCTCTTATGGGAGGGTTTAAAAATTGTTTGACCCCATAGAACCCTAGTTGGGGGTTAGTAGAACATGTGGGACAACTCCATTTTGAGTGATTCCAAGAGATGGGATCGTTATGAGTTCGACTCGGATTAACGAATCCTTCATGTGTGTTAGGGCAAGGAGCTTGAAGACTAAGCTTGAGGCCAAGGAAAAGAGCCTAATTGTAAGTGTCTACAAGCAATTAGGGAGCTTTGTGAGGGGGGTTTGTGTTTACCGAAGTGATTAGGTCACTTCCATGCCAAAGAGTAAAGTATAATTTATTTTACTTGATGCATGTAATGGTAGGTTAATTGGTAAGTGGTAAATATGAATGTGTAGATCATATGATGTTAATACCATTAACTACCATGGATTGGAACTATAGGCATGTAGAACACATAGATACAAATGGACATGTGTATGCCTAGGTGTGGACGTAGCGGTGAGCTAATTTTCTCTATACGCTAGAGAACTTGACATGTGGTTAAACAAGGGCTAGAGGCCATGTAAAATTAGAAATCCTAGGTATGGACAACTAGAATAAGAAAGAACTGTAATGTGCATGTTGGCATTGGGTGTATATCTAAGTGATTTGAGCCATGGGCTCACCTTGCATGTAAGAACTGTAATTAGACATGTGGTTAAACAAGGGCTAGAGGCCATGTAAAATTAGAAATCCTAGGTATGGACAACTAGAATAAGAAAGAACTGTAATGTGCATGTTGGCATTGGGTGTATATCCAAGTGATTTGAGCCATGGGCTCACCTTGCATGTAAGAGAATTCGAGTATTTCATAATATATATATATATACTTGAAAGGTGATGTATGCATGTTAAACCTAGTGTCATTGAACATAGGTTGGAATGTGATGGTATTAAACCTAGTGTCATTGAACATAGGTTGGAATGTGATGGTATTAAACCTAGTGTCATTGAACATAGGTTGGAATGTGATGGTATTAAACCTAGTGTCATTGAACATAGGTTGGAATGTGATGGTATTAAACCTAGTGTTATTAAACATAGGTTGGATCCGGTGATGAACCTAGAGTGGGTAAACCTAGGTTGTATAACATAGTGGTAGAAAGGCCACTTGGTTTGTAATGTGTGTGAACCTAGAGTCGTTGAACCTAGGTTGAGAGGCATAGTGATAGGAAGATCACTTAAATAGGACATTGAACCTAGTGTCATTAAACATAGGTTGGAAACATAGTGGTAGAGAGAGACCACTTGTATTGGAATGTTATTAACCTAGAGTCGGGTGAATCTAGGTGGGAAAAACATATGACCTAGTGTCGTGGAACCTAGGTGATAAAATAAGTAGTAGGATGACCACTTGGACATGAGAATGTAAACCTAGAGAGGTTGATAATATAGGGTAAAAGATGAACCCTTGAGACTTTGGAATGGATTCCGGAATCCCTTGACTGATACTTGCAGGTATGTGTGGTTCTCCTCGCCTGGCAAGTGATTGTGGCTGCGGGTATGTGTGGTTCTCCTCGCCCGGCAGCAGATTATACTTGCGGATATGTGTGGTCCTCCTCGCCCGGCAAGTGACTCATAACTGCGAGTATGTGTGGTTTTCCTCGCTCGACAGTGGTTTGAGTATCGGAGGTGAATGTGGTATATCCCTCACTTGCCGAGTGGATTGATGGCTGAGGTGTATGTGGCATGTTCATCTCCTCAGGCCTGGACATAGGCGGTAGTCCGCTGATGTTTCACTCTAGAGTGAGTCGGGTAAGGTTTGACTAAAGTAAGTAAACCTTAGAGGGGCGGTGGCCCAATGATGTTTGACTCTAGAGTGAGTCCGGTAAGGTTTGACTAAAGTAAGTAAACCTTAGAGGGGCGGTGGCCCAATGATGTTTGACTCGAGAGTGAGTCGTGTGTGGCTTAGCTAAGGTGAATGAACCTTAGGAGCATGTTGATTATGAAATGGATAGTGGAATAGTAGTGAAAAATGTATTGCATGGATTTTATTATCGCATTTGTTGAAGCATAAGCATGTTTACTGTTTTTGCATATAGTAGAGTTATATGCTTGCAAGTTATGTATATATGTACTAACCATACTTTTATGCTTCCTTTGGACCTGGTGGGTCGAGCTTCTCCCTTGGGTGGCCTTACCCACTGGGAACTATTTTAGATATTTCTCATCCCACTATTTTTCAGGTCCACACGTGAGCGGCGCGGCGGCGTGAGGGAAGGACGTAGCCTGATAGTTAGCGTCCTACCACTATGACCAGGATAGATGTACCCTCTACTGCGTAGCTTAGGGGTATTGGAATGAAAGGAATGTAATAACAATTTGGTTGTATTTGGAAAGAGAACAAAGACGAAAAACTATAATATGTGGATGTATTGTGAATGCTTGTAAAAGCATAGTAATTTACGATGCTTTCCTTATGAAATCTATGTATGAATTCTGTTCCTGTTTGGAACCTCTTGAATTGTACTGCTTGTGACGCCTTGGACGTACAGGGGAAACTCTGTCCGTTCGGCGGGTCTGTGTGCGTGCCCGAACCGACCAAATTGGCGGTCTCGGGGCGTGACATCTCCTCTCCATCTCTCTCACTTTCTCTCCCTAGAGATCTCTCCAAAGCTTGGAGAAAAGAGTGGATTGAGTTTGGAAAAGGTTTCCAAAGTGGAGAAGAGGCTTCTTGGTGCAAATAGGAGCTTGGGGAACTCGTGGCTAAGGTGAGTTCCTCATGATTTGGGTTCAAACCTTAGAATTGATCTAGTATTTTGAGGTTTTTGAAAACCCTAGGCAATTTAAACCACAAAACGTGGAGATTGGCCAAGAAATTTCGGGGTTCTACATGCATGCATGTGAAACCTAGGTGAAATGAGGGTTTTTGCCATGGGAGGTTCTAAAAATATTTGGACCTTCGGAAATTGCAATTGAGGCATAGGAAATCATGTTAGAATAATTGATTTCTAGCATCGAGTTGATTTATGGGTTCGTAATGAGTAACGAACCATTTTCTTGTTGAAGTTTGGGTTGAAGCAAGAACTCAAGGCTTGGAGACTTAGGAGCTCAAAGAATTCAAGAAATTGGAAGCTCTTGAGGTGGGTTTGTGTTTACCGAAGTGATTAGGTCACTTCCATATCTATGGTAAATAACCATTTGAAAATAAAATGGTGTGAAAGTGTGTAACCCTAGAATTTGCATGTTGGCAAAATGAGAATCATGATAAATTGAGCCATGGGCTCATCTTGCATGTTAATGAATTCAAGTATATCCTTATTATTTATACTTGTTATGTGAATGCATGTATGAATTGGAACCTAGTGTCATTGAACATAGGTTGGAACACGAGATTGAAACCTAGTGTCATTGAACATAGGTTGGAACATGAGATTGGAACCTAGTGTCATGGAACCTAGGTTGAGAATGTAAAGTAAACCTAGTGTCATTGAACATAGGTGAGACTTGGTGACTTGAACCTAGGGCCATTGGACTTAGGTTGGCAAGTGTGAAATGTGAACATTGGGGTACGCGGCGATTTCGCTATCCCGGGTACGCGACGATTTCACTACCCGTGCCACGTGTTGGCGGTGACGGATTGGGATATGCGACGATTTTGCCATCCCGGGTACGCGACGATTTCGCTACCCGTGCCATGTGATGGCGGTGATGGATTGGGATACGCGACGATTTCGCTACCCGTGCCACGTGATGGCGATGATGGAATGGGGTATGCGACGATTTCTCTATCCCGGGTATGCGACGATTTCGCTACCCGAACAAGGAGATGACGATTTCACTCCTTGGAAGTTGGGACCATGATGGGGATGGCGATTCCATTGCCCGGTGCCCAACGCTTGCGGCGATTCCGCTTTGGTTGAGAACCATTATGGTGATGCGGCGACTCCGATACCATAAATAAATGACAAGTAGTTGAACTTGGTCAATGTGAGATATAGGATGAACCTAGGAGAAAAATAAAAGTTGACATTTTAATTGGTTGCATCCTTTATGTTTATTTACAAGCATGTAAATATTTGTATGCATAGTTATTTGTAATCTAACTTATGCTTATGGTGTTTCTTTGGACCTGGTGGGTCGAGCTTCTCTCTTGGGTGGCCTTACCCACTGGGAACTATGTTTATAGTTCTCACCCCACGTTTTTCAGGTCCTTCCGCAAGTGAGGCGGCGGAGCGAGGCAAGGGTTTGGCTCTGTAGATAGCGGCCCTTCCATTTTGGTGTTACATAGAGTTGTACCCCTAGTTTTGGACAATGATAGCATAGGGGTTTTTATCAAATGTATGCAACTTGTAAATTCTATAGTTTTGGAACTTGATGTATGGAATAGGAATGAAAGAAAAGAAAAAGTTTGGACATGTATAAATGTGCAAATGTGATGTAATAGAAGTAGAACTTTTTTTATGTTGATGCTTTCCTTGTGCAACTCTTGTACTCCGTTCCTAGTTGGAACATCGTGGATATGCTTGTGTTGTGACGCCTTGGGCGGGTAGAAGAGACTCTATCCGTTCGGCGGGTCTGGGGCATGCGCCCGTGCGGTTATCCTTTCCACCTAGTTGGTGTTAAAGGCCCGACGGGGCGTGACATTGACGTTGACACATCATTCGGTTGGATTAGTTTAGTTCTTTATCTAGTAATGTTTAAATAGAACTAATGTAGGTGAATCATAGTTTTCATATGATCATTATGTTATTTGTGTTGTGGTTGTATATGTGTTTGACTACGTTTTGAGTTGCTACGCCGTGCATGTACAAGGAAGACTCTGTCCGTCTACACAAGGGATCATTTGTCCATGTGGTGGGTCTGTGTGCGTCCGCGGGGTGTTCTCAAAGGTGTTCAAAAAAACATTTACACGCTTTCCGCTTTCTTTCCTAAAAACGATTTTCAAAAGAACCCCGGGGCGTGACATATATAGTACTATTTTTTATTTTATAAAATTTATATATAGTATACATATAGATACACATAGAATAATTTTCTATACTTTTGAATTCTGATGAATCCAAAATTTAAATATATGGTTTGAACTAAAAGTATCAAATTTTAATTCATGTTTAATTCAAAATTTAAAATTTAATTTTGATCCACTTCAGCAAGAAAAAAGATTAATTTTTAATTCAAAATTTTAATATCTAAAAAAAATAAATTTAATTCACAATTTAAACTCAAATTTTAATTTTAATTTAAAAATTTTGATAATTTAAATTATATAATTAAATTTCAACTCTAAATTTTAGATAAATAAAAATTTAAAATCATATAATATTAAAATTTAGATATATATTTGAACTTAAATTTAAATTTAATAATTGATTGCTGTAGTACACTGAACTTCAGTGTGTCGTATCGAACTTCTACAAATTGTGGAGTTCCGGTGGGAAAGTGGCATGAGAGGCTATGTGAGTGGCTTCGGCCAAGTTTGGGGCTTGTACGAGTGTTTTCGGCGCAAACGAGTCGCGAAAACAGACTTCGAAAAGTCAAAACTGCCAAACTTGTGAAGTCTGCAGTGGATTCCGGTATGGATGTGTCCATACCGGTACTGAAGTAATTAGTTCCGGTATGGAGTGTGACATTCCAGAATGCGAGGGCAGAATCTAGAAATCCAGCTCTCGGGTTTTGCGGAATTCCTCGTGGCATACCGAAACTAACACCCGTATACCGGTACGCCAGAGTGGGTACCAGAATGCAGTGTTGTGAAATGCCAGCTTTGGCTGGTTGTGTGTAGTGAAATGTGAGGGGGGCAAAATAGTCTTTTCACATGAGTAGGGGTGTATGAAGGGCTGAGACACCCTCCCCTTCTCATTTTCTTCCTCCTCTACTTCTCCTCTCCATCTCTCTCACTTTCTCTCTCTAGAGATCTCTCCAAAGCTTGGAGAAAAGAGTGGATTGAGCTTGAAAAATGTTTCCAAAGTGGAGAAGAGGCTTCTTGGTGCAAGTAGGAGCATGGGGAACTCGTGGCTTGTAAGATAGGGGTGCCTTAGGATCTATCTAGAGTATATCAATCACCTAGAGGGGGGTGAATAGGTGTATAAACAAAAATCACAAATCTCAATACGATAAAGTAATGCGGAAAATAAAATCAGCACACCGAGATTTACGTGGGAAACTCCACCTTGGAGAAAAACCCACGGGACCAACACGCGAAAAAACAATCCACTAAGAGTAAAGAATTATAAGGTGATTACCGACTCCACGGACTTAACCTCTCCCTTCTCTTCAGCGGATCACACGCACCAACGGGTTGTCCACGCCCCACGTCCGAATCCACGAACGCCACGCCTCGAATCCACGAGACGCCTCACTTCGAATTCACGAAGCCTTCAACACGTCGAATCCACGACGCTCACTCGAATCCACGAGCGCACTCCATCCGGAGCAAGAACAATAAAGTTGATGATGGTTTATAGCTTAGAATATCATGAAAGATCTGTGGGAATAGTCTCTAAGCAATTCTCAAATTGATTCTAAAAGAATATTAGAAATTAGGGCACCATGAATCAATTTGAGAGAAGCTTGATGTAGAAGATGAGGAAAACGGTCACCTACAAGCTTCTAGGGTTTCTAAAAGATAATCTATACTTAACCACATTTTAGAGACACCCCACATCTTATTTATAGGTTAGAAGCAATCCGAAATAGATTAGGATTAAAAAACAGTTTTTAGAAAGGTTTGGAAGCAAACCGATTTCGACTAGGATTGAAAAACTAATTTTAGAAAGGTTTGGAACCAAATTAGGATTGCTAAGATATTTTAAGGAATCTCCTATCTTATTTACAGGTTTGGGGGACATTAGAATTAGAGTAGGATTGAGAAAATAACTTTCCAAAACTTCGCGACGGGTCGGGGTCCGGACCTTGGATCGCAGGGTCCGGACCCGGAAACAATTCCGCGTTTCATTGTCCGGACCGCAGCAATCAGGGTCCGGACCCGCTCTGCGAAACACTCTGGGGGCCGGACCTCAGCCCTCAGGGTCCGGACCTCCGCCCTCAGGGTCCAGACCTCATCCTTAGGATCCGGACCTTCCCTGCGTGACAGCCAGGGAGGCGTACGGGATCCGGACCTCATCTCAGGGTCCGGATCCTGGAAGTTAGAAAACTCATTATTTATAATTTAAACAATTTTTATCCATTCTAATGTCTTCCAAACACTTGTAAATGTTTATAAATCATCATCAAGATTATTTAAACTTACCAAGCATCGTGAATTCATACGTTGAGTCTGCGAGTCTTCAAACTTCGTTTCTTCTTCGTTAAACCTTCAAGACTCCGACTCACTTCACGAAATATGCCAATATAAAATCCGTAACATGGCTAAGGTGAGTTTCTCATGATTTGGGTTCAAACCTTGGAATTGATCTAGTATTTTGAGATTTTTGGAAACCCTAGGCAATCTAAACCACAAAACGTGGAGATTGGCCAAGAAATTTCAGGGATCTACATGCATGCATGTGAAACCTAGGTGAAATGAGGGTTTTTGCCATGGGAGGTTCTAAAAATATTTGGACCTTCGAGAATTGCAATTGAGGCATAGAAAATCATGTTAGAACAGTTGATTTCTAGCATCGAGTTGATTTATGGGTTCGTAATGAGTAACGAACCATTTTCTTGTAGAAGCTTGGGTTGAAGCAAGAACTCAAGGCTTGAAGACTTAGGAGCTCAAAGAATTCAAGAAATTGGAAGCTCTTGAGGTGGGTTTGTGTTTAGCGAAGTGATTAGGTCACTTCCATGTCTAGGGTAAATAACCATTTGAAAATAAAATGGTGTGAAAGTGTGTAACCCTAGAATTTGCATGTTGGCAAAATGAGAATCATGATAAATTGAGCCATGGGCTCATCTTGCATGTTAATGAAT
This sequence comes from Puya raimondii, assembly GCA_016920855.1. NCBI lineage: Eukaryota > Viridiplantae > Streptophyta > Magnoliopsida > Poales > Bromeliaceae > Puya > Puya raimondii. The sequence continues at coordinate 25,907,460 of JABWPP010000048.1, forward strand.
TCAAGCATATCCTTGTTATTTATACTTGTTATGTGAATGCATGTATGAATTAGAACCTAGTGTCATTGAACATAGGTTGGAACACGAGATTGGAACCTAGTGTCATGGAACCTAGGTTGAGAATGTAAAGTAAACCTAGTGTCATTTAACATAGGTGAGACTTGGTGACTTGAACCTAGGGCCATTGGACTTAGGTTGGCAAGTGTGAAATGTGAACATTGGGGTACGCGACGATTTCGCTATCCCGGGTAAGCGACGATTTCGCTACCCGTGCCACGTGTTGGCAGTGACGGATTGGGATATGCGACGATTTCGCTATCCCGGGTACGCGACGATTTCGCTACCCGTGCCATGTGATGGCGGTGATGGATTGGGATACACGATGATTTCGCTATCCCGGGTACGCGACGATTTCGCTACCCGTGCCACGTGATGGCGGTGATGGAATGGGGTACGCGACGATTTCGCTATCCCGGGTATGCGACGATTTCACTTCCCGAACAAGGAGATGACGATTTCACTCCTTGGAAGTTGGGACCATGATGGGGATGGCGATTCCATTGCCCGGTGCCCAACGCTTGCGGCGATTCCGCTTTGGTTGAGAACTATTATGGTGATGCGGCGACTCCGATACCATAAATAAATGACAAGTAGTTGAACTTGGTCAATGTGAGATATAGGATGAACCTAGGAGAAAATGAAAGTTGACATTTTAATTGGTTGCATCCTTTATGTTTACTTACAAGCATGTAAATATTTGTTTGCATAGTTATTTGTGATCTAACTTATGCTTATAGTGTTTCTTTGGACCTGGTGGGTCGAGCTTCTCTCTTGGGTGGCCTTACCCACTGGGAACTATGTTTATAGTTCTCACCCCACGTTTTTCAGGTCCTTCCGCGAGTGAGGCGGCGGAGCGAGGCAAGGGTTTGGCTCTGTAGATAGCGGCCCTTCCATTTTGGTGTTACATAGAGTTGTACCCCTAGTTTTGGACAATGATAGCATAGGGGTTTTTATCAAATGTATGCAACTTATAAATTCCATAGTTTTGGAACTTGAAGTATGAAATAGAAATAAAAGAAAAGAAAAATTGGACATGTATAAATGTGCAAATGGGATGTAATAGAAGTAAAACTTCTTTATGTTGATGCTTTCCTTGTGCAACTCTTGTACTCCGTTCCTAGTTGGAACATCGTGGATATGTTTGTGTTGTGACGCCTTGGGCAGGTAGAAGAGACTCTATCCATTCGGCGGGTCTGGAGCATACTCCCGTGCGGTTATCCTTTGCACCTAGTTGGTGTTAAAGGCCCGACGGGGCGTGACAGACTAAGGTGGTATCAGAGCATAGAAACGGTCTAGGTGGACCTAAGAAAATCCTAGGATGGAAAAGACCCTAGGAGTGTAGGCTCGTGAGTGACGAGATCTTTGATTGTGGCGAAAGATAAGTGATTGGGTTATGTCCTTATACCTCTAGTTGGAAGTAGAGGTAGATTCAAGGTGTGTCTTATTCCTCACCAAGAGAGTTTTTGTTGGCGGCCGACAACATGAAACCAAGTGAGGGGAATAAGAGCCCTTGTGTGACTTTCGCCTAGATTGGGTTCACGTTTATGTTCGTGAAATGTTGTGTCGTAAATGACTTTGAATGTCACGAAATGACCAAAGTCGTTGTGTTTTCAGGAGATAATGGTACGTGGACGGCCTCTTACAAAGGGTTGGGCTCGGAGGATCGAGCGCGGCTCCCGAACAACTCGGGGAGGGCGAGAACTCGGGTCTTCGTGACCAGTTGACCGAGTTGATGGGCGTGGTTCGACGACAGGCCGAAACCATGCAGCGGCAGGAGGAGCAAATTAAGAAGCTCCAGGACGAAATGGCGCAGCAAGCGGCTGCGATTAGGGAGGAGAGATCGGGAGCACCTCCGGCCTCTGCTTCGGCACCGGCCGAGGGAGTGGCACCGGCGCCGGCTGTGGCGCCACCCACACCACCGACTGCGACCGATGGGTCGGGTGCTCCTATGCCCGATTCCGCGGCCGAGGAGGCGGAGAGAGAGCGCGCACTTGCGGCTCTCGTGACGTTCAAAAAGTTCAACCCGCCTATCTTTAACGGGGAGAACGTGGATCCATGGGACGTGGAGACGTGGATCGATGCCGTCGAGATGCTCTTCGAGGATCTATATACCTTGGAGAGGGACAAGGTACATCTCGCCGCTCATTGTTTAGAGCGATCGGCGAAGGTGTGGTGGAAGGGGGTCAAGCGTGATCGACTCTCTAGTCTTCCGCCACCGACTTAGGAGGAGTTTCGGAGTATGGTGTTCGCCGCCTACTTCCCCGATAGCGAGAAGAGGAAACTCCAAGAAAAGTTTCGGAAGTTGAAGCAAGGGAACCGCACCGTGCATGAGTACGAGAGGGAATTCTCGTATATTATTAACTGTGAACCGCACGTTGTCCGCGGAGAATTGGACAAGGTCGACTGCTTCGTGCGCGGGCTTCGACCGGAGATCTTTCGGGCGGTTCACGCCTTCAAGCTGCAGACCTTTGCGGAGGTCTTGGACCGTGCCCTCTGGGTAGAGCACGGGAATGCATGTGCGCGCGAGGAGAGCGAATCTTGGGAAAGAGAGAAGGAAAAGGATAAGGAAAAGGGAAAGAAGCGTCCGGCGGGTGGCTCGGGTGGTCAGTCTAGCTCTAACCGACCCCCGAAGCGCTCGCAGTCGCAGAATCAGTCTCGAGGGTCTCAGCGAAATTGACCCTTGGGCCGGTGCCCGATTTGTAGTGGCCCCCACAACCCTCAATAGTGTGATTACCGTGAGGGCCGGTGCTACAAGTGCGGACAGCCGGGATATATGCGGTTCAATTGCCCGATGAATGATGGCCGGACACCGTCGTCGGCATCGGCATTTGCATCGCCGAGACAGCTTGCGGGCATCCCACCCACGGCGATGTCGGCAGGCCGTACACCGCCACCGAGACCAGTTGAGGGACAGTGCCCGGCGCCCAGTGGACGGGTGTTCGCCTCGCAGGTGGAGGAACCTTCTGCCCCAGAGGATGTCGTGGCAGGTATTGTGTTGATTAATGGCATTCGATGTAGAGCTTTGTTTGATACCGAAGCATCGCATTCATTCATTGCTCGATCATTTGCTATTGCACATGAAATAAAAATTATAGAAGCCACGCATGCAAGAACTGTGCAAGTGCCAGAACACACATTTTGTGTACATCAAGCGTGTGTAAATTGTCCAGTGAGGATTGAAAACTGGATCATGCCAGCTGATTTGCTGGTGTTGAATCGAATGAATGAATATGATTTAATCCTAGGAATGGATTGGCTCTCGAGATATCACACTACTATTGAGTGTGAGAGCCGAATAGTGAGGTTTAGAGAACCCGGGCACAAGGAGTTTGTGTACCGTGGGTGCAAGAGTTCGCTCTTTGCATCAATGGTGTCCACGTCGCAAGCAAGAAAGCTCATTGCTAGTGGTTGCATTGCTTACTTAGCGACGGTTGTGGATGACCGAAGGGAGGTGTTGGGACTCGAGGACATTCCTGTAGTCCAAGAGTTCCCGGATGTATTTTCGACGGAGTTACCCGGAATGCCACCGGATCGTTTAATAGAATTCGTGATCGATTTGCTCCCGGGTACGGCGCCGATTTCTAAGGCCCCGTACAGGATTGCACCCGCGGAGCTAAAGGAATTGAAGGCACAATTACAAGACTTGTTGGACAAGAGTTTCGTAAAGCCAAGTGTGTCACCTTGGGGAACCCCCGTTCTATTTGTGCGAAAGAAGGACGGTTCACTGCGGTTATGTGTGGATTACCGTGAGTTGAATAAAGTGACCGTCAGGAATAAGTACCCGTTGCCCCGTATTGATGACTTATTTGATCAGTTGCAAGGGTCTCGGGTGTATTCAAAGAATGATTTGCAATCCGGTTATCACCAATTGAAGATTAAACCGGAGGATGTGCATAAGACCGCATTTAGGACGCGGTATGGACACTATGAATTCACGGTTATGCCTTTCGGGCTTACCAATGCCCCGGCAGCGTTCATGGATTTAATGAACCGTGTATTCAAACTACTACTAGATCGATTTGTGGTGGTGTTCATAGATGACATCCTTATGTACTCTCGGAGTGAAGAGGAACATAAGGAGCATCTTAGGATTGTGCTCCAGGTCCTTCGAGAGAACAAGTTGTTCGCCAAGTTAAAGAAGTGCGAATTTTGGATTCGTGATGTCGCTTTCTTGGGTCATGTGATTTCCGCGGGAGGAGTATCGGTGGACCCTATGAAAGTTGAGGCAATCAAGGATTGGCCTCGCCCGACCAATATCACAGAAGTACGAAGCTTTTTGGGTCTTGCGGGGTACTATCGGCGGTTCGTGGAGGGATTTTCAAAAATCTCCGGTCCACTAACGCGTCTTACCCGCAAGGGAGCCAAATATGTTTGGAGCGAGGAATGCGACCAAAGCTTTAAGGAGCTAAAGGAAAGGTTGACTTCAGCTCCGGTTCTCGCCCTGCCGGTTGCGGGGAAGAGCTTTGTGGTGTATAGTGATGCATCACGGCGCGGTCTTGGGTGTGTGCTTATGCAAAGAGGACAAGTGATAGCATATGCCTCTCGTCAGCTGAAGAGCTATGAGCAGAACTACCCCACCCACGACCTAGAGCTTGCAGCGGTGGTCTTCACGCTTAAGTTGTGGAGACACTATTTATACGGAGAACATTATGAAGTGTACACGGATCATAAAAGTTTAAAATACTTATTCACTCAGAAGGAGTTGAACTTGAGTTAACGGAGATGGTTGGAGTTGATAAAGGATTACGACTTAACCATCTTGTACCACCCGGTAGAGCCAATGTGGTGGCCGATGCGCTCAGTCGGAAATCCGCGGAGAACTTCGCAATTGAGATGACGGGACAAATGTCGTTGATCAAGGAAATGGGCCGGTTCGACTTGGAAGTCGTGGCCCCGGGCTTCCCCGCTATACTCATGAATCTCGAGGTTTGGCCGACCTTGTTGGAGCAAATAAAGGAAAAGCAATCCGGAGAGCCGGAACTCCAAAAGGTGCGGAGTGCCATCGAGAGTGGACGAGCCGGTAATTTTCATATGGATTCGAAGGGCGCCATTCGATTCCGAAATCGATTGTGCGTGCCTAAAGTCGAGGACATTCGTGGGGAGATCTTGAAAGAAGCTCACACATCTCCCTATGCGATTCACCCTGGCGGCACCAAAATGTATAAGGATCTTAAATTGTATTATTGGTGGCCGGGGATGAAACTTGATGTTGGACGCTTCGTGGCACAATGTTTAGTATGCCAACAGGTGAAGGCCGAGCGTCGCTTTCCAGCAGGAAAATTGCAAGGGTTGCCCATTCCAGTTTGGAAGTGGGAGAACATAGCAATGGATTTTGTTGTGGGCTTACCTCGATCGCATGGTGGCCACGACGCGATTTGGGTGGTGGTGGATCGTTTGACAAAGTCGGCACACTTTTTGCCAATCCACACCACTTGGTCGGGAGACAAATTAGCACAAGTCTACCTGGACGAGATTATGCGGTTGCACGGGGTCCCGACCTCGAGCGAGATCCCCGTTTTACATCGCATTTTTGGAAAAGCTTGCAAGAGGCTTTGGGTACACTGCTCGATTTTAGTTCGGTATTCCATCCTCAAACTGACGGTCAATCGGAGAGGACAATTCAAATTTTGGAGGATATGCTGCGAGCGTGTGTGTTGGACTTCAAGGGTGCGTGGCCTATTCATTTACCGATGGTTGAGTTCGCTTATAACAATAGCTATCAATCTAGCATCGGTATGGCACCGTTTGAGGCCTTGTATGGAAGAAAATGTCGTTCTCCTATTCATTAGAGCGAGGTCGGCAAAAGAAGGGTCTTAGGACTGGATGTGTTGCGTGAAGCGGAGGAAAAGGTCCGCTTGGCACGTGAACGCTTATCGACGGCACAATCCAGGCAAAAGAGCTATGCGTATAGGCGTCGACGAGATTTGAAATTTGCGGTAGGAGACCGCGTCTTCTTGAAAGTATCGCCCATAAGAGGGGTGAAGCGATTTGGTGTTCGGGGAAAGTTGAGTCCCCGTTACATTGGACCTTATGAGGTTTTGGAGCGCGTGGGAACTTTGGCATATCGGCTAGCCTTGCCGCCAAAACTTGCGGGGATACACAATGTGTTTCATGTATCGACGCTCCGCAAGTACGTGTATGACCCGGCGCACGTCCTCGAGTATGTGCCTATGGAGCTTCATGAGGATATGACTTACGAGGAATTTTCCTTGTGTATCATGGATCGCGAGGTGAAAAATTTGAGGAACCGTGAAATTCCTTATGTAAAGGTACAATGGACGAATCACGAAGAGCGTGAAGCTACTTGGGAATTGGAAAGCTCAATGAAGGAGCGGTTTCCTTACCTCTTCGCTGAGTCCAGCTGAGGTATGATTTAGTTTCGCGGCCGAAACTCTCTTTAAGGGGGGAGGAATGTAGTACACTGAACTTCAGTGTGTCGTACCGAACTTCTACAAATTGTGGAGTTCCGGTGGGAAAGTGGCATGAGAGGCTATGTGAGTGGCTTCGGCCAAGTTTGGGGCTTGTACGAGTGTTTTCGGCGCAAACGAGGCGCGAAAACGGACTTGGAAAAGTCAAAACTGCCAAACTTGTGAAGTTTGCAGTGGATTCCGGTATGGATGTGTCCATACCGGTACTGAAGCGATTAGTTCCGGTATGGAGTGTGACATACCGAAATGCGAGGGCAGAATCTGGAAATCCAGCTCTCGGGTTTTGCGGAATTTCTCGTGGCATACCGGAACTAACACCTGTATACCGGTACGCCAGAGTGGGTACCGGAATGCAGTGTTGCGAAATGCCAGCTTTGGCTGGTTGTGTGTAGTGAAATGTGAGGGGGGCAAAATGGTCTTTTCACATGAGTAGGGGTGTATGAAGGGCTGAGACACCCTCCCCTTCTCATTTTCTTCCTCCTCTACTTCTCCTCTCCATCTCTCTCACTTTCTCTCTCTAGAGATCTCTCCAAAGCTTGGAGAAAAGAGTGGATTGAGCTTGGAAATGGTTTCCAAAGTGGAGAAGAGGCTTCTTGGTGCAAGTAGGAGCTTTGGGAACTCGTGGCTAAGGTGAGTTCCTCATGATTTGGGTTCAAACCTTGGAATTGATCTAGTATTTTGAGGTTTTTGGAAACCCTAGGCAATCTAAACCACAAAACGTGTAGATTGGCCAAGAAATTTCGGGGTTTTACATGCATGCATGTGAAACCTAGGTGAAATGAGGGTTTTTGCCATAGAAGGTTCTAAAAATATTTGGACCTTCGGTAATTGTAATTGAGGTATAGGAAATCATGTTAGAACAATTGATTTCTAGCATCGAGTTGATTTATGGGTTCGTAATGAGTAACGAACCATTTTCTTGTAGAAACTTGGGTTGAAGCAAGAACTCAAGGCTTGAAGACTTAGGAGCTCAAAGAATTCAAGAAATTGGAAGCTCTTGAGGTGGGTTTGTGTTTAGCGAAGTGATTAGGTCACTTCTATGTCTAGGATAAATAACCATTTGAAAATAAAATGGTGTGAAAGTGTGTAACCCTAGAGTTTGCATGTTGGCAAAATAAGAATCATGATAAATTGAGCCATGGGCTCATCTTGCATGTTAATGAATTCAAGTATATCCTTGTTATTTATACTTGTTATGTGAATGCGTGTATGAATTAGAACCTAGTGTCATTGAACATAGGTTGGAACACGAGATTGGAACCTACTGTCATGAACCTAGGTTGAGAATGTAAAGTAAACCTAGTGTCATTGAACATAGGTGAGACTTGGTGACTTGAACCTAGGGCAATTGGACTTAGGTTGGCAAGTGTGAAATGTGAACATTGGGGTACGCGACGATTTTGCTATCCCGGGTACGCGACGATTTCGCTACCCGTGCCACGTGTTGGCGGTGACGGATTGGGATATGCGACGATTTCGCTATCCCGGATACGCGACGATTTTGCTATCCCGGATACGCGACGATTTCGCTACCCGTGCCATGTGATGGCGGTGATGGATTGAGATACGCGACGATTTCGCTATCCCGGGTACGCGACGATTTCGCTACCCGTGCCACGTGATGGCGGTGATGGAATGGGGTACGCGACGATTTCGCTATCCCGGGTATGCGACGATTTCGCTACCCGAACAAGGAGATGACGATTTCACTCCTTGGAAGTTGGGACCATGATGGGGATGGCGATTCCATTGCCCGGTGCCCAACGCTTGCGGCGATTCCGCTTTGGTTGAGAACCATTATGGTGATGCGGCGACTCCGATACCATAAATAAATGACAAGTAGTTGAACTTGGTCAATGTGAGATATAGGATGAACCTAGGAGAAAATGAAAGTTGACATTTTAATTGGTTGCATCCTTTATGTTTATTTACAAGCATGTAAATATTTGTTTGCATAGTTATTTGTGATCTAACTTATGTTTATGGTATTTTTTTGGACCTGGTGGGTCGAGCTTCTCTCTTGGGTGGCCTTACTCACTGGGAACTATGTTTATAGTTCTCACCCCACGTTTTTCAGGTCCTTCCGCGAGTGAGGCGGCGGAGCGAGGCAAGGGTTTGGCTCTGTAGATAGCGGCCCTTCCATTTTGGTGTTACATAGAGTTGTACCCCTAGTTTTGGACAATGATAGCATAGGGGTTTTTATCAAATGTATGCAACTTATAAATTCCATAGTTTTGGAACTTGATGTATGGAATAGAAATGAAAGAAAAGAAAAATTGGACATGTATAAATGTGCAAATGGGATGTAATAGAAGTAGAACTTCTTTATGTTGATGCTTTCCTTGTGCAACTCTTGTACTCCGTTTCTAGTTGGAACATCGTGGATATGCTTGTGTTGTGACGCCTTGGGCGGGTAGAAGAGACTCTATCTGTTCGGCGGGTCTGGGGCATGCGCCCGTGCGGTTATCCTTTCCACCTAGTTGGTGTTAAAGGCCCGACGGGGCGTGACAATTGCAATCAGTAAAAAGTTAATATAACAATATAATATTAGTAGATAATAATAGATATAATTTATAAATTTTTACCTTAAAAAGAAATGATATTGAATGATAAAAATATTTAATAAAAAAATATTAACAGTTGGAGAAAAAAGAGGAACTAAAAATTTGTTTTGTTACGTTATTTATTTTGTGTACAGAAAAAGAGGAATTTTGCAATGGGACTATCAACAGACCAAAAATTAAAATACGTGCTTTCATATATACTAATTGAGTGGACGTGCAAATGCACATAATAATTATTTTAATAGTTATTTCAAATTAACATAAATTTTTGGATCATATTTATTCAAAAGTTTACAATCAACAATAAAAATTTAAAATTTTAAAATGTAAGTTCATCTCTTATATTGTAGTGGAAAAATAACTGCTATATTCTAACTCAAATTTAAATAGTTATTGTCGGTAATAATTATATAGTTCTATAAAATTTGAGTTTAAATTGTAAGTTAAATTTAATTTGGATATCAACTTTGAATTAACAATTAACAAATTTTAATTAATATGGATCAAATTAAATTTTAAAATTTGAATTAAATGTGAATTTAAATTTTGAGACTTCTAATTTGAGACACGTGTGAAGAATACTCTATAATAGATATCCTCTAACTGATAGAAATTTGGATAAGTATGAATTTTTTTCCCTTTACTCACATGGATTGCAATATTTTTTCGTTAAATAATAATTCAGTCAATAATTATTTTAATAGTTATCTCAAATCAATATAAATTTATGCATCAAATTTATCCAATAATTTACAATAAAAATTTAAATTTTTAAAAAATAGATTGATCTGTTATATTTTATTTAAAAATATCGGTCATATTCTAATTCAAATTCAAATAGTTGCTGCCACCTATATAATTATTTAGTATACATCGAATATTTTCTATATTTTTTGAATTTTAACGAATTCAAAATTTAAGTATATGTTTTAAACTAAAAGTACAAAAATTTTAATTAACTTTTAGCTCAAAATACAAAATTAATCTTGATCCCCTTTAATTAAAATTTTTAATTGTTAATTCAATTTAAAAGCCAAAATTATATTTAATTCATAATTAAACTTAAATTTTAATTTTAATTTAAAAGTCATAAATATAACTTTAAATTATATAATTAAATTTTAACTCTAAATTTTGAATAAAATAAAAATTTAAAATCAAATAATATTAAAATTATATATATATATATATATATATATATATATATATATATATATATAGTATGGCTACTGTGCTATTAGGAGCACAACAGCTTGTGCTCCTAAATTTCTAACCACCCATCTAGTTTGATGGGTGGTTAAGTTGAGAGAGAGAAGAGAAATTGAGGAGAAATTGGGTGTCTCAATTCTCCTCTCCGCCCTGCTATATATATATATGTATATATACATATATATACATATATATAGAGTTGAGCTAGAATACTCTTAAGAGTATTCTAGTCACTTTACTCCCACGTCATTTTCGATGTTGGGATATTCGAATCGACGATCGGCTCCGTTAGAATTGATCTAGAGTATTTGAAGTACCTAGAAAATAAGTTTCGCGATTTTTCGATATCATTTGCCTGGTGATCGAAATGGCTCAAAATCAATAATTTTCAATGGTCGTGGTGAGCCGTTTGCAAGTTTAACGGTGTAAAAATATCCAAATCACGTGTAATTTTGATAGAAAATTCTTTATACTATATAAAACAAGATCAATATCTTTGATCCAGAATTTTAGAGTCATATTATCACATTTGTGAGATTTTTATTTTCAGCCATTGATTTTGAGCTCTTTCGATCACCAGGCAAATGATATCGAAAAATCGCGAAACTTATTTTCTAGGTACTTCAAATACTCTACATCAAGTTTAACGGAGCTGATCGTCAATTTGAAAGTCCCAACATCAAAAACGACGTGGGAGTAAAGTGGGTATTCTAGCTCAACTCCATATATATATGTATATATACATATATATACATATATATGTATATATACATATATATACATATATATGTATATATATATGTATATATACATATATATGTATGTATATATATATGAGTTGGGCTAGAATACTCTAAAGAGTAAGGAGCCCTCCGTACTCTCACGTCGTTTTCGATGTTGGGACTTCCGAATCGACGATCGACTCCGTTAGACTTGATCTAGAGTATTTGAAGTACCTAGAAAATAAGTTTCGCGATTTTTCGATATCTTTTGCCTGGTGATCGAAAGGGCTCAAAATCAATGGCTGAAAATAAAAATCTCACAAAATGTGATAATATGACTCTAAAATTTTGGATCAAAGATATTGATCTTATTTTATATAGTATAAAAAATTTTCTATCAAATTTTCACGTGATTTGGATATTTCTACACCGTTAAACTTGCAAACGGCTCACCACGACCATTGAAATTATTGATTTTGAGCCCTTTCGATCACCGGGCAAATGATATCGAAAAATCGCGAAACTTATTTTCTAGGTACTTCAAATACTCTAGATCAAGTCTAACAGAGCCGATCGTCAATTCGGAAGTCCCAATATCGAAAACAACGTGGGGGTACGGAGGGCTTCGTACTCTTAAGAGTATTCTAGCCCAACTCTCTCTCTCTCCCTCTCTCTCTCTCCCTCTCTCTCTCTCTCTCTCTCTATATATATATATATATATATGAGCTGGAATGCTATCAGTAGTAAACGGGCTTTTTTGCCACCCATTTATTTTCGATGATGGAGCCTCCAAATCGACGATCGGCACCGTTGAACATGATCTATACCACTTGAAGTATCTAGAAACCAAATTTCAAATCTTTTCGACATCATGAGCCTAATGATCAAAGGGTTTCAAATTTTATAATTTTAATGGTCGATATAAGACGTTTTCTCGTTTAATAGCGTAAAGATATCCAAATCAATTGAATATTAGTTAGAAAATTCTTTAAACTATTTAGAACAAGATATATACTCTTGATCTTAATTACAAAATTCCTTCATCACTTTTTAAAAAATATTCATTTTCAGCCATTCATTTTTTGTCCACTTGATAGATAAGAGATCAACATCAAAAATATATGAAATTTGGTTTCTAGATGCTTCAACTGGTATAGATCATGTTCAACGGTGCCGATCAACGATTTGGAGGCTCCAACATCGAAAATAAATGGGTGGCAACGGAGCCCGTTTGCTACTGATAGCATTCCAGCTAAACTATATATATATATATATATATATATATATATATATATATATATATATATATATATATATATATATATATATATATATATATATATATATAATGTCACGCCCCGTCGGGGGGCCTTTAACACCAACTAGGTGGAAAGGATAACCGCACGGGCGCATGCCCCAGACCCGCCGAACGGATAGAGTCTCTTCTACCCGCCCAAGGCGTCACAACACAAGCATATCCACGATGTTCCAACTAGGAACAGAGTACAAGAGTTGCACAAGAAAAGCATCAACATAAAGAAGTTCTACTTCTTTTACATCCCATTTGCACATTTATACATGTCCAAATTTTCTTTTCTTTCATTTCTATTCCATACATCAAGTTCCAAAACTATGGAATTTATAAGTTGCATACATTTGATAAAAACTCCTATGCTATCATTGTCCAAAACTAGGGGTACAACTCTATGTAACACCAAAATAGAAGGGCCGCTATCTACAGAGCCAAACCCTTGTCTCGCTCCGCCGCCTCACTCGCGGAAGGACCTGAAAAACGTGGGGTGAGAACTATAAACATAGTTCCCAGTGGGTAAGGCCACCCAAGAGAGAAGCTCGACCCACCAGGTCCAAAGAAACACCATAAGCATAAGTTAGATCACAAATAACTATGCAAACAAATATTTACATGCTTGTAAATAAACATAAAGTATGCAACCAATTAAAATGTCAACTTTCATTTTCTCCTAGGTTCACCCTATATCTCACATTGACCAAGTTCAACTACTTGTCATTTATTTATGGTATCGGAGTCGCCGCATCACCATAATGGTTCTCAACCAAAGCGGAATCGCCGCAAGCGTTGGGCACCGGGCAATGAAATCGCCATCCCCATCATGGTCCCAACTTCCAAGGAGTGAAATCGTCATCTCCTTGTTCGGGTAGCGAAATCGTCGCATACCCGGGATAGCAAAATCGTCGCGTACCCCATTCCATCACCGCCATCACGTGGCACGGGTAGCGAAATCGTTGCGTACCCGGGATAGCGAAATCGTCGCGTATCCCAATCCATCACAGCCATCACATGGCACGGGTAGCGAAATCGTCGCGTACCCGGGATAGCGAAATCGTCGCATATCCCAATCCGTCACCGCCAATACGTGGCACGGGTAGCGAAATCGTCGCGTACTCGGGATAGCGAAATCGTCGCGTACCCCAATGTTCACATTTCACACTTGCCAACCTAAGTCCAATGGCCCTAGGTTCAAGTCACCAAGTCTCACCTATGTTCAATGACACTAGGTTTACTTTACATTCTTAACCTAGGTTCCATGACACTAGGTTCCAATCTCATGTTCCAACCTATGTTCAATGACACTAGGTTCCAATCTCGTGTTCCAACCTATGTTCAATGACACTAGGTTCTAATTCATACATGCATTCACATAACAAGTATAAATAACAAGGATATACTTGAATTCATTAACATACAAAATGAGCCCATGGCTCAATTTATCATGATTCTCATTTTGCCAACATGCAAATTCTAGGGTTACACACTTTCACACCATTTTATTTTCAAATGGTTATTTACCCTAGACATGGAAGTGACTTAATCACTTCGGTAAACACAAACCCACATCAAGAGCTTCCAATTTTTTGAATTCTTTGAGCTCCTAAGTCTCCAAGCCTTGAGTTCTTGCTTCAACCCAAGCTTCTACAAGAAAATGGTTCGTTACTCATTACGAACCCATAAATCAACTCGATGCTTGAAATCAATTGTTCTAACATGATTTCCTATGCCTCAATTGTAATTCCCGAAGGTCCAAATATTTTTAGAACCTCCCATGGCAAAAACTCTCATTTCACCTAGGTTTCACATGCATGCATGTAGAACCCCGAAATTTCTTGGCCAATCTCCACGTTTTGTGGTTTAGATTGCCTAGAGTTTCCAAAAACCTTAAAATACTAGATCAATTCTAAGGTTTGAACCCAAATCATGAGGAACTCACCTTAGCCACGAGTTCCCCAAGCTCCTACTTGCACCAAGAAGCCTCTTCTCTACTTTGGAAACCTTTTCCAAGCTCAATCCACTCTTTTCTCCAAGCTTTGGAGAGATCTCTAGAGAGAGAAAGTGAGAGAAATGGAGAGGAGAAGTAGAGGAGGAAGAAAATGTGAAGGGGAGGGTGTCTCAGCCCTTCATACACCCCTACTCATGTGAAAAGACCATTTTGCCCCGCTCACATTTCACTACACACAACCAGCCAAAGCTGGCATTTCACAACACTGCATTCCGGTACCCACTCTGGCGTACCGGTATACGGGTGTTAGTACCGGTATGCCACGAGAAATTCCGCAAAACCCGAGAGCTGAATTTCCAGATTCTACCCTCGCATTCCGGTATGTCACACTCCATACCGGAACTAATCGCTTCAGTACCGGTATGGACACATCCATACCGGAATCCACTGCAGACTTCACAACTTTGGCAGTTTTAATTTTTCGAAGTCCGTTTTTGCGCCTCGTTTGCGCCGAAAATACTCGTACAAGCCCCAAACTTGGCCGAAGCCACTCACATAGCCTCTCATGCCACTTTCCCACCGAAACTCCACAATTTGTAGAAGTTCGGTACGACACACTGAAGTTCAGTGTACTACAATATATATATATATATATATATATATATGTATGTATGTATATATATATATGTATATATATATACATATATATATATAAATATTGTTGCAGTCAATAAAAAGTTAATATAATAACTAAATATTAGTAGATAGAATTGAGATAATCTTACATATTCACTGTAAAAGAGAAAGATATTGAATTGTAGTACACTGAATTTCAGTGCATCGTACCGAACTTCTGCAAATTGTAGAGTTCCGGTGGAAAAATAGCATGAGAGGCTATATGTGAGGCTTCGGCCCTGTTTGGGACTTGTGCGAAGTGTTTTCGGCGCAAATGAGGCGTGAAAACGGACTTCGATAAGTTGAAGCTGCAGATGTTGTAAACTCTGCACTGGATTCCGGTATGTTAAAGCTCATACTGGTACTGAAGTGATTAGTACCGGTATGTGATGAGTATACCGGAATGCCATGTTGAAACCGAAAACCCAGCTCTCGGGTTTTGCGGAACTTTCCGGAGTATACCGGTATGTGAAGAGGGATACCGGTATGTGATGGTCGAAACAGTAAATCCAGCTCTCGGGTTCTGCGGAATCTCCGAGGTATACCGGAACCAACACTCGTATACCGGTATGCATATGCACATACCGGTATACAATGCCCAGTTTTGGCTGGTTGAGAATGTTAAGTGTGGAGAGGGGCATTTTGGTCTTTTCACACTCGTGGAGGTGTTTGAAAGGACATCCCCCTTTCTCAGTCATCTTCTTCTCCACTTCTCCCCTTCATCTTCTCCACTTTCTCTCTCTAGAAATTTCTCCAAAACTTGGAGAAATGGGTGGATTGATCTTGGAAAAGGCTTCCAAAGGAGAAAAGAGGCTTCTTGGTGCAAGAAGAAGCTTGGGGAACTCGTGGTTAAGGTTAGTTCCTCACGTTTTGGGTTCAAACCTTGGATTTAATCCTTTGAAATGAGGTTTTTGGGAAACCTAGGCAATCTAAAACACAAAATGTGGAGATTGGCCAAGAAATTTTGAGGTTCTACATGCATGCATGTGAAACCTAGGTAGATTTGGGGCTTTTGCAATGAGAGGTTCTAAAAATATTTGGACCTTCGGGAATTGCAATTGAGGCATAGGAAATCATGTTAGAACACTTGATTTCACATGTTGAGTTGAATTTAGGGTTCGTAATGAGTAACGAACCGTTTTCTTGTAGAAGCTTGGGTTGAAGCAAGAACTCAAAGCTTGGACACTTAGGAGCTTGAAGAATACAAGAATTTGGAAGCTCTTGAGGTGGGTCTGTGTTTACCGAAGTGATTAGGTCACTTCCATGTCTAGGGTAAATATCTATTTAAAGATAAAATGGTATGTGTTGTGAACCCTAGAATTTGCATGTTGGCAAAGGTAAAAATCATGATAGGTTGAACAATGAGATCCTATTGCATGATGTACATTTCAAGTATAATTCAAAGATTAATACTTGTTGCATGGTTGCATGTATGGTTAAACCTAGTGTTATTGAACATAGGTTGGACATGAGGTTAAACCTAGTGTTATTAAACATAGGTTGGAACGTGTGAGATTGAAACCTAGTGTTATTAAACATAGGTTGGAACATGTGAGATTGAAACCTAGTGTCATTGAACATAGGTTTGACATGAGATTGGAACCTAGAGTCATGGAACCTAGGTTGATAATGAGAAAGTAAGCCTAGTGTTATTGAACATAGGCGAGACTTAGTGACTTGAACCTAAGGTCATGAGACTTAGGTTGGCAAGTGAAAAAAATGTGAACAACGGGATGTGCGACGATTTTGCTATCCCGGGTAGGCGACGATTTCGCTACCATGCCATGAGTTGGCCGTATTGAGACGGGATGTGCGACGATTTTGCTATCCCGGGTAGGCAACGATTTCGCTACCATGCCATGAGTTGGCCGTACCGACACGGGATGTGCGACGATTTTGCTATCCCGGGTAGGCGACGATTTCACTACCATGCCATGAGTTGGCCGTACCGACACGGGATGTGCGACGAGTTTGCAATCCCGGGTAGGCGACGATTTCGCTACCTCGCCTTGAGTTGGCGGTGTCGAGAGGGGATGTGCGACGAGGTTGCTATCCCGGATATGCGACGAGTTCGCTATCCATGCCATGTAATGGCGGTGTTGAGACGGGGTAGGCGACGATTTTGCTATCCCGAGTATGCGACGAGTTCGCTACTCGAACTAGGAGGTGACGAGTTCACTCCTCGAATGTTGGAATAATTATAGTGAGACGGTGATTCCGAAACCATAAGTAAATGACAAGTAAATGAACTTAGTCATTGTGAGACATAGGATGAACCTAGGAGAGAATGATAAATTATATTTCATTTGGTTGCATCCTTTATGTTTATTTACAAGCATGTAAATAATTGTTGCATAGTTATATATAATCTAACTTATGCATATGGTGTTTCTTTGGACCTGGTGGGTCGAGCTCCTCTCTTGGGTGGCCTTACCCACTGGGAACTATGTTTATAGTTCTCACCCCACATTTTTCAGGTCCATCCGCGAGTGAGGCGGCGGAGCGAGGCAAGAGTTTGGCTCTTTAGATAGCGGCCCTTCCATTTTGGTTGTATGTAGAGTTGTACCCCTATTTTTGGAATATGATAGTATAGGGGATTTACATTCTTGTATGAATGTTGTATATTCCATAGTTTTGGGACATAATGTATGGAATGGAAAAGAAAAAATTTGGGACATGTATGTCGTGCCATGTGATGTAATAGAAGTAGAACTTCTTTATGTTGATGCTTTCCTTGTGCAACTCTTGTACTCCGTTCCTAGTTGGAACATTGTGGATAAGCTTGTGTTGTGACGCCTTGGGCGGATAGGAAAGACTCTATCCGTTCGGCGGGTCTGGTGCATGCGCTCGTGCGGTTATCCTTTCCACCTAGTTGGTGTTTAAGGACCCGGCGGGGCGTGACAGACTGAAGTGGTATCAGAGCGTAGAAACGGTCTAGGTTGACCTAAGAACCCTAGGATGGAAAAGACCCTAGGAGTGTAGGCTCGTGAGTGACGAGATCTTTGATATGGCGAAAGATAAGTGATTGAGTTATGTCCTTATGCCTCTAATTGAAAATAGAGGTAGATTCGAGGTGTGTCTTATTCTTCACCAAGTGTGTTCGTGTTGGCGGCCGACAACATGAAACCAAGTGAGGGCAATAAGGACCCTTGTGTGACTTTCGCCTAGATTGGGTTCACGTTTATTTTCGTGAAACGTTATGTTACAAATGACTTTGAATGTCACGAAATGACCAAAGTCATTGTGTTTTCAGGATAATGGTACGTGGACAGCCTCCTTTGAGGGCTGGGCTCGGGAGAGCGAGCGCGGCTCCCGAACAACTCGGGGAGGGCGAGAACTCGGGTCTTCGTAATGAGATGACCGAGTTGATGGGCGTGGTTCGGCGACAGGCCGAAGCCATGCAACGACAAGAGGAGCAGATTAAAAAGCTCCAAGACGAGATGGCGCAGCAAGTGGCTGCGGTTCGGGAGGAGAGGTCGGGAGTACCTCCGGCCTCTTTGCTTCGATACCGGCCGAGGGGGTGACACCGGCGCCGGCCGTGGCGCCACCTGCACCACCGACTGTGGCCGAGGGGTCGGGTACTCCTATGCCCGATTCCGAGATGGAGGACGCGGAACGAGAGCGCGCGCTTGCGGCTCTCATGAGGTTCAAGAAGTTCAACCCGCCTATCTTTAGCGGGGAGAATGTGGATCCGTGGGATGTAGAGACATGGATCGATGCCATGGAGACACTCTTCGAGGATCTATATACCTTGGAGAGGGACAAAGTGCATCTCGCCGTTCATTGCTTAGAGCGATCGGCGAAGGTGTGGTGGAAGGGAGTCCGACGGGATAGACTCTCTAGCCTTCCGCCACCGTCATGGGAAGAGTTTCGGGGTATGGTGTTCGCCACCTATTTCCCCGATAGCGAGAAAAGAAAACTTCAAGAAAGGTTCCGTAAGTTGAAGCAAGGGAACCGCACTGTGCGCGAGTACGAGAGGGAGTTCTCGTACATTATAAACTGCGTACCGCACGTTGTCCGCGGAGAGTTGGACAGGGTCGATTGCTTCGTGCGCGGGCTTCGACCGGAGATCTTTCGGGCGGTTCACGCCCTCAAGCTAAAGACCTTTGCGGAGGTCTTGGACCGTGCTCTTTGGGTGGAGCACGAGAATGCATGTGCGCGCGAGGAGCGCGAGTCTTGGGAGAAAGAAAAAGATAAAGAGAAAGGAAAGAAGCGACCGGCGGGTGGCTCGAGTGGGCAGTCTAGCTCTAAGCGGCCCCCGAAGCACTCGCAGTCGCAAAACCAATCGCGGGGGTTCCGACGGAATCGACCCGCAACCCAGTGCCCGATTTGTAGCGGCCCCCACCACCCTCAGCAGTGTGACTATCGTGAGGGCCGGTGCTACAAGTGCGGACAGCAAGGGCATATGCGGTACAATTGCCCGATGGATGATGG
This sequence comes from Puya raimondii, assembly GCA_016920855.1. Classification (NCBI taxonomy): domain Eukaryota; kingdom Viridiplantae; phylum Streptophyta; class Magnoliopsida; order Poales; family Bromeliaceae; genus Puya; species Puya raimondii. The sequence goes on from JABWPP010000048.1 coordinate 25,926,809, forward strand.
CCGAGCACCGTCGTCGGCATCGGCGTTTGCGCCACCGAGGCAGCTTGCGGGCATCCCACCCGCGGCGATGTCGGCAGGCCGTGCACAGCCGCCGAGACCAGTAGAGGGCCAGCGGCCAGCGCCCAGTGGGCGGATATTCGCCTCTCAGGTGGGAGAGCCTTCTGCCCAGGAGGACGTCGTGGCAGGTATTGTGTTAATTAAAGGCATTCGATGTAGAGCTTTGTTTGATACCGGTGCATCACATTCATTCATTGCTCGATCATTTGCTATTGCACGTGGAATAGAAATTATAGATGCCACGCATGCAAGAACTGTGCAAGTACCTGAACACACCTTTTGCGTACATCACGCGTGTGTAGATTGCCCCGTGAGGGTTGAAAATTGGATCATGCCAGCTGATTTGCTGGTATTAAATCGAATGAATGAATATGATTTGATCCTAGGAATGGATTGGCTCTCGAAGTATCACGCCACTATTGATTGTGAGAGCCGGATAGTGAGGTTTAGAGAACCCGGGCACAAGGAATTTGTGTACCGTGGGTGTAAGAGTTCGCTCTTTGCGTCGATGGTGTCCACGTCGCAAGCAAGGAAGCTTATTGCTAGGGGATGCATTGCCTACTTGGCGACGGTAGTGGATGACCGGAAGGAAGTGCTGGGACTTGAGGACGTTCCTATAGTCCAAGAGTTCCCGGATGTATTTCCGACGGAGTTGCCCGGAATACCACCGGACCGGGAAATAGAATTTGTGGTCGATTTGCTCCCGGGTACGGCGCCGATCTCTAAGGCCCCGTACAGGATGGCACCTGCGGAACTGAAGGAATTGAAAGCACAATTGCAAGATTTGATGGACAAGGGTTTCGTGAAGCCAAGTGTGTCACCTTGGGGAGCCCCTGTTCTATTTGTACGGAAAAAGGACGGTTCGCTGCGGTTATGTGTAGATTACCGCGAGTTGAATAAAGTGACCGTCAAGAATAAGTACCCGTTACCCCGAATTGATGACTTATTCGATCAATTGCAAGGGTCTCAGGTGTATTCAAAGATTGATTTGCAATCCGGTTATCACCAATTGAAGATCAAACCGGAGGATGTGCATAAGACCGCGTTTAGAACGCGGTATGGACATTATGAATTCACGGTTATGCCTTTCGGGCTTACCAATGCCCCGGCAGCGTTCATGGATTTAATGAACCGTGTGTTCAAACCACTATTGGATCAATTTGTGGTTGTGTTCATAGATGATATTCTTGTCTACTCTCGGAGTGAAGAGGAACATAAAGAGCACCTAAGGATTGTGCTTCAAGTTCTTCGAGAGAACAAGTTATTCGCCAAATTGAAAAAGTGCGAATTCTGGATCCGTGAGGTCGCTTTCTTGGGTCACGTAATTTCCGCAGGAGGAGTATCTGTGGACCCTATGAAAGTAGAGGCAGTCAAGGATTGGCCTCGCCCGACCAATGTCACGGAAATACGAAGCTTTTTGGGTCTTGCGGGATACTATCGACGGTTCGTGGAGGGATTTTCAAAAATCTCCGGTCCACTAACGCGTCTTACCCGCAAGGGAGCCAAATATGTTTGGAGCAAAGAATGCGACCAAAGCTTTAAGGAGCTAAAGGAAAGGTTGACTTCGGCTCCGGTACTCGCCTTGCCGATTGCAGGGGAGGGTTTTGTGGTGTATAGTGATGCATCACATCGTGGTCTTGGGTGTGTGCTCATGCAAAGAGGACAAGTAATAGCATATGCCTCTCAACAGCTGAAGAGCTATGAGCAGAATTACCCCACCCACGACTTAGAGCTTGCGGCGGTGGTTTTCGCACTCAAGTTGTGGAGACACTACTTGTACGGGGAGCATTGTGAGGTTTACACGGATCACAAAAGTTTAAAGTACTTATTCACTCAGAAGGAGTTGAATTTGAGGCAGCGGAGGTGGTTGGAGTTGATAAAAGATTACGACTTGACCATCTTGTACCACCCCGGTAGAGCCAATGTGGTGGCCGATGCGCTCAGTAGAAAATCCGTGGAGAACTTCGCAATAGAGATGACGGGACAAATGCCGTTAATTAAGGAAATGGGCCGATTTGACTTGGAGATCGTGGCCCCGGGCATCCCCGCTAGACTTATGAATCTCGAGATATGGCCGACCTTGTTGGAGCAAATAAAAGAAAAGCAATCCGGTGATCCGGAACTCCAAAAGGTGCGGGGTGCTATCGAGAGCGGGCGCGCCGGTGATTATCATGTAGATTCGATGGGCGCAATTCGATTCCGAAATCGATTGTGCGTGCCAAAAGTCGAGAATATTCGTGGGGAGATTTTGAAAGAAGCTCACACTTCTCCCTATGCGATTCACCCGGGCGGCACCAAAATGTACAAGGATCTCAAATTGCATTATTGGTGGCCGGGGATGAAACTTGATGTTGGACACTTTGTGGCACGATGCTTAATATGCCAACAAGTGAAGGCCGAGCGTCGCTTTCCGGCAGGAAAATTGCAAGGATTGCCCATTCCGGTTTGGAAGTGGGAAAATATCGCGATGGATTTTGTTGTGGGCTTACCTCGATCATTAGGTGGCCACGACGCGATTTGGGTGGTGGTGGATCGTTTGTCAAATTCGGCACACTTTTTGCCAATCCACACCACTTGGTCAGGAGACAAGTTAGCGCAAGTCTACCTGGACGAGATTGTGCGGTTGCACGGGGTCCCGACCTCGATAGTTTCAGATCGAGATCCCCGTTTCACATCGCATTTTTGGAAAAGCTTGCAAGAAGCTTTGGGTACACGGCTCGACTTCAGTTCAGCATTTCATCCTCAAACTGACGGTCAATCGGAAAGGACAATTCAGATTTTGGAGGATATGCTACGAGCGTGTGTGTTGGACTTCAAGGGTGCGTGGCCTACTCACTTACCGATGGCTGAATTTGCTTACAATAATAGCTATCAAGCTAGCATCGGTATGGCACCTTTTGAGGCCTTGTATGGAAGGAAATGCCGCTCTCCTATTCATTGGAGCGAAGTCGGCGAGAAAAGGGTCTTAGGACCGGACGTGTTGCGTGAAGCGGAGGAAAAGGTCCGCTTGGCACGCGAACGCTTATCGACGGCGCAATCTAGACAAAAGAGTTATGCGGATCGACGTCGACGAGATTTGGAATTCGCGGTAGGAGACCGCGTCTTCTTGAAAGTGTCACCCATGAGAGGGGTGAAGCAATTTGGTGTTCGGGGTAAGTTGAGTCCCCGTTACATTGGACCTTATGAGGTTTTGGAGCGTGTGGGATCCGTGGCATATCGGCTAGCTTTGCCGCCAAAACTTGCGGGGATACACAATGTGTTCCATGTATCGACGCTCCGCAAGTATATGTATGATCCGACGCACGTCCTCGAGTATGTGCCTATGGAGCTTCATGAGGATATGACTTATGAGGAATTTCCCTTGTGTATCGTGAATCGCGAGGTGAAAAGTTTAAGGAACCGTGAGATTCCTTATGTAAAAGTACAATGGACGAATCACGGTGAGCGCGAAGCTACGTGGGAATTGGAAAGCTCGATGGAGGAGCGGTTTCCTTACCTCTTCACTGAGTCCAGCTGAGGTATAATTTTAGTTTCGCGGCCGAAACTCTCTTTAAGGGGGGTGGAATGTAGTACACTGAATTTCAGTGCATCGTACCGAACTTCTGCAAATTGTAGAGTTCCGGTGGAAAAATAGCATGAGAGGCTATATGTGAGGCTTCGGCCCTGTTTGGGACTTGTGCGAAGTGTTTTCGGCGCAAATGAGGCATGAAAACGGACTTCGATAAGTTGAAGCTGCAGATGTTGTAAACTCTGCACTGGATTCCGGTATGTTAAAGCTCATACCGGTACTGAAGTGATTAGTACCGGTATGTGATGAGTATACCGGAATGCCATGTTGAAACCGAAAACCCAGCTCTCGGGTTTTGCGGAACTTTCCGGAGTATACCGGTATGTGAAGAGGGATACCGGTATGTGATGGTCGAAACAGTAAATCCAGCTCTCGGGTTCTGCGGAATCTCCGAGGTATACCGGAACCAACACTCGTATACCGGTATGCATATGCACATACCGGTATACAATGCCCAGTTTTGGCTGTTTGAGAATGTTAAGTGTGGAGAGGGGCATTTTGGTCTTTTCACACTCGTGGAGGTGTTTGAAAGGACATCCCCCTTTCTCAGTCATCTTCTTCTCCACTTCTCCCCTTCATCTTCTCCAATTTCTCTCTCTAGAGATTTCTCCAAAACATGGAGAAAATGGTGGATTGATCTTGGAAAAGGCTTCCAAAGGAGAAAAGAGGCTTCTTGGTGCAAGAAGAAGCTTGGGGAACTCGTGGTTAAGGTTAGTTCCTCACATTTTGGGTTCAAACCTTGGATTTAATCCTTTGAAATGAGGTTTTTGGGAACCCTAGGCAATCTAAAACACAAAATGTGGAGATTGGCCAAGAAATTTTGAGGTTCTACATGCATGCATGTGAAACCTAGGTAGATTTGGGGCTTTTGCAATGAGAGGTTCTAAAAATATTTGGACCTTCGGGAATTGCAATTGAGGCATAGGAAATCATGTTAGAACACTTGATTTCACATGTTGAGTTGAATTTAGGGTTCGTAATGAGTAACGAACCGTTTTCTTGTAGAAGCTTGGGTTGAAGCAAGAACTCAAAGCTTGGACACTTAGGAGCTTGAAGAATACAAGAATTTGGAAGCTCTTGAGGTGGGTTTGTGTTTACCGAAGTGATTAGGTCACTTCCATGTCTAGGGTAAATATCCATTTAAAGATAAAATGGTATGTGTTGTGAATCCTAGAATTTGCATGTTGGCAAAGGTAAAAATCATGATAGGTTGAACAATGAGATCCTATTGCATGATGTACATTTCAAGTATAATTCAAAGATTAATACTTGTTGCATGGTTGCATGTATGGTTAAACCTAGTGTTATTGAACATAGGTTGGACATGAGGTTAAACCTAGTGTTATTAAACATAGGTTGGAACGTGTGAGATTGAAACCTAGTGTTATTAAACATAGGTTGGAACATGTGAGATTGAAACCTAGTGTCATTGAACATAGGTTTGACATGACATTGGAACCTAGAGTCATGGAACCTAGGTTGATAATGAGAAAGTAAGCCTAGTGTTATTGAACATAGGCGAGACTTAGTGACTTGAACCTAAGGTCATGAGACTTAGGTTGGCAAGTGAAAAAAACGTGAACAACGGGATGTGCGACGATTTTGCTATCCCGGGTAGGCGACGATTTCGCTACCATGCCATGAGTTGGCCGTATTGAGACGGGATGTGCGACGATTTTGCTATCCCGGGTAGGCGACGATTTCGCTACCATGCCATGAGTTGGCCGTACCGACACGGGATGTGCGACGATTTTGCTATCCCGGGTAGGCGACGATTTCGCTACCATGCCATGAGTTGGCCGTACCTACACGGGATGTGCGACGAGTTTGCAATCTCGGGTAGGCGACGATTTCGCTACCTCGCCTTGAGTTGGCGGTGTCGAGAGGGGATGTGCGACGAGGTTGCTATCCCGGATATGCGACGAGTTCGCTATCCATGCCATGTAATGGCGGTGTTGAGACGGGGTAGGCGACGATTTTGCTATCCCGAGTATGCGACGAGTTCGCTACTCGAACTAGGAGGTGACGAGTTCACTCCTCGAATGTTGGAATAATTATGGTGAGACGGCGATTCCAAAACCATAAGTAAATGACAAGTAAATGAACTTAGTCATTGTGAGACATAGGATGAACCTAGGAGAGAATGATAAATTATATTTCATTTGGTTGCATCCTTTATGTTTATTTACAAGCATGTAAATAATTGTTGCATAGTTATATATAATCTAACTTATGCATATAGTGTTTCTTTAGACCTGGTGGGTCGAGCTCCTCTCTTGGGTGGCCTTACCCACTGGGAACTATGTTTATAGTTCTCACCCCACATTTTCCAGGTCCATCCGCGAGTGAGGCGGCAGAGCGAGGCAAGGGTTTGGCTCTTTAGATAGCGGCCCTTCCATTTTGGTTGTATGTAGTGTTGTACCCCTATTTTTGGAATATGATAGTATAGGTGATTTACATTCTTGTATGAATGTTGTATATTCCATAGTTTTGGGACATAATGTATGGAATGGAAAAGAAAAAATTTGGGACATGTATATCGTGCCATGTGATGTAATAGAAGTAGAACTTCTTTATGTTGATGCTTTCCTTGTGCAACTCTTGTACTCCGTTCCTAGTTGGAACATTGTGGATAAGCTTGTGTTGTGACGCCTTGGGCGGATAGGAAAGACTCTATCCGTTCGGCGGGTCTGGTGCATGCGCTCGTGCGGTTATCCTTTCCACCTAGTTGGTGTTTAAGGACCCGGCGGGGCGTGACATGAATGATATAAAATATTTAATAAAAAATATTATTTGTTAGAGAAAAAGAGGAATTAAAAGTTTGTTTCATTATGTATTTATTCTCATCGGTTCCTATTTTTATTCTTATCTTTATATATTTTTTTAAAATGAGTCTGTTGACATACCAAAATTTGAAATATGTGGTTTTATATACAATATCGAGTCCAGCTACTATCCTTTTAGGAGGACGGAGGCCTTCATCCTCCTAAGTCGTTTTAGATGATAGGGATCCCGAATCGATGATCGGAACCGTTAAAATTGATTTAGGGTACTTATAACATTTAGAAACTAAATTTCATATATTTTAAAATTCGTTATCAAGTTCATTGAAGAATCGAAAAATGAACGGTCAAAAACGAATAACCTTGTGAAATAAGATGTTAGACTTTTTCCATTCATGATCAGAGTTACGAAACGTTATCTAAATAGTATAAAGAATTTTCTATCAAAAATTCAAACTGTTTGGATTGTTCTATACCGTTAACAAGCAAATGGCTCATATAGGCCGTCAAAAACTGTCAATTTTATGATCCCTTGATCACTACGTAAATAATTTTTAAAATTTGTGAAATTTAGTTTCTAGACACTTTAAATACTCTAGATCAACTTTAACGATTTTGATTATCGATTCAAAATCCCTATCATCTAAAACAACTTAGGAGGACGAAGGCCTCCGTCCTCCTAAAAGGATAGTAGCTGGATTCTATAATATATATATATATATATATATATATATATATATATATATATATATATATATATATATATGAGCTAGGCTGGTATACTATCGGTAGCACGGAGGCCTCCGTGCTACCAAGTTGTTTTCAATGATGCGGCTTCCAAATCGACGATCGGCTCCGTTAGACTTGATTTATACCATTGAAAGTATGTGGACACTAAATTTCATAATTTTTCGACATTATTTGGCTAGTGATCAAAAGGTCTCAAAATTGATAATTTTAATGGTCGATGTGATGCGTTTGTGAATTTAACGGTATAAAACAATCCAAATATAATAAATTTTTTATAGAAAATTCTTTTCATTATTTAGAGTAAGATCAGTACCTTTGATCTTAAATTCAAATCTGTTATCATCATTTTTTTTGAGATTTTTTATTTTTAGCCGTTCATTTTTAGACTACTCGTTTGATAGGTAAATGATGTCGAAAAATTGTGAAATTTAATTTTCAAATACTTTCAATAATATAGATCAAGTTTAACGGAGCTGATCGTCGATTTAGAAGCCACATCATTGAAAACAACTTGGTAGCACGGAGGCCTCCGTGCTGCCGATAATATACCAGCCGGACTCTATATAGATTGAGAGAGAGAGAAAGTCCGGCTACAGCACTTGGTGCTATCAAGTTTTCGACCATTAGATCTACCCCTTTGACTAATTCCATCTTTTACATCATGCTATTCCACCAACTACCCATTAAAACCTTGGGAGGCCACTATAATCACAATACAACGAATCTTTATCCAAAGACTTATATTATATATATATAGAGTCCGGCTGCTATACTATCGGTAGCACGGAGGCCTCTGTGCTACCAAATTATTTTCAATGATGCGGCTTTCGAATCGACGATCGGCACCATTAGACTTGATCTACACTATTGAAAGTATTTGAAAACTAAATTTCATAATTTTTCGACACCATTTACCTATCAAACGAGTAGTCTAAAAATGAACGGCTGAAAATAAAAATCTCATAAAAAATAATGATAAAAGTCTTGAATTTAAGATCAGAGGTACTGATCTTACTCTAAATAGTGAAAAAAAAATTCTATAAAAATTTTATTATATTTGGATTGTTTTACACCATTAATTTCACAAACGCATCACATCGATCATTAAAATTATCAATTTTGAGACCTTTTGATCACTAGCCAAATAATGTCGAAAAATTATGAAATCTAGTTTCCAAATACTTTCAACAGTGTAAATCAAGTCTAACAGAGCCGATCGTGGATTTGGAAGCCGCATGATTGAAAAAAAAACTTGGTAGCATGGAGGCCTCCGTGCTACCGATAGTATAGCAGCCTAACTATATATATATATATATATATATATATATATATATATATATATATATATATATATATATATATATATATATATATATATATATATATATATATATATATATATATATATATATATATATATATATATATATATATATATTGTGAGGACTGAGAATTTGGCTGTGTGTATTTTAATTACATTATCACTCGTCAAGTTTTGGAAGAAAACGAGTTATGATGGAGATTTTACGTGATCTTTACTTTTCACTTAAAGTGAATAGTAACCCGGATTTTCGGAGAGGCCAATGAGAAGTGATGGCTTCTGGCGCGTATCGGACTCCGTTCATAGTAATCCAATAGCTCGTTTTCAACAGTACGACTATCCCAGACCTAATGGCACTGGCGGATTTTGGGTTTGATTCACGATTTTCGAGAAAATTGGATTTTATTGCATAGAGGGTTTTTGTTCTTTATCGTTTTTGCTTTTTAAAACTTCTCGTTGCTCCGTTTTGCGTGTGGACCCTCGGGCGAGGACCTTCCTGTGAGAGAATGTTTGCGCCGTGGGAGTTTGGCTGCATTTTTGCTAATCGGAGGGATTTGGAGGTGATTATTATATTATATATATTTTATAGCTTTTGGAGCCTTGAACCCTAACCCTAGCCACTCTTCCCCTTCCTCTACCTGGACCTCCTGAGAGCCGCCGCCGTCGCCGCGCCGGACGCCGGAGAGGCCCCATCTTTCCCTCTCTTTCTCTATCTCTCCTTCTCTCTCTTCTCTATTCTTGCTGTGAGAAGAGGGGACCCGAGCCGGCCATCCCTGCGCCGCCGCCGACCTGGACCGCCGTAGGCGTGGTCATCTGACTCCGGGCAGCCGTCCCTGAGCCTCCCGGTGCCGCCGTGCCGTGGGAGTTGCGCCGCGGCCAAGGAGAAGCTGCAGCAGCCGCGCGGGCGTGGGGAGCCAACCGGCCGCTGCCGCACCTCCCCGCCACCTCCAACCATCGCCGCCGACCTCAGGGTGGTCACCGCCGCCGCCCCCGGCCATCCCCGAGCCACCGCCGCGCCGCGCTGGGATGCCCTAGCCGCGGGCTGGTTTTGTTGCCCGCCACCGCAGCCGCGCCGCCGCTCCACCTCGTCGCCGGCCAGGGGTTCCGACCCCTCCCTTCGGGTGCGGGGACCACCCTCTGGCCAGGGCTCGAGCCGCCGTGCCGCCGGCGCCCTCCTGGCTGATGCCCTAGCTCGGGCATGGTGCACACCCGAGATTGCTTCTTTGGCGGTCTTCATTTTCGGCCATCCGAGACTTCGGTGAGTCTCCGAAGTGTGAGCACAGCACTCCTGGGACTCTGTGGAGTGCCGTGCTCACCTTCGCTGAGATCGGCGAAGCCCCATTGTGCGGGAAAGCCGTGGCCGCTTTCGGAAGCAAGATTTTGATAGTTTTCTCGCTGTTTTGCGACCGTCCAGCCACCGTTTTCACTCTGGATAGCGAGCACGGGCATCCTTGCATTGAGTCTATTCAGATCGACTGGTTGGTTAGATCCATTGCATCACGGATCAGGGTAACGAGCTCTAAACTCGTTGTTTACGCATTATTTTATGTGGATATTATGGTTATTGTGGGTCGTTTGCTTACTGCATACTTTGGGAACACCGTGTACTGCCCAGAACAGCGTGAAGACGTTGCTAACGACCTCTTGACTGATCGTCAAAGGTTTGGGAGCAGTTGTGGAATAAGATCTTGGCCCTACGACGTCGTTCGGCGAACGAAGTTTTGTGGGTGAGTTTCGATGTTCTAGGGTTGTGGACTGTTTGAGAACCCCACCATGCCTTGTTGGCCGGTTGCTACTACCATCGTCAAGGTACGAAGGTGGTAGGTTAGCGGCGGGAGGGTTTCGGAGCCTGTTTCGGCAATTTCGGAAACCCGATTTGGCAGCTTTCTATTTTATTAATCCTTTAGCTTTTGTTGTTGGTTGTTGCTACCCGGGCACCTATTTTGGTGTATTTGGGGACAACGGTTAGTTATAGTTGGGAACGGGAATTTTCAGAGCCGTTTGTGGGTCCCAGAGGCGTTCCGGCAAGTTCCGAGAGTTCTGGCGGGTTTTCGGTTAACAGTTTCGGTAACCGTTTGATTGGTTTGTTTGGGTGTCTCTTTTGGGTATAGAGCTTGACTCTGTACATCTTTCATAGGTCCGGGGGTTAGCTTCGCGTATTCTGCACTCCAGGTCCTTGGTAGTACAGGTGGGTGCTTCGATCCGGAGTCGGTACAGTGGACTAGCTCGGTGATATCTCTTTTTTTCCTTTTCCTTGCATGTTATGGATAAGTGTGTTTCCACTAGACTTCCAGTACTGTTCTCTACTTTCATCCGTGCATATGATAATAGTAGAGTGGTGTGGTGTATCTTGCATGATCTTATGGTGAGACTTGATTGGTCAGTATTGATCGGCTCGATGATCCGAGCGATCTCTTGGACATGTGTTAGTTGTTGCCTTTCCCGACTTGTTGTTGTCCTGTGGATTGAGCATTTCGCATCGATCGTTACAGCTCATTTAGCACTTCACGTACACCAGCGGTTTGGCCACCGTGAGGGTGTTCTTTTTCGAAAAAGTGGTCGTCTTCTCGATCCGTGAGCCTTTTGCCAGGTGCTTGCAGAGGTTGTGTGCCGGTGGGTGAGCATACTGTGACATAGTCTGCGATCTTCGGATCTATAAAGCACAGTGATTGGATTTTCAGTTCATCTACAGTTGATGCATATGTTCATTATTCACAGTAGCAGTAGTTGTTCATACCTGTTTATATCTATTTTTCATTATTCACTACTGTACTTGATATATATGGTGAGCATATTGTGACATAGCCTGCGATCTTCGGATCTATAGGGCACAGTGATTGGGTTTTCAGTTCATCTACAGTTGATGCATATGTTCATTATTCACAGTAGCAATAGTTGTTCATACCTGTGTATACCTATTTTTCATTATTCGCTACTGTACTTGATATATACATATCTATCTGTTGTTCCTCCTTTACCGGTGAGTACCCTCGTCTTCGTCGGCTTGCGGTACCCACTGGGAGGGGAGACAAGTGTACATGTTCTCACCCCCCACCGTTTTTCAGGTTATCTCGGTGGTGGGAGTCGGGACGGTGTGTGAGGTGCGGTAGCTAGCGAGCTATAGAGGTCCCGACCTGTCAGCTTTTGGTTATTCTATCTTGACCCTTCTCTTTTTAGTAACATAAACTAGATTATATGTGGTTCAGTTATTCAGCTGTTTGGTGGTTTTTGGAATAATGTGAATGTTGGCTTATTCTCAATAATTCAAGGTGATTTTTGTGGTTTTATCGCACGTGGTTTTCTACCCCTCGTGGTAGCTGGCTTTCCAAAAGTGAGTTTTCGTGTGGGAAACAGTTTTTAAATGACTTTCGAATTTATTGATGTTTAGTGTTTTTAAATAGAGTTTTCGCGTGGAAAACAGTTTTTAAATAACTTTCAGATTTATTGATGTTTAGTATTTTTAAATAGAGTTTCTGGGAGGAAAACACTTTTAAAAGAATAGAATTGATTGCTGTATGTGCATTAGTATCATCCTTCGCCTAAGGAGTGTTTAGAGCATGCATCATTGTAAGGATGGTTAGCTGAATGGTTATCTGCCATCCGCATTGTGTATGCTGTTTGTGTGAGTGGATGAGTGTGTTGTTGTATATGTCATATTGGTACGCCGTGCAGATACAAGAAAGACTCTATCAGTGTGGACAGAGAGATTTCTGTATCTGTGGCGGGTCTGTTACGTCTTCGGGACAAGTTGTAATTCAAAAAAATATATGGGCATTTTCCGTTGGCTTTATTTCAAACTGGCCCCTTTTATTCAAAAAGGTTTTACAAAAAGGACCCCGGGGCGTGACAGATTAAGATGGTATCAGAGCGAAAGGTTGCAACCACACACCCACTCATTAATGTTTAACTGAACCACTGATTAGGCTGACCCATAGGAAGGCCTAAGACTTATAGGCACGTGAGAGCGCGGGGTTGTTGGGACTAAGTCCCGGTGTCTGGGTAGAGATTTAATAATCTCGAGGCATATGGTTATTTTATTACCCCGTGTTTTGTGCTACAGGTGTTTGATTATTTCTCTATGTGTATGCTTTATGGTGTGGGCGCAGACTCGTGCTTCTACTGGAAGTGGTGGTGATGTACCAGGCAGACATCAAGTGGCAGGGTGAGATTCCCCATGCATAGCCGCCACTTGTTGGCAGGTGGTGGCCTTAACGGGCCAGGTGACGTCACTTGGTGGGTCTGCGTAGTTGTTTCGACTGCCATTGGCCAGGCCCCACTTTCTATGTAGAGCACGAGAGCCCCTGCGAGCATCTCTACGGAGACGGCACTTTGAGCGGCTACGGTCGCGACTTTAGCAGGGGCTACTAGAGTATAGCCCAAGGTTTTGGTAGCAGTTATATGGGCGACTGCAACATTAGTGTTACCTTCTCAGATATTTTTGGGTATGGCTGTGATGCTTACCCCTCTATCATTTTGCTGGTGGAATCGTCGGTGCTGGTCTTTCGACCGTCAACTAGTTCTTACATCAAATTGACGTGTACTAGAACTGGGTAGACACAGTTTTGGTGTCAGGTCTCTGTTGGTGCATATATCGTATGCGGCTATCCTAACGCCTAAATGGATGTGTTATGGGATTGTAGGTGGTCTTTGTAGGCTTTTGTCTTGTCGCGAGATCTTCCAGGGTGTTGTTGGAGGTCTCACAGCGTTAGATGTTGGTTAGACGACGCTTGAAAATTTTATTTCCATCGCACTGGTTCGTGCGGTTGGCGACCCTATGTCGCGGGTAGTCGTCGGATTGTTGTAGGGAGCCGAAAGACTCCTAGGGAGTTGGCTTAGGGTAGATCTTGTTTCGACAGTCGGTTTGCAAATTCGATGATTCAATGATGCTTCCGTGAACTTTGGTCCAGTGGCGTATCGGTTGGCTCTTCCTCCGAGCCTCGCTCGAGTGCACAAAGTTTTCCACGTGTCCATGCTTCGAAAGTATATTCCAGATACGTCCGATGTCATCAGTCCGACGATGGTTCAGCTGAGGGAGGATCTGAGCTATGTTGAGGCTCCGTTGCGGATTTTAGCACGTAAGGTGAAGCAGCTGCGGAATTGGAGTATTCCGTATGTGAGGGTTCAGTGGGCGAACCACGAGGAGCGTGAGGCTACTTGGGAGCTTGAGACGGCTTTGCATGAGCGGTACCCGCAGTTGTTTGCAGAAGGCGTGCGTTTAAGTTTCGGAGACGAAACTTTCTTTAAGGGGGATAATGTGAGGACTAAGAATTTGGATGTGTAGCTAAACTCTCTGTTTACGATGTTTTTGTGTGTATTTTAATTACATTATCACTCGTCAAGTTTCGAAAGAAAACGAGTTATGATGGAGATTTTACGCGATCTTTACTTTTCATTAAAGTGAATAGTAACCCGGGTTTTCGAAGAGGCCAATGAGAAGTGATGGTTTCTGGCGCGTATCAGACTCCGTTCATAGTAATCAAATAGCTCGTTTTCAACGGTCCGACTATCCCGGACCCAATGGCGCTAACAGATTTGGGGCTTGATGAATGATTTTCGAGAAAACTGGATTTTATTGCATAGAGGGTTTTTGTTATTTATCATTTTTGCTTTTTAAAACTTCTCGTTGCTTCTCGTTGCTCCGTTTTGCGCCGCGGCCAAGGACCCGGCCGCTGCCGCACCTGCCGCACCCCCGCCGCCTCCGACCATCGCCGCCGACCTCAGGGTGGTCACCGCCGCCGCCCCCGGCCATCCCCGAGCCGCCGCCGCGCCGCGCTGGGATGCCCTAGCTGCGGGCTGGTTTTGTTGCCCGCCGCCGCAGCCGCGCCGCCACTCCACCTCGTCGCCGGCCAGGTGTTCCGACCCCTCCCTCCGGGTGCGGGGACCACCCTCTTGCCGGGGCTCGAGCCACCGTGCCGCCGGCGCCCTCCTGGCTGATGCCCTAGCTCGGGCATGGTGCACACCCGAGATTGCTTCTTTGGCGGTCTTCATTTTCGGCCATCCGAGACTTCGGCGAGTCTCCAAAGTCTCCTGGGACTCTGTGGAGTGCCGTGCTCACCTTCGCTGAGATCGGCGAAGCCCCATTGTGCGGGAAAGCCGTGACCGCTTTCGGAAGCAAGATTTTGGTAGTTTTCTCACTGTTTCGCGACCGTCCAGCCACCGTTTTCACTCTGGATAGCGAGCACGGGCATCCTTGCATCGAGTCGATTTAGATCGACTAGTTGGTTTGATCCATTGCATCACGGATCAGGGTAACGAGCTCTAAACTCATTATTTACGCATTATTTTATGTGGATATTATGGTTATTGTGGGTCGTTTGCTTACTGCATACATTGGGAACACCGTGTACTGCCCCGAACAGTGTGAAGATGCTGTTAACGACCTCTTGATTGATCGTCAAAGGTTCGAGAGCAGTTGCGGAATAAGATCTTGGCCCCACGGCGTCGTTCGGCAAAAATTCGCCGAACGAACGAGGTTTTGTGGGTGAGTTTCGATGTTCTAGGGTTGTGGACTATTTGAGAACCCCGCCATGCCTTTTTTGGCTGGTTGCTACTACCATCGTCAAGGTACGAAGGTGGTAGGTTAGCGGCGGGAGGGTTACGGAGTCTGTTTCGGCGATTTCGAAAACTCGATTTGGCAGCTTTCTATTTTTATTAATCCTTTAGCTTTTGTTGTTGGTTGTTGCTGCCAAGGCACCTGTTTTGGTGTATTTGGGGACAACGGTTAGTTATAGTTGGGAACAGGAATTTTCGGAGCCGTTTGTGGGTCCCGGAGGCGTTCCGGCAAGTTCCGGGAGTTCTTGCGGGTTTTCGTTAACGATTTCGGTAATCGTTTGTTTGGTTTGTTTGGGTGTCTCTTTTGGGTAGAGCTTGACTCTGTAGATCTTTCATAGGTCCGGGGGTCAGCTTCGCGTGTTCTGCACTCCAAGTCCTCGGTAGTACAGGTGGGTGCTTCGATCCGGAGTCGGTACAGTGTACTAGCTCGGTGATATCTCTTTTTTTCCTTTTCCTTGCATGTTATGGATAAGTGTGTTTCCACTAGACTTCCAGTATTGTTCTCTACTTTCATCCGTGTATATGATAATAGTAGAGTGGTGTGGTGTATCTTGCATGATCTTATGGTGAGACCTGATTGGTCAGTGTTGTTCGGCTCGATGATCCGAGCGATCTCTTGGACATGTGTTAGTTGTTGCTATTCCCGGCTTGTTGCCGTCCTGTGGATTGAGCATTTCGCATCGATCGTCACAGCTCATCTAGCACTTCACGTACACCAGCGGTTAGGCCACCGTGGGGGTGTTCTTTTTCGGAAAAGTGGTCGTTTGCTCGACCCGTGAGCCTCTTGCCAGGTGCTTGCAGAGGTTGAGTGCCGGTGGGTGAGCATACTGTGACATAGCCTGCGATCTTCGGATCTATAGTGCACAGTGATTGAATTTTTAGTTCATCTACAGTTGATGTATATGTTCATTATTCACGGTAACAGTAGTTGTTCATACCTGTTTATACATGTTTTCCGTTATTCACTACTGTACTTGATATATATGGTGAGCATACTGTGACATAGCCTGCGATCTTCGGATCTATAGGGCACAGTGATTGGGTTTTCAGTTCATCTACAGTTGATGCATATGTTCATTATTCACAGTAGCAATAGCTGTTCGTACTTGTGTATACCTGTTTTCCATTATTCGCTATTGTACTTGATATATACATATCTATCTGTTGTTCCTCCTTTACCGGTGAGTACGCCTCGCTTTCGTCGGCTTGCGGTACCCACTGGGAGGGGAGACATGTGTACATGTTCTCACCCCCCGCCGTTTTTCAGGTGATCTCGGTGGTGGGAGTCGGGACGGTGTGTGAGGTGCGATAGCTAGCGAGCTATAAAGGTCCCAACCTGTCAGCTTTTGGTTATTCTATCTTGACCCTTCTCTTTTTAGTGGTTAATAAACTAGATTATATTTGGTTCAATTATTTAGTTGTTTGGTGGTTTTTGGAATAATGTGAATGTTGGCTTATTCTCAATAATTCAAGGTGATTTTTGTGGTTTTATCGCACGTGGTTTTCTACCCCTCATGTTAGCTGGCTTTCCAAAAGTGAGTTTCTGTGTAGGAAACAGTTTTTAAATGACTTTCGGATTTATTGATGTTTAGTGTTTTTAAATAGAGTTTTCGTGTGGAAAACAGTTTTTAAATGACTTTCGGATTTATTGATGTTTAGTGTTTTTAAATAGAGTTTTCGGAAGGAAAACACTTTTAAAAGAATAGAATTGATTGCTGTTTGTGCATTAGCATCATCCTTCGCCTAAGGAGTGTTTAGAGTATGCATCATTGTAAGGATGGTTAGCTGAATGGTTATCTGACATCCGCATTGTGTATGCTGTTTGTGTGAGTGGATGAGTGTGTTGTTGTATATGTCATATTTGTACGCCGTGCAGATACAGGAAAGACTCTGTCAGTGTGGACAGAGAGATTTCTATATCTGTGGCGGGTCTGTTACGTCTTGAGGACAAGTTGTAATTCAAAAAAATATATGGGCATTTTCCGTTGGCTTTATTTCAAATTGGCCCCTTTTATTCAAAAAGGCTTTTAAAAAA
Organism: Puya raimondii; assembly: GCA_016920855.1. NCBI lineage: Eukaryota > Viridiplantae > Streptophyta > Magnoliopsida > Poales > Bromeliaceae > Puya > Puya raimondii. Next base: position 25,943,875 of record JABWPP010000048.1, read on the forward strand.
GGACCACGGGGCGTGACATATATATATATATAATTAGCCTACTATACTATTAATAGTACCAAGCGCTTGGTGCTATTAGGTTTTCGGCCTTTGGATGAAAGGATGTGCAGCTAGGATGATCGTGGTCTCCGGTTAGGATGATGGTGGTTTCCTAGGTTTGAGTAGGTGTTTGTTTGAATAGTATGATCTAACAGGTAGAAATGATTAAAGGGATATACCTAATGGCGGAAAATTTGATAGTACCAAGCGCGTAGTACTATCGATAGTATAGTAGTCGGACTCAAATATAATATATATATATATATATATATATATATATAGTTAAGTCTACGTACAAATGTACGTATTATATAAATGTTTGGATTATATCTACTCAAAAATTTACAATCAATAATAAAAATTTAAAATTTTGGAAAATAAAATTATCCATTAGATTTTAGTAGAAAATAATTACTATATTCTTGCCAATTTGCATAAAAAATCTACTAGTTTTGATATTTTGCAAAAGTAGACCGTCTTTTTAGATTTTGCAGATTCGTACCGAATTTTCAGAAAGATGATCAAACTACCCCTCTATCAAAATGAATAAAAAGTACGTATATTAAATGTCTTGAAAAATACAACTGACAAGTCATCATTACAGCTACCTTTTTCTTGGAAAACAAAATTCTCATCTAATATATGAATAAAAAACTTCAAATAATAAAAAAAAAGGAATAGAATACACCTTAAATAGTGCAACATCATTTTAAATTGTGTAACATTTTTTTCCAAATAGTGTAATATTTGTGCAAACAGTGTAAGATTTGCGCACTTTATATAATATTGCATAATTTTACACTAAATTACAAATAATATAGTATACTACGCGCAAATAATATAACATATTACAATATAGTATAAAAAAATCATGCAATATATATATAAACGGTAATATTTTGCACTATTTATATAAATATTTATACTATTTGTGTAAACTTAGACTATTATGAGAGAATGTTGCACCATTTAGATGGTATGTTGCACTCTTTCTTTTTAAAAATTAAATTACATTGTATATTAAATAAAGTGTCAAATTTTTTAAAAATGACAACTGCTAAGTCATAATTGCATGTACCTTTTTCGAGAAACGAGAATCCTCATTTAAGATAACATAAAAAATAAAGTATATAATTAATAAGATGAAAGAGTGCAACATCCTCTCAAATAGTGCAACATTCTCTTTCAAATAGTGCAATATTTGTGTAAATAGAGCAACATATTCATCGTTAATACACATATTGCATAATTTTTATACTAAATTATGAATAATATAATATAGGGTTAATTTCATACAGGTCCCTGCAAACATAGTGAATTACAAATATATCCCTACAAAGTTCAACTTTCATATTTTGTCCCTGCAAAAGTCCTAATATTTTCAAATATGTCCCTGCCGTTAGAATCCGTTAGAAAATTTTGGTTAACCATAGGTTAAATACTCCATGGTTAGTCAATGAGATAAATTGACATTTTTACCCCTCTTACCTCTTATATTAGCTGTTGTGGCTTTTGGAGGGACAGATTTGTGATTGCAAAAATATCATTTTACTTATTTTCTATTAAAAAATAAACAGTGCTTTAACGGTAACAAACCAGAGGGACATATTTAAAAACATCAGGACTTTTGCAGGGACAACATATGAAAGTTGAACTTTATAGGAATATTTTCAATTCACTATGTTTGTAGGGACCTGTAAAAAATTAACCCTATAATATATTACGCGCAAATAACACGCAAATAATATAACATATTACAATATATTATAAAAATCAAGCAATATACATGTATAACGGTGCATATGTTGCACTATTTGTGTAAATATTTACACCATTTGTATAGACGTTGCACTATTATGAGAGAATGTTGCACTATTTAGATGGTATGTTGCACTCTTTTCTTTTAAAAATTAAATTGTATTGTATATTAAATAAGTGTTAAATTTTTTTGAAAGGATATCTGCTAAGTCATAATTGCATGTACCTTTATCGAGAGACGAGAACGTGCATTTAAAACAAGATAAAAAAATAAAGTATAATTAATAAGATAAAAGAATGCAACATCCTCTTAAATAGTGCAACATTCTCTTCAAAATAGTACAATATTCTCTTCCAAATAATACAATATTTGTGTAAATATTGCAACATATGCATCGTTTGTGCATATATTGCATGATTTTTATAATATATTATAATATATATAGTATTTGCACATAATATACTATATTATTCGTAATTTTGTACAAAAATCATACAATATGTGTTTTAACGATGCATATATTGCACTATTTACACAATTATTGCACTATTTACACAATTATTGCATTATTTGGAAGAGAATGTTGCACTATTTGTGTCATGCCCCGGGGTCCCTTTAGTTTGTAAATCAGCGGAAAAATGCCTAATAATTTTATTTTATTTTTTTGAAAATCTTGATCCAAGGGATGATAAACCCGCCACAAATACAGAAAACTCACTGTTCACGCCGATAGAGTCTCTTCTGTATTTGCACGGCGTCGCACGAGTACAAGTACAACCACAAATCATTCACCACACAACATACATTTACATTCCACTAGATAACCTTTTAAAAGCCGTTTCCCACTCGGAAACCTTTTCTTTAAAACGCTACCACGAGGGGTAGAAAGCCATTTCCACAACTTAAATGATAATTATAAAGCAACTTTATCGAAGTTCACAAAACCATATATATATATCCAACAGAAATATAATCAACTGAACCATAAAACGTTTAAGTCATTTATTCTGAGAAAGCAAGGGTAGAAACTAAACCAAATGAACCGGGTCGGAAGTTTTATCGACCGCTAATAACGTGCCTCACGCCTCGTCCCGACTCGGACCATCAACATCACTTGAAAAATGGTGGGGGGTGAGAACATGTACACATGTCTCCCCCTCCCAGTGGGTACCGCAAGCCGACGAAGGCAGGGCACTCACTGGCGAACAGGAAACTGAAAGGAAGAGTAATACAGCAGCAATGCAAGCAAGTAGAGAAGTAAACAAGTACACTACCGCTACTGTAAATGTAATGCATCAACCGGACGAACAGTCCCAAATATACCCAATCCAGAAACCTGCCATGTCGGTCCAAAGACCTCAGGCCTGTGCCATTACCGCTCTAACCTGCATATAACCCCAGCATAAGCTCCTGGGCTCACGGGCTGGTAATCCCAACCACTTTTCCGAAAAAGTACACCGTTGCGGTGGCCAAACCGCTGGTGTACGTGAAATGCGTACGAGCAGTGGCGATCGATGCAATGTGATCAATAGCCGTTGGCAAGTAGCCAACAATCAACCCCTCAGGGTATGCCGACCGAATAGGTCATCAAGTACAAGAGTAACAGAACCGACCGAATAGGTCACCACAGATAATCCGCTCTACTTCTAAATCATGATGATAAATACGGGGAATAACCAAGTAGAGCAATAATTAAGAAGTCAAAGGGTGCTAGGCTCATAACATAATACGCAAGGTAATAAAGAGAGGGTGGAGAGAACGTCACCGAGCGTGCACCACTAGACTTACTTCGGATCGAAGTGCCCACCTGTATGAATATCGCGCCTGTCTCCCGACTGTGGAAGATCGTCAACCGGACCTGCGGAGGGTCCACCGGGTTAGTATCCAACCCACAAATGAGGAACAATAAACTCACAACCCCACAATTTAATCCCACGGGAATCGGTTTCCCAAAACCGATTACCGTGACTCGTCGGAAGTCCCGAAAATTGCACCAGGACTCCGGCGGGACCCACGAAGTGTCCCGGGACTCACCGACTCGTGCCACGAGTCACCCACTGCAAAAAAACACCATATTAAAGGTGTCCTGGCAGCAAACACCAAGACTCACATCAGAACGATTATCGTCGGATAACCGTTTCGATCCGGGTTCCCGAAAGTGTCAATTTCTACACCGGAACCCACCGTCGCTCACCTGTTGCTCACCCGTCGTCTCCGAACCTCAGAAATGACGTAAGTGACCAGCCAACAAGGCTCAACGACAAAGTATAGTATACTCTAGCCTCGTCGAAAGAAATCCGAACCGAAACCGCGTTCCGTCAGCAAATTTCGTCGAAACACGCACCGAAAATCGATATTCGATTTCCGTGAAGGGCATCGGACCTTGGTCAATCAGTCCAGAGATCACCCGCCACCCACACGTACTGCCCACAGCAGCCACAAAGTGCACAATTGTATAAAAGCCCTTAATAATGCATAAAATCATATTATTTTATGTGATTAACAGGGTTTTATGGCTCGTTATCGTAAACCGAGGGTTTTCGAGGTCAGCCGAGACACGTACTGACAGGTCTCGACGTGTCGGAGGCCGTGCTCATGATCCGGAGCACAGAGGCTCATTGTGGAGAGCGCGGGTGCGACTCGAAGTTCTGCGAACTACGCGCACAGAAACTTAAATGCGTCTAATTCACTAATCCGGGGTCGCTGACCCCAAAGAAGATGAGCATGATGATCAGCACTGACCAAAGATCATCGTGCTCACTTCCGAAGGCATTGGGGTAGCCTCGGGTCGCCGGAACAGTGATCCCAACCCGGACTACATGCAAAACAGCCTATTTAAGGCTTACCGGGCAAGGGGACTCGGGTTCGGCCGGTGGCGGCTCGGCGGCGGGCGCGCCGACAGCAGGTGGGTGCGGCCGGTGGGGGGAGGTCGCCGCTCGCGCTTGCCGGCGGCGGGAGGCGGCGGCGGCAGCGCTGGAGCAACCTGCACCCGCACGGGCTTGGATCGGGTTCAACAGATCACGACGGCGGCCGGGGAGCTCAGAGGCGATGGAGATGGGTCGCCGGAGGCCGTAAGGAGGCGGCACAGTCGGCCCAAGGCGGCGGCAGCGCGAGGGAGAAGAGGTGGAGTCTCCTAGGCCAGGGACAGCCCAGGCAGGCCGCAGGCTGCCAAGGATGGCAGCGGCGGCACGCGGGGACGGCGGCGACCGCCGGGGAAGGTCGCCGGGGGGTCGGGGCCACTGCCAGAGAAAGAGCCCAGAGATGTAGGGCTTCCCTGGTCGCTCTCGGGCAGAGGTAGGGGAAGGTTGGTGGTGGAGATGATGGAGGAGAGGGAGGAGGGGCTTTCTACGGCGGCCGGCGGCGTGCGCAGGCGGCCGGGGCGCGCGCGGCTAGGGCAGGGAAGAGAGGAGAAGGGGGCTGAGGGGTCGGCTGAGGGAGGAGGGCTCAAGGGTTAGGGTTTCCACCTTGAAAACCCTAGGTGCAACATTTATATAGGATGGCCACTTTGCACAAAAGTCCTCCAATGCTCGTTATTTTCAACTGGGTCCCTCACAGTGCGAGTAAATCGCGCGGATGTACCTTCACGTTCGAAATCACGTAAAACGGTGCATAAAATATAGAGGGATTTGTGAGTTTTCTGTTTTGCCACTTTCAACCCCTTCGCGAACATTATGAAATTTCTGGAGATCCGTCCGTCAGATTAGCGAACGGATTGCGCCAGCTCATTCAGCACGACCGGGACATCGAAACTATTATTTTGTTTCGCCTGATTTGGTCACCGATTTGCGAAGAAACCCATCCTCTCCGGATCCATATATATATATATACCTATATATATATATCAATTTGAATTCCAAATTCAAATTTGAATTTGAATTTCTTTTATTCAAAATCTCAGATATTATATTATCCCCTCCTTACAGGAAGTTTCGTCCCCGAAACTTAATCAAGTATCCCCTACAAACAACTGCGGATATCGTACTCGCATAGAAGACTCAAGCTCCCACGTAGCCTCACGTTCCTCGTGATTTTCCCATTGGACCTTCATATACGGAATGCTCCTGTTCCGTAATTGCTTTGCCTCACGTGCAATATCCGCGACAGAGCCTCATAGTAACTCAGATCCTCCCGCAGCTGTATAGTCGTCGGTCTAATGACATGCGACGGATCTGGAATATACTTCCTAAGCATGGACACGTGAAAAACGTTATGCACCCGGGCGAGACTCGGAGGAAGAGCCAATCTGTATGCCACTGGACCAACACGCTCCAGGATCTCAAACGGTCCAACAAACTGCGAACTAAGCTTGTTCCGCAAATCGAACCGCTTGATCCCCCTGGATGGCGATGACTTGAGCAACACATGCTCACCGACATGGAACTCCAAGTCACGCCGCCGCTGGTCCGCATAGCTCCTCTGTCGACTCTGTGCAGTCTGTATCCGCTCTCTCGCAATGCGAATCTTTGCCTCCGCGTCCTCCAACAAGTCCGGCCCGATTACCCGGCGTTCCCTAACGTCGTCCCAACAGATAGGAGACCGACATCGACGCCCATACAAAGCCTCATACGGCGCCATCCCGATGCTCGCCTGATAACTATTATTATAGGCGAACTCCACCAGTGGTAGATACCGGAACCATCCATCACCGTAATCCAGGACACATGCGCGAAGCATGTCCTCCAGAGTCTAAATGACTCGCTCTGACTGGCCGTCACTCTGGGGATGGAAATCCATACTGAAGTTCAGCTTCGTATCCATGGCCTGCTGTAAGCTCCTCCAAAACTGGGATACGAAGCGAGTGTCCCGATCCGACACGATCGACATCGGCTCGTCGATGTACAACTGTGCCAGTCGATCACGGGACCAAGTAGTGTGCATCGGCAGGAAGTGAGCCGATTTCGTCAGCCGATCCACAATCACCCAGATCGCATTGCGGCCCCGCTGCGATCGAGGCAAACCGGTGTCGAAATCTATAGTAACCTGCTCCCACTTCCATACTCGTACTAGAAGTGGTTGCAGCTTTCCTGTTGGTCGCTGGTGCTCGGCTTTCACCTGCTGACAAACCAAGCACTGTGCCACGTGTTGTGCCACGTCCAACTTCATCCCAGGCCACCAGAAATTCTGCTTCAAGTCGCGATACATCTTGGTTCCGTCGGTGTAAGGGGATCGATGTTCCTCGGATAGGATATCTTTCCTCAGCTCCGAGTCACTAGGCACGCACCACCTGCCTCTAAAACGAAGAGATCCGTCGGAGTGGATAGAGAAGTCCCCGTCCTTGCCCTGTTCGACCTCCGCCCGCACCTTCTGCAAGTGCGGGTCACTCTACTGTCCGAGCATGATCCGCTCAGTCAGAGTGGGCTGCACCACTAGGGTCATCAATTGGGCCGTGGCCCCAGTGGGAACAACCCCTATCTCGAGACGGCGGGACTCCTCCACCAGACGATCCTGCCTCGTTATCATGAACGATAACTCAGCCAATGACTGCTTCTGGCTCAAGGCGTCAGCCACTACGTTCGCCTTTCCCGAATGATACTGGATGGAGAGGTCATAGTCCTTCAAGAGCTCGAGCCATCGCCGTTGCCTGAGGCTCAACTTCTTCTGGGTGAAGAGATACTTCAGGCTCTGGTGATCAGTGAAAACCTCGCAGTGTGCCCTATAGAGATAATGCCTCCATAGCTTAAGGGCAAACACTACTGCCGCGAGCTTGAGATCATGAGTTGGGTAATTCCTCTCGTAATCCTTCAGCTGGCGTGAAGCGTAGGCAATGACCCGATCCTGCTGCATAAGCACTGTCACGCCCCGGGGCCCCAGCGGAAGCCCACCCGGGAGCATGCACAGACCTGCCGTGTACACAAAACCCAATGCACACAAGGTGTCTACAACAAACATGAAAGAAAGGAATAAAGCAAATAATCCTATCATGATAATCAGAGCATACATGCTAACCAAATAGAGTCTCAAGGTGAAGATACAAAATACAATAAAGAGAGTAAAGCCACAACATAAGTTTAGTACATCAACACACCCAAAAAGGGACATAGGGTAGTCTCTACAAAATGTGGTCGGTACAAAAACACCTCTCAACATACGATAAAAGAAAGGTGCTCCACCTAGTCACTAGCTCCCTCGCGTCCTAGCTAGTCGCAATGCCCTTGCCGCGATCCCTAGCCTCTCCCGCAGTGGAAGGCTCTGAAATAAAACAACAAACCCCAGGGGGATGAGAACTATTATTCAATAGTTCCCAGTGGGTAAGCCGCCGAGAGGAGCGGAATACACCACTAGGTCAACTGAGGCAAAGTAAAGTTAGAAACGTGAACATTGGGGTACGCGACGATTTCGCTATCCCGGGTACACGACGATTTCGTTACCCGTGCCACGTGTTGGCGGTGACGGATTGGGATACGCGACGATTTCGCTATCCCGGGTACGCGATGATTTCGCTACCCGTGCCATGTGATGGCGGTGATGGATTGGGATACGTGACGATTTCGCTATCCCGGGTACGCGACGATTTCGCTACCCGTGCCACGTGTTGGCGGTGATGAATTGGGGTACGCGACGATTTCGCTATCCCGGGTATGCGATGATTTCGCTACCCGAACAAGAAGATGACGATTTTACTCTTTGGAGGTTGGGACCAGGATGGGGATGGCGATTCCATTGCCCGGTGCCCAACACTTGCAGCGATTCCGCTTTGGTTGAGGACCATCATGGTGATGCGGCGACTCCGACACCATAAATAAATGACAAGTAGTTGAACTTGGTCAATGTGAGATATAGGATGAACCTAGGAGAAAATAAAAGTTGACATTTTATTTGGTTGCATCCTTTATGTTTATTTACAAGTATGTAAATATTTGTATGCATAGTTATTTGTGATCTAACTTATGCTTATGGTGTTTCTTTGGACCTGGTGGGTCGAGCTTCTCTCTTGGGTGGCCTTACCCACTGGGAACTATGTTTATAGTTCTCACCCCACGTTTTTCAAGTCCTTCCGCGAGTGAGGCGGCGGAGCGAGGCAAGGGTTGGGCTCTGTAGATAGCGGCCCTTCCATTTTGGTGTTACATAGAGTTGTACCCCTAGTGTTGGACTATGAAAGCATAGGAGTTTTTATTAAATGTATGCAACTTGTAAATTCCATAGTTTTGGAACTTGATGTATGGAATATGAATGAAAGAGAAGAACAATTGGACATGTATAAATGTGCAAATGTGATGTAATAGAAGTAGAACTTCTTTATGTTGATGCTTTCCTTGTGCAACTCTTGTACTCCGTTCCTAGTTGGAACATCGTGGATATGCTTGTGTTGTGACGCCTTGGGCGGGTAGAGGAGACTCTATCCGTTCGGCGGGTCTAGGGCATGCGCCCGTGCGGTTATCCTTTCCACCTAGTTGGTGTTAAAGGCCCGACGGGGCGCGACATATATAGTGCAATTTAATTTTTAAAAAGAAAGAGTGCAACGTACCATCTAAATAGTGTAACATTCTCTCATAATAGTGCAACGTTTACAAAAATAGTGTAAATATTTGAACAGATAGTGCAAAATTTGCACATATATTGCATGATTTTTTTATAGCATATTGTAATATGTTATATTATTTGCGCGTAATATACTATATTATTCGTAATTTAGTATAAAAATTATACAACATTATATAAGTAGTGCAAATGTTGCACTATTTACACAAATATGATACTATTTGGAAGAAAATATTGCATAATTTGAAATGATGTTGCACTATTTAAGGTGTATTCCATTCTTTCTTTCTTTTATATTATTTGAAGTTTTTTATTTATATGTTAGATGAGAACTCCGTTTTTCAAGAAAAAGGTAGCTGTAATAATGACTTCTCAGTTGTATTTTTCAAGACATTTAATGCATATACTTTTTGTGCACTTTGAAAGAGGGATAGTTTGGTCATCTTTCTAAAAATCCGGCTCGAATCTGTAAAATCTAAAAAGACGGCCTACTTTTCCAAAATCTCAAAACTAATGGATTTTTTATGCAAATTGGCCCTATATTCTAACTCAAATTTAAATAATTATTATCGACAATAATTATAAAGTTTTATAAAATTTGAGTTTAAATTGTGAATTAAATTTATAATTAACAAGAACAAGTTTTAATGAGTAGGATCAAATTTAAACTCAAATTTTAATTTTAATTTAAAATTTTAGATAATTTAAATTATATAATTAAACTTCAACTCTAAATTTTAGATAAATTAAAAATTAAAATAAAATAATATTAAAAATTCGATATAAACTGGAAATTAAATTTAAAATTGATTATTAGTTGCAATCAATAAAAAGTTAATATAACAATAAAATTTTAGTAAATAAGAATAGAAATAATTTATAACTATTCACCTAAAAAAGAAGAGAATATTAAATGCTAAAAATATTTAATAAAAATATTAATAGTTGGAGAAAAAAGAGGAGCTAAAAGTTTGTTTCCTTACATTATTTGTTTTAGTTACGAAAAAAGAGTAATTTTGAAATGGGTCGATCGACAGACCGAAATTTGAAATACATACTTTTATATATACTAGTTAAGTGTACGTGCAAATGCACGTAATAATTATTTTAATTTATTTTAAATCAATATATATTTGTTATCATATTTATTCAAAATTTACAATAAAAATTATATTTTATAAATTCATATGTTATATTTTCTTAGAAAATATTTGCAACATCCTATAGTGTTCTTTTTTACATATATATTGAATATTTTTTATATATTTTTTGATTTCTGATTAATCTAAAATTTGAGTATGTGTGTTTTAAACTAAATGCATCAAAATTTAATTCACATTTACTTTAAAATTTAAAATTTAATTTTGGTCTACTATAATTAAATTTTTTTAATTGTTAATTCAAATTTGATATCAAAAATTAAATTAAATTCATGATTTAAATTTAAATTTAAATTAAAATTAAAATTTCAATATAAAATAGATGGATAGGAATGCTATTTTTTAACAGATTGATCATAACCGTTCATTTTTATTTGAGATATTTTGTAATAAATTCATCATAACTGTTCGTTGGATTGGATTTATAGATGGATATGAATGCTATTTTTTAATAGATTGATTATAATCATTCATTCTTATTTATTTGAAATTTTTTTAACAAATCGATTATAACCGTTCGTAGAAATTTTTTTTTTTTATTCCTTTTTGATTTCGTCTGTTATTCCTATACGCTTTTATATATATAGTATATATATATATATATAATGTAAAATCTGTTTTTTGGTGGTTGGGTTCGGATTCATGTTCAGATTAGATATAGATAAAATTTATATTCAAATTCCACTATGTTGAATTTTTTATTTTTAATATCAGAATTTAAAATTATATATATTTGGTATGGAATAAATCAGCTCCAATCATATTTGTATTCCAATAAAATTTGGAATATCTGCGCCGATCGACATCCTTATCTATCTCGGCCTTATCATAGATAGAAGTGCCCCCATCCTGTACCCACTTTATCATATTCCTCTTTGGTTCGTTCACACGTGCCCCACTCGGAGTGGATAGAATCACTGACCAGGGCTCCGTTGCCATCCCAAGTCATCAAATGCGGTGGGCCCATGATGTCCTCAAGAGGGACTTGCCTTACTGGGATGGTTTTTGAACGTTATTAAGCTTTAATTAGTTCGCATAAAGAGGCAAGGTTGAACAGCCAATCAATCGTTTAGATATAGCCAACCTGGGTTGGGCTCCTCCCTCCAGCAACTAATTGTATGCTCACACGCGAGCAATCTCTGCAAATAACATTCAATTACAAATATCATAAACATGTTGCCTGGCTAAAAGGGAGGTAGAATTTTAGCTCTAATTTTTTTGATATTGATTAATGTATAATGAATTTCTTTAAATGTACCGATTAGCCTATTTTGCTGTCTAACAGGCCAGAGTGTGTGTGTGTGTGTGTGTCTTGGCAAAGCACGAGACACCAAAATATTCCTTATTGTTTAAACCTCTAGAAAGGGCAATTGCTGTTAATGGAATGGATCCATTTTGTCTAAACGGTAAGCCCTATTTGCACTCATGGGCTTCAAAAAATAAAACGTTTACTTCACTTTAATCATCTTTCTGTTGGCAGACTTAAAAGGTAGATGGCTAAATGAACCAATGTATCCCGATACATACAGAATTTGGCAGAGCAACATTAAGTCCATATAATGTATAACATTGAGGATTAAAGACAACTAAAATACCGAGCACAGAGAGTAAATAAGTAATATAATGGTTACAAGCAAATTTATAAAAGTTAAATTAAGTCGGTGGCTAAATTGTGTAGTATGTAAAGTATTATAAAATTTATTATTTTGGGAGTGTAATTTATCAAAAAAAAAAAAAAAGAAAAAGAAAAAAAAACTGGCATAATGACAAAGAACTTTCAACTTATGATAGTAGTTAATAGCGTGGAGCCCATGAGAAACAGTACACACTTCATTTTCAGTATTGACTGAGATTAATTATTATTTTTTTGTCCTCAAGTTGTCACCTGTCTGGCACCACCTCATAAAGAGCCGGCATGTAGTTGCTGTCGCCACCAACCAAATAATTTGGATTCATCCAACTAGTGTGTGTTGTAGAAAATGACACATATATTAATAATTAATAGCATTATGTGTAGCTTACCACGCATTTCACGATCTCGACCGCTAGTGTCATTCATAATTTTGCTCAAAGTGCCACTTGCACCTAATTTATATGGATCATGATCCAAGTTGGGACCAGCGCTCGTCCTCGTCAAGGATCCCATTTTGTATTAAGAATTGGATTGAAACGAGAAAGAGTTCAGTGATTCCCATGCGTTTAAGTGGAGAAAAAGCTGGTCGGATAGTTAAGGTAATTTTTGGAGTTCAGTTTTGCTGAATTTCAATCTCTAAGGTAAAATTTGATAATTCCATCCTAACTAGCTTTCAGTTATGAACATGCTATAATAAACCCTCCTCCAACCTATAACTGAATTAAGTATCGTCTCAGAGGATTATTTTTCCAAAAAATATACTTGATTGGAGAAAAATCTTCAGGGGCTGTTTGATTTTTTAGAAAAGTATGTTTATAGAAAATTAGTGTTTGTACCATGTAATGGGTGAGACATCTTTAAGACTTAAACTTCACTTACTGTAAGCAATTTTTATTGAAAAGAATCGAAATGAATCAGATCTTAAATTACGTTCCTTTGATTCTAACTTCAACTATCACACACGGTACAAAATTCTTCGTCGGGAGTCTATGCGTTAATGGTCATGCACAATATTTTGATTTTTCGTAAGAGTTTCTACGGACATCCCACATCTCATAGCCGCAGCCATATACAGATACTCGCATATAGGTGCGCTCCTTCAAGGATGTATATAGAGTCACATCTCGCGAAAATTACTACTTTGGATCCCATTAAGAGCTATAAGCTTAATCTCAATCATTGTACAGAGCATTACTCACCATAGAAACGGGATTGGAGCTAAGACTCCTCTATATAAACTGTAGAAAATGCTTTTTGACCAATCTAACCGTTTTTTTTTTACCATATTGAATCTTTTTTAAGAGGTCTCCGATCATAAAGATTGGATGCCCACTGTAGTAAACTGAATTTCGATATACCATACTGAACTTTAACTAAATTGAGTAAAGTACAGTGAAAAGTGATTTGGACATGCTTGGAATTGAGTTCCGAGATTTTCAGAATGATTGGTAGTGAACTAGAGCTTCGAGGACCAAAAATAATTTTTTTTAGAAAAACATGTCTGAGCTAGTGGACTCTCGGGGTCTGGACCTTGCCATCAGGATCCGGACCTTGAAGTTATTGTTCGGGCTGAAGGAATGTCAAAGTCCAGACCTCGATGCAGGATTCGGACATTGGACGCAAAATTCCTAAGATTTGCTTACGGGTTCTGGACCCTGGGATCAAGGTCCGGACCTTGCATGTGCAGAGTGTGCACTTGGTACGGGGTCTGGACCTTTGATGGAAGATTCAGACTGTCACGCTCGGGCCCCAGCGGAAGCCCACCCGGCACGTGCACAGACCCGCCGTGTACACCAAGCACCCCCGATGTACACAAGGCGTCTACAACAAATCTTTCAATAAAGAAAGTAAAGTACATCCTAAACTTGGTAATCAGAACAAGTATAACAATTCTATTGTATACAAAATCTATTACAATAGTCCATCCACAAGATATACATTAAGTTTGATACAAAAATGTACATCTTATGAACATCAAGGTGGTCACTATGCAACATACAAAAGTACACCTTTCGCCACTAAAACCCAAAAGAAAGGTGCCTCGGGTCCACCTATAGTAATATCGAAGAGGCTCTAGCTAGTCGCGATCCCCTTGCCGCAATTCCTAACCTCTCCCGTCGTGGAAGGCTTTGTAATAAAGACAAACAACCAATGGGGGTGAGAGCTATTAAACAATAGTTTCCAGTTGGTAAGCCGCCGAGAAAAGCGAAATACACCACTAGGTCAATAGAGGCAAAGAATAGTAAGCAACTATAGTATAAAGCATAGACATAATAACTGAAATGAAAATGTTCATTTACTATATGCCTCTGAGTGACTATGCCAACCAACATGTAAGTAGCTCTATTATCATCATGCTCATAAGGGTATATGAATCAATATACAAGTACAACTACTATGTATGCATCAACTAGGTGTGATGTATCTTGTTAAGTTCAACTAACATTTATCCAATCATGGGGGACTAACATGAGGAAACGTCCCGACTTGTGCCATGCCTAATGGTCCCGTGGTAGTCAACATTTCCTCGCTAGGAATGAGTCTCCCCCACGGCATCCCACTTTGGCGCCCAATCCCGCACGGCCGAGCATGTTGTCGCCAAGACTAAACTCCGGAGTGCCGGCTTGTAGGGAGCGACTCTCACAAGCTTGTGCGAATGAGCACAAGGGAAAACAAGCGCGATCAAATGCATACGAGTCCTCATACATCATGTCTAAAATATGGAATATCCAATAACGACCTAGAGGTCGAGTTCGTGTCATAATGTTATATCTAGTCCATCTTGGAGTAAGTATAATTTACTTAGTTCTAAAACATGTCTCAAACATGCAATGTATCATGTTCCTTTCATCCATAGCAATTATCAAGAAATGCCATTCAAGTTCTAGCCAAATAGGTAGTCCACTAACCATGTAGTGTCCAATATGATACAACCCAACTAACATGCATAAATACTTAAACAAGAGAAAGATAACTTGACATGCATGTTACTATTATGTATTCCTCTACTACATAGAGTATGCATATCTTCATCATAAGATGATTATGCCATATGCTCAAAAATTCTATATTGTCAAGAATATCATACTAAACCATTTACTAAGTTCTATAACAAGATAGAGGACATAGGGGGATTTCACCCATTTCGGTAAGGTCAAACCCACCGGATAACCGTCGAAAGCTCGATCGATTTCCAAACGAAGTTACCCTCTAGACCTCTCGTACCCTAAGAAAAATTTTCAAGGGTTAGAAGCTTTTAAAAAGCTCATCACGAAATTCACCAAAAATCAAAGTGAAAATAGGTAAAAATTACCTTAGATCAAGGAAAACTTGTTCCAAGTCCAAACCAAAGCAATGGAGCTTCAAATCCAACCTAAAAGAGTGTTCTACATCCATCAATTCCACCCGAAAAGCTCCCAATAGGAAAATTCCAAAATAAACCCTAGTTTCCATACAACTAGGTTTTCTACCAAAAAAATTCTTACAATTCTCACAATTAGAAGATGCAAGAAAACTACTAACCTCAACTCAAGCTCCAAACCAAGCTATAAGATGCTAGGGTTGAAGTTTAATCCTCACAGAAGCTCCTTCCTTCAATCCCGAGCTCCTCTCCAAAGCGTAAATGCATGCATGCATGGAGGAGATGAAAAAAGGAGGAACAATCCAAGAATTAGGAGGGTTGGAGCAAGAAATCCACGGGAAGAAGAGGGGGAAAAGCTTTCATTCTCTGCTCCTTCACTTCTCTCCAAATGAGAGGAATAGAAAGGGTGAAATGGAAATAATCCCATTTGCACAAATCCCACATAAGCCCCTCAAACAACAAAAATTATAAAACTACACGAAACAGTTTCTGCACCACTGCGTACCGGTACACAGATTGGAGTACCGGTACTCGGGCAGTTCCGGTACCCGAGATTCAATTCTGCAAAACCCGAACGTTGGAAACCAAAGGCTCCTACTAGGTTCCGGTACCTCCCGTTTTAGTACCGGTACTAAACAAATCAGTATGGGTACTCAGCCGAGTTCCGCAAAATCCGAGAGCTGTGCCAACCCTTACGCAACACGGTTCCGGTACCCAAACTTGGTACCGGTACGCAATAGCCAAAAGTGCAGTTTTTGCAAATTTTGGCTTTCGAAGTCGGTTTCTGTACTAATTAAGCCCCAAAAATGTTCCAAAGCTCTCTAAACTCAATTAAAACTCCTAGAATAGTTTATAGTACCATTACTCACACTAGAACTCCGCAATTTGCAGAGGTTCAGTGCACCACATCCTCCCCTCCTAAAAAAGGGTTTCGTCCGTGAAACTAGAAATCAAATAATACCTTAAGCATCCATCTGAAAAAGATGGTGATAACGCTCCCGCAGCGCACTCTCCAGTTCCCAAGTAGCCTCGCGCTCCTCGTGGTTGCTCCAAAGCACCTTCACATAGGGAATCTCACGATTGCGGAGTTTCTTCACCGCGCGAGCTAAGATCCTCACAGGGTGCTCCTCAAAACTCAGATCTTCAGGCAACTCCAATGGTGTGAAATCCACTACATGAGCTAGATCAAAAACATACTTCCGGAGCGTTGAAATATGAAACACATTGTGTACTCCTGATAGGCTCGGCGGCAAAGCAAGCCGATATGCTACCGGGCCTACACTCTCCAAAACCTCGAAAGGTCCAATAAATCGAGGACTTAACTTTCCTCGAATACCAAATCTCTTGATCCCCTTCGTCGGCGATACTTTTAGGAAAACGTGATCTCCTACCAATTCTCGCCGACGCTTGTCCGCATAACTCTTTTGTCGACTTTAAGCCGCAACCAATCGTTCTCGAGTAAGTCGAACCTTGTCTTCTGCTTCTTGAAGCACATCAAGGCCTAAAACTAACCTTTCACCTACCTCACTTTAGTGGAGGGGTGATTGGCACTTTCTTCCATAGAGGGCTTCAAAAGGTGCCATTTTGATACTTGCTTGATAACTATTGTTATAAGCAAACTCCGCCATAGGTAGATGTTGATGCCATCCGTCTTGAAAATCCAAAACACATGCCCGAAGCATGTCCTCCAAAATCTGAATGGTACGTTCTGACTATCTATCACTTTGAGGGTGGAAAGCGGTGCTGAAATCCAATCGCGTGCCAAGTGCCTCATGGAGGCTCTTCCAAAAGTGCGATACAAATCTAGGATCTCGATCCGATACAATAGAGATAGGCACTCCATGGAGTCGCACAATTTCATCATGGTATACTTGAGCAAGCCTCTCTCCAAAACAAGTAGTGTGAATAGGAATAAAATGCGCCGATTTGGTCAACCTATCCACAATCATCCAAATAGCATCATACCCAGCTTGTGAGCGAGGCAAACCCATAACGAAATCTATAGTGATCCGCTCCCACTTCCACACGAGTATAGGCAAACTCTGAAGCTTGCCCACGGGAAGTCGATGCTCGGCCTTCACCTGTTGGCACGTCAAACACCGTGCCACGAATTCTTCAATATCTTTTTTCATTTCGGGCTACCAATAGAGCAACTTTAAATCTTTATACATCTTAGTGCTATCCGGATGCAAGGCATAAGGCGCTCGATGAGCCTCGATCAAGATCTCCTCTTTGATCCCTTTATCCGGGGTACAAAAAGTCGGTTTTGAAATCGAAGTATTTCATGATCATCCAAAAGAAAACCACCGGCGTGCCCCTCTTCAATTTTGGACCGAATCTTTTGCAAACTAGAATCTTGAGTTTGCTTTTCTTTTATCCTCTCCAGCAGTGTTGGTTGCACAACCAAGGACATCAATCTCAAAGGGGTGTCGGGGGTTACAACCTCCAACTCCATCCGTCTCAACTCCGCTAGTAAAGGTGGATGAGTAGTGATCAACATCGCCAAATTCTCTATTGATTTGCGGCTTAAAGCATCCGCTACAACATTTGCTTTTCCCGGATGGTAGAGAATGGTCAAATTATAATCCTTGAGTAGCTCCAACTATCTTCGCTGCCTCAAGTTTAATTCCTTTTGTGTGAAGAGGTATTTCAAACTCTTATGATCTGTATATACCTCGCAACGCTCACCATATAAATAGCGACGCCATAGCTTTAAGGCAAAGACTACAGGCGCCAATTCCAAGTCATGGGTTGGATAATTTTTCTCATAATCCTTCAATTGTTGAGAAGCATAAGTAATTATCTTCTCGTCTTGCATCAATACACAGCCCAATTGTAGTACACCGAACTTCTACAAATTATGGAGTTCCGGTGGAAAAATAGCATGAGAGGCTATATGTGAGGCTTCGGCCAAGTCTGGGACTTGTGCGAAGTATTTTCGGCGCAAATGAGGCGCGAAAACGGACTTCGAAAAGTTAAAACTGCTGAACTTGTGAAGTCTGCAGTGGGATTCCGGTATGAGGATCTCCATACCGGTACTGAAGTGATTAGTACCGGTATGCTATATGGTATACCGGAATGCAATGGCAGAATTCAAAAATCCAGCTCTCGGGTTCTGCGGAATTCCTCGTGGTATACCGGTACGCCAACCCGTATACCGGTACGCCAACCCGTATACCGGAATACAGTGAGCAGAATGCTGATTTCGAAGGGTAATTTGGTAATTTCACTGAGGTGGGCTTACATAAAGGGGAACCCTTCCCCTTTCTCCTTTGAAAACATACCAACACACACAGGGAGAGAGGGAGAGAGAAACTCCTCTCCCTCACTACTACTTCTTCTTCTTCTCCTCCAAATTGGAGATCTTGGTGGAGATCAAGCTTGGGAAGCTTGGAGGAGTGAAGAATCGAGCTCGTGCATGCATGGTGACTTGGTGAGCTCGCGGATCCGAGGTGAGTCCTTGGATTTGGTAGTTAGGGTTTCGGATTTGGGGCTAAGGAATGAGATTTTGGAGACCCTTGGCTAATCTAAACTACAAATGGTAGAGATTAGCAAGAGATTTTGGATTTTGCCATGAATTTGGGAAACCCTAGGTTGAAAGAGGGATTTTCTTGTGGAGGGTTTTAAAAATATTTTAATCCTTTAGAACCCTAGTTGGGGTTTAGTAGAGCATATGGGACAACTCCATTTTGAGTGATTCCAAGATATGAGATCGTTATGAGTTCGACTCGGATTAACGAATCCTTCATGTGTGTTAGGGCTAGGAGCTTGAAGAGCAAGCTTGAGGCCAAGGAAAAGAGCCCGATTGCAAGTGTCTACAAGCAATCGGAAGAGTGTAAGGTGGGTTTGTGTTTACCGAAGTGATTAGGTCACTTCCATGTCGAAAGAGTAAAGTATATTTATTTTACTTGATGCATGTAATGGTAGGTTAATTGGCAAGTGGTATATATATATGAATGTGTAGATCATATGATGTTAATACCATACCTACCATAGATTGAAATTGTAGGCATGTGGAACACATTGTTACAAATAGACGTGTGTATGCCTAGGTGAGAACATAGCGGTGAGCTAGTTTTCTCTACATGATAGAGAACTTGACATGTAGTTAAACAAGGGCTAGATGCCACGTAAATTGGAAATCCTAGCGGTGGACAACTAGGATAAGAAAGAACTATAATGTACATGTTGGCATTAGATATATATATATATATATATCAAGATGATTTGAGCCATGGGCTCACCTTGCATGTAAAAGAATCTAAGTATTTCATAATAATATATATACTTGAGAGATGATGCATGCATGTTAAATCTAGTGTTATTAAACATAGGTTGGAATGTGATAGTACATAACCTAGTGTTATTAAACGTAGGTTGGAATGTGAAATGAACCTAGTGTCATTGAACATAGGTTGGAATGTATGTGAACCTAGAGTTATTGAACCTAGATTGAGACAACATAGTGATAGGAAGATCACTTAAACAGGACTATTGAACCTAATGTTATTGAACATAGGTTGGAAAATATAGTGGTAGGTTGACCACTTGGACACGGCAATATGAACCCAGAAGAGGTTTGCAACATAGGGTAATGATGAACCCTTGAGATGTGAAAGTGGATTCCGGAATCCCAGAACTGGTAACTTGTAATCTTGGTATCAGCTGGTGGGTGCGACTATTTCGCCGCCAAGAGGGCTAGATACTTGTGGTGGGTGCGACTATTTCGCCGCCAAGGGGCTAGATACTAGTGGCGAGTGCGACGGTTCGCCGCCCGGTGATCGAGGCCATTGTTCGGCGAGTGCGACGGTTCGCCACCGGTTGACTGAAGCCATCGTTCGGCGAGTGCGACTATTTCGCCGCCAGGTGGTAAAGTCAGGTTGGGCGGTGGCCCACTATTTGACTCAAGAGTGAGTCAGTGAAGGTTTGACTAAATAAGTAAACCTTAGCTGGGCTGTGGCCCAAGGATATTTGACTCAAGAGTGAGTCGGTGAAGGTTTGACTAAATAAGTAAACCTTAGCTGGGCGGTGGCCCAAGGATATTTGACTCAAGAGTGAGTCGGTGAAGGTTTGACTAAATAAGTAAACCTTAGCTGGGCGGTGGCCCAAGGATATATGACTCAAGAGTGAGTCGGTGAGGGTTTGACTAAATAAGTAAATCTTAGTTGGGCGGTGGCCCAAGGATGTTGACTCTAGAGTGAGTCGGGTAAGGTTTGACTAAAGTAAGTAAACCTTAGGAGGGTGGTAACCCGTTAATGATAGACTCGAGAGCGAGTCGAGTACGGCTTAGCTAAGGTAAGTGAACCTTAGGAGTAGATTGGTTATGAAATGGGTAGTGGAATAGCAGTCGAAAATATATTGCATGGATTTCATTATCACATTTGTTGAAGCATAGCATGTTTACTTTCGTATATTGTAAAGTTATATGCTTATTGGTTATGTATATGTACTAACTCATGCTTGTATGCTTTCTTTGGACCTGGTGGGTCGAGCTCCTCTCTTGGGTGGCCTTACCCACTGGGAACTATTTTATATAGTTCTCATCCCACTATTTTTTAGGTCCTCACGTGAGCGGCGCGGCGGCGCGAGGGAGGGGCGTAACTCAGTAGTTAGCGTCCTACAACTGTGACCAGAATAGAAGTACCCTCTACTCCATAGTTTAGGGGTATTCGAATAAATGGAAATGTAATAATAATTCGATTGTATTTGGAAAGAAAGAACAAAGACAGAAAAAATGTAATATGTGGTTGTATTGCGAATGCTTGTAATAGCATAGTAGTTTATGATGCTTTCCTTATGCAATCTTTGTATGAATTCTGTTCCTGTTTGGAACCTCTTGAATTATACTGGTTGTGACGCCTTGGACGTACAGGGAAAACTCTGTCCGTTCGGCGGATCTGGGTCATGCGCCCGTGCGTTTTGTCCTTCCACCTACTTGGTGCTAAGGCACGGCGGGGCATGACAGATTGAGGTGGTATCAGAGCATAGAAACGGTCTAGGTGGACCTAAGGAATCCTAGGATGAAAAAAGACCCTAGGAGTGTAAACTCGTGAGAGACGAGGACTTGTGATGTGCGGCGAAAGGGTAATCGATTGGGTCGTGTATTGGTTATGCCTCTAATAGGATGTTAGAGGTAGATTTAAGGCGTGGTTTATTCTCAGCTAAGTGTGTTCATGTTGGCGCGCGACAACATGAACCCAAGGGATGAGAATAGGCGCCCTTGTGTGACTTTCGCCTAATTTGTGTCCGTAATTGGAATCATGTTTATACTTGGCCTAGAAGGTTGAGGATACTGACGGAAGTTGTCGTGTTTCAGGATACGATGGCGTCACGTGGGCGATCTTCGACGAGATCAACACATGATGGACCTAGTGGGGTCCCTGTGCAATCTGGGGCAAGTGGAGACCCGGAACTTCGTGAACAGTTGGCCACACTGGTTGGAGTGGTGCAACAACAAGCTGAGATGGCACAGCGATAGCAGGAGGCTGCCGTGCGCCAGGAGGAACGGATCAGGAGACTCCATAGGACCGTGGAGCGATTAGCACGTCGTGTACCATCAGGAGCCGCGGCGGGTACCTCGCAAGTAAATGCTGGTGCCTGGGCCCCTGATTTTGTGGAATTGGAAACGGAGAGGGAGCGAGCTTTAGCTGCCCTCATGACATTCAAGGAATTCAATACGCTTACCTTCGACGGGGAAGAAATGGACCCGTGGACCGTAGAAACGTGGATCGATTCTATGGAGTCCCTGTTTGAGGACTTGTACACCTTGGAGCGAGACAAAGTGCATTTTGTCGCACACTGCTTGCAAGGGTCGGCAAAGGCGTGGTGGAAGGGGGTCCGGCGAGACCGACCTTCTAGTCTCCCTCCGGCGACTTGGGAGGAATTTCGAGGACTGGTGTTCTCTGCCTACTTCCCTGATAGTGAGAAGAGAAAGCTTAGGAAGAATTCAGGAAGCTGAAACAAGGTGATCGCTCGGTGAGAGAGTACGAGAGAGAGTTCTCTCGCATTGTAAATTGTATCCCTTATGTGATACGGGATGACAAGGACAAGGCTGATTGTTTCGTGCGCGGACTTCGGCCTGAGATTTTTAAGGTTGTGCATCCCTTCAAACTGCAAACCTTTGTCGAGGTGCTGGACCGGGCCCTGTGGGTGGAGCAGGGCAATGCATTCGTGCAAGAGGAGCGCGAGTTTTATGACAAGGAAATAGAGATGGGTCGACCATCGAGTAAATCTGGTGGACAGTCGAGTTCCAGACAAGTCCCGACACGTTCGCGTCGACGATCTCGTGCCCCGGGGACCTACCATACTTGGTCCTCGGCGAGTTGTGTTATTTGTGGGGGCCCTCATCACCCACAACAGTGTGATCAGCGGGAGGGCAAGTGCTTCAGGTGTGGGCAACCGGGCCATACACGGGATGAGTGCCTGCAGGAGGATAGCCGAGCCCTGACACTTGCGACGGCCTCTTCTGCTCCAAGACAGTTCGCGGGTGTATCACCAGCGGTAAGGTTTGGTGAGCATGCATTGATGTTGAGGCAACCTGAGGGTTCGCGTCGGGCGCCAAGTGGCCATGGGTACGTGACTCAGGTGATGGAATCTACTGCTGTCGACGGCGTCATAGCAGGTATGTTTTGATTGCTGAAAACATATGTAGAGCATAATGTGACACTGGAGCTTTACATGCAATTGTTGTGGTCTGTTACTACTATGCAAGTGTAATTGTAGCCAGGACCAAGGTTATGGGTAAGGATAGATACCCAGCTATGCTCGTGTCATGGAGGCATGCATTACCGCTGGTGCGGCTAGAGATTTTGATGATACCGGCAAATTGCGGGTGTTGCGCCTAGTTGACGGCTTGAGGTAACAATGATTGTAAGCGAGCTAACTCTCGATATTAGGGCAATGTGAGTAGCCAATTGCAAGAGTCGAGTTATGACGTTTGAGAACGTGTTAATAGTTCGCAGATCCTGAACATCGTTATAGTGGATCGATGACGGTTGTGAATTGATAAGGTGATCGCCAAGACATGGCGAGTGGGCCTTGCTGTACCACAAATTGAGGTAGGTTGTGGTACTCGCAATGTGAGTGAGCATAAGCGTGGTAGCTTAGTGCTTGTGGATAACGCGAATAAACATAGTAGCGTGGGACGCTCGGGTATAAGTGCTCGTGGAATATTGGTTCCTGGTTAGCCGAGAGGGTTTGTTGGCAGTAGCACTTGGGCATTACTAGGTGTGAAGGAGGCCAAGAACCGCTTGAAGGCTAGTGGCTCGCACTGGGTGCTTAGGAGCCGGTAAAGACTGTTGTCGCTTGGTATAGCGTGCGGGACACGTATAGCGACGGTATAGGGTATTGCTTAGGGATGATCCGTGCCCGGACCATTGTGGACTGTGGAGCCTGGGGCTTTATGGACAGGCGCAGTCAGCTGTGTGTGACAGCTGCCCGAGACCTGAGGGTAGGGCAGAGACTTATGGTCGGGGCGGTAGTCCAAGCGATGACCCGAGAGCGTGGAATGCCACTTGTAAGACCATATGAATGGTAGTACACCGAGTGTCACGCCCCGGGCTAGTTTAGATGCGGAAAACGGGTCAATTTTTTTTTTTTTGAAAGTCTAGCCCGCGCAGTGAACAGACCCGCCACAAATACAGGCACCTCTGTCTACACGGACAGAGTCTCTCCTGTATTTGCACGGCGTACCAACAACATACAACAGGATCACAATCACACTTACATTCACAATAATCCACACAATACAACCATAGAGTATATTTGCATACAACTATCCTTACATGCCTCTAAGCACTCCTTAAGCGAAGGATGATGCAATGCACAGTACAATAAACATCCTATTAAAAATTGCTTCCCACACAAAAGCTTTGTTTTCAAATTCTAATAAGCGTTAAAAGAAATCCATAAAAACCTTTTAAAACTATTTCCACACGGAACTTCATTTTGAAAACCAGCTACCACGATGGGTAGACACCCACACGATAAAACACAAGTCAAATGCTGATAATCCAAATTATGCATAGGGAATTCATCATCTTATACAATTTATAAGCATTCAAATTGATCATCTAACTGAACCATTTATATATCTATCTGACTACTAATGCGGATAAGGAAAACATAACCAAGGTGATGACCGCTAATGCAGTCTAGCTAGATCGTCCTCACGTCGAACCACGAACTGAACTCCTCGCTCGAGGTACCTGGGAAAATGGGGAGTGAGAAACCACAACGAGGTTTCTCAGTGGGTACAACCGAGCCACAGGGGCATGTCGTAATCACTGAGAAACAAAGGAGATATGATAACAATATAATCAGAGATCTACAGTAGCTGTGTCAGTATGAACAGAATAAATAATCAAAACGCTACTGTACAGGAAAAACTAAGCTGCATATGCATCAATGGAATGAAAACTCAAAATACCCAATCTGAGTTGCCTGCCAGTTGGTCCGAGACCCCAGGCTTGCTTGTCACATTACTTGCACCCGATCTAACTCATGCGCCCGCAGGTCGACTCATCCGGATAGTACACCCTTGATCGGTGGCCAAACCGATCTGGTCTCATGAATACACGCTGTGCAGTGACTAATCATGCGATATGCTCAATAAAAAGCCGGCAAGAAGCCGATACCTGGCCGAAGCCACATCTCAGGCGAAAGGAACGCCGCATCCTGATCAAGCAGATGGAATCAAAGCCGGCAAGAGGCCGGTACCTGGCCGAAGCCACAATAGAGGCGTATGAACGCCAAATCCTGATCAATCAGATCGAAACACACGACGAGAGAATCGATGTGTTGCCTGGACAAGAAGTCCACAGATCATCAATGAATAATCCTGCTCTACATGTCCATAACCACAAATATACTATGCAAGTAAGGTAAGAATGAACGAATGCTGTAAAGAAGGAATCGACATGTAGAGCTATATAAAAGGAGAGACAGGGAACAGTGATACCGACTACTCCGAAGGCTCACCCACCTGTCGTACTCGCGTCGGGAACCTGGACGCGAAGCAGATCAACCGGACCTACGATAGGTCTCACACAAACCCCCAAAACCTGAGACTCGGTTTCCTTGAAACCGATCTCCGAACAACACCGGAAGTCCCAAAAATGACATTTTGACCCTTCCTCGGGAAACGCATTATATCTTGCGATCCGTCCGTCAGATTTCCGAACGGATTGCGCCAGCGCGATCAGCACTGCCGAGACATCAAACTCATGATTTTGTTTCATTCGATTTGATTGATGATTCGCCGATCAATAATCTCCTTTACGGTTCACATGTATAATCACCATTTGGTCCCTCAACCATAAAGTAGGCTTTTCTCAGAAACCGTTCGTCAAATTCGAACTCCGTTAGTGCCATCGAGTCCAAAATAATCGGACGGTTGAAAACAAGCTATTGGATTACTATGTACGGAGTCCGATACACTCCGAAAGCCAACTCTAATCATCGGTCTCTCCGGAAAATCGGAGTTACTATTCACTTAAGGGAATATTGTAAATCGCGTAACTCTTTCATTTTAACTCGTTTTCACTCGGAACTTGACGAGCGATTATGTAATTAAAATACACATAAAAACATCGTCAACGGAGAGTTAAATTATATAATAAAATCTCGGTCTTTACATCATTCCCTCCTTAAAAGAAGTTTCGTTCCCGAAACTTGAATACATTTACCCCTCAAGTAAATGTGGATAACGTTCCCGCATAATCATTCATGCTCCCATAACGCTTCGCGCTCCTCATGATTAGCCTATTGAACTTTAACATACGGAATGCTCCGGTTCCGCAGTTGTTTCTCCTCACTTGCCAATATCCGCGTCGGAGCCTCATCGTAGGTCAGATCCTCCCGAAGCTGAATAGTCGTCGGACTGCTGACATGGGACGGATCAGAAATATACTTCCGAAGTATGGACACGTGGAAGACATCATGTACTTGGGCGAGACTCGGAGGTAGAGCCAATCTGTACGCCACCGGACCAACGCGCTCCCAGATCTCAAACGGTCCCACATATCTCGGGCTAAGCTTGCCCCTCAAACCGAACCGTTTGATCCCTCTGGACGGTGAAACCTTGAGCAGAACATGCTCGCCGACCTGAAACTCCAGATCACGACACCGATGGTCCGCGTAGCTCTTCTGCCGACTCTGTGCAGTCAATAATCACTCTCTAGCAATGCGAATCTTTGTCTCTGCATCCACCACCAAGTCCGGCCCGATCACGCGGCGTTCTCCGATGTCGTCCTAACTGATAGGGGACCGACATCGACGCCCATATAAAGTCTCATTCAGTGCCATCCCAATGCTCGCCTGATGACTGTTGTTATAGGCGAACTCCACCAGTGACAGGTACTTGAACCACCCGTCACCATAGTCCAGGACGCATGCACGTAGCATATCCTCAAGAGTCTGAATAACTCGCTCAGACTGTCCGTCGCTCTAGGGATGGAAAGCCGTACTGAAGTTTCGCTTCGTACCCAAAGCTTGCTGTACACTCTTCCAAAACTGGGACAATAACTCCCTACTCAGAAATTCAAGGTCCACCCAACACCGGTCCGCGTAGCAATAGCTAACTCAACTACGTCATAGGTTCACGCAGGAAAGTCTCTCAACACCACAAGTCGGAGTATATTTTCGGAGGCCGAAACGACGCACTCCGATTAGCTCACTTCGTCAATCAGTTCTCCACGAACGAAATGCATCGTTGTCCTAACTCCTGCATCAATAACACTCACCTCGGAGACCACAGTCTCCCACCAGTTTGAAATACAAATGGATCGAAGTCAAACCTTTAGCATCGATACCCGCTTGCGGTATCCGACACTCCTATGTCTAAGATCTAAACCGTCCGCCTAGACCAAAAGGTCTAAGGCTACCTCAATCAGTTGCGCTCGACCATTTAGTCAACTACAGGTACATGCGATTCAATATAAAAATCCACGCGTGTCCGTAACAGGGTCGCCAATCGCGACAAGCAATCTAAATCATCAATGAAGCTCAACATCTGTCTCCACGAAACCCGATCGCTGAAATCCGCATGGGACCAGCGATGCAATGTTCCATACCACATCCGATGCCTGTCTCAACGAGACCCAGATGCATCAATCGTCAAGTGACCAGAAGAGCAATCCACTCTCATAATTATCCGTGTTTAACCACGTCATGTACATTGTACTCAAACACCTGCATCAACTTCTGAGCCAAAGGCCAGGCTCAGTCCACGTGCCTAGCAAAGTTTACACCTTCTAGGAATGCAATATAAATTGCGACTGAGGGCGCATTATCCCCTTAACTACGCGAGACCTGGCTACTGGTTCGTATACAACCAGACCATCACCGAAGTACATACCATTTGGTGAGGTTAATCCATCATTTATCTAACCTTTCCTAGGGATAACTCAGAACACACCGCGTGGTCGGAGGTGACCATGATTCTAACCTTTGCATGAGATCATCCATAAAGGTTATCTACACGGGAAACACAATATCCCAATCCAAATACTCCCAAAAGAGGGGTAGGGCATTTCGTCCTGACTTTTGACAATACGTTGTTGCAGCCAACGCATTTATCAAAAGAAAAGCGAAATACCATAGATCCATCTTCAACACCACGTTGGAGAAGTGACACCAGCACGAAATCATCCAATCTCACAATGCTGCACCAGAGTGCACCACAACATTAATAAATATTGACTACGGAAGTCGATATTCGAGATTGGACCAGCCATCGAGCCAACTCCCTAGGAGTTCTATGGCTCCAACAACAGGAATAGGAACTATCCATGACATAGAGTCGCCAACTGCATAAGCTAAATGCGATCAACAACTCGACTTTCGAGCCTTACACAATTCCACAAATTACCCTTAAGGTATTCCAATTATCCTATAGAGCTTCATCCTCTATGCCATAAGCATACATACACCATGTGCCTTCCCATACCACACTAATTTAGGTGTTGGGATCGCCTCACACCACACGTACTCCACAAAAAACCTGACATTGAAGCTATGTTATATCCAATCCTGGCTACGCCAGTAGGTGTAAAGGTCACAAGAAGACCAAAACAGTTGCACTGACAAATCCACCAAAGGACATTTAAATATGACTCAAGCGAGAAAGACCTTCTTAGCTCGCTTCGCAACATGGACAGACTTTAGTCTTATGAATCAGGCGAATTCTCGCCCATATACTCACATGAAATCAATTACCTTGTCTGAAACTGAAGTTCAGGGTCAATAAGGGGCCCTATAACAATCTCGATACACTCCAACCAATCTAAAGATCGGGTTGATCTAACAACTTAACCGAAGAAAGAGGAAAACCTCATAAACTATCACCAAATAGACACCACGGTCATACCCACCAAAGTTAAAGTTCTACTCATATCGCAACCGCACGAACGGTCGGTGAACAAACCTCGGGCCGCGCATCAGCAGCCCACGCAATACTCGTGGTCAAAGCTACACAAATCATAATCTCCACAGAGATGCCTGTAATTGTACATGAGCTCTAAATAGGGAGTAGGCACTAAAGCCATACTCACAAAACCTGAGGAAACAATATCTGCATTGCAGTCGCCCAAGCGATTGCACTTCAATCCTCGAGCTATACTCACACAGCTCCATCAACAGTCGCGACTGTAACCGCACACTGTATCGTCTCCATAGAGATACCCGCAGTGGACCTCGTGCTCTACATGGAAAGTGGGGCCGAGAAATCACGGCTCAGCCGTCAACTAAGGCCCAGCAGATGCCACTGCCTGGAACCTCAATGTCAACATCTGTCCCGAATGGTTTTACCAGGTGCACATCACACTACCACTCGATATCTGTTAGGTAATCCGCCACCACTCCCAGTAAAGGCACAAGTCTGCACCGCAACTGCAAAACAAACACGGGGTAACAAAACAACAATAAACCTCGAGTTAATAAAACTCGACCAACTTACCGGGATTCAATCCCACAACCCCGTGCTCTCACGTGCTTATAAACCTTAGGTCTTCCTAGGGTCATCCTAACCAGTGGTTCAGTTAGATAGGTTGTGAATGTAGTTGTGATTGTTCATGCTCTGATACCATCTTAATCTGTCACGCCCCGGGCTAATTTAGATACGGAAAACGGGTCAATTTTTTTTTTTGAAAGTCTAGCCCGCGCAGTTGTCACGCCCCGGATTACTCGTTTCCCCGGGCTCGCCAACAGATCCGCCGTATACATAGATTTGTCTATGTATACGAAGCGATAGCTAACCTGTAAACAAACATACAAGCAACTACAAGAGATATAGAGCTGAAATAAAACATACTAAACACAAAAGTCACATGTACGTATAGGATCCAAGATACAACAGTCCCTCCAGAACCAAAATAGGAACAAGTCCACAGTATATGTACATGGCTCAACTCAAAAAATAAACTATCTCCAGTAGGGTCCTAGGAACAACAGGGACAGGTAGGGATCTAGCTCGCGACTCCCTTACCTCGATCCGCAGAAATAGGCGCAGCAGCCGCAACATAAGAAGGCTCTGCAAGAAAAAGTGGCAACAATGGGTGTGAGAACTACTATCAAAAGAAGTAGTCCTCAGTGGGTACCAATACCGACCTCAACGGTCCACCCACTAAGTCTACGAGACTAACAGTATAGCTGGTAGGTAAAGAACAATCAAATAAGCTGGAATAAACTCCACAGCTACCATGCCACTACCCTACCACTATCCCAGTCCAACTCTCAAAGTAAAAGCATCACCAACCAATAGGTAACCAGCACTAACCCAATCCACAGGGACTGTAATACGCCCGTCCCGCCTGTCTAAGCAACACCGTACGCTACCTCAAAGGCACTGGGTGGAGAGCGAGAGTCCCACCGGGACTAAGACGACATCAACGCAAGTAGCCAGGCTCCGGAGCGGCACTCATGGGCGCTACCCAAACGAGTATGCAAGCGTGTCTCTGTCGAGCTCAATCAGGCTCATACAGGCTAAGTCACTATAAATGGGTCAAGTCGGTCTAACAACCAAGGCTCACGTACTCTCAGTACAATCTGATACCAGAAAAGGGATCTGGGTCCACCGTCGGCCCCGACGGCACCCGGTAAAATAAAACAGCCTAACCCTGCTGTAAACACAAGCTCGGCATCCCAGCACAAGCGTAAACTCGTCCTACAACGTACTAAGTATCCACCTCACACTAACAGCGGTGATACAAGAACAGAAACGGCTCCTAGAGCTAAATCTGATAAAAGTTCGAAAAGTGACGGTTGTATGTTCGCAAGTTTTCTCCTAAGTCAATTCCCAGTTCAGCATGTGAAGTCATGTCTATAAATTATCAATTTATGCTCCAAATTCAGATTTCATAATAATACATGCAAATTCATGAATTCGAGCTACTAACATGATTTAACAGATGATAAAACAGCATGCTGCACTCTCTACAACTTAGGAGGAAATCCGGCGATTTCGGTAACATTAACCCACCTCAAAAGCTATCCAACAACGGCTAGGAGTCGAGTGGAAGGCCTCCAAACAACGCCGGGTGAAATCGAGCTCAAATCTGCAACCTCGCGATTCGGACCCACCTGCTCAACGTTCTGGGCGCCCAGAACATCAGCCCAGAACTGCAGCCTGGCAGCACAACCCACATGGATTCAACATACGATAAAATCCAAATTCTAAGTCCAAATGCAGTGAAATTTGGCTCAACTCACCAGCAGGGGCTCAAGAACATACCCTCCAAATTTCAGCCAAAACGGAGTTCGACTCGATGTCCAAAAGGTCCACACACTGAACCGGATTCACTTCTGGACCCTCCTGCACATGGATCCAGAAGTTTCAGCACTTAAGCAAATCTCAAAAACAGCAAGAATTCAGGGATTCCAACGAATCTAGCTCATGGAAAAGGGTCACAAACCTCCCAAATACAGTGATGGAACAATCCAAAACCTCTCCAAAGATTCTCACAAAGATCTGGATTCAAAAATCCAAGAAATTCCATCAATGACCCAAAAATTCAGCACTTAAGCAATTACTCAAAATCTGAGCTAGAACTCACCTTTGAATCCTCAATTCAGGTGGGAAGAACCTCCAAACCAGTAAGGAATGAGGAAGGACCAATCTTCACTTCGTAATCCCAGCTCCCAAGAGATTGGATCCAAAAGATCAAAGGAAAAACCCAAGTTTCAGCTCAAGAACACAAGGGGTCCAGTGAAATATCAACTGTAGCTTACATACCTGTCCAAATCACGATTGGAAGGGTTCCACGTCTTCCTCTACGACTCTTCTATCCAACAAACCAAATTTCGAAGGATTTGAACACTCCCTCACTGCACACGAGCCAGAACACCACGGCTCGACGATGCAGTTCCAGCAGGAATCCAAGGTCTTCAATGGAGGAAGATGAAATTTGGGAGAGAGAGGGTTTCCTTGCAAAATCCTGGGTTCACCATGAAGAGGGGAGAAAAAGCCTCAGGGGAGGTCGTCCACTTCTCTTATGGACAAAGGATTTCGGTGCAATAAGCCTCAAGAACAGAAATGCCCTAACCTGTTTCTCAGCAGGAAAACCTCACAATCGGGCGCCCGAAACCCAAGAAGTGGGCGCCCGGTTCTTCAGCCTGCACAAAGCTGGAGCATCGGACTCTCCGCCGCGATCCGGTGCGCCCTAACCTGGTCCGGCGGATTTCACCAACCAATCGACACGTGTCAAGCGGATCGATACTCACGAGGTAGGATTTCCGGATCCACTTTCCGGGCGCCCGAAACCTAGATCCGAAATGACTTAGCAGTTTCAGAAAACGAGCACTCATCATCTGGGCGCCCAAAACAAGACTTCCGGGCGCCCTAAAGTTCAAAAGCCCAAAACTCCAGTTTTGGCTTACTTCGGCGCTCCGAGTCCGTTTTCGCGTCTATTTGACGCCGAAACGACTCCGACTTGTCTCGACCTTCTCTAGAAGCGTCGAACAGTCTGGGATACTGCAGTCATTCCGTCAGTTAGGCCCCAGGGGTACTACATCCTCCCCCCTACGAAAAGTTTCGTCCTCGAAACTCAACTCATACCTCAAGAAGGCAGCTCGAAAAGGTAGGGGTAGGATTTCCTCATCACCGCCTCCGGCTCCCAAGTCGCCTCACGCTCCTCGTGATTACTCCACTGCACTTTCATGTACGGTATGACTCGGTTGCGCAATTCTTTCGTCTCGCGAGCAAGAATCCGCACCGGTCGCTCCTCGTACTGCAGGTCCTCAGCCATCTCAAGTGGGGTGAAGTCAATCACGTGGGAGGGGTCGAACACATATCTCCTCAGGGTCGAGACATGAAACACATCATGGACTCCAGAGAGTCGCGGTGGTAGGGTGATCCTATATGCTACCTGCCCCACTCGCTCTAACACTTCGAACGGGCCAACAAACCGTGGACTGAGCTTTCCATGAACTCCAAAACGGCGAATTCCTCTGGACGGCGAGACTTTCAGAAACACATGATCACCAATCTGGAACTCCAAGTCTCGTCTCCTAGTATCCGCATAGCTCCTCTGTCGACTCTGGGCGGTCTCAAGACGTGGTCGAACCATCTTGACCTTCTCTTCCGCTTCCAACAAGATATCGGGACCCAAAGTCTTCCTCTCACCCACATCACTCCAATGCAAGGGCGAACGACACTTGCGTCCATACAATGCCTCAAACGGAGCCATCTGGATGCTCGCTTGATAGCTATTGTTATACGCAAACTCAACCAGTCCTAAGTGTCGATGCCACCCTCCACCAAAGTCTAGGACACATGCCCTCAACATGTCCTCCAAAGTCTGAATGGTCCGCTCAGACTGACCATCTGTCTGTGGATGAAAAGTCGTGCTAAACCGCAGCTGAGTACCCAGTGCTGTCTGTAGACTCCTCCAAAACTGTGAGACAAATCGGGTGTCTCGATCGGACACAATCGAGGTAGGCACTCCATGCAGTCTCACTATCTCGTCCAAATATAACTGAGCGAGTCTGTCCCTGGACCAAGTAGCCTGCACTGGTAAGAAGTGGGCAGACTTGGTCAGTCTGTCCACTATCACCCAAATAGCGTCGAAACCAGCCTGCGTCCTCGGTAATCCCACGACAAAGTCCATGGCGATTTGGTCCCACTTCTACTCGGGTATTGGGAGACTCTGAAGCTTGCCAGCAGGTACTCAGTGCTCCGCCTTTACCTGTTGACAAGTCAAACACTGAGCCACAAATCTCCTAATATGCCGCTTCATTCCATTCCACCAGAAGTGTGCCTTCAAGTCCTTATACATCTTGGTTCCACCGAGGTGAACCGTATAAGGCGAGTAATGTGCCTCACTCAAAATCTCCTCTCGGATCTCAGAATCCATAGGCACACACAGTCGGTCCCTGTACCGCAGTACTCCCGAACTATCAACACCAAAATCCCCTGTCTGCCCGCTGGCAATTTGATCTCGAATCCTCATAAAATAGGGGTCCACACTCTGTTTCTCTCGGATCCTATCCAACAGAGTAGGTTGCAAAACCAAAGACATAAGTTTTGCAGTAACCCCAGGGGATACCACCTCAAGCTCAAGCCGCCTCAACTCCTCAAGTAAAGGCGCATGCTGAGTGATCATCATACTAAGGCTCTGCACTGATCTCCTGCTCAACGCATCTGCCACTACATTCGCCTTGCCGGGGTGATACAGGATGGTAACATCATAATCCTTCAACAACTCTAACCACCGACGTTGCCTCAGATTCAATTCCTTCTGAGTGAACAGATACTTGAGACTTTTGTGATCTGTGAAAATCTCACAGTGCTCACCATACAAGTAATGCCGCCACAGCTTCAGTGCAAATACTACAGCTGCCAGCTCCAAATCATGCGTAGGATAATTTTTCTCATAATCCTTCAGTTGCCGTGAGGCATAGGCAATTACCCTACCATGCTGCATCAACACACATCCCAAGCCACTGTGTGATGCATCACTAAAAATCACGAATCCTTTCCCCATAACTAGAAGGGTAAGGATGGGAGCAGACATCAGTCTCTCCTTCAGCTCCTCAAAGCTATGCTGGCACTCAGCACTCCAAACAAATCTAATCCCCTTCCTCGTCAGACGAGTGAGGGGTGTGGAGAGCTTCGTAAAGCCTTCCACAAATCGACGGTAATATCCAGCTAACCCGAGGAAACTCCTCACCTCGGTAACCGTCGTCAGTCTGGGCCAATCCCGCACAGTCTCAAACTTCTGCGGGTCCACCGCCACTCCAGTGGCTGAAATCACATGGCCCAAGAAAGCTACCTCTCGAAGCCAGAATTCGCACTTCTTCAACTTGGCATACAACTTCTTCTCCCTCAGAAGTTGCAGCACTATCCTCAAGTGCTCCTCATGCTCAGCATCACTCCGAGAGTAGATCAGGATATCATCAATAAACACCACCACAAACCGGTCCAAGAACGGCTTAAACACTCGATTCATCAAATCCATAAACGCGGCAGGGGCATTAGTCAATCCAAACGGCATCACCGTAAACTCATAATGCCCGTACCGAGTCCTAAAAGCCGTCTTGGGAATATCCTCGGCTTTCACCTTCAGTTGGTGGTAACCTGACTGTAAGTCAATCTTCGAGAAGACACAAGATCCTTGCAGCTGATCAAACAGATCATCAATGCGCGGTAAAGGATACCTGTTCTTGATGGTCACTTTATTCAACTCTCGATAATCCACACAAAGTCTAAGTGAACCATCCTTCTTCTTCACGAATAACACCGGCGCTCCCCAAGGCGATACACTGGGTCTCACAAACCCCTTATCCATTAAATCCTGAAGCTGCGCCTTAAGCTCTCTCAGCTCAGCCGGTGCCATTCGGTAGGGTGTCTTTGAGATTGGCGCAGTTCCCGGGACTACGTCAATCACAAACTCGACCTCCCTGTCTGGTGGCATCTCAGTCAACTCCGGGGGAAACACGTCCGGGAACTCGCGGACTACAGAGATGTCCTCGAGCTCCGGTGCCACCGCAGATACCTCAACAACAGTCGCAAGAAATGCGGTACATCCTCGACTCATCATCTGTCTCGCTCGTGCCGACGAAATCCACGTCGCAAACAACGTGCTCCTGCAGCCTCGATACACGTACTCCTCCTGGCCTGGCTCGCGAAACGTCACGGTCTTCTCGCCGCAGTCGATCGTCGCGAAGTAGCGGGCCAGCCAATCCATGCCGAGCACCACATCAAAATCCTGCAATCGCCCCAAGACCAACAGGTCCGCGGGCATCACCCAAGGTCCAAGCTGCATAGGGCAAGCCTGACAACACTCCTCCACAAGCAAAACGTGCTCGGGAATCTGTACCTCTCGTGCACAGGATAACGGCCCTAACACTAGCCCATGCAAAGATGCAAATGCTCGACTAACAAAAGAATGTGATGCGCCGGTATCAAATAATGCACGAGCTCTAATGCCAGAAATTAAAATGATACCTACCACCACATGATCAGCCGCCGTAGAGTCCTCCAGTTGAGTCGCGAAGACTCTGCCGCTCTGTGCCTGCTGTCGCCGCTCACCTGGACGGAGTATAGAAGCCCGATCCATCTGGCTATAAGTCGGTGAAGCTCCATAGGTCTGCTGATGAACAGGGGGTGCCGATGCGATCGATGGTACAGGCGACGCTGCTCGGGGACAAGCTGCCCGCAGATGTCCGGACTGACCACACCCAAAACACCGGCCCTCTCGCTGCTCGCACTGCCTAGGCCAGTGTGGTCCTCCGCAGATGACACATCTCGGTGCTCCCCTCTGCTGCCGTCCCTGCTGACGGGATCCACCAGACCTCTGTCGCCCCAAAAACCCACGACCCTGAGAACGTGATCGTGGAGGTCTCGGCGGGCGTCTGTCGCTGGTCTGTCCTCCGTCGTCTGGAATCGGGCGCTTCCTATCCAAACCCTGACTCAGAGTGGCCGCCCGCTCACTCGCCGTCAAGGCTCCACGCTCCACCCATAGCGCCTGCTCGATCGACGCGTCCAAGGTCTGCAACCTCTGCGCCTGAACTAAGACAAATATCTCATGTCTCAATCCTCGCTCGAACAAATAAACTCTGTGAGCCTCATCTCTCGCAGCAAAAGGAACACAGTTCAGGAGTCTGGTAAACTCCCGGGTATACTCCTGCACTGTGCGATCTCCCTGCAGTAACTTCTTCAGATCCTCCTCGAGTTTCTGCTTCACGCTGTTAGGGAAATAGGACCCATACAGCATCCCGCAGAACTCGGCCCAACTCAATCGCAGCGCATCCAGCGACCTGCTCGATCTCGTCCTCGTCCACCAGATGCGTGCATCACCCGTCAGGCAGTGAACTGCCAAGTGAACCCGCTCCCGCTCTGGCACGAAGAGATCCTCGAATAATTTCTCCATCTCGCCTACCCAGGCCTCCACCACCCATGGCTCGGTGTGGCTACCATCAAAACGGGGTGGATCAAACCGACAAAAACGAGCCAGTCTCTCGGTCATCCGCTCCTGCTCAGCCTCCGACATCTGTCCACCTGACCGGGAAGTGTCGCCAACCGGTGCGGCCGGAACTGCCGCTGCTGGGGGCACGGCTGCAGCTGGAACGTCAGCTGGAATAGCAGGAGGTGGCTCCTGCGACTCCGTCACTCTAGGTGCTGCACTCCACATGTGAGTAATGGTATCACACATCCTCCGCAAAAGTGCACTCTGCTGCCTAGCTGACTCGGCTAGCGCAGTCAACTGCTCACACACATCAGGGGGTGCACTAGGTCCCGCCTGCTCAGGCACCACAGAAGGCGCGGGGGTAGCCCGCGTCGGGGGTCGACCTCGGTGTCGGGGAGGCGTCATGCTCACCTGCGCAACACACAAATCAGTCAACACACAAACCACTCAAGACCCAATCATGCGAAAGTCCAAAAGGTCGTCTCTTTTCCCTCGCTGCTCGACGTCGTCTGCAGCCAACGCAAGTTCGCGACAGGAAAGGACACACGCCTTCGATCACTCCCTCCACTTAAGGATGAGTTCAATAGTCAAATCGATGACTTTCGCGGCAAGTCACGTCTCTCACGTCTTGCATTCCTAGGGTCTGCCAAAGTCTAGGGTTTACTAAGTCCCAACGACCTATTCCTAAGCTCTGATACCAACTTAATCTGTCACGCCCCGGATTACTCGTTTCTCTGGGCTCGCCAACAGATCCGCCGTATACATAGATTTGTCTATGTATACGAAGTGATAGCTAACCTGTAAACAAACATACAAGCAACTACAAGAGATATAGAGCTGAAATAAAACATACAAAACACAAAAGTCACATGTACGTATAGGATCCAAGATACAACAGTCCCTCCAAAACCAAAATAGGAACAAGTCCACAGTATATGTACATGGCTCAACTCAAAAAATAAACTATCTCCAGTAGGGTCCTCCTCTAGGAACAACAGGGACAGGTAGGGATCTAGCTCGCGACTCCCTTACCTCGATCCGCAGAAACAGGCGCAACAGCCGCAACAGAAGAAGGCTCTGCAAGAAAAAGTGGCAACAATGGGTGTGAGAACTACTATCAAAAGAAGTAGTCCTCAGTGGGTACCAATACCGACCTCAACGGTCCACCCACTAAGTCTACGAGACTAACAGTATAGCTGGTAGGTAAAGAACAATCAAATAAGCTGGAATAAACTCCAGAGCTACCATGCCACTACCCTACCACTATCCCAGTCCAACTCTCAAAGTAAAAGCATCACCAACCAATAGGTAACCAGCACTGACCCAATCCACAGGGACTGCAATACGCCCGTCCCGCCTGTCTAAGCAACACCGTACGCTACCTCAAAGGCACTGGGTGGAGAGCGAGAGTCCCACCGGGACTAAGACGACATCAACGCAAGTAGACAGGCTCCGGAGCGGCACTCATGGGCGCTACCCAAACGAGTATGCAAACGTGTCTCTGTCGAGCTCAATCAGGCTCATACAGGCTAAGTCACTATAAATGGGTCAAGTCGGTCTAACAACCAAGGCTCACGTACTCTCAGTACAATCTGATACCAGAAAAGGGATCTGGGTCCACCGTCGGCCCCGACGGCACCCGGTAAAACAAAACAGCCTAACCCTGCTGTAAACACAAGCTCGGCATCCCAGCACAAGCGTAAACTCGTCCTACAACGTACTAAGTATCCACCTCACACTAACAGCGGTGATACAAGAACAGAAACGGCTCCTAGAGCTAAATCTGATAAAAGTTCGAAAAGTGACGGTTGTATGTTCGCAAGTTTTCTCCTAAGTCAATTCCCAGTTCAGCATGTGAAGTCATGTCTATAAATTATCAATTTATGCTCCAAATTCAGATTTCATAATAATACATGCAAATTCATGAATTCGAGCTACTAACATGATTTAACAGATGATAAAACAGCATGCTGCACTCTCTACAACTTAGGAGGAAATCCGGCGATTTCGGTAACATTAACCCACCTCAAAAGCTATCCAACAATGGCTAGGAGTCGAGTGGAAGGCCTCCAAACAACGCCGGGTGAAATCGAGCTCAAATCTGCAACCTCGCGATTCGGACCCACCTGCTCAACGTTCTGGGCGCCCAGAACATCAGCCCAGAACTGCAGCCTGGCAGCACAACCCACATGGATTCAACATACGATAAAATCCAAATTCTAAGTCCAAATGCAGTGAAATTTGGCTCAACTCACCAGCAAGGGCTCAAGAACATACCCTCCAAATTTCAGCCAAAACGGAGTTCGACTCGATGTCCAAAAGGTCCACACACTGAACCGGATTCACTTCTGGACCCTCCTGCACATGGATCCAGAAGTTCCAGCACTTAAGCAAATCTCAAAAACAGCAAGAATTCAGGGATTCCAACGAATCTAGCTCATGGAAAAGGGTCACAAACCTCCCAAATACAGTGATGGAACAATCCAAAACCTCTCCAAAGATTCTCACAAAGATCTGGATTCAAAAATCCAAGAAATTCCATCAATGACCCAAAAATTCAGCACTTAAGTAATTACTCAAAATCTGAGCTAGAACTCACCTTTGAATCCTCAATTCAGGTGGGAAGAACCTCCAAACCAGTAAGGAATGAGGAAGGACCAATCTTCACTTCGTAATCCCAGCTCCCAAGAGATTGGATCCAAAAGATCAAAGGAAAAACCCAAGTTTCAGCTCAAGAACACAAGGGGTCCAGTGAAACATCAACTGTAGCTTACATACCTGTCCAAATCGCGATTGAAAGGGTTCCACGTCTTCCTCTACGACTCTTCTATCCAACAAACTAAGTTTCGAAGGATTTGGACACTCCCACACTGCACACGAGCCAGAACACCACGGATTGACGATGCAGTTCCAGCAGGAATCGAAGGTCTTCAATGGAGGAAGATAAAATTTGGGAGAGAAGAGAGGGTTTCCTTGCAAAATCCTGGGTTCACCATGAAGAGGGGAGAAAAAGCCTCAGGGGAGGTCGTCCACTTCTCTTATGGACAAAGGATTTCGGTGCAATAAGCCTCAAGAACAGAAATGCCCTAACCTGTTTCTCAGCAGGAAAACCTCACAATCGGGCGCCCGAAACCCAAGAAGTGGGCGCCCGGTTCTTCAGCCTGCACAAAGCTGGAGCATCGGACTCTCCACCCCGATCCGGTGCGCCCTAACCTAGTCCGGCGGATTTCACCAACCAATCGACACGTGTCAAGCAGATCGATACTCACGAGGTAGGATTTCCGGATCCACTTTCCGGGCGCCCGAAACCTAGATCCGAAATGACTTAGCAGTTTCAGAAAACGAGCACTCATCATCTGGGCGCCCAAAACAAGACTTCCGGGCGCCCTAAAGTTCAAAAGCCCAAAACTCCAGTTTTGGCTTACTTCGGCGCTCCGAGTCCGTTTTCGCGTCTATTTGACGCCGAAACGACTCCGACTTGTCTCGACCTTCTCTAGAAGCGTCGAACAGTCTGGGATACTGCAGTCATTCCGTCAGTTAGGCCCCAGGGGTACTACAGCAGTGAACAGACCCGCCACAAATACAGGCACCTCTGTCTACACGGACAGAGTCTCCCCTGTATTTGCACGGCGTACCAACAACATACAACAGGATCACAATCACACTTACGTTCACAATAATCCACACAATACAACCATAGAGTATATTTGCATACAACTATCCTTACATGCCTCTAAGCACTCCTTAAGCGAAGGATGATGCAATGCACAGTACAATAAACATCCTATTAAAAATTGCTTCCCACACGAAAGCTTTGTTTTCAAATTCTAATAAGCGTTAAAAGAAATCCATAAAAACCTTTTAAAGCTATTTCCACACGAAACTTCATTTTGAAAACCAGCTACCACGATGGGTAGACACCCACACGATAAAACACAAGTCAAATGCTGATAATCCAAATTATGCATAGGGAATTCATCATCTTATACAATTTATAAGCATTCAAATTGATCATCTAACTGAACCATTTATATATCTATCTGACTACTAATGCGGTTAAGAAAAACATAACCAAGGTGATGACCGCTAATGCAGTCTAGCTAGATCGTCCTCACGTCGAACCACGAACTGAACTCCTCGCTCGAGGTACCTGGGAAAATAGGGAGTGAGAAACCACAACGAGGTTTCTCAGTGGGTACAACCGAGCCACAGGGGCATGTCGTAATCACTGAGAAACAAAGGAGATATGATAACAATATAATCAGAGATCTACAGTAGCTGTGTCAGTATGAACAGAATAAATAATCAAAACGCTACTGTACAGGAAAAACTAAGCTGCATATGCATTAATGGAATGAAAACTCAAAATACCCAATCTGAGTTGCCTGCCAGTTGGTCCGAGACCCCAGGCTTGCTTGTCACATTACTTGCACCCGATCTAACTCATGCGCCCGCAGGTCGACTCATCCGGATAGTATACCCTTGATCGGTGGCCAAATCGATCTGGTGTCATGAATACACGCTGTGCAGTGACTAATCATGCGATATGCTAAATAAAAAGCCGGCAAGAAGCTGATACTTGGCCGAAGCCACATCTCAGGCGAAAGGAACGCCGCATCCTGATCAAGCAGATCGAATCAAAGCCGGCAAGAGGCCGATACCTGGCCGAAGCCACAACAGAGGCGTATGAACGCCAAATCCTGATCAATCAGATCGAAACACACGACGAGAGAGTCGATGTGTTGCCTGGACAAGAAGTCCACAGATCATCAATGCATAATCCTGCTCTACATGTCCATAACCACAAATATACTATGCAAGTAAGGTAAGAATGAACGAATGCTGTAAAGAAGGAATCGACATGTAGAGCTATATCAAAGGAGAGACAGGGAACAGTGATACCGACTACTCCGAAGGCTCACCCACCTATCGTACTCGCGTCGGGAACCTGAATGCGAAGCAGATCAACCGGACCTACGATAGGTCCACCGAGTCAGATATAAATATCAAATGACTTAATGTACGCATCTCACACAAACCCCCAAAACCTGAGACTCGGTTTCCTCGAAACCGATCTCCGAACAACACCGGAAGTCCCAAAAATGACATTTTGACCCTTCCTGGGGAAACGCATTATATCTTGCGATCCGTCCGTCGGATTTCCGAACGGATTGCGCCAGCGCGATCAGCACTGCCGAGACATCAAACTCATGATTTTGTTTCATTCAATTTGATTGATGATTCGCCGATCAATAATCTCCTTTACGGTTCACATGTATAATCACCATTTGGTCCCTCAACCATAAAGTAGGCTTTTCTCAGAAACCGTTCGTCAAATTCGAAATCCGTTAGTGCCATCGAGTCTAGAATAATCGGACGGTTGAAAACAAGCTATTGGATTACTATGTACGGAGTCTGATACACTCCGAAAGCCAACTCTAATCATCGGTCTCTCCGGAAAACCGGAGTTACTATTCACTTAAGGGAATATTGTAAATCGCGTAACTCTTTCATTTTAACTTGTTTTCACCCGGAACTTGACGAGCGATTATGTAATTAAAATACACATAAAAACATCATCAACGGAGAGTTAAATTATATAATAAAATCTCGGTCTTTACACCGAGAGTGTGGATATGACCCAACTCTAGGACTCAGAAGAGGTTTAGGGGTCTTGGTTACTCCTGGTTGGAGTATGTGCGCAAGTCCTGAGTGAGGACTCCGCCGAGGAACGATGGGATTTACGTTTGCGAGCAAGAGATGTTACGCGACGTTGAGACAGGTTTAGGCAGTAGGCCTACGTGAGAGCTTTGGTCTGTGGACCACCTGTTGTAAATCGAGATAAGCGGTTTGACCGACGGCTCTGGAAGTATGAGAGCATTAGTCGTGTGCGAGAGAATTATGATAGTGACCTGAGAAGCAGAAGCTCGGTCATACCTTTCACCTGATTGGTGAAGTCACCAATTGCCAAGTCTGGCCTTGTCGGTGAAGTAAAATCGAGTTTACGAACAAAGTGTTCGAGCGGAAACATCGCGAAGATGATGTGATGTCGACCCCGTAAGGAAAAGTAACAGGACATACTCCTTATGGAATGTCGGGAAGATAAGACCCCGTGAATTATGGAGTGTACTCCTGAGTGAGCAGGAACCAGAGGACGCGATGAAAGAAGGATACCCTCATCTAATTGATAAATAGATTTGAGATGTGATCTTAGTTTCGCGGACGAAACTTCTTTTAAGGAGGGAGGAATGTAGTACACCAAACTTCTACAAATTATGGAGTTCCGGTGGAAAAATAGCATGAGAGGCTATATGTGAGGCTTCGGCCAAGTCTGGGACTTGTGCGAAGTGTTTTCGGCGCAAATGAGGCGCGAAAACAGACTTCGAAAAGTTAAAACTGCTGAACTTGTGAAGTCTGCAGTGGGATTCCGGTATGAGGATCTCCATACCGGTACTGAAGTGATTAGTACCGGTATGCGATATGGTATACCGGAATGCAATGGCAGAATCCGAAAATCCAGCTCTCGGGTTCTGCGGAATTCCTCGTGGTATACCGGTACGCCAACCCGTATACCGGAATACAGTAAGCAGAATGCTGATTTTGAAGGGTAATTTGGTAATTTCACTGAGGGGGGCTTACATAAAAGGGAACCCTTCCCCTTTCTCCTCTGAAAACATACCAACACACACAGGGAGAGAGGGAGAGAGAAACTCCTCTCCCTCACTACTACTTTTTCTTCTTCTCCTCCAAATTGGAGATCTTGGTGGAGATCAAGCTTGGGAAGCTTGGAGGAGTGAAGAATCGAGCTCGTGCATGCATGGTGGCTTGGTGAGCTCGCGGATCCGAGGTGAGTCCTTGGATTTGGTAGTTAGGGTTTCGGATTTGGAGCTATGGAATGAGATTTTGGAGACCCTTGGCTAATCTAAACTACAAATGGTAGAGATTAGCAAGAGATTTTGGGTTTTGCTATGAATTTGGGAAACCCTAGGTTGAAAGAGGGATTCTCTTGTGGAGGGTTTTAAAAATATTTTAATCCTTTAGAACCCTAGTTGGGGGTTAGTAGAGCATATGGGACAACTCCATTTTGAGTGATTCCAAGAGATGAGATCGTTATGAGTTCGACTCGGATTAACGAATCCTTCATGTGTGTTAGGGCTAGGAGCTTGAAGAGCAAGCTTGAGGCCAAGGAAAAGAGCCCGATTGCAAGTGTCTACAAGCAATCGGAAGAGTGTAAGGTGGGTTTGTGTTTACCGAAGTGATTAGGTAACTTCCATGTCGAAAGAGTAAAGTATATTTATTTTACTTGATGCATGTAATGGTAGGTTAATTGGCAAGTGGTATATATATATGAATGTGTAGATCATATGATGTTAATACCATACCTACCATAGATTGGAATTGTAGGCATGTGGAACACATTGTTACAAATGGACGTGTGTATGCCTAGGTGAGAACATAGCGGTGAGCTAGTTTTCTCTACATGATAGAGAACTTGACATGTAGTTAAACAAGGGCTAGATGCCACGTAAATTGGAAATCCTAGCGGTTGACAATCTCGTCACTTGATACCATGAGGATGGCAGTGCTCTGCTCTTGGTTGACTCAAGATTGAGTTGGGTGGTAGACAATAAGATAATAAAATAGTAAGTAGGGATCGTAATAAACTTACAAGCAAAATTTTATTATCATGTATAGATGTATAAGCATGTTGTTTCAGTTTTTTTATATATATATTGAGC
The DNA here is from genome assembly GCA_016920855.1 of Puya raimondii. Classification (NCBI taxonomy): domain Eukaryota; kingdom Viridiplantae; phylum Streptophyta; class Magnoliopsida; order Poales; family Bromeliaceae; genus Puya; species Puya raimondii. The sequence continues at coordinate 25,988,446 of JABWPP010000048.1, forward strand.
TAACCCATGCATGTATTGTTTTCTTTTGGGCCTAGTGGATCGAGCTTCTCGCTTGGGTGGCCATATCCATTGGGAACTATACTTATAGTTCTCACCCCCATGTTTTTCAGGTCCTTCCGCGGGCGAAGTAGCGGAGCAAGGAAAGGGCAAAGCAGATTAGATATCTTCCTTCCATGTGTTTTAGGTTTTTATAGTTGGACACCGTTTTGGAACATTGTAGGTAAAGGGAAAACATGTAATGTAATATCTTTGGGTTGTAATTTTTGCGAGCTATAATAATGCATGTAATTAGATAGTTCAAATTTGTAATAGAGGTAGTTTACTTTATATCTTGTAATACATTTCTTATACAACCCATGTATTCAATTCCTGTTTGGAATATGTGATTTGTATATGCTTGTGACGCCTTTGGCGGATAGAAAAAATTCTGTCTGTTCGGCGGGTCTGGTGCACGTGCTCGATGAGTGCTTCTGTTGTGGGCTCGAGCGTGACAGACTAAGGTGGTACCAGAGCGTAGAAACAGTCTAGCTGGACCTGAAGACTCTAGTATGGAAAAACATAAGGACCTTGGCTCGCGAGAGATGACGATCAATGAATTGTGGCAGAAGTTGAATTGATTGGGTCAAGTTGTATATATCTCTAATAGAATGTTAGAGGTAGATTCAATGAGTGTTTTATTCTCAGCTGAAGGTGTTCATGTTGGCGGCCGACAACATGAAACCAAGTGAGGAGAATAAGCACCCTTGTGTAATTTTCGTCTAAATTGTGTTCGCTTTTGAATTTTATCTTATATTTGACCTTAAATGTCATGTTATTGACTAAGGTCACTGTGTTTCAGAAAGTAATTTCGTGCGGTAGGCCTTCGATGAGATCTAGGCCGGAGGGACCGAGCAGGGTCCACGAGCAATCCGGGGCAGGAGGGGATATGGATCTCTGTGAGCAGTTGACCGCACTCAGGGGGTAGTGCTGCAACATGCCGAAACGACGCAGGGACAGGAGGAGCAAATTAGGAAGCTCCAAGAGACCGTGGCATAGCAAGCGACTATGGCCCGAGCAGGCCATGAGCAGCATGCATCCCCGATCACCGTTCTGAATGAGTGTCACGCCCCGCCGAGCCTTAGCACCAAGTAGGTGGAAGGACAACCCGCACGGGCGCATGACCCAGATCCGCCGAACGGACAGAGTTTCCCCTGTACGTCCAAGGCGTCACAACCAGTACAATTCAAGAGGTTTAGAACATGAACATAATTCATACAAAGATTGCATAAGGAAAGCATCATAAACTACAATGCTATTATAAGCATTCGCAATACAACCACATATTACATTTTTCGTCTTTATTCATTCTTTCCAAATACAATCAAATTATGATTACATTTCCTTTCATTCGAACACCCCTAAACTGCGCAGTAGAGGGTACTTCTATTCTGGTCACAGTGGTAGGACGCTAACTACTGAGTTACGCCCTTCCATCGCGCCGCCGCGCCGCTCACGTGTGGACCTGAAAAATAGTGGGATGAGAACTATATAAAATAGTTCCCAGTGGGTAAGGCCACCCAAGAGAGGAGCTCGACCCACCAGGTCCAAAGGAAGCATATAAGCATGGGTTAGTACATATACATAACCTGTAAGCATATAACTCTACTATGTGCAAAAGTAAACATGCTTATGCTTCAACAAATGCGATAATAAAATCCATGCAATATATTTTTCATTGCTATTCCACTATCCATTTCACAATCAACCTGCTCCTAAGGTTCATTCACCTTAGCTAAGCCACACACGACTCACTCTCGAGTCAATCATTAACGGGTTATCACCCCTCTAAGGTTTACTTATTCTAGTCAAACCTTCACCGACTCACTCTTGAGTCAAACATCATTGGGCCACCGCCCCTCTAAGGTTTACTTACTTTAGTCAAATCTTCACCGACTCACTCTTGAGTCAAACATACTTGGGCCACCGCCCAACTAAGGTTTACTTACTTTAGTCAAACCTTCACCGACTCACACTAGAGTCAAACATCCTTGGACCACCGCCCAACTAAGGTTTACTTACTTCAGTCAAACCTTCACCGACTCACACTAGAGTCAAACATCCTTGGGCCACCGCCCAACTAAGGTTTACTTACTTTAGTCAAACCTTCACCGACTCACACTAGAGTCAAACATCCTTGGGCCACCGCCCAACTAAGGTTTACTTACTTTAGTCAAACCTTCACCGACTCACACTAGAGTCAAACATCCTTGGGCCACCGCCCAACTAAGGTTTACTTACTTTAGTCAAACCTTCACCGACTCACTCTTGAGTCAAATATCCTTGGGCCACCGCCCAACTTGACTTTACCACTTGGCGGCGAAATTGTCGCACACGCCAAACAATGGCCTCAGTCACCCGGCGGCGAATCGTCACACTCGCCGAACAATGGCTTCGATCACCGGGCGGCGAACCGTCGCACTCGCCACAGGTATCCAGCCCCTTGGCGGCAAAACCGTCGCACCCACCAGCTGATACCAAGACTACAAGTCGCCAGATCTGGGATTCCGGAATCCACTTTCCACATCTCAAGGGTTCATCATTACCCTATGTTATCAACCTCTTCTAGGTTCATATTCTTGTGTCCAAGTGGTCAACCTACCACTATATTTTCCAACCTATGTCCAATGACACTAGGTTCATTACACATTCCAACCTATGTTCAATAACACTAGGTTCATTACACGTTCCAACCTATGTTCAATAACACTAGGTTCATTACACGTTCCAACCTATGTTCAATAACACTAGGTTCATTACATGTTCCAACCTATGTTCAATAACACTAGGTTAAGTACCATCACATTCCAACCTATGTTCAACAACGCTAGGTTAAGTACCATCACATACATCACCTCTCAAGTATATATATATTATTATGAAATACTTGGATTCTTTTACATGCAAGGTGAGCCCATGGCTCAAATCACTTTGATATACATCTAATGCCAACATGCACATTATAGTTCTTTCTTACCCTAGTTGTCCACAGCTAGGATTTCCAACTTTACATGGCCTTTAGGCCTTGTTTAACCACATGTCAAGTTCTCTAGCATATAGAGAAAACTAGCTCACCGCTATGTCCACATCTAGGCATACACATGTCCAATTGTATCTATGTGTTCCACATGCCTACAATTCCAATCTATGGTAGTTAATGGTATTAACATCATAAGATCTTCATATTCATATATACCACTTACCAATTAACCTACCATTACATGCATCAAGTAAAATAAAATATACTTTACTCTTTCGACATGGAAGTGACCTAATCACTTCGGTAAACACAAACCCACCTCACACTCTTCCGATTGCTTGTAGACACTTGCAATCGGGCTCTTTTCCTTGGCCTCAAGCTTGGTCTTCAAGCTCCTTGCCCTAACACACATGAAGGATTCGTTAATCCGAGTCGAACTCATAACGATCTCATTTCTTGGAATCACTCAAAATCGAGTTGTCCCACATGTTCTATTAACCCCCAACTAGGGTTCTAAAGGATTAAAATATTTTTAAAACCCTCCACAAGAAAATCCCTCTTTCAACCTAGGGTTTTCCAAAACTCATGGCAAAACCCAAAATCTCTTGCTAATCTCTACAAATGTATAGTTTAGATTAGCCAAGGGTCTCCGAAATCTCATTTCTTAGCCCAAATTCGAAACCCTAACTACCAAATCCAAGGACTCACCTCGGATCCGCGAGCTCACCAAGCCACCATGCATGCACGAGCTCGATTCTCCACTCCTCCAAGCTTCCCAAGCTTGATCTCCACCAAGATCTCCAACTTTGGAGGAGAAGAAGATGAAGAAGAAGAAGTGAGAGAGAGGAGCTTCTCTCTCTCCCTCTCTCCCTGCGTGTGTGTGTGTTTTCATAGGAGAAAGGGGAAGGGTTCCCCTTTATACAAGCCCCCCACTGAAATTACCAACTTACCCCTCGAAATCAGCATTCTGCATAACTGTATTTCGGTATCCGGGTTGGCGTACCGGTATATGGGCGTTAGTTCCGGTATACCACGAGGAATTCCGCAAAACCCGAGAGCTGGATTTCCAGATTCTGCCATCGCATTTCGGTATACCATACTCCATACCGGTACTAATCACTTCAGTACCGGTATGGACATCTTCATACCGGAATCCACTGTAGACTTCACAAGTTCAGCAGTTTTAACTTTTCGAAGTCCGTTTTCGCGCCTCATTTGCGCCGAAAACACTTCGCACAAGCCCCAAACTTGGCCGAAGCCGCTCACGTAGCCTCTCATGCTACTTTCTCACCGGAACTCCACAATTTGTAGAAGTTCGGTACGACACACTGAATTTCAGTGTACTACATTCCTCCCTCCTTAAAAGAAGTTTCGTCCGCGAAACTAAGATCACGCCTCAAATCTATTTATCAACTAGATGAGGGTATCATTCTTTCATCGCATCCTCTGGTTCCTGCTCACTCAGGAGTACACTCCATAATTTATGGGGTCTTATCTTCCCGACATTCCATAAGGAGTATGTCTCGTTGCTTTTCCTTACCGAATCAACATCACATCATCTTCGCGATGTTTCCGTTCGAACACTTTGTTCGTAAACCCGATTTCATTTCACCGACAATGCCAGACTTGGCAATTGGTGACTTCACCAATCAGGCGAAAGGTATGACCGAGCCTTTGCTTCTCAGGTCACTATCATAATTCTCTTGCACACGACCAATGCTTTCATACTCCCAGAGTCGTTGGTCAAACCGCTTATCTCGGTTCATAACAGATGGTCCACAGACCAAAGCTCTCACGTAGGCCTACTGCCTAAACCTGTCTCAACGTCGCGTAACGTCTCTTGCTCGCAAACGTAAATCCAATCATTACCTGGCGGAGTCCTCACTCAGGACTTTGCGCACATACTCCAACCAGGAGTAACCAAGACCCCAAACCTCTACTGAATCCTAGAGTTGGGTCACATCTACACCCTCGGTGTACTATCGTTCACACTGTCTCAAATGTGGCATTCCACGTTCTTGGGTCATCGCTTGGACTACCGCCCCGACCATAAGTCTCTGCCCTACCCTCAGGCCTCGGGCTGCTGTCACTCACAGCTGACTGCGCATGTCCATAAGGCCCCAGGCTCCACAGTCCACACATGGTCCGGGCACGGATCGTCCCCAAGCAATACCCGATACCGTCGCTACACGTGTCCCACACGGTCTACCAAGCGACAATCGTCTCTATCGGCTCCTATGCACCCAGTGCGAGCCACTAGCTCTCAAGTGGTTCTTGGCCTCCTTCACACTTAGAAATGCCCAAGTGCTACTGCCAACAAACCCTCTCGGCTAACCAGAACCAATACTCCATGAGCACCTACACCCGAGCGTCCCGCTCATTCGCGCTAACCACAAGCACTAAGCTACCACGCTTATGCTCGCTCGCATTGCGGGTACCACGACCTACCTCAATTTGAGGTACAACAAGGCCCACTCACTTAATCTTGGCGATTATCTTATCAATTTCACAACCGTGGTTCCACTACCGTCATCGATCCATCGGAATAATGTCCGAAGTTCGCGAACCAGTCGCATATCCTCAAGCGTCGTAATTCGACTCTCGCAATCGGCTACACACATTGCCTCAATTTTGAGGGTCAGTCCACCATTTCCATCCCTACCAGCTCCAGCAGGCGGATACACGCTTCCATGACATTCGCATGCCCGTATAGCGACAATTGACCACATGATAATGCATGCAATGCTTTAGCGTCAAATATGCCTCGCGCATGATTTTCACAATTAAATCATACCTGCTGCGACGTCGTCGACAGCAGTAGGCTCCATCACCTGAGTCACGTACCCATGGCCACTTGGCGCCCGACGCGAACCCTCAGGTTGCCTCAACATCGATGCATGCTCCCCAGATCTTGTCGCAGGTGGCACACCCGCGAGCTGTCTTGGAGCAGAAGAGGCCGTCGCAAGTGTCAGGGCCCGGCTATCCTCCTGCGGGCACTCATCCCGCGTATGGCCCGGTTGCCCACACCTGAAGCACTTGCCCTCTCGCTGATCACACTGTTGTGGGTGATGAGGGCCTCCACAAATAACACAACTCGCCGAGGACCGAGTATGGTAGGTTCCCGGGGCACGAGATCGTCGACGCGAACGCGTCGGGACTTGTCTGGAACTCGACTGACCACAATATTTACTCGATGGTTGTCCCATCTCTATTTTCCTGTCATAAAACTCGCGCTCCTCTTGCACGAATGCATTGCCCTGCTCCACCCACAGGGCCCGGTCCAGTACCTCGACAAATATTTGCAGTTTGAAGGGATGCACAACCTTAAAGATCTCAATCCGAAGTCCGCGCACGAAACAATCAGCTTTATCCTTGTCATCCCGTATCACGTAAGGGATACAATTTACAATGCGAGAGAACTCTCTCTCGTACTCTCTCACCGAGCGATCACCTTGCTTTAGCTTTCTGAACTTTTCCTGAAGCTTTCTCTTCTCACTATCAGGGAAGTAGGCAGAGAACACCAGTCCTCAAAATTCTTCCCAAGTCACAGAAGAAAGATTAGAAGAGCGGTCTCGCCGGACTCCCTTCCACCACGCCTTTGCCGACCCTTGCAAGCAGTGTGCGGCAAAATGCACCTTGTCCCGCTCCAAGGTGTACAAGTCCTCAAACAGGGACTCCATAGAATCGATCCACATTTCTACGGTCCATGGGTCCATTTCTTCCCCGTCGAAGGTAAGCGGATTGAATCCCTTGAACGTCATGAGGGCAGCTAAAGCCCGCTCCCTCTCCGCTTCTAATTCCGCAGAATCAGTGGCCCAGGCACCAGCATCTACTTGCGAGGTACCCGTTGCGGCTCCTGATGGTACACGATGTGCTACTCGCTCCACGATCTCGTGGAGTCTCCTGATCCGCTCCTCCTGGCGCACGGTAGCCTCCTGCTGTCGCTGTGCCATCTCAGCTCGTTGTTGCACCACTCCAACGAGTGTGGCCAACTGTTCACGAAGCTCCGGGTCTCCACTTGCCCCAGATTGCACAAGGACCTCACTAGGTCCATCCTGTGTCGATCTCGTCGGAGATCGCCCACGTGACGCCATCGTATCCTGAAGCACGACAACTTCCGTCAACATTCTCGACCTTTTAGGCCAAGTATAAACACGATTCAAATTACGGACACAAATTAGGCAAAAATTCACACAAGGGCGCATATTCTCATCCCTTGGGTTCATGTTGTCGCGCGCCAACATGAACACACTTAGCTGAGAATAAACCACGCCTTAAATCCACCTCTAACATCCTATTAGAGGGATAACCAATACACGACCCAATCGATTACACTTTCGCCGCACATCACAAGTCCTCGTCTCTCACGAGCTTACACTCCTAGGGTCTTTTCCATCCTAGGATTTCTTAGGTCCACCTAGACCGTTTCTACTCTCTGATACCACCTTAATCTGTCACGCCCTGCCGAGCCTTAGCACCAAGTAGGTGGAAGGACAACCTGCACGGGCGCATGACCCAGATCCGCCGAACGGACAGAGTTTTCCCTGTACGTCCAAGGCGTCACAACCAGTACAATTCAAGAGGTTCCAAACAGGAACAGAATTCATGCAAAGATTGCATAAGGAAAGCATCATAAACTACAATGCTATTATAAGCATTCGCAATACAACCACATATTATATTTTTCGTCTTTGTTCATTCTTTCCAAATACAATCAAATTATGATTACATTTCCTATCATTCGAACACCCCTAAACTGCGCAGTAGAGGGTACTTCTATTCTGGTCACAGTGGTAGGACGCTAACTACTGAGTTACGCCCGTCCCTCGCGCCGCCGCGCCGCTCACGTGTGGACCTGAAAAATAGTGGGATGAGAACTATATAAAATAGTTCCCAGTAGGTAAGGCCACCCAAGAGAGGAGCTCGACCCACCAGGTCCAAAGAAAGCATATAAGCATGGGTTAGTACATATACATAACCTGTAAGCATATAACTCTACTATGTGCAAAAGTAAACATGCTTATGCTTCAACAAATGCGATAATAAAATCCATGCAATATATTTTTCCCTGCTATTCCACTATCCATTTCACAATCAACCTGCTCCTAAGGTTCATTCACCTTAGCTAAGCCACACACGACTCACTCTCGAGTCAATCATTAACGGGTTATCACCCCTCTAAGGTTTACTTATTCTAGTCAAACCTTCACCGACTCACTCTTGAGTCAAACATCATTGGGCCACCGCCCCTCTAAGGTTTACTTACTTTAGTCAAACCTTCACCTACTCACTCTTGAGTCAAACATACTTGGGCCACCGCCCAACTAAGGTTTACTTACTTTAGTCAAACCTTCACCGACTCACACTAGAGTCAAACATCCTTGGGCCACCGCCCAACTAAGGTTTACTTACTTTAGTCAAACCTTCACCGACTCACACTAGAGTCAAACATCCCTGGGCCACCGCCCAACTAAGGTTTACTTACTTTAGTCAAAACATCACCGACTCACACTAGAGTCAAACATCCTTGGACCACCGCCCAACTAAGGTTTACTTACTTTAGTCAAACCTTCACCGACTCACTCTTGAGTCAAATATCCTTGGGCCACCGCCCAACTTGACTTTACCACTTGGCGGCGAAATCGTCGCACATGCCAAACAATGGCCTCAGTCACCCGGCGGCGAATCGTCTCACTCGCCGAACAATGGCTTCGATCACCGGGCGGCGAACCGTCGCACTCGCCACAGGTATCCAGCCCCTTGGCGGCGAAACCGTCGCACCCACCAGCTGATACCAAGACTACAAGTCGCCAGATCTGGGATTCCGGAATCCACTTTCCACATCTCAAGGGTTCATCATTACCCTATGTTATCAACCTCTTCTAGGTTCATATTCTTGTGTCCAAGTGGTCAACCTACCACTATATTTTCCAACCTATGTCCAATGACACTAGGTTCATTACACATTCCAACCTATGTTCAATAACACTAGGTTCATTACACGTTCCAACCTATGTTCAATAACACTAGGTTCATTACACGTTCCAACCTATGTTCAATAACACTAGGTTCATTACACGTTCCAACCTATGTTCAATAACACTAGGTTAAGTACCATCACATTCCAACCTATGTTCAACAACACTAGGTTAAGTACCATCACATACATCACCTCTCAAGTATATATATATTATTATGAAATACTTGGATTCTTTTACATGCAAGGTGAGCCTATGGCTCAAATCACTTTGATATACATCTAATGCCAACATGCACATTATAGTTCTTTCTTACCCTAGTTGTCCACAGCTAGGATTTCCAACTTTACATGGCCTTTAGGCCTTGTTTAACCACATGTCAAGTTCCCTAGCATATAGAGAAAACTAGCTCACCGCTATGTCCACATCTAGGCATACACACGTCCAATTGTATCTATGTGTTCCACATGCCTACAATTCCAATCTATGGTAGTTAATGGTATTAACATCATATGATCTTCATATTCATATATACCACTTACCAATTAACCTACCATTACATGTATCAAGTAAAATAAAATATACTTTACTCTTTCGACATGGAAGTGACCTAATCACTTCGGTAAACACAAACCCACCTCACACTCTTCCGATTGCTTGTAGACACTTGCAATCGGGCTCTTTTCCTTGGCCTCAAGCTTGGTCTTCAAGCTCCTTGCCCTAACACACATGAAGGATTCGTTAATCCGAGTCGAACTCATAACGATCTCATTTCTTGGAATCACTCAAAATCGAGTTGTCCCACATGTTCTACTAACCCCCAACTAGGGTTCTAAAAGGTTAAAACATTTTTAAAACCCTCCACAAGAAAATCCCTCTTTCAACCTAGGGTTTTCCAAAACTCATGGCAAAATCCAAAATCTCTTGCTAATCTCTACAAATGTATAGTTTAGATTAGCCAAGGGTTTCCGAAATCTCATTTCTTAGCCCAAATCCGAAACCCTAACTACCAAATCCAAGGACTCACCTCGGATCCGCGAGCTCACCAAGCCACCATGCATGCACGAGCTCGATTCTCCACTCCTCCAAGCTTCCTAAGCTTGATCTCCACCAAGATCTCCAACTTTGGAGGAGAAGAAGATGAAGAAGAAGAAGTGAGAGAGAGGAGCTTCTCTCTCTCCCTCTCTCCCTGTGTGTGTGTGTGTTTTCAGAGGAGAAAGGGGAAGGGTTCCCCTTTATACAAGCCCCCCACTGAAATTACCAACTTACCCCTCGAAATCAGCATTCTGCATAACTGTATTCCGGTATCCGGGTTGGCGTACTGGTACCGGTATACCACGAGGAATTCCGCAAAACCCGAGACCTGGATTTCCAGATTCTTCCATCGCATTCCAGTATACCATACTCCATACCGGTACTAATCACTTTAGTACCGGTAGGGACATCTTCATACCGGAATCCACTACAGACTTCACAAGTTCAGCAGTTTTAACTTTTCGAAGTCCGTTTTCGCGCCTCATTTGCGCTGAAAACACTTCGCACAAGCCCCAAACTTGGCCGAAGCCGCTCACGTAGCCTCTCATGCTACTTTCTCACCGAAACTCCACAATTTGTAGAAGTTCGGTACGACACACTAAATTTCAGTGTACTACAATGAGGCAGAAGGGGTGGCTGCGACAGTGATATCGGCGGCACCATCGTTGGTCGCGACCGATTCGAGCACTTCGAACCCCGATTACGCAGCAATGGAGGCAGAGAGGGAGCGTGTGTACTCATGGCCCTCATGACGTTCATGAAGTTTAACCCGCCTACCTTCGATCGAGAGATGATCGATCCATAGGTCGTGGAGACAGGGGTCGACTCGATAGAGACACTTTTTAAGGATCTCTATACCTTGGAAAGGGACAAGGTGCATCTCGCCGCGCACTGTCTGAAAAAGTTGGCGAGGTGTGGTGGAAGGGAGTCAAGCGGGATCGGCCCTCTAGTCTCCCTCTTGTGAGTTAGGAGGAATTCCGAAAATTGATGTTCTCTACCTGCTTTCCCGACAGCGAGAGGAAAAAGCTTCAAGATCGGCTCCGAAAGTTGAGGCAAGGGAACTGCATGGTGAGAGAGTACGAGCGGGAGTTCTCTCACATCATTAACTACATCGCGTATGTGGTTCGAAACAATAAAGATAAGGATGATTGTTCATGCGCGAACTTTGGCCGGAGATTTTCATGACTGTGCACTCACTTAAGCTACAGACCTTTGTTGAGATTTTGGATCGAGCCTAAGGCTGGAGCAGGGCAATGCCTTTGCGCGAGAGGAACGCAAGACCTTTGCGAAGGAGAGGGAAAAAGGGAAGAAGTGATTGTCGGATAGCTTGGGTGGTTAGTCCAGCTCTAAACGACCACCAAGGCATTTGCACTCGCGACCACGTGCCTAGGGATTCCAGCCCACTCAGTTCTCGCCGAGGTGCAGCATTTGCAGTGGCCCCCATAAGCCGCAGGTGTATGAGCAGCGGGAAGGGAGGTGCTACAATTGCGGGTAGCTGGATCGCTTGCGGTTCGGGTGCCCGCAGGGTGATGGCCGGGCTCCATCAGTGGTATCGACACACTTCTCACCGCGGCAGCTCACAGGCATCCTACCCGCGGCGATGTCTGCAGGGTGTGCGCCACCAGCATGACAGCCTGAGGGTTCGCGGCAAGTGCCGAGCGGCTATGTTTTTGCAACCCAGGTGGAGGAGCCTACTTCAAAGGATGTCATGATAGATATCATTTTAATTAATGGCATAAGATGCAGAGCATTGTTTGACATAGGAACATCGCATTAATTCATTAGTCACTTATTTGCTATTACTTATGGAATAGACACAGTAGACACCGAGCAATTTAGATGGATTCAAGTACCCGAGCACGCATTCTGTGTTAGGAACATATGTCGTACCTGTCCTGTCAGAATAGAAGATTGGATCATGCCGGCAAACCTGTTGGTTTTGAATTGAATGGCCGAGTTCGATCTAGTGTTGGGGATGGATTGGCTCTCCAAGTACTATGCTACAATTGATTGTGAGAGCCGAGTGGTGACTTTTAGGGAACCGGGTCATGAGGAGCTTGTGTACCGCGGGTGTAAAAGCGCTCTCTTTGCCACGATGGTATCCACGTCACAAGCAAGGAAGCTTATTAGTAGTGACTATGTTGCCTTTCTAGCGACGATAGTGGATGACCGAAAGGAGATTCCTGCACTTGAGAACATTCCAGTAGTCCGAGAGTTCCCGGATGTATTCCCGGCGGAGTTGTCCGGAATGCCACCGGACCGGGAGATTGAATTTGTAATAGATTTGCTTTCCGGGACCGTGCCCATTTCGAAAGCTCCGTATAGAATGGTTGGTTGAGTTGGAAGAGTTGAATGCTCAGTTGTAAGATCTGTTGGACAAGGGCTTCATCAAACCAAGCGTGTCGCCTTTGGGATCCCAGGTGCTGTTCGTTAAGAAGAATGATGGTTCGCTATAGTTATATGTTGACTATCGTGAGCTTAACAAGGTAACCATCAAGAATAAGTACCTGTTACTCCGAATTAATGACTTGTTCGATCAACTACAAGGCTCACCGGTATATTCGAAGATTGATTTGAAGTCCAGCTATCGTCAATTGAATATTAACCGGAGGACATCCATAAGACCGCGTTCAGGACACGGTATGGACACTACGAGTTCACAGTTATGCCATTTGGGCTGACTAATGCCCTGACAGCGTTCATGTATTTGATGAATCGTGTAATTCAAACCTACTATTGGATAAATTTGTGGTAGTGTTCATCGACGACATTCTTGTCTACTCTCGGAGTGATGAAGAACTTGAAGAGAATCTTCGAATAGTGCTACAAATTCTTCGGGAGAATAAGTTATTCACCAAGCCGAAGAAGTGTGACTTTTGGATTCGAGAGATCGCCTTTTTGGGTCATGTGATTTGTGAGAATGGAGTATCTATTGATCCGAAGAAAGTTGAGGCAATTAAGGATTGGCCCCGACTGACTGATGTCACCAAGGTGCGTAGTTTTCTTGGTCATACAGGATATTATCAGCGACTTGTGGAGAGATTCTCTAAGATTTTCAGTCCACTAACGGGCTTTACTCGCAAGGGGACCAAATTTGTGTAGAGCAATGATTGCTATCAAAGCTTCAAGGAGTTGAAGGAGAGGTTGACCTCAGCTCCAGTTCTCGCCCTGCCTATTGCGAGGGCGGACTTTGTGCTGTATAGTGATGCGCTAGACCAAGGGCTTGGGTGTGTGCTCATGCAGCGTGGGCAGATCATTGCTTATGCATCCCGCCAGTTGAAGAGCTATAAGCAAACTATCCTACTCACGACTTAGAGTTGCGGCGGTAGTCTTCGCACTCAAATTATGCAGACACTACTTATATGGTGAGCATTATAAGGTGTACACGAATCACAAAAGTTTGAAGTACCTATTCACTCAGAAGAAGTTGAACTTGAGACAGCAAAGGTGGTTGGAGTTGTTGAAAGACTATGGCTTAACCATTTTGTATGACCTGGGCAAGGCTAATGTGGTGGTCGATGCACTCAGTACGAAGTCTGTGGAGAACCTTGCAACGATGATCACAACCCAGCTACAATTGGTTTCGAAAATGCAGCGATTCGACTTGGAAGTCGTGACCCCGGGCGCCCCTGCTAAGCTTATGACTCTTGTGATTCAGCCGACCTTATTGGAGCGGATTAAGGAAAGACAGTCTTCGAATCCTGAACTTCAAAAGATGCGGAGCAATATTGAGAGTGGACAAGCCGTTGAGTTTTGTGTGGACTCGGAGGGCACTTTTCAATTTTGGGACCGGTTGTGTGTGCCCAAGGATGACGAGATCAGTGGGGATATATTGAAGAAAGCTCATATATCCCTATATACTATTCATCCTGATGGCACCAAAATGTATAAAGATCTTGAATGCATTATTTGTGATCGAAAATGAAAAGAGACATTGGGTGCTTTGTAGCGCAATTCTTGGTGTGCCAACAGGTGAAAGCGGAACAATGCCTCCCCGCGGAAAAATTACAAAGTTTGCCGATTCCGGTGTGGAAATGGAAGAATATAGCGATGGATTTCATTGTGGGTTGCCTCTATCTCAAGGAGGCCACGATGCGATTTGGGTGGTAGTGAACCGATTGACGAAGTCGGCTCATTTCTTGCCGGTCCACATTACTTGGTCAAGGGACAAGCGGGCACAAATCGATTTGGACGAGATTGTGAGGTAGCACGGGGTTCCGGCATTGATCCTGTCAGATTGGAATCCCCGATTTGCATTGAAGAGCTTGCACGAGACTTTGGGCACACGGCTCGATTTTAGTACGGCGTTCTATCCTTAAACAGATGGTCAGTCGGAGAGGATAAACCAAATTTTGGAGGATAGGTTTCAAGCGTGTATTCTAGACTTCAAAGGTGCATGGCACACCTACTTGCCGATGGTGAAGTTCGCCTACAACAACAGCTATCAGGCAAGTATTGTGATGGTGCCTTTCGAGGCTCTATATGGGAGGAAATGTCGGTCTCCAATACATTGGGACGAGGTTGGTGAGAAAATGGCCTTGGGACCAGATGTATTACTAGACATGGAAGAAAAGGTCTGTACAGCGCGCCAACAGCTATTGACAGCGCAAGCTCGACAGAAGAGCTATGCGGATAAGCGTCGTCAGGACTTAGAATTCGCAGTGGGCGACTGCGTTTTCTTGAAGGTATCACCCATGAGAGAGGAGAAGCGATTTGGAATTCGGGACAAGCTAAGTACCCGATACATTGGACCGTATGCGATCTCGGAGCGCGTGGGACCTTTGGCTTATCGACTCGCGCTACCATAGAAGCTTGCGAGAGTTCACAATGTATTTCACGTATTCACACTCCGCAAGTATGTGCATGATCCGACTCACATCCTTCAATATGAGCCGCCTGAGCTTCAAGAGAATATATCTTATAAGGAGTCCCCACTTCGCATTCTTGCTAACGGGGTGAAAGAACTATGGAACCGCAAAATTTCGTATGTTAAAGTGCTTTCGGCCAATCACGAGGAGCGCGAAGCTACTTGGGGATTGGAAAACTCGATGAGGGAGCATTTGCCCAACCTCTTTGCTGATTCGAGTAGAGATATGATTTTAGTTTCGCAGACAAAACTCTTTTAAGGGCGAGGGATGTAGTACACTGAATTTCGGTATACCATACTGAACTTTAACCAAATTGGGTAAAGTACAGTGAAAAGTGATTTGGACATGGAATTGAGTTCCGAGGGTTTCAAAATACTTGGTAGTGAACTAGAGCTCCGAATGAAAATTTTTAGAAAAGCATGTCTGAGCTAGTGGACTTTCGGGGTCCGGACCTTACCATCAAGATTCGGACCATAAAGTTTCTGTTCGGACTGAAGGAATATCAAAGTCCAGAGCTTGATGCAGGATCTAGACCTTGGACGCGAAATTCCTGAGATTTGCTTACGGGTTCCGGACCCTAAGAGTAAGGTCCGGACCTTGCTTGCTGTAGTACCCTTGGGGCCTAACTAACGGAATGACTGCAGTATCCCAGACTGTTCGACGCTTCTAGAGAAGGTCGAGACAAGTCGGAGTCGTTTCGGCGTCAAATAGACGCGAAAACGGACTCGGAGCACCGAAGTAAGCCAAAACTGGAGTTTTGGGCTTTTGAACTTTAGGGCGCCCGGAAGTCTTGTTTTGGGCGCCCAGATGTTGAGTGCTCGTTTTCTGAAACTGCTAAGTCATTTCGGATCCAGGTTGTGGGCGCCCGGAAAGTGGATCCGGAAATCCTACCTCGTGAGTATCGATCCGCTTGACACGTGTCGATTGGTTGGTGAAATCCGCCGGACCAGGTTAGGGCGCACCGGATCGCGGCGGAGAGTCCGATGCTCCAGCTTTGTGCAGGCTGAAGAACCGGGCGCCCACTTCTTGGGTTTCGGGCGCCCGATTGTGAGGTTTTCCTGTTGAGAAACAGGTTAGGGCATTTCTGTTCTTGAGGCTTATTGCACCGAAATCCTTTGTCTATAAGAGAAGTGGACGACCTCCCCTGAGGCTTTTTCTCCCCTCTTCATGGTGAACCCAGGATTTTGCAAGGAAACCCTCTCTTCTCTCCCAAATTTCATCTTCCTCCATTGAAGACCTTGGATTCCTGTTGGAACTGCATCATCGACCCATGGTGTTCTGGCTCGTGTGCAGTCTGGGAGTGTCCAAATCCTTCGAAACTTGGTTTGTTGGATAGAAAACTCGTAGAGGAAGACGTGGAACCCTTCCAATCGCGATTTGGACAGGTATGTAAACTACAGTTGATGTTTTACTGGACCACTTGTGTTCTTGAGCTGAAACTTGGGTTTTTCCTTTGATCTTTTGGATCCAATCTCTTGGGAGCTGGGATTACGAAGTGAAGATTGGTCCTTCCTCATTCCTTACTGGTTTGGAGGTTCTTCCCACCTGAATTGAGGATTCAAAGGTGAGTTCTAGCTCAGATTTTGAGTAATTGCTTAAGTGCTGAATTTTTGGGTCATTGATGGAATTTCTTGGATTTTTGAATCCAGATCTTTGTGAGAATCTTTGGAGAGGTTTTGGATTGTTCCATCACTGTATTTGGGAGGTTTGTGACCCTTTTCCATGAGTTAGATTCGTTGGAATCCGTGAATTCTTGCTGTTTTTGAGATTTGCTTAAGTGCTGGAACTTGTGGATCCATGTGCAGGAGGGTCCAGAAGTGAATCTGGTTCAGTGTGTGGACCTTTTGGACATCGAGTCGAACTCCGTTTTGGCTGAAATTTGGAGGGTGTGTTCTTGAGCCCCTGCTGGTGAGTTGAGCCAAATTTCACTGTATTTGGAATTAGAATTTGGATTTTATCGTATGTTGAATCCATGTGGGTTGTGCTTCCAGGCTGCAGTTCTGGGCTGATGTTCTGGGCGCCCAGAACGTTGAGCAGGTGGGTCCGAATCTTGAGGTTACAGTTTTGAACTCGATTTCAGCCGGCGTTGTTTGGAGGCCTTCCACTCGACTCCTAGCCGTTGTTGGATAGCTTTCGAGGTGGGTTAATGTTACCGAAATTGCCGGATTTCCTCCTAAGTTGTAGAGAGTGCAGCATGCTGTTTTATCATCTGTTAAATCATGTTAGTAGCTCGAATTCATGAATTTGCATGTATTATTATGAAATCTGAATTTGGAGCATAAATTGATAATTTATAGACATGACTTCACATGCTGAACTGGGAATTGACTTAGGAGAAAACTCGCGAACATACAACCGTCACTTTTCGAACTATTATCAGATTTAGCTCTAGGAGCCGTTTCTGTTCTTGTATCACCGCTGTTAGTGCGAGGTGGATACTTAGTTCGTTGTAGGACGAGTTTACGCTTGTGCTGCGATGCCGAGCTTGTATTTACAGCAGGGTTAGGCTGTTTTTTGTTTTCGGGTGCCGTCGGGGTTGACGGTGGACCCAGACTCTTGTTTTAGCTTCTGTTTGTGCTGAGGGCACGTGAGCTTGGAGTCTTGACCCGTTTTGACCCATTTCCATTTGATTATAGCCTGCCGGAGCCTGTTTGTGCTCGACAGAGATACACTTTTAACTCGGTTGGGTAGCTCCCCCGAGTGCCGCTACGGAGTGAGGCCTCTTTTGCGTTGATGTCGCTACAGATTAGTTAGATCTGGTATTTGGACCGGCTACCCCTTTTGGTAGTGTGCGGTGTGGCTAGGCAGTTGGCTGGACGAGCCCGTTTGGGCGGTTCCGTTAGATTGGGTCAGGGGTGACCTTTCACTTTGGTGATGCTTACTTGAGAAGTGTGACTTGGATAGTGGTAGGGTAGTGGCATTACGGCTGTAGAGTTTATTCCAGCTTACTTTGTTGTTGTTTACCTACCAGCTATACTGTTAGTCTCGTAGACTTAGTGGGTGGACCGTTGAGGTCGGTATTGGTACCCACTGACGACTACTTCTTTTGATAGTAGCTCTCACACCCATTGTTGCCACTTTTTCTTGCAGAGCCTTCTTCTGTTGCGGCTGCTGCGCCTGTTTCTGTGGATCGAGGTAAGGGAGTCGCGAGCTAGATCCCTACCTGTCCCTGTTGTTCCAAGAGGAGGACCCTACTGGAGATAGTTTATTTTTTGAGTTGAGCCATGTACATATACTGTGGACTTGTTCCTATTTTGGTTCTGGAGGGACTGTTGTATCTTGGATTCTATATGTACATGTGACTTTTGTTATTATTATGTTTTATTTCAGCTCTATATCTCTTGTAGTTGCTTGTATGTTTGTTTACAGGTTAGCTATCGCTTCGTATACATAGACAAATCTATGTATACGGCGGATCTGTTGGCGAGCCAGGGGAAACGAGTAATCCAGGGCATGACAGATTAAGTTGGTATCAGAGCTTAGGAATAGGTCGTTGGGACTTAGTAAACCCTAGGCTTTGGCAGACCCTAGGAATGCAAGACGTGAGAGACGTGACTTGCCGCGAAAGTCATCGATTTGATTGTTGAACTCATCCTTAAGTGGAGGGAGTGATCGAAGGCGTGTGTCCTTTCCTGTCGCGAACTTGCGTTGGCTGCAGACGACGTCAAGCAGCGAGGGAAAAGAGACGACCTTCTGGACTTTCGCATGATTGGGTCTTGAGTTGTTTGTGTGTTGACTGATCTGTGTGTTGCGCAGGTGAGCATGACGCCTCCCCGACACCGAGGTCGACCCCCGACGCGGGCTACCCCCGCGCCTTCTGTGGTGCCTGAGCAGGCGGGACCTAGTGCACCCCCTGATGTGTGTGAGCAGTTGACTGCGCTAGCCGAGTCAGCTAGGCAGCAGAGTGCACTTTTGCGGAGGATGTGTGATACCATTACTCACACATGGAGTGCAGCACCTAGAGCGACGGAGTCGCAGGAGCCACCTCCTGCTATTCCAGCTGACGTTCCAGCTGCAGCCGTGCCCCCAGCAGCGGCAGTTCCGGCCGCACCGGTTGGCGACACTTCCCGGTCAGGTGGACAGATGTCGGAGGCCGAGCAGGAGCGGATGACCGAGAGACTGGCTCGTTTTTGCCGATTTGATCCACCCCGTTTTGATGGTAGCCACGCCGAGCCATCGGTGGTGGAGGCCTGGGTAGGCGAGATGGAGAAATTATTCGAGGATCTCTTCGTGCCAGAGCGGGAGCGGGTTCACTTGGCAGTTCACTGCTTGACGGGTGATGCACGCATCTGGTGGACGAGGACGAGATCGAGCAGGTCGCTGGATGCGCTGCGATTGAGTTGGGCCGAGTTCTGCGGGATGCTGTATGGGTCCTATTTCCCTAACAGCGTGAAGCAGAAACTCGAGGAGGATCTGAAGAAGTTACTGCAGGGAGCTCGCACAGTGCAGGAGTATACCCGGGAGTTTACCAGACTCCTGAACTGTGTTCCTTTTGCTGCGAGAGATGAGGCTCACAGAGTTTATTTGTTCGAGCGAGGATTGAGACATGAGATATTTGTCTTAGTTCAGGCGCAGAGGTTGCAGACCTTGGACGCGTCGATCGAGCAGGCGCTATGGTGGAGCGTGGAGCCTTGACGGTGAGTGAGCGGGCGGCCACTCTGAGTCAGGGTTTGGATAGGAAGCGCTCGATTCCAGACGACGGAGGACAGACCAGCGGCAGACGCCCACCGAGACCTCCACGATCACGTTCTCAGGGTCGTGGATTTTCGGGGCGACAGAGGTCTGGTGGATCCCGTCAGTAGGGACGGCAGCAGAGGGGAGCACCGAGATGTGTCATCTGCGGAGGTCCACACTGGCCTAGGCAGTGCGAGCAGCGAGAGGGCCAGTGTTTTGGGTGTGGTCAGTCTGGACATCTGCGGGCAGCTTGTCCCCGAGCAGCGTCGCCTGCCTGTACCATCGATCGTATCGGCACCCCCTGTACATCAGCAGACCTATGGAGCTTCACCGACTTATAGCCAGATGGATCGGGCTTCTATACCCCGTCCAGGTGAGCGGCGACAGCAGGCACAGAGCGGCAGAGTCTTCGCGACTCAACTGGAGGACTCCACGGCGGCTGATCATGTGGTGGCAGGTATCATTTTAATTTCTGGCATTAGAGCTCGTGCATTATTTGATACCGGCGCATCACATTCTTTTGTTAGTCGAGCATTTGCATCTTTGCATGGGCTAGTGTTAGGGCCGTTACCCTGTGCACGAGAGGTACAGATTCCCGAGCACGTTTTGCTTGTGGAGGAGTGTTGTCAGGCTTGCCCTATGCAGCTTGGACCTTGGGTGATGCCTGCGGACCTGTTGGTCTTGGGGCGATTGCAGGATTTTGATGTGGTGCTCGGCATGGATTGGCTGGCCCGCTACTTCGCGACGATCGACTGCGGCGAGAGGACCGTGACGTTTTGCGAGCCAGGCCAGGAGGAGTACGTGTATCGAGGCTGCAGGAGCACGTTGTTTGCGACGTGGATTTCGTCGGCACGAGCGAGACAGATGATGAGTCGAGGATGTACCGCATTTCTTGCGACTGTTGTTGAGGTATCTGCGGTGGCACCGGAGCTCGAGGACATCTCTGTAGTCCGCGAGTTCCCGGACGTGTTTCCTCCGGAGTTGACTGAGATGCCACCAGACAGGGAGGTCGAGTTTGTGATTGACGTAGTCCCAGGAACTGCGCCAATCTCAAAGACACCCTACCGAATGGCACCGGCTGAGCTGAGAGAGCTTAAGGCGCAGCTTCAAGATTTGATGGATAAGGGGTTTGTGAGACCCAGCGTATCGCCTTGGGGAGCGCCGGTGTTATTCGTGAAGAAGAAGGATGGTTCACTTAGACTTTGTGTGGATTATCGAGAGTTGAATAAAGTGACCATCAAGAACAGGTATCCTTTGCCGCGCATTGATGATCTGTTTGATCAGTTGCAAGGATCTTGTGTCTTCTCGAAGATTGACTTGCAGTCAGGTTACCACCAACTTAAGGTGAAAGCCGAGGATATTCCCAAGACGGCTTTTAGGACTCGGTACGGGCATTATGAGTTTACGGTGATGCCGTTTGGATTGACTAATGCCCCTGCCGCGTTTATGGATTTGATGAATCGAGTGTTTAAGCCGTTCTTGGACCGGTTTGTGGTGGTGTTTATTGATGATATCCTGATCTACTCTCAGAGTGATGCTGAGCATGAGGAGCACTTGAGGATAGTGCTGCAACTTCTGAGGGAGAAGAAGTTGTATGCCAAGTTGAAGAAGTGCGAATTCTGGCTTCGAGAGTTAGCTTTCTTGGGCCATGTGATTTCAGCCACTAGAGTGGCGGTGGACCCGCAGAAGATTGAGACTATGCGGGATTGGCCCAGACCGACGACGGTTACCGAGGTGAGGAGTTTTCTCGGGTTAGCTGGATATTACCGTCGATTTGTGGAAGGCTTTGCGAAGCTCTCCACACCCCTCACTCGTCTGACGAGGAAGGGGATTAGATTTGTTTGGAGTGCGGAGTGCCAGCATAGCTTTGAGGAGCTGAAGGAGAGACTGATGTCTGCTCCCATCCTTACCCTTCCAGTTATGGGGGAAGGATTCGTGATTTTTAGTGATGCATCACACAGTGGCTTGGGATGTGTGTTGATGCAGCATGGTAGGGTAATTGCCTATGCCTCACGGCAACTGAAGGATTATGAGAAAAATTACCCTACGCATGATTTGGAGCTGGCAGCTGTAGTGTTTGCACTAAAGCTGTGGCGGCATTACTTGTATGGTGAGCACTGTGATATTTTCACAGATCACAAAAGTCTCAAGTATCTGTTCACTCAGAAGGAATTGAACCTGAGGCAACGCCGGTGGTTAGAGTTGTTGAAGGATTATGATATTACCATCCAATATCACCCCGGCAAGGCGAATGTAGTGGTAGATGCGTTGAGCAGGAGATCAGTGCAGAGCCTTAGTATGATGATCACTCAGCAGGCGCCATTACTTGAGGAGTTGAGGCGGCTTGAGCTTGAGGTGGTATCCCCTGGGGTTACTGCAAAACTTATGTCTTTGGTTTTGCAACCCACTCTGTTGGATAGGATCCGAGAGAAACAGAGTGTGGACCCCTATTTGATGAGGATTCGAGATCAAATTGCCAACGGGCAGACAGGGGATTTTGGTGTTGACAGTTCGGGAGTACTGCGGTACAGGGACCGACTGTGTGTGCCTATGGATTCTGAGATCCGAGAGGAGATTTTGAGAGAGGCACATTACTCGCCTTATACGGTTCACCCCGGTGGAACCAAGATGTATAAGGACTTGAAGGCACACTTCTGGTGGAATGGAATGAAGCGGCATATTGTGAGGTTTGTGGCTCAGTGTTTGACTTGTCAACAGGTAAAGGCGGAGCACCGAGTACCTGCTGGCAAGCTTCAGAGTCTCCCAATACCCGAGTGGAAGTGGGACCAGATCGCCATGGACTTTGTCGTGGGATTACCGAGGACGCAGGCTAGTTTCGATGCTATTTGGGTGATAGTGGACAGACTGACCAAGTCTGCCCACTTCTTACCAGTGCAGACTACTTGGTCCAGGGATAGACTCGCTCAGTTATATTTGGACGAGATAGTGAGACTGCATGGAGTGCCTACCTCGATTGTGTCTGATCGAGATACCCGATTTGTCTCACAGTTTTGGAGGAGTCTACAGACAGCATTGGGTACTCAGCTGCGGTTTAGCACGGATTTTCATCCACAGACAGATGGTCAGTCTGAGTGGACCATTCAGACTATGGAGGACATGTTGAGGGCATGTGTCCTAGACTTTGGTGGAGGGTGGCATCGACACTTAGGACTGGTTGAGTTTGCGTACAACAATAGCTATCAAGCGAGCATCTAGATGGCTCCGTTTGAGGCATTGTATGGACGCAAGTGTCGTTCGCCCTTGCATTGGAGCGATGTGGGTGAGAGGAAGACTTTGGGTCCCGATATCCTGTTGGAAGCGGAAGAGAAGGTCAAGATGGTTCGACGACGTCTTGAGACCGCCCAGAGTCGACAGAGGAGCTATGCGGATACTAGGAGACGAGACTTGGAGTTCCAGATTGGAGATCATGTGTTTCTGAAAGTCTCGCCGTCCAGAGGAATTCGCCGTTTTGGAGTTCGTGGAAAGCTCAGTCCACGGTTTGTTGGCCCGTTCGAAGTCTTAGAGCGAGTGGGGCCGGTAGCATATAGGATCGCCCTACCACCGCGACTCTCTGGAGTCCATGATGTGTTTCATGTCTCGGCCCTGAGGAGATATGTGTTTGACCCCTCCCACGTGATTGACTTCACCCTACTTGAGATGGCTGAGGACCTGCAGTACGAGGAGCGACCGGTGCGGATTCTTGCTTGCGAGACGAAAGAATTGCGCAACCGAGTCATACCGTACGTGAAAGTGCAGTGGAGTAATCACGAGGAGCGTGAGGCGACTTGGGAGCCGGAGACGGTGATGCGGGAATCCTATCCCTACCTTTTCGAGCTTCCTTCTTGAGGTATGAGTTAAGTTTCGAGGACGAAACTTTCCGTAGGGGGGATGGATGTAGTACCCCTGGGGCCTAACTGACGGAATGACTGCAGTATCCCAGACTGTTCGACGCTTCTAGAGAAGGTCGAGACAAGTCGGAGTCGTTTCGGCGTCAAATAGACGCGAAAACGGACTCGGAGCACCGAAGTAAGCCAAAACTGGAGTTTTGGGCTTTTGAACTTTAGGGCGCCCGGAAGTCTTGTTTTGGGCACCCAGATGTTGAGTGCTCGTTTTCTGAAACTGCTAAGTCATTTCGGATCCAGGTTGTGGGCGCCCGGAAAGTGGATCCGGAAATCCTACCTCGTGAGTATCGATCCGCTTGACACGTGTCGATTGGTTGGTGAAATCCGCCGGACCAGGTTAGGGCGCACCAGATCGCGGCGGAGAGTCCGATGCTCCAGCTTTGTGCAGGCTGAAGAACCGGGCGCTCACTTCTTGGGTTTCGGGCGCCCGATTGTGAGGTTTTCCTGCTGAGAAACAGGTTAGGGCATTTCTGTTCTTGAGGCTTATCGCACCGAAATCCTTTGTCTATAAGAGAAGTGGACGACCTCCCCTGAGGCTTTTTCTCCCCTCTTCATGGTGAACCCAGGATTTTGCAAGGAAACCCTCTCTTCTCTCCCAAATTTCATCTTCCTCCATTGAAGACCTTGGATTCCTGCTGGAACTGCATCGTCGACCCGTGGTGTTCTGGTTCGTGTGCAGTGTGAGAGTGTCCAAATCCTTCGAAACTTGGTTTGTTGGATAGAAGACTCGTAGAGGAAGACGTGGAATCCTTCCAATCACGATTTGGACAGGTATGTAAGCTACAGTTGATGTTTCACTGGACCCCTTGTGTTCTTGAGCTGAAACTTGGGTTTTTCCTTTGATCTTTTGGATCCAATCTCTTGGGAGCTGGAATTACGAAGTGAAGATTGGTCCTTCCTCATTCCTTACTGGTTTGGAGGTTCTTCCCACCTGAATTGAGGATTCAAAGGTGAGTTCTAGCTCAGATTTTGAGTAATTGCTTAAGTGCTGAATTTTTTGGTCATTGATGGAATTTCTTGGATTTTTGAATCCAGATCTTTGTGAGAATCTTTGGAGAGGTTTTGGATTGTTCCATCACTGTATTTGGGAGGTTTGTGACCCTTTTCCATGAGCTAGATTCGTTGGAATCCGTGAATTCTTGCTGTTTTTGAGATTTGCTTAAGTGCTGGAACTTGTGGATCCATGTGCAGGAGGGTCCAGAAGTGAATCCGGTTCAGTGTGTGGACCTTTTGGACATCGAGTCGAACTCCGTTTTGGCTGAAATTTGGAAGGTGTGTTCTTGAGCCCCTACTGGTGAGTTGAGCCAAATTTCACTGCATTTGGACTTAGAATTTGGATTTTATCGCATGTTGAATCCATGTGGGTTGTGCTGCCAGGCTGCAGTTCTGGGCTGATGTTCTTGGCGCCCAGAACGTTGAGCAGGTGGGTCCGAATCTCGAGGTTGCAGTTTTGAACTCGATTTCAGCCGGCGTTGTTTGGAGGCCTTCCACTCGACTCCTAGCCGTTGTTGGATAGCTTTCGAGGTGGGTTAATGTTACCGAAATCGCCGGATTTCCTCCTAAGTTGTAGAGAGTGCAGCATGCTGTTTTATCATCTGTTAAATCATGTTAGTAGCTCGAATTCATGAATTTGCATGTATTATTATGAAATCTAAATTTGGAGCATAAATTGATAATTTATAGACATGACTTCACATGCTGAACTGGGAATTGACTTAGGAGAAAACTCGCGAACATACAACCGTCACTTTTCGAACTATTATCAGATTTAGCTCTAGGAGCCGTTTCTGTTCTTGTATCACCGCTGTTAGTGCGAGGTGGATACTTAGTTCGTTGTAGGACGAGTTTACGCTTGTGTTGGGATGCCGAGCTTGTATTTACAGCAGGGTTAGGCTGTTTTGTGTTTTCGGGTGCCGTCGGGGTTGACGGTGGACCCAGACTCTTGTTTTAGCTTCTGTTTGTGCTGAGGGCACGTGAGCTTGGAGTCTTGACCCGTTTTGACCCCTTTCCATTTGATTATAGCCTGCCGGAGCCTGTTTGTGCTCGACAGAGATACGCTTTTAACTCGGTTGGGTAGCTCCCCCGAGTGCCGCTCCGGAGTGAGGCCTCTTTTGCGTTGATGTCGCTACAGATTAGTTAGATCTGGTATTTGGACCGGCTACCCCTTTTGGTAGTGTGCGGTGTGGCTAGGCAGTTGGCTGGACGAGCCCGTTTGGGCGGTTCCGTTAGATTGGGTCAGGGGTGACCTTTCAATTTGGTGATGCTTACTTGAGAAGTGTGACTTGGATAGTGGTAGGGTAGTGGCATTACGGCTGTAGAGTTTATTCCAGCTTACTTTGTTGTTGTTTACCTACCAGCTATACTGTTAGTCTCGTAGACTTAGTGGGTGGACCGTTGAGGTCGGTATTGGTACCCACTGAGGACTACTTCTTTTGATAGTAGTTCTCACACCCATTGTTGCCACTTTTTAGAGCCTTCTTCTGTTGCGGCTGCTGCGCCTGTTTCTGTGGATCGAGGTAAGGGAGTCGCGAGCTAGATCCCTACCTGTCCCTGTTGTTCCTAGAGAAGGACCCTACTGGAGATAGTTTATTTTTTGAGTTGAGCCATGTACATATACTGTGGACTTGTTCCTATTTTGGTTCTGGAGGGACTGTTGTATCTTGGATCCTATATGTACATGTGACTTTTGTTATTAGTATGTTTTATTTCAGCTCTATATCTCTTGTAGTTGCTTGTATGTTTGTTTACAGGTTAGCTATCGCTTCGTATACATAGACAAATCTATGTATACGGCGGATCTGTTGGCGAGCCCGGGGAAACGAGTAATCCGGGGCGTGACACCTACGCAGAGTGTGACCCTGATATGGGGGTCCGGACCTTGGAATGAAGATTCGGTCCCTCAGCCCGCAGAATGCCCAGTTTAGGGGCATTTTGGAAATTTGATGGGGTTTATTTGAGGGGGCTTTAGCCCTCTTCCTTATTTTTCACCCACACTCTCTCCCACTCTCCCTCACACTCTTCTCATCTCTCTCTTTAGAAGCTCCTCAAATCTTTAGAGAAAGTCAAAGATTGATCTAGAAAGAGGCTTGGGAGGTAGCTAGCAAGCTTTTTGGAGCAAGAAGAAGCTTGGAGAATCTGAGGTGGAGATGAGTTCTTGGTATTTTGAGTTAGAGTATTTGGGATTTTAGCAAACCCAAGGTTATTCTGGACTTCAAATTGTTCAAGATTAGCCATTGAAATCAGATTTTGCCACCCTAGCCACCTCCACCCCCTCCACACGAACCCTAACCAACCCCTCATCTCATGCCCAGCCTCCGGCGCGCCGCTCCGCCGTTCCCAACCGTCCTTGCGTGTCGGCGCCGCCCTACAGCCTTGGCTGGGCCACCCTGGACCCGTGCGGGCTGGTGGTGACAGAGACCACCAGCCGCCGCCTCCCGAGGCCAGCCCTTGACCTCTCTCCGCTCCCTGTCACCGCCGCGGTCAAGATCGGGTCTTGGGGGTCTCGGGCAACAGTGCTGGCTTGCGCGCCGCCGCTGCTGCCTGGACCAGCTTTCTCCTCCTCCCTCGTGACTCTAGAAAGCTCCCTGCTGCCGCTCGGCGCCGCCCCTTGCCGCCGTCGCCGGAGAGGATCGACCCGAGCTCATCTCGGTTTCGTGCGGGCTAGGGCATCACAGCCCGCCGCCGGCGCAGCTCCCCACCGCCGGCTGACCCCACGGCCGGTGGTCCACGACCAGCCGCACTCTCCCACCGCCGGTGCACCCTCCGCCGTGGCCGCCGCTGGCTAGAGCAACATAGGTGCTCTCGGATCAGCCGAGCTGAACTGAAATCTGGGCCGAACTCACTGTTCCGGCTGCCCAGACCATCTCCGTTGGTCCTGTTGGTGAGCACGGCCCTCCTGACGTGTCGTTTACGTCCGTGCTCACCTATTCCATTGCCTGTGGGGCTCAGAACAGCGGATTCTTGATTATCGCTCCCGGACCACCTTTCCGACTAAGGTTTCGGTCGCTCCCGCGCGCTCCTCGGCTATTCGCTGTGCTCCGAACAGTGAGCACGGCCTCCGCCTCGTCGAGACCTTGCAAGGTGTGCCTCGGCAGGCCTTGATAACACTCCGAGCAAGGTAACGGCCCTAAACAATTGTATTAATGCTTGTATTTATGCAATAAGATGCATGTTTAGGGGCTTAGTTGCAATTAGACTGCTGTGGGCAGTGCGTGTGGGTGCCAGGTGACCTCTAGACTAATTGTCCAAGGTCCGCTGCCCTTCGTTCGTCCGAAAATGAGTTTCGGAGCGTTTTCCCCGATGAAATTCGTTGACGGAACGTGATTTTCGACTCGAAAAATTATCCGACATGACTCGTGTGTCCTGCTGGCTGCCGCTGAGCCTTGTGGAGTGATTCCCCGGCCATCTCGAGTATTTGGAGATGCCCGGTGAGCGGTAGTGGGTTCCGGTGTCGAAATCGACATTTTCGGGAACCCGAATCGGAACGATTATCCGACGATGATCGTTTTGAGTTTCGGACCCTAAGAGTAAGGTCCGGACCTTGCCCGCGCAGAGTGTGACCCTGATATGGGGGTCCGGACCTTGGAATGAAGATTCGGTCCCTCAGCCCGCAGAATGCCCAGTTTAGGGGCATTTTGGAAATTTGATGGGGTTTATTTGAGGGGGCTTTAGCCCTCTTCCTTATTTTTCACCCACACTCTCTCCCACTCTCCCTCACACTCTTCTCCTCTCTCTCTTTAGAAGCTCCTCAAATCTTTAGAGAAAGTCAAAGATTGATCTAGAAAGAGGCTTGGGAGGTAGCTAGCAAGCTTTTTGGAGCAAGAAGAAGCTTGGAGAATCTGAGGTGGAGATGAGTTCTTGGTATTTTGAGTTAAGAGTATTTGGGATTTTAGCAAACCCAAGGTTATTTTGGACTTCAAATTGTTCAAGATTAGCCATTGAAATCAGATTTTGCCACCGTAGCCACCTCCACCCCCTCCACACGAACCCTAACCAACCCCTCATCTCATGCCCAGCCTCTGGCGCGCCGCTCCGCCGTTCCTAACCGTCCTTGCGTGTCGGCGCCGCCCTACAGCCTTGGCTGGGCCACCCTGGACCCGTACGGGCTGGTGGTGACAGAGACCACCAGCCGCCGCCTCCCGAGGCCAGCCCTTGACCTCTCTCCGCTCCCTGTCACCGCCGCGGTCAAGATCGGGTCTTGGGGGTCTCGGGCAACAGTGCGGGCTTGCGCGCCGCCGCTGCTGCCTGGACCCGCTTTCCCCTCCTCCCTCGTGACTCTAGAAAGCTCCCTGCTGCCGCTCGGCGCCGCCCCTTGGCCGCCGTCGCCGGAGAGGATCGACCCGAGCTCATCTCGGTTTCGTGCGGGCTAGGGCATCACAGCCCGCCGCCGGCGCAGCTCCCCACCGCCGGCTGACCCCACGGCCGGTGGTCCACGACCAGCCGCACTCTCCCACCGCCGGTGCGCCCTCCGCCGTGGCCGCCGCCGGCTGGAACAACATAGGTGCTCTCGGATCAGCCGAGCTGAACTGAAATCTGGGCCGAACTCACTGTTCCGGCTGCCCAGACCATCTCCGTCGGTCCCGTTGGTGAGCACGGCCCTCCTGACGTGTCGTTTACGTCCGTGCTCACCTATTCCATTGTCTGTGGGGCTCAGAACAGCGGATTCTTGATTATCGCTCCCGGACCACCTTTCCGACTAAGGTTCCGGTCGCTCCCGCGCGCTCCTCGGCTATTCGCTGTGCTCCAAACAGTGAGCACGACCTCCGCCTCGTCGAGACCTTGCAAGGTGTGCCTCGGCAGGCCTTGATAACGCTCCGAGCAAGGTAACGGCCCTAAACAATTGTATTAATGCTTGTATTTATGCAATAAGATGCATGTTTAGGGGCTTAGTTGCAATTAGACTGCTGTGGGCAGCGCGTGTGGGTGCCAGGTGACCTCTAGACTAATTGTCCAAGGTCTGCTGCCCTTCGTTCGTCCGAAAATGAGTTTCGGAGCGTTTTCCCCGATGAAATTCGTTGACGGAACGTGATTTTCGACTCGAAAAATTATCCGACATGACTCGTGTGTCCTGCTGGCTGCCGCTGAGCCTTGTGGAGTGATTCCCCGGCCATCTCGAGTATTTGGAGATGCCCGGTGAGCGGTAGTGGGTTCCGGTGTCGAAATCGACACTTTCGGGAACCCGAATCGGAACGATTGTCCGATGATGATCGTTTCGAGTTTCGGACCCTAAGAGTAAGGTCCGGACCTTGCCTGCGCAGAGTGTGACCCTGATATGGGGGTCCGGACCTTGGAATGAAGATTCGGTCCCTCAGCCCGCAGAATGCCCAGTTTAGGGGCATTTTGGAAATTTGATGGGGTTTATTTGAGGGGGCTTTAGCCCTCTTCCTTATTTTTCACCCACACTCTCTCCCACTCTCCCTCACACTCTTCTCCTCTCTCTCTTTAGAAGCTCCTCAAATCTTTAGAGAAAGTCAAAGATTGATCTAGAAAGAGGCTTGGGAGGTAGCTAGCAAGCTTTTTGGAGCAAGAAGAAGCTTGGAGAATCTGAGGTGGAGATGAGTTCTTGGTATTTTGAGTTAGAGTATTTGGGATTTTAGCAAACCCAAGGTTATTCTAGACTTCAAATTGTTCAAGATTAGCCATTGAAATTAGATTTTGCCACCCTAGCCACCTCCACCCCCTCCACACGAACCCTAACCAACCCCTCACCTCCTGCCCAGCCTCCGGCACGCCGCTCCGCCGTTCCCGGCCGTCCTTGCGTGCCGGCGCCGCCCTACAGCCTTGGCTGGGCCACCCTGGACCCGTGCGGGCTGGTGGTGACAGAGACCACCAGCCGCCGCCTCCCGAGGCCAGCCCTTGACCTCTCTCCGCTCCCTGTCACCGCCGCACCCGATCTCGGCCATCGTCGTCGCCGCCGTACGCGCCAGACGCCGCCGCGGCCAAGATCGGGTCTTGGGTGTCTCGGGCAACCGTGCGGGCTTGCGCGCCGCCGCCGCTGCCTGGACCAGCTTTCCCCTCCTCCCTCGTGACCCTAGAAAGCTCCCTGCTGTCGCTCGGCGCCGCCCTTTGGCCGCCGTCGCCGGAGAGGATCGACCCGAGCTCATCTCGGTTTCGTGCGGGCTAGGGCATCAAAGCCCACCGCCGGCTGACCCCACGGCCGGTGGTCCCCGACCAGCCGCACTCTCCCACCGCCGGTGCCCCCTCCGCCGTGGCCGCCGCCGGTTGGAGCAACATAGGTGCTCTCGGATCAGCCGAGCTGAACTGAGTTCTGGGCCGAACATACTGTTCCGGTTGCCCAGACCATCTCCGTCGGTCCCGTTGGTGAGAACGGCCCTCCTGACGTGTCGTTTACGTCCGTGCTCACCTATTCTATTGTCTGTGGGGCTCAGAACAGCGGATTCTTGATTATCGCTCCCGGACCACCTTTCCGACTGAGGTTTCGGTCGCTCCCGCATGCTCCTCGGCGGTTCGCTGTGCTCCGGACAGTGAGCACGGCCCCCGCCTCGTCGAGACCTTGCAAGGTGTGCCTCAGCAGGCCTTGATAACGCTCCGAGCAAGGTAACGGCCCTAAACAATTGTATTAATACTTGTATTTATGAAATAAGATGCATGTTTAGGGGCTTAGTTGCAATTAGACTGCTGTGGGCAGTGCGTGTGGGTGCCAGGTGACCTATGGACTAATTATCCAAGGTCCGCTGCCCTTCGTTCGTCCGAAAATGAGTTTCGGAGCGTTTCTCCTGACGAAATCCGTCGACGGAACGTGATTTTCGACTCGAAAATTATCCGACATGACTCGTGTGTCCTGCTGGCTGCCGCTAAGCCTTGTGGAGTGATTCCCCGGCCATCTAGAGTATTTGGAGATGCCCGGTGAGCGGTATTGGGTTCCGGTGTCGAAATCGACACTTTCGGGAACCCGGATCGGAACGATTGTCCGACGATGATCGTTTCGATGTTTCGGGAAAACCGAGTCTCGGGTTTTGGGGGTTTGTGTGTGTCACGCCCCGGGTTACCTCTTCCCAGGCGCATGACCTGATCCGCCGCATACACAGTATCTCTACCGTGTATACGAAGCGATACAATATCCACAACAAACACACAGAGCTAAAGGTATCAATAGAGCTGCTATATAATATATCAAAAGATCACTGTACATACGTCATCCATAACTCTCACATATAACTCTCATATACAGACTGATATCAACATCACATAGTATGTACAGACTCAACCATCTATCCAAAATGGGTATACCTCTAGCCAAATGTCCGGGGAATAGCTCTACCCGACGGTCTCCTTTCCGCGCTCAGTATGCACGACTGGGGAAGAAGACTCTGCAAAAAGATGTCACCAATAGGTGTGAGAACTACTATCAATCAAGTAGTCCTCAGTGGGTACCGCCACCAGCCTCAGCGGTCTGCCCACTAAGTCCTCAATCTCAAGAGATATGTATAGAACAATAAAAGAGTAGGAGATATACTACCACTACTATGCACAAAGCTCAACTGTCAGTATGAATGCCAATAAACTGAATATAACAAATGAGGACTATCATACTCAATACAATACCTGCGAACCAGCTAGTACAGGAACCCCATCTGTACCTAGCTCTCGCCATACAATACCTCTCAATACAATACCATACCTCACAACACGATACCTGCGGCCTGATCATGCTCAACCCTCCAGGGAGCTGCTCAACCCTCCAGGGAGCCGACTAGTACAGGAAGCCCGTCTGTAACTAGCCCCTCGTACAACCCTCTGTACGGAACATGCCAACTCTAGAGTGGTACTCGTGGGAGCGACCCAACCGAGCAAA
This sequence comes from Puya raimondii, assembly GCA_016920855.1. NCBI lineage: Eukaryota > Viridiplantae > Streptophyta > Magnoliopsida > Poales > Bromeliaceae > Puya > Puya raimondii. The sequence goes on from JABWPP010000048.1 coordinate 26,020,734, forward strand.
GTACAACCATAGTATCCGCCAAGCACCCGCAGGTATATGATCGACACAACTGGGTCAACAAAGGATCATGTGCCCTCGGCACCTCAAAGGATAGTCAACAAGTAAGACCCAATCCACTGTGCCCTTGGCACCTCAAAGGATAATCAACAAGTATGACCCAATCCATGCTCTCACAAAGAACCACGTGCCCTCGGCACAATCAATGCTCTAGTGCTCACAATCAATCTCAACTCTATCACAAGAGGAGGCTCTCGACTCTACCACAAAGAGGAGGTACAACAACATAGCACGAGCCACAACATGATCACCTACACTACATGCACAACAACTGGTACAAGGAATCAACAGAATAGGTGTAGGTCCAATCATGCAACAAGGATACAAAGAAATGCATGCTCACATACATATCATTAGCACATCTAAGATCATAACATGCCCATGCGGTCTATAGATCAATCTCACCCTAACATGGCATCTCTAACATAATCTTAGCATGGCATACTATCATAATCCCAATATCATAATCCAATATCCACATATCATAATCCAATCATGCTAACATAATCCAAACAACATCATATCATATTATGCTAACATGAGATAAAACACGTAGGAGGAAGTCCACTGAATCTGGCAAACATCAACCCACCTGAAAAGCTAATCCAACCACGGTGGGGAAAGAACAATATCCTCAGATCCAACCCTCCAGGATAACGACTCCGGCAGCACCCCGATCTGTCAAAACCTCCAAGGAAACCGCTAACTCCAGCAGAATAACGGCTCGACACTAGATCAGATCAGCAGAGTAGAAGAGAGCAAGCAGGGTTACAAACTATGCCAACACATGGCCCTAAACCTACTTTCTCTCTCTAGAAATAGGGATCATACGAAGTGGAAATGCACCAAAAACCATCAGGGACTCGCCTATTTATAGGCTCCCAAAATCCCACTTTCGGGCGCCCACTTCCCAACTTCCGGGCGTCCGGAAATCCTGCCGTACAGGTGTCGTCGTGCGGTCAAGCGGTCGGTCGGCGGTCAGCAGGCGGTGGGGCGTTGTGTCTCCGGCGATCGACACGTGTCCTGCGTCGCGACACGTGGCCCTCCACGTCACAACTCAAACCGGATCCTCCGTCCGGGCGTCCGGTTCATGCATCCAGATCCGATCTCCGTCGGCCACAACCGGATCGTCCACAAAGTCCTCGGGGTCCGGAATCTTTCGGGCGTCCACTTCACCTCTTCCGGGCGCCCGAAATCCCCCAAGTCCAGAAACCCTAATTCATGAAAATTCCCGAGTACTACATTCTCCCCTCCTTAGAATAGTTTCGTCCTCGAAACTAAAGTACTCACCTCAAGATGTAAACAGGTGGGGATAAGATCTCTGCATAACCGTCTCCAACTCCCATGTCGCCTCTCTATCATCATGAAAATCCCACTGTACCTTGACATAAGGTATGATCCGATTACGCAATTCCCTCAGCTCACGAGCAAGAATTCGTATCGGTCGCTCCTCGTACTGTAAATCCTCAGTAAGCTCCAGTGGAGAAAAATCTATCACATGGGAAGGATCATGCATGTATCTCCTCAGAACAGATACATGAAAGACATCGTGTACTCCTGCAAGTCGAGGCGGAAGGGCTAACCGATAAGCCACGGGTCCAACTCTCTCTAAAATCTCAAAAGGACCGATAAATCGCGGACTAAGCTTTCCGCGAATCCCAAATCTTCGTATGCCCTTCGATGGTGAGACCTTCAAGAAAACATGATCACCAACATGAAACTCCAGATCTCGCCTCCGAGTATCAGCATAACTCTTCTGCCTGCTCTGAGCCGTCTCAATATGCCGCCGTATCACTTTCACTTTCTCCTCGGCTTCAAGCAAAAGGTCTGGACCCAACGTCTTCCTTTCGCCAACATCATCCCAAAACAAAGGCGATCGACATTTGCATCCATACAACGCTTCAAACGGAGCCATCTTAATGCTCGCTTGATAGCTATTGTTATACGCAAACTCTACCAATCTCAGATGTCGATCCCAACCTCCACCGAAATCCAAGACACAAGCTCTCAACATATCCTCGAGTGTCTGTATAGTGCGCTCGGACTGACCATCAGTCTGGGGATGAAATGCAGTGCTAAACCGAAGCTGAGTCCCCAAAGCTGTTTGTAAACTCTTCCAAAAATGAGAAACAAACCTTGGGTCTCTATCAGATACTATTGAGATTGGCACTCCATGCAATCTCAATATCTCATCTAGATAAAGCTGCGCAAGTCGCTCACGTGACCAAGTAATCTGCATAGGCAGAAAATGAGCAGACTTTGTCAGCCTATCAACGATCACCCAAATAGAATCACAGCCGCTCGAAGTCCTCGGCAATCCTACGATAAAATCCATCGTAATATGATCCCACTTCCACTCAGGTATTGGAAGACTCTGTAGCTTACCAGCTGGTACTCGATGTTCAGCCTTAACTTGCTGACATATCAAACATTGAGCTACAGCTCTACCAATATCCCGTTTCATACCGTTCCACCAGAAGTGAGTCTTCAGATCCTGGTACATCTTTGTCCCTCCAGGATGTACAGAATAAGGAGAATAATGTGCTTCCTTCAATATCTCCTCTCGAATCTCTTGATCTGCTGGTACACACAGTCGTCCTCTATAACGAAGAGTCTCAGCATCATCACAAGTAAAGTCTTCAAGATCTCCACTTTTCAGTTGATCTCGAACTTTCACCAAGTAAGGATCCACACTCTGTTTCTCTCGAATCCTATCTAACAGAGTGGGCTGCAAAATCAGAGTCATCAGTCTCGCTGTCATCCCAGAAGTAACCACTTCAAGGGACAACCTCCGCATCTCTTCCACTAGGACAGGCTGTTGAGTAATACACAAACTCAAAGCTGCCACAGCCTTCCTACTCAATGCATCGGCAACAACGTTCGCCTTACCGGGATGGTATAATATAGAAATGTCATAATCCTTTAATAATTCTAACCATCTCCGTTGCCGTAGATTCAACTCTTTCTGTGTAAACAGATACTTAAGGCTTTTGTGATCTGTATACACTTCACAATGCTCACCATAAAGATAGTGACGCCATAGCTTCAGAGCAAAGACTACCGCCGCCAACTCCAGATCATGAGTGGGGTAGTTCTTCTCATACTCCTTTAGTTGTCTTGAAGCATATGCAATCACTTTGCCATGTTGCATCAACACGCAACCCAAGCCACTATGTGAAGCATCACTATAAATAACAAATCCTTCGCCCATCACAGGTAGTGCAAGAATAGGGGCTGTCATCAATCTCTGCTTAAGCTCATGTCACGCCCCGGGCCCTCGCGGGAGCCTACCAGGCACGTGCACAGACCCGCCGTGTACCTCAAACAACACAATGTACACAAGGCGTCTATGCTAACAACAATCAAGTAGGATAAAGAATACATCCTAAACAAGGTAATCAGAGCGAGAACATAGTTCTACATCTAAAATAAAATCCACACAACTAAAATCTCAAGATATACAATAGCATTATACATCTTATCAACAATAGATCAACCAAACATCTATACACCTTTCATATAAAATACAATGAAAGGACAACATGGTATGCCTACAACGACAACACCGTAGAGGCTCTAGCTAGCTGCTAACCCCTCGCCGCGATCCCAAGCCTCTCCTGCTGCGGAAGGCTCTGAAATAAAAACAACAAACCCCAGGGGGATGAGAACTATTATTCAATAGTTCCCAGTGGGTAAGCCGCCGAGAGTGGCGAATTACACCGCTAGGTCAACTGAGGCAAGATAGCATAACCGAAACATAAAGCATAAATATATCAAATGCTAAACAGATAGTTCTACAACTATCATGCCTCCAATGACTAAATCATCTACATGAACATGGATATGCTCTATTGTCATAAGCTTAACATTCATTTACACAGTTTACATGCATGTCAAATTAATGCCATGTTTATAGGTTAAAAAGAATCTTTCTATTCTTATCATCATAATATCATGCTTCTATACTAAACATCATTAGTATAGGATAATGCCACTACGGATGCCCATGCAAGAATGACTAATACAATTGTCCAACTATGTTGCATGCATCCAAAAGAGGTCAAGCTAAGTAATGCCACGATATGCGACTCACTACTAAGTCCATACACTACATGTATATGCATCAAGCAACTAATGTACTATGTCCAGTTTACTTAGCTTTTACCCAATCCACAAGGGACTTACACATGGTAACGTCCCGGCTTGTGCCGTGCCTAATGGCCCCGTGGTAGTCAACATTCTCGCTAGAATGAGCCTCCCCCACGGCAATCCACTTCGGCGCCCATATAACCTGCACACAGGCGATCAACATCGCGAAAGGCCAACTCCGGAGTGCCGGCTTGTGGGGAGCGACCCTCACAAGCATGTGCGAATGAGCACAATGGCGTGAACAAGCATAGTCAACAGCATAGGAAATACGTTCATCATGTCTAAAACATGGAATAGTCAACCAACGTCCAAGGATCTAACATTATGTCAAAATGTCAACCTAATTATTCACCTAAGTGAAATACAAATGTTTAACCTCACACTATGTCAAAAACACGTCATGTCATGTTTACTACATTCAATAGCCAAGACGCTAAATGTCAACTATATCATGTTGTTCTCAAAGTCCGATGGTATGTCCCTACCAATATGTCCATGTCTCTAACATGTAACCGTTCATCTCATTGTTTACTAAGTTCATAAACCATGCATTATTCTAATGCCATATATCCTGCATCCTACAAATGCCAACATCATGCATTATTCTAATGCCATATATCCTGCATCCTACAAATGCCAACATCATGCATTATTCTAATGCCATATATCCTGCATTATTCTAATGCTACAATTCATGCATTCTACGATACCATGACAATGCATTCTACAAATGCCAACCAAACCCTATCCATGCCATACATAAGCTACAACAACCTCTATTACATAGAGTATAAAGCTACCATGCAAGTATTTAACTAACCACATGGACTCGTGTTTAACCAATTATAATTATCAAATGCAAATGGAATTCCATTCCTCATGTCTTAAACATGGAATCAATCCACGACCAAAAGGTCGAGTCCAAGGCCAACAACGCCCGTCACAATTGCTCACCTAGTTGAGGTGCAACATACACTTGTCATATTCTTCCTTTCTCTATGCAAGCATACTTAGGTATGCAAAGAGAATGTACTAAACCATTACCCAAGTAGTGCCTCAAATGACACTTCTCTCTAGCATGCATAATATTCTCACAATGCCATACTATAAGAAATATGCATTTTCATAAACAACTTGCATGTCTCATGCAATCACAATTATCATCATGCCATAATTATCATAATTATGCATCTAATCAATCCTATAACTAGATAGGAGAGATAGGGGGAGTTCACCCATTTCGGTGAGGTCAGACCCACCGGATACCCGTCGAAACCTCGCAGTACTTCGAAACGAAGTTGTCCCCCGAGCTTCTCATACCCTAAGATAATTTTCCAAGGGGTTAGGGGTATCGAACAAGCAAATTCGAAAAACCACCAAAAATCAATGAGGTAAATGGGTGGAAATTACCTTGAGCAAGTAAAACTTGTTCTAGGTCCAAATTGAGGTTAGAGATCTTCAAATCCAACCTACAACAACATTCTACACCCATCAATTCCACCTCAAGAGCTCCCAATCAAGAAACCCTAAACAAAACCCTAATTTCCAAGAAACTAGGTTTTCATGCTAATCTCAAGCAACAATCATAAATAGAGGTTGTAAAAGAGTTTACTAACCTCAAATCAAGTTTCCAACCAAGCTCACACAAGCTAGGGTTGAAGATCCATCCACCAACAAGCTCCATTCCTCAGCCCCGAGCTCCCTCCAAGCCTAGGAGTACTCCTCCATGAAGAAAATGGAGAGAAAAGAGATCAAAACATGATCTAAGGGGTTGGGGGAAGAGAAAATCTAGAGAGAGAGAGAGGGAAAACCCTACCTTTCTTCTCCTCCAACCTCAGCCAAAACAGCAATAAGAGAGGGGTGAAGGGGTACTTAAACCCGAGCAACAAAATCCACTTAGGCCCCTCAACAAGCCAAAATTGCAAAACAGCACGAAATGCAATTTCTGCACTGTATACCGGTATGCGCATGGGCATACCGGTATCCAGCCAAAAATTCCGCAAACCCGAGCCTCGGCCAAGCAGTCTGCGCAACAGGATTCCGGTATGCAACATCCAGTACCGGTATAAGATGCTCCAATACCGGTATGCGAGTTTCGCATACCGGAATGCCAACCCATTCCGGTATCAACTGCGGAATCCCGCAGAATTCGAGAGCTGCGCACAACCAGTTTTCACTGGATTCCGGTATGCCTAGATCAGATACCGGTATGCAATGCAAAATCTGCACTTTTGCAGATTTCGACTTCCGGAGTCCGTTTTCGCACTTCTCAAGTCCCGAAAACACTCCGAAGCTGTTGTTTTCGCCTTCGTATCACAGGAGAGATACTGTGATGCGGTTCGGATCTCGTCAGTGCCTGGGAAGGGGTAACCCGGGGCGTGACAATAGAAATGCTCTCTTGGGCTTCGATGGCATCCTTCCTTCGAATGTTGACCATGTACTCGTGGCAAAATTCGCACCTTGGGGACGTTAAATAAGAGTGCCACACAATTGGGCTCTCGATCCTTACGTTCCTTCAAAATGTGAACATATAACTCGTGGCAAAAAACCGCACTCTTGGGGCTCAATAGCACGTCCACCAAATTGGGACCTTCGAATCAACTCCCTTCTAATGTGAACATGTCACCACCAATACACTCGTGGCAAACTCGCACTCTTGGGCTTTGCTGTAATGAATTGCTCGTCTCTTGGGGCTTCGATCTTCCTTCCTTCTGAATTGTGAAATGTACTCATGGCAACACTCGCACTCTTGGGGCGTTAATAGAAATGCTCCCATAGGGCTTCGATCCGTCGTTCCTGCATATCGAATGTGGACACTTGTACACGTGGCAAACACGCACACTCTGGGGCGTTAATTAGAATGCACTCTGCACGGCTTCCGATCCTAACGTTCGTTCGAATGTGAGCATGTACTCGTGGCAAATTTCGCACTGCTTGTAGCGGTTATAGAATGCTCTCTGGGCGATTCGCCCGTTCGTATCCTCCTGCACTCCAAACTCGCACTAATCCATGCTCACGTTCGATTCCTAATGTTAACATTTCGTAAAAAATCTAACAAATAAATTTTATATAAATATTCGATAAATATTATCGTAATAAAATAAAAACATTATCGTAAAATAAAAATCCTTATAAGTGGATAATCTTAAACGTTATAAATTCGCACCTTATATATAATACATATTTGCTAAACTACAAATATATGCTATAATATATTATATAGGTATATATAACATGTATAACATATATAAATTAATATACTTGGGGCGTAATAGTAATGCTATCGATCCTAAACCATATCCAATGTGATATATATACATGGCCAAACTCGCCCACTTGGGGCTTAATTAGAATGCTCTCTTACATATATATACTCCAATACCGCGATATAGTAAATAATAAACTGTATGTACGTGGCAAATATTTATCGCAATCTTCTTTAATAGTATATTTATATACATTTAACAATTTTATAAATAATCGAATTGAAATGTATCTTAATGGCATACATATAACTTCTTACTTATTTATATATTTTTTTTCTTATATCTTCTTATCTATACCTACACCATTGTATATGTGATACATGTACTCCGTGGCAAAATTCTCGCACTTCTTGGGGCGCATAATAGAATTGGCCTCTTTTGGGCTTCGATTTTCTCCTTCCTTTCGAATCAGTGCAGATGTACTCGTGGCAAATTCGCACTCTTGGGGCGTAATTCGAATGAGCTCTTTTGGCTTTCGCGATCCTCGTTCCTTTGAATCAGTCGTTTAGCATGTACTTCGTTTTTTTTTTCGCTCTCTTGGGGCTTTTTTTTTTTTTTTTCTTTTTTTTTTTTTTTTTGAATTTTTTTTTTTTTTATTTTTTTATTTTTTTTTTTATTACATGGATTCTGTTGTTATTAGTTGAATGGGAGATTCTCTTTGGCCCTTCGATCCACTAATAATTCCCTTCGAATGTGAACATGTACTCGTGGGCAAATGCGCACTCTTGGGGCGTAATAGAATGGCTCTCAGAGTGGGTTGTGCTTTCGATCTTCCTTCCTTATGAAATGTGAGATGTACTTGGCAAATTTTTGGGCGTTAGAAGCTCTCTTGAGGCAGTCGATTTTTTTTTTCCCTACCCCCCCCCCCCCCCCCCCCCCCCCCCTTGGTAAATGTTCGTGGCGAACGTTCTTGGGGTAAATAGAATGCTCTCTTGGGGCATCGATCATCGTTCCTTCGAATGTGAACATGTACTCCCGTGGCAAATTCGCACTCTTGGGGCGTAATAGAATGCTTTGGATGTGGCTTCGATCTTCGGATTTTCCTTCGAATGTGACCATGTACTCGTGGCAAATTCGCACTTGGGGGCGTATAGAAATGCACTCTCTTGGGCTTCGATCTTCCTTCCTTCGAATGTGAGCATGTAATGTACTCGTGGCAAATTCGCCTGATCCGAGACAATTAATACCGGCATTCCGTCGAGGCACATAATCTTATTTATGTAGATTCGTGCCAATTTGTCCCTCAACAAAGTGGTATGGATCGGTAGAAAATAAGTCGATTTCGTCTACCGATCTATGATCATCCAAATTGCATCGTGGCCCCTTTGCATTCGAGGCAAGCCCACAACAAAGTCCATGGCAATATTCTCCCACTTCCAAATGGGGATTGGTAGACTTTGCAATTTGCCCGTCGGAAGTCGATGCTCCGCCTTGACTTGTTGGTACACTAGGCATTGAGCCACATAGCACCCACCTTCTCTTAGATCTCCTCTAAGAGATGCTCTTGACCTTCTTAGAATATCAAAAAAAATCCTAAAAGTACTTCTAACAAAGTTAGAACCTCAAAAATTTCTTATTTGGAAAAACTCCAAAAACAAAACCCTAAAAATTTCAACTCACCTCTCGTCTTCTAGCAACATGAGTGAAGTGGACTTCTTCTCCCTCCTAGAGCTTTCTCCAGGTGTGGTTTCCTCCAAGCCTCCAAGGTGATGGATCTACAAAATCCAGCAATAGGGAAAATTAAGGCTCCGTTCTTGAGAGAGAGAGAGAAGATGAAGAGAGAGGGAGTGAAGAAAAAATGATGTAATAGACTTTGGCAAATAGTCAAAGTTGCAGTTTGGATTGGGTCAGCACGTTTGGAGAATGATGGACCAAGTTAGAACCATTTTAGCACGAAATTGATGTGAAAATGGAGTTGGAAATCGAATTTTGGATGATTATGTGGTTTTTACTACTTTTCGGATGCCCGGAATATGATTTGGCCGCCCGAAAGTACTATGTTGGCTGAGCAATTTTCTGACCTCACTCTGGATCATCTGGTTCTAGCGAGGAAGAGTCCAAATAGGTTCGAGCCCTGATTTCGAATGCCCAATTTTGCTATAGCAATCTGAAAGTTGTCGTATATGTGATATGACTAGGGCGGTGCATATGTGGTGGTTACGGTGACTCAGCAGGAATTCGGGTGCAGTATTTTCGGGGGATCAAATGTTTTCATGTGCAGAATTTGATGGTTTTGGGCTGCCGAACGTGGTGAAGGAGCACCTGCAAGGGTTGTTAGAGGGATCTCGGACGCCCGAATGACAGTTCCAGGCACCCTAAACTAACCATTTTGGTTGAGAATGAGATTTTCAGAGTTTGGAGGGCTTTTATGTAATTGTTAATGTATAGAGGATGATAGAGGGGCTTCTTTTCCATTCTTTCTTATTCTTCTTCTTGCTGCATGTTTAGAGAGAGAAGGAGAGAGAGGAGGAGAGGTTGTCAGTGATCCGAGGAGGAGATCGACGACGCGCGCATGCGCACGATTTTCTGTCGCATCGGATTGGAGGTTGATATTGAAATATTATGTTTAATTGATTCAGATTTTTGAGGTATAATTTTTATAATGCTCTGAGGAGTAGAAATTGGATGGGATTTTTATGAAATTGGGATATAGAAGTCAGATTTATGCATGATTTAGGAACCAAATTTTGTGAAATTCACCGTGGGATTTTTCGTGCGGATTCTAGGTGGTGTAACTGTTTTAGGGGATCATAGAGGGATTCATGGTTCTTCGACCTTCCTTGCTTTTCCTTGGATTAGTGCTCAAGGTAGGTTTCGTGTCGCCAAAAATGGCATATTACCTTTCATGTGTCGCAGAAAATGGCATATTACCCTTTATGTCTATTATTTTGCATACTTGATTTTGGAATAATCTGATTCTTGAGGGCATTACTATGTTAGTGATTGGATATTTCATTGAGGATGATGCTTGTACATGATATATATAGTGTTTTGGTCTTTAGTAGCATATGGATCGTTGGGTTCGTTTGCTTATTTGCAGGTAGGTTCATTTGATTATTTGGTTGGGATAGTAGTAGTAGGAGGGTATGTATGTATAACTATGGGTGCTGTATTATGGTAATTTTGACAATGTAAGATATAGGTAGACATTTTATGTTTCATGCTCAGGGGACTTATGTGGTATATTTATTGTTTAGTCTATATGACACTTGTTTATAGGTGAGTTTTATATTATTGTGGACATTAGTATGTGATTATGATTCTATGATAGACTATATAGATCGTAGGTTGAGTTACCTTAGATTGTTGGGTTCCTATTGTCGTTTTATATTGCATGTACTATGATTAGGCCGAGAGGGCCATTGGATATTATGAACATAGACAGTGAGAGATATGTTGATATCATGATATGTTGGTCAGTCGACATTCTATGATCATGCTGAGAGCATTGGGACAGCACTATTATGACATGGGCAGTGGGATAGTGTATCATGCCTGCAGCACCGTGACAGGATATCTATAGTAATCTTTTCGATCATTGTATTGACTATGGCCTACAGAGCCACATTGAGCTTGACAGTATATTGTATTATTATACTCACTGGGGTCGCGCCCCCTGAGTCCGCCTCCGAAGGTGTGGTGATTAGGGTAGGCCAGACAGATAGACAAATAGTAGCCTCGTGTCGCGAGCCTCAACCTTGGCGGCGGTGGTGGCTAACACGAGGCGGCGCAGGCTTGACCGAACTGTTGAGTCTGTCGGTGTATGATTGGGTCATATTGTACATTTATTATGGTTACTTGAGTTGATGCATGAGATAGTCTTTACAGATTATTAGTATCTTTGGTAGAGGCAGGTTGGATATGGAGGTTACTCATGAGAGGGTTAGTTATAGCTTTGTAGTATTTGGTTAGAGGCATGATAGTCCAGGTGGGTTTACAGTTTATTCTTCAGTTTATTCTTCAGTTCATTCTCTATATTTTGCCTATATAGACCTAGTGGGTAGGCCGTAGTTGTCACCGACCGTACCCACCTAGGAACTACTGTTTTGTAGTTCTCATGCTCTCTTGTGGTTTACTTTTCAGAGCTTTCTGGACTAGCATTGGATCAAGGTAAGAGGATCGCGTAGTTAGCATCTCCTACTATGTACATGAGTGATAAAGGGGACTACCAGTACAGCAGGACTGGAAAGGCCAAGGCCCTTTACTTATATTTTATATTTTAGGAATTTTGATTGAATGGATTCATGTATAGTGATAGTTGTTTAGTTTAGTTTTATATTTTGCTCTAATACATGCTTAGTTGTGGACTCCTAGGAATTACTGTATGCTAGTGGTAGACTCCTAGGATTATTACAGGTTTGGTTTGGATGCTTCACGTGTGCAGGATGCGTCCTGACACATGCGGCGGATCTGTTGACGTACCCCGAAGGCTTTCGCTGTGAACCCGGGGCGTGACAACTGAGGTGAGGAATTAGGGTTGGGTGTTGAAAAGCCCTTTTATAGAAGTACTACAATAGCACACATACCCCTCAACATTTTTTATTTGCAAAGGATTAAACTTCAGCTTTTACGTCAGGTTTTGAGTGCTCGCCTGAACTTTCGAGCACCTGAAGGCATCGTAGTTGCGCCCAATCGATAGTCCGGACACCCGCTTGGTGTGCCCCCAGTCCACAAATCGGGTGCTCGAAAGGGAAATCGAGCGTTCGATTGTTCATTCCAGCGCACGACCTGTGCTCTCGGGTTGATCGTTCGAAAGGCATTCGGACACTCACAAGGGACCGCCCGAATAGTGTTTCGGGCACCCACAGGGCCATTCAATCGCTCGAATGTTTAGTCCATCACGATCCAGCTCTTGGGTTGGGAGTCCGGAACGATTCCGGACACCCTCTAGTGAGGTCCAAAAAGCTCCGGGCACCCACAGGGCAATCCAGGTGCCTGAAAGTGGGCCTCCTCACCAACTTTGCTCTCTGGAAGAGCGTCCTCTCGTCCCGGGCATTGCACTGAGCTATCCGAAACCATTCCGGGCATCTGAAAAGGTCTGGAACTCAGTTTTCTTTTCTTTCGGAACTTCGTTTCGGTCGGAATTGATTTCAATTTGATCCAAACTCGGGCTAAGTCTTTCAAAACCCATTTTAATCATTTCTAGCATGATTTAATCCGTACTTTGTCAATTTAGCCAAAGTTTGATACATTACAGTCTCTCCATGCGAGTCGCAGGTTTTTCAGTGCTCTGGAATTGTCCGTGGCAGCATGGTTCTTCCGTCGATTAGTTAGCATATTTTTGGATCGCTGATTTTCTTACTCCACATCTGAATAGTTGGTTATGCTTTGATTAGAGTCCCACTTGGACCTAATGGATGCGTGCATCCCTATCTATGTGTTTCTTTAAGTTTTTAGGACACTTTTCTCTGCTCTATGCTTTGTGTCAACTGTTTACTTCTTTCATCCTCCAGTTTTTTTTTTTTTTTTTACTTAATTGGTGTCCTTAAGTATCAATCAATCAATCAATCAATCAATACAATTTTGTAGTGTTCCTCTAAAAAAATTTAATGAGAACTTAAGTTCAAAAGTCATTTCAAACTAAGATAGAATTCACATTATTTTCGTACTTTCTATCGTCGTTTTCTTTTATCGAATCCGACCATAGATCCTAACGACCCACGAATTCTCCTAAAAATCTATGCTGGGGTCAAGTCCTATCTTTCAAACGTACATTAAAAGGATCAAACATCAGACTTTTGGACAACTATTTGGTTACCTGACCTTCAAGCTAAGTTGCTAGTGTGTTTTGTTCGATTCCTACTTTTGTCAACATCCTCTCCCTTCTCTATCTTATGTTCCTGTGGCGTTCCCATCTCTCCATGCAAATAAACCCCAACTCCTTTCTATCTACCTCATCTAACTAATTACTTATTCCTCAAAACAATATAGCATGGAATTCTCTTTTCTTTTTTTTTGAGAGAGAAAGGTAGTATATATATATATGCTACCCGCTTCGTTTTGTTTTTTTTAGAAGTAAACTTAGCTGGAAATGTGAATCAACTAGGATTCGAACTTGGGACCTCGGATACCAACCACCAAGCGTTTTGCCACTTGCGCTAGGGACGGTCGGTTATAGTATGAAATTCTCATACGGAGAATTCTAAATTTTACACCCCATGCATCCTAAAATTTATAAAATCACTTGACTTTTTAGTTTTTTTAAGAAAATCGACGACACAAGTAAGAAATAAGCATCCTTAAAAAAGTGCGTTGTAAGATATACACATTTAGTCTAGGGGTGTACCGGTAGATTGCTCTTATCATAATAATTTATTTAGAAATTCAACATCTCATATTTGACTATTTTACCATGGAACTAGATTAAGCTTGGAGCGGATTAATCTCACCTCTCCACAGGAGTTGCTAAACCGTCGGCTCATTTGACGCCCCATGAACTCGGCTTCCTCACTTCGAGTCTAAATCAACTAAAATATTGCTTATATATTATGTTAGATTACATAATTCTAGTTTCACTTAATACAGACATAGTTTACATTAATTTAATTCAATCTAGAGTTGAAATTAAATGCCTCAATTTTGACTTTCAAAACTAGATCCTAAAGTGTGAAAACACCTGCGAATTCCCTAGCCAATTCATTAGGATTATGCATTAATTGGCTCTTAGAATGAAGTAAAAAAGAATGAAATACCAATATCTAAAGCCTGTACTTGGTTACTAAAGTGTCAATCCGATGACATAAAATTAAATTATCGGCAAAATCCTCAATTTTTATCCTTTAAATTTTGGTATATAGTGTCAAATCCTCTAAAAACAACGGTTCAACTATAGAAGTTGTTGATAGCACTTAAGAGAGGAGAAGAGAGATAGTGGCCAATTTGGAGAAGAATGAAGGGGGAAGAGAAGTGGGAGAAAGATGAAGAAGAGAGGTTTTTTTTTTTTTTTTGTTAATTCTTCAGTCAAACAAAAATGGCCTTTTTGCATAAAAAATCCACGCTTTTTGGGATTTTGCAAATTCGGACTACATTTTTCGATTTTGCAGATTCGGGCCGAATTTTCAACAAACTGACCAAAATACCCTTATTACTTTTTCTCTCTCCTCTTTTTTCTCTCTCCTCTTTTTTTCTCGTTCTTTTTTTTCTCTCTCTCTAAAAAAGGGAGCGGAGGCGGAGGTGGAGGCGGAGGCGGAGGCGGAGGCGGAAACAGCCTGCCTCGCCTCTGCCCCGCACGCCCTCCTCGCCCACGTCCGTGCACCCCCGCCCTCCTCGCCTCCGACTCTGCTGAGACCGCATCGCAATCCTCCTTCTCCACAGCGACATCGAGACGCAGACTCTTCTCCTCCGCCACAGGTCGGAACGCCACAACGTCGTCGGAGGCGGCAAGCTCGCCTCCGATGATGTCGCGGTGGTTAAGATAGAAAGCAAGTTGGAAGAGGTGGTGACAAAAAAAAATTATAAAGAGAAAAAATAGAATAAAAAAAAAAAGAAATAAAAATTATTATTTTCCTACATAAAAGATCAAAAATCATAGATGAAGGAAGAAGATGATGAAATTGTACTGTTAAAATAAAATTACACTATTTTAAAAAAAATTGCACTATTAAATAAAATTTTGCACTATTTGATATAAAAATTACACTATTTGGGATGGGATTTGCACTATTTAGACCAAAGTTGCACTATTTAAGCCAAAGTTGTACTATTTCTCCTTCTCTCCTTCTTCCTTCTTCTCCTTCTCCTCATCCTCATCCTTATCCTCATCCACACATGCACACATGCACACATCCACAACGACGGCCTCCCCCTCCGCGGCCGCGGCGCCGGCGCCGGCGGCGGCGGTGGCGGCGCACGCGTCGCGGCCGGAGCGGGCGAATACTAATTAGTGGGTTGGATGGTGGATTAATTAGTGAGTTGGACGCACTGCTTTTGATGTGGTCCGTACAGATTGCATGCACCTTGTGCGCGGGGACTGCACGGACTCTCCCGCCCGCTCCCGCCGCATGCGCACATGGTGCCGGACGGGTTGCATGCACCTTGCGCCGTCGCCCGCTCCGGCAGAGCCGCGTGCGCCGCCACCGCCGCCGCCGGCGCCCGCGCCGGCGCCGCGGCCGCGGAGGGGGAGGCCGACGTTGTGGATGTGTGCATGTGTGCATGTGTGGATGAGGATGAGGATGAGGAGAAGGAAAAGAAGGAAGAAGGAGAGAAAGAGAAATAGTGCAACTTTGGTCTAAATAGTGTAACTTCGGCCTAAAGAATGTAAATCCCACCCCAAATAGTGTAATTTTTATATCAAATAGTGCAAATTTTTTTTAAATATTGTAATTTTATTTTAACAGTGCAATTTCATCATGTTCTTCCTTCATCTATGATTTTTAATCTTTTCTGTAGGAAAAAAATAATTTTTATTTCTATTTTTTATTATTCTTATTTTTTCTCTTTATAATTTTTTTTGTCACCGCCTCTCCCAGCTTGCTCTCTATCTTAACCACCGCGACGTCATCGGAGGCGAGCTCGCCGCCTCCGACGACGCCGCGGCGTTCCGACCTGCGGCGGAGGAGAAGAGTCTACATCTCGACATCGCCGTGGAGAAGGAGGATCGCGATGCGGTCTCAGCAGAGTCGGAGGTGAGGAGGGCGGGGGTGCACGGACGTGGGCGAGGAGGGCGTGCGGGGCAGAGGCGAGGCGGGCTATTTCCGCCTCCGCCTCGGCTCCCTTTTTTAGAGAGAGAAAAAAAAGAACGAGAAAAAAGAGGAGAGAAAAAAGAGGAGAAAGAAAAAGTAATAAGGGTATTTTGGTCAGTTTGTTGAAAATCCGGCCCGAATCTGCAAAATGGAAAATGTGGTCCGAATTTGCAAAATCCCAAAAAGCGTGGATTTTTTATGCAAAAAGGCCAACAAAAATCCTCAAGGGCATTTCATTATTTCAAAAGGAGTTAGTGAGCTAACTTGGCTTCAAACCGATACATATTCAGTCTAAACTGAGATTACTGTGTCTTAATTAGTAGAATTATTAAAATGCCCTTGATAATACCTAAAATTTCAAATCAATTCGCAGCTAGGGTTTCGCAACTGGGGATGCAAACGACACAGATTCGGGGCTAGAGGGATCCCCTGCCTGCTTCCCTGTTTTCTTATGGGGTAGTGCTGATATGGGGAGGGCTGATTTTTATCCTATTTTTTGCACCTACTTGCCTCTCCATTCAGGGCAGGTTAGGGCTGAGTGGATTTTTTCGGATCAAGGTGTATCGAGAGAAGGAAGGGATACCCTGCCTCCCACTCTATTTTTTAGCAGATCTAGGTGGATTTAATGCGGCTTATTTTTTTTTCTTTTTTTCTTGGACCCTGCTTACTGCCTTACTTGGGGTAGATCGGAGTCGGAGCTCTACCAACCCGGATTCATTTGCATCCCTACTCGCAGCCCAAGATTGCACTAACAACTTTCATTAAATTCATGATATCTTACTCATCTGGTACCGAACTCATACAATTCAAAAGGCTTTGAAAAGTTAGTTCATTAAGCTCTCCAATAATATATATATATATATATATATATATATATATATATATATATATATATATATATATATATATATATATATATAGAGAGAGAGAGAGAGAGAGAGAGAGAGAGAGAGAGAGAGAGAGAGAGAGAGAGAGAGAGCAGGGCTGCTGTGCTCTCAGGAGCACGGAGCCCTCCGTACTCCTGAGCCGTTTTCGATGATGGAACTCCCGAATCGACGATCGGCTCCGTTAGACTTGATCTAGCATATTTGAAGTATCTAGAACATAAATTTTGTGATTTTTCGATATCATTTACATAGCAATCTAAAGGGTTCAAAATCAACAACTTTTAATGGTTGATATCTACCGCTTCAAGTTTAACGGTGTAGAAGTATCCAAATCATATGAAATTTTGATAGAAAATTCTTTATACTATCTACAGCAAGTTCAATATCTCTGATGGAAAATTTTAGTACTATATCACTAATTTTTATGAGATTTTTATTTTCAGCCGTTGATTTTGAACCTTTTCGATCACTAAGTAAACGATATCGAAAAATCACAAAATTTATGTTCTAGATACTTCAAATATGCTAGATCAAGTCTAACGGAGCCGATCGTCGATTCGGGAGTCCCATCATCGGAAACGGCTCAGGAGCACGGAGGGCTCCGTGCTCCAGAGAGCACTGCAACCCTGCTCATATATATACATATATACATATATAGAATTATGCTGTTATACTATTGATAGTACCAAGCACTTGGTACTATCGAGTTTTCGGCCGTTGGATGAAGGAATGTGCGGTTAGGATGATAGTGGTCAAAATTTGAATAAATTTAAATTCTTCTACACCGTTAAACTACAAACTCGCCATACTAGCCATTGAAAATTGATGATGTTGAAATGATTTGATCATAAAGTAAACTATGTCGAAAAAATATAAAGTTTTATTCCTAAAAACTTCCAATATCCTAGATCAGTTTTAACGGTATGGATCGTTGATTTGAACATTCTAAGGTTGAAAAGTTGACTATAATACCGACGCCCCGGTACTATAGAGAGTATAGGAACATATATATATATACATATATACATATATATATACATATATACATATATATATATATATATATATATATATATATACATATATACATATATATATATATATATATATATATACATATATATATATATATATATATATGTATATACATATATATATATATATATATATATATATGTATATACATATATACATATATATATATATATATATATATATATGTATATACATATATACATATATATATATATATATATATATATATATTAATAAAGATAGTATTTTATTTTTTATATAAATATGTTATTATATAATATTTAATTTTAAATATTATTTATAAATATATAGTAATTTATTTTTAGTATTATTAATATATATATTATTATATATTATATTATATATTTACTGTATAATATATTTTAATATATTTTATTTATAAATATAAATTGTAGTATGATGATAATTATTATATATTAATAATATATAATATATAGAATAATATATATATATATAATACTTCTTTATTTTTCTTTTTTTCTTTTTTTTTCCTTTGAGTCAAACAACCGTAATAAAAAAATTATTATTTTTTTCCTACAAACCAAACATTAAAGAGCGTAAATTTTTTTTTCTCTGAAATTTTTTTTCCACTGAAAACTATTTTTCACAGTTACGTGAACCATCATGCACCATGAGTATGGTGCATGATATATGAAAATACGCGAGGTGCGGGCAAAATATCTCCTCTAAAATGGCTTTAATGAAAATTGAGAAAGGAGGAGGAAGACTAGCGGAAGAGACGCACGACAGAAACAAGTCTCCACTATTCTTATCGTCACCGGCGAAAGCCCGCCACAAAATACCAACTAAAAGGGGGGAAAAAGTGTCTAGGGTTTTTAATCTTCATTGCACCCTTTCTCTCTCTCTCTCTCTCTCTCTCGCTCTCGCTCTCGCTCTCGCTCTCGCTCTCTCCCTTCCTCTTCTTCTTGCATGGGCATGGAGATCCCGGGGAGGCGATCCGCATACTCCCTGCTGAGCCAATTCCCAGACGAGCCCCCGCCCCTGGCATCGTCCTCCGAGCGGGACCTGCGGATCCCCTTCGGCACCGGGCTGCAACGCCAGTCCAGCGGCAGCAGCTTCAGCGAGAGCTCGCTGTCCGGCGACTACTACGCCCCGGCCACAGTGGCTATGGAGGGGCTGTTAGTATTTATTTGGGTTTTTCTGTGATTTAAAACTTCATGGGCTTCCTAGGCAGCCCAATATACTATGGGCCCTGCCTGGGAGCCCGTGCTAAGGTTTCCACATGTGTGGTTTAGTCCCACATTGGAAACCAAAAGCATATTACTCCTATATATATACTACTCTATTCCCTAGTTACTTGCTTGGGAGAGAATGAGAGTTATGTTCTCGACTAAAAACACGCACGCACGGCACGAGCACGAGCCGGGCCGGCGGCGGCGCTCGTGAACCCGATACACCTTTTATTTTATTTTTATTGAGATTTATTTTTTAACCTCATGATTTGCTCAAATCCCTTATCTCGGTAAGGGGCCAAACCAGATCTTGTACAGATTTGGTCTGACCTCGGTAAGGGCCAACGGCTATACCGTTGGGCTCTTGGCTATATACAGAGGAGAGGGTGCTCTACGGGAGGATAGTGGACACTTAACCTGATCTTCACCTCCTCTTCTCCCTGCAATCTGAACTTCACCCCTTCTCCTTCTTCTACTTCTTCTTTTTACCCTGTGCTTATATACTTAGCTGGAGCTCTCTAAAGCCTATTGGGTTTGTGTTGCGCCACCGTGAAGACGTGCCGACGGGGTGGACAGTGGTCGTTGTATCGCTAGGAGTGATTGCCGGAGCCTCGCACATGGAGGGGCAATCTCACTTCTAGGACAGTGCTCTCGCACGCCTCGACTCGCAGGCCTCATCTGATCTTTTTATCTCAGTAGTATTTACTATTAATTTCTTGCTTGCGGTTTTGAGTTGAAGTTATATTCTTTGTATTCAAAAATTGTTTAAAAAGATATTTTACTAAAAGTTTTAGAAAGATTATTTTCCAACATTCTAGAAGCGATATTATTTTTTGTCTTTCTATTTCTTTTAGTACATTGCATGAAATATTGCTTTGCTGCAAATTAATATATATATCCTGTGAACATACATATATATATACTGTTCTTATTCTTGCACTGATTATTTCATATTATAGTAGTTTATCGTTGCCATATATTTATCCTTCAGTACCTACATATCATACAGTCACTGAACATAACCTAGAATATCTTACTGTTGACACTGTAGATAACATGAACTGTAATATTCTTGTAACATAGTTTGACATTAGTGTAGTTTAATTACTCACAGATTTTTCATGATGGAGGACTCGTATTCGGCGAAGTCTTTTACTTTTGATGGTCGTATGTGGCAGAACCAAATAAGGTTTTGGCTCACCACACTTGGGCTTGTGTCTGCTATCTCGGATCCTATCGAGAATAGCAATGGATCTGCACCTGAAGGTGCAATCTAGACTGCGGTCAACAGACCTTATACTCGGAGTCAAGCCCAAGCCGGATCCACTCCTCATGTAATTGAAACTGCACCTACACCTGTAACTGTACCTCCTGCTGACCCTAACATGATCAACTATCACTGCTTGAATCGAATTCTTAGTACCCTACCTGATAAACTGTATGACATATACTGTAGTGCTAAAACAACTAGGAAACTTTGGACATCCTTAGAAAACAAGTATGGTCAGGTCGATCCTACCCAACAGAGATACCAAGCTTCTGATTTGATTATATTTAAGTTGGTAAATAATAAGTCCATGTCTGACCAGCTTCATGATTTTGAATACATAGTTGAGCAGCTTAGATCTAGTGGAGTAGATCTAGATGAGAGTTTCTTAGTTGCCACACTTATAGATAAGTTGCCACCCTCTTGGTCTAACCATGCTAATGATCTTAACCATAATCAAAGAGAGCTTTCCCTGAATTTTGTCCTAAGATCCATTATGATAGAAGAGTCGAACCGAGCTAGGGATAAGAAGCCTAGTGAACCTGCCACCCAAGCCAACCTAGTGGAGAATCCCAAAAATAAGGGTAGAAACTTTCAGCCTCATAGGAACTTTAAGAATAAGCCTTTCCACCATAGAAAGTTCAAACCAAACTTTAAGAAACCTAAACCTGAGGGGAGTGGAGGCAACTCTGGTTGCTTTGTGTGCTGGAAGACTAACTATTTTGTGAAGGACTGTTATTTTCGCAAGACTCGGCCTTCCGCACCAAAGATGAAGAAGAAGAAGGGAGCACGAGCCGAGCCGGGCCGAGCCGGGCCGGGTTAGGCGGGCGGCGGCGCGCGTGAACCCGGTTCACCTTTTATTTTATTTTTATTGAGATTTATTTTTTAACTCATGATTTGCTTACCTCGGTAAGGGCTCAAATCCCTTATCTCGGTTAGGGGCCAAACCAGATCTTGTACAGATTTGGTCTGACCTCAGTAAGGGCCAACGGCTTAGAGCCGTTGGACCTTACCGTTGGGCTCTTGGCTATATACAGAGGAGAGAGTGCTCTATGGGAGGATAGTGGACACTTAACCTGATCTTCACCTCCTCTTCTCCCTGCAATATGAACTTCACCCCTTCTCCTTCTTCTACTTCTTTTTTTTACCCTGTGCTTATATACTTAGCTGGATCTCTCTAAAGCCTATTGGGTTCGTGTTGCGCCACCCTGAAGACGTGCCGACGGGGTGGACAGTGGTCGTTGTATCGCTAGGAGTGATTGCCGGAGCCTCGCACGTGGAGGGGCAATCTCGCTTCTAGGATAGTGCTCTCGCATGCCTCGACTCACAAGCCTCATCTGATCTTTTTATCTCAGTAGTATTTACTATTAATTTCTTGCTTGCGGTTTTGAACTGAAGTTATTTTCTTTGTATTCAAAAATTGTTTAAAAGATATTTTACTAAAAGTTTTAGAAAGATTATTTTCCAACAGGGGCGGCCGAAGGAAGGCTCGGGGTCGGTGTCGTCGGCCGTCGCCAAGAGCTGGGAGCAGCAGGTTGAGGAGACGTACCAACTCCAGCTCGCCCTCGCCCTCTGCCTCTGCTCCTCCGCATCCTCCGCCTCCGATCCTAATCTCCTTGATCCCGGCGGTCACATCATTCCCGCCGAGATCCTCCCTGCAGAGTCCCTCTCTCATCGGTTCTAGGTACGCACTTGGTACGCATTTCATCCTTCATTTGGTTTGACAATGTACTCCTCTTGCAATTCACTTTTTCGATGTGTCGTTGTCGCTATATCTACCACTATTTGACAATGTACTCCTCTTGGATCTACTCTTTGACTACTATTAGTCTTTGGATCAAACACTATTCCACCTACCACCACCTACCACCATCATCCTAACCCTACATCGCTCCATCCAAGGGCTACAAACCCAAAAGCACCAACCCTTTGGTGCTTTTGGGAGTATTCTAGCTCAATTATATATATATATATATATATATATATATATATATATATATATATATATATATATATATATATATATATATATATATATATATATATATATATATATATATATATATATATATATATAGTCCGGCTACTATGCTATCGATAGTACCAAGCGCTTGGTGCTATCGAGTTTTCTGCCGTTTGATCTACCCCTTTGACCATTTCCACCAGTTAGATCATACTATTTGACCAACCACCTACTCAACCATAGGGGACCACTATCATCCTAACCGGGGCTACTATCATCCTAACTGCACATCCCTTCATCCAAGGGCCGAAAACTCAATAGTACCAAGCGCTTGGTACTATCGATAGTATAGTAGCCTAATACATATATATATACATGTATATATATACATATATATAGAGTTAGGCTAGAATACTTGTGGAAGTACCGGGGCTCCGGTACTTCCACGTCGTTTTCGATGTTGGGACTTCCGAATCGACGATCGGCTCCGTTAAACTTGATCTAGAGTATTTGAAGTATCTAGAAAATAAATTTTGCGATTTTTCGATATCATTTGCCTGGTGATCGAAAGGGCTCAAAATCAGCAATTTCAATGGTCGTGGTGAGCCGTTTGCAAGTTTAACGGTGTAGAAATATCCAAATCACGTAAAATTTTGATAGAAAATTCTTTATACTATATAAAACAAGATCAATATCTTTGATCTAAAATTTTAGAGTCATATTATCACATTTTGTGAGATTTTTATTTTCAGCCATTGATTTTGAGCCCTTTCGATCACTAGGTAAATGATATCGAAAAATCGCGAAATTTATTTTCTAGATACTTCAAATACTCTAGATCAAGTTTAACGGAGCCGATCGTCGATTCGGAAGTCCCAACATCGAAAACGACGTGGAAGTACCGGAGCCCCGGTACTTCCACAAGTATTCTAGCCTAACTCCATATATATATATACATGTATATATGTATGTACATATATATATATATATATATATACATGTATATATACATATATACATGTATATATATATATATATATATATATATATATGTACATACATATATACATGTATATATATATATGTACATACATATATATATGTATATATGTATATATATATGGAGTAGGGCTATTGTGCTATTAATAGCACAATAGTCCTTGTGCTATAGACTTTTTAGCCACCCATCAATTTTGATGGGTGGTTGAGATGAGAGAGAGAAGAGAAATTGAATGTCTCAATTTCTCTTCTCTTTAAATTTCTCTTCAATTTCTCTTCTCTCTCTCATCTCAACCACCCATCAAAATTGATGGGTGGCTAAAAAGTCTATAGCACAAGGGCTATTGTGCTATTAATAGCACAATAGCCATACTCTATATATATGTATGTATATATATATATATGTATATATGTATGTATATGTATATATGTATGTATATACATATGTATGTATGTATATACATATGTATGTATGTATATACATATGTATGTATGTATATACATATGTATGTATGTATATACATATGTATGTATGTATGTATATACATATGTATGTATGTATATACATATGTATGTATGTATATACACATATGTATATACATACATACATACATATGTATATACATACATACATATGTATATACATACATACATATGTATATACATACATACATATGTATATACATACATACATATGTATATACATACATACATATGTATATACATATGTATATACATACATACATACATATATATATACATATATACATATATATATACATATATATATATATATATACATATATATATATATATATATATATATGTATGCATGTATATAGCATATATATATATATATATATGTATATATATATATGTATGTATGTATGTATATATATATATGTATGTATGTATGTATGTATATATATATATATGTATGTATGTATGTATATATATATATATGTATGTATGTGTATGTATATATATATATGTATGTATGTATGTATATATATATATGTATGTATGTATGTATATATATATATATGTATGTATGTATGTATATATATATATGTATGTATGTATGTATATAGCCTAGCTACGATCTCTTATGAGTACAATCGCCTTCGTACTCATAACTCGTTTTCGATAATAAAGATTCTTAATCGACGATCTATACCATTAAACATGATTTAGAGCATTGGAAACTTTTTAGAAATTAAATTTTATAATCTTTCAACATCATTTAACTTATGATCAAAAGATCTCAAAATTGTTATTTTTTAACGGCCGGTATGGGATACTTGCTAGTATAATGGTGTAAAAGAATCGAAATTAGTTGAATTTTTGATAGAAAATTTTATTCGCTATCTGGATAAAGATTAATAATTTCGATCTTAAATTGAAGAATCCGATCATCAATTTTTAGGAGGTTGTTCAATTTTGATCATTCATTTTATACCCGCTTGATGGACTTTATTATAACTTTGAAAAATTACGAAATTTATTTTTTAGAAATTTTAAATGCTCTAGACCATATTTAACAATATGGATCATCAATTTGAAAACTCCATCATTAAAAATAACTTTTGAGTACAAAGAGATCTATACTCATAAGAGTATAGTAGCCCTACTCTCTCTTTCTCTCTCTCTCTCTCTCTCTCTCTCTCTCTCTCTCTCTCTCTCTCTCTCTCTCTCTCTCTCTCTCTCTCTCTCTCTCTCTCTCTCTCTCTCTATATATATATATATATAATGTTATTTCAAAGCCTAAGACTATATTAGCTTTACCCTCAATATGAATGCATATGTGATGTGGAGAAATTTGAGTTTCTATTATATGCACTTAATTCCAAACCATTTTCAATTTAACCAATTTTTAAAAAAATCAATCACTATGTGATTCTAGATATATTTCAAAAATGAAATGCATTTTAATTTTTTTAGACTTGGTTTTTAGCTCCAATTCGGAGTTCAGGGCAATTTAATGTAATTTTTTTTCACCATTTGATCTAAATTGTTTCTAGGTATTTTGTGTTTTCAATTGAAAAACTAAGGCAAGGTAACTTTGGGTATCGTTGATTATTGTGTTTGAACCTAGTTTTAATAGCGGGCAATCGACAGAGGGTAATGACAGGTCGACCTAGGGTTAGGCTCTCCAAGAACTCTTCCTCCTCTTCTCTTTCTCTAACTCCAAGGCTAGTTGAGATTAAACTTCCAAAGAGGGAAGAGAAAGTGAAGGTGAGGGCTTTGGAGGAGATCAAGTAGTGGAGAGAGGGAGGGAGAAGAAGATGGAGGGGAGGGAGAAGAAGATGGAGAAGAGGGAGAGAGGGTTCTCTTTTATGGGTCGTGAAAAATATGGGGAAGAGAGTGAAAAAGAGATATTTGTAGTTTCACAACCCCCATTAACAAATTGCCTGCCAGGTGAGTACCGATACTCGAATTTGAGTACCAGTACTCCCTCACTTAGTGCTAGTACACCCCGAAAGTTTCATAAAATCTTAGAGTTACAACAGCAAGAACTGCTCAAGGTATACCATACTCCATCTCAGGTACCAGTATACGGCAGATAGTACCGGTACTCAGTTAGAGTTTCACAAAATCCGAATGTTCCCTCCCTGGGATTCCTATTGAGTACCAATACCCCAAACTGCAATATCGGTACTGAAGTTAGAAATGACCATATTCAGGGTTAGTTTAGGAATTTCTTTTTGCATGCTGTTTTCGCACCAAAATAGCTCCATTTAAACTCAAACTCTCCCAAGACCTCTCAAATAACACCATAAACCATTTTACACTAGATTTTAATAATTTGTAAAGTTCGGTATACTACAGGGGATGCCTCCCCCTCCCATCCACTTATCGTCTCCCTCTTCCTCGTCTTTTCTATAGTACATTATTTTCCCTCTTTTTTTCTCTCTCATTTTCTCTTCCACTCTCTTCTTCTTCTTCCTCTTCTCTTTCTTCCATCTCTTATACCCTATTCTAAATGGAGATCCCCTACCCTTATCTAGAGCTTCGGCGAAGTCCGTGGACCAACGTTAACGACAGCAGAAATAGTGATGGTTGTTTTTATTCATTTTTCGACTCTGAGACCCAAAATGTGGTTAACTTGCCGTGCATGACACCTCATCTATTTATGTTGATCATTTTGGTTATTTTGGCATTATTTTGACTTTAGTTTGATGTGTTTTGGACTTGTTTTTGGATGTGGTCCAGTTGACCTACCGCACTTCTGTAAATGACCAACATAGATAACAGTGGCTGGCTTCAAGTTCTGGCAGTCAACCAGTTTGGGCGCAGTCAACATTATGAGATGGTCGACCAAGCTTGGACCCTAGGTCAACTAAGGGATGACCATAAGTTATAAGCAACTCCTTTCTTGAGATCTATCGACCCTCAAGCACCGACAAATTGTGAGTAGGATGTACTCTTATTATCTTAGCTTCTTTATACTCTTTTCCTTATCATAATTTTATTTTGTTGATAATTATATTAGCAAGGAATCTATAATCACCTTGCTTTTCTGTTTATAGTATACCTTCTTTATCTTCAACTGTAGAGGATATCAAGAATAAATTATTATTTCATTTGATTGGTATCTCTCCTTTTTCTTGTGGATCCATGCTTGTAATGACTGCTGATATGGATCTAGTTGCATGTAATGTAATATACTGTTGTTATAACACGGACTGGGTAGACATGACAAACTGCGTAGTGACATGTTATAGTGACAATGATTTTGTCGAATATGATCTTTATGGGATATGAGTCAGAATTGAGTTAAGTATCAGATTGAGTGCACATGAAGTATGTGCTAAGTTGGACATTTGAACTAGTATTGTCTGAGCCTCCCCAGTTGGGTATGCCGATGTATGGATGTGTTATTGAGATGGATATCATAAATAGTTGATTGTAGCCCCTTGGATAGTGGATATGATTATAAGTGTGATGGATACCGGACAAGAGGTTCAATGATTATGGTGATACTAAGTAAGTGGCCTAAGAATACTCTGCAGTATTGGGCAGAGTCCTAAGGATATTATGTAGGTACCGGACAAAGGCCGAGAATATTTAGACTAATAGTACAATCCACTATTTACATGAGATGAATGATGATTTAGAGGTCTTTGTCTATGGAGTTGAGATTAGGATAGGATGCAAGTGAGATAGTGAAAACGGGATAACGTATCCTGTCTTGGAGTGCAGTGACAAAGGAGACATCCCGGCTGCAAGAAATATTAGCAAAAAGGGAGACATTTTGGCTGGGAGTAGTGTAGAGTACTGGACCTTAGCAAATATGCAAGGTTGCAGTATAGGTTGCTAATCAGCATGTTTTTACAGTGTTTGATTGAGTTAGAGACGTTTTGGCACAAAAATTGACATGAAAACGGGCGCAGAAATCATATTATGGATGAATTTGAGCTGCTAGTGAATTTCTGGATGCATGAATTGGTAGCCCTAAAGTTACTGTAGTAGCCCAAAAGTTACTGTAGCGGTCCAAATAGGACGCCCAGTTTTGTTTTAGGAGGATCCAAATGTTTCGGGCCCTGATTCTTGGTGCCCGAAAGTTACCGTAGTAGCCCGAAAGTTACTGTAGCAATTCAAATGGGACATCCAGTTTTGTTTTTGGAGGGATCCAGATGTTTTGAGCCCTATTCTGAGCGCCCGAAAGTTATTTTAGTAGCCTGAAAGTTACTGCAGCAGTCCCTTTTTTATGATTGAGGCTGAGTCAGCAGGTCGGGCGCTTGAATGTGGGTTTTGGGCACCCAAATTGGCACGTTTTGGCTGAGATGATAGCATTTAATACATTGAGGGCTTTTTGGCATATTGTTACATTATATGTGGAGTCCAACTATGCAACAGAGTACCTTTTCCATTCTTATCCCCTTCACCTGTATGTTTCTAAAGAGGGAAACAAGGAAAGAGAAGAGGAGATTTTGGGTGGTTGACGAGCCGATCAAGCAAACACGCGAGTAGGATTGTTTTTCGGCATTTCGATATCGGGATTAGTATTATAATGTTATTATTATTTTTTGTTTGGACTTTGGGTGGATTCTTGATGCTGGAACCTAGAAGAAGAGGTTTTGATGGATTTTTGTGAAAATTGAGATTTAGAAATGGATTTATATGTCATTTAGGAGCCGAAATCGCGTGAATTTTGACGGGGGAATTTTTGATCTTGTTGGTGGAGCATCTCACTTCTCTGTCGATCATTTCTATTCTTTGGATTCACGATCTAGGCGGGTTTCGTGTCGTCAAAAACGGCGTATTTCCTTCTACGTCTATTTGCATGTATATGTATATGTATATGGATATATATGTTGGTAGAGAGTATGTTAGTATATAATTGAGTAGAGGCAGTGGATTATATAGTGTATGCATGTGAATATTAATCTATACTAGATTGTATGATCAATAGGTCGAATGGCCTTAGTATATTGGGTTTCTATTAGTGTATTATTTTGCACATACTAGATTAGGTCAGGAGGGGGAATTCGACATCTTATGTATAGTTTGTGGGATATCTATTGTTCATTTGTATTGTACATGTCATGAATTATATGATAGATGTTGTGGGTTAGCATGGCGGAAGTGAACTTGATTGTGAACATTGAAAGGTATATGATTGTTCGATTGTAATATATGACTTAATAGTTACTCTATGATTGGATCGAGAGCACTCGATTGGTTACTTGTGATCTTTTTTATCATTGCATAGACTATAGCCTGCAGAGCCACATTGAGCTTGACAGAGATACGCGCTATTAGACTCGGTAGGGGTTGTTCCCCTTCGAGTGCTGCTCCGGATGCTAGCCAGCGATAGCAGAGACAGTAGCCTAGGTGTTAACGGCACACCTACGGGAGTGTGGTCCGGGCACTACGCGGGCGCAGGCTTGACAGGACCTATGAGTTGATCGTTGCAATTGCGTACTATTACAATATTTATTTGTTAGCATTAGAATTGATGCATGATTAGTCATCTTCTTTCTTGTTCATTACTTATGTAGAGGCATGATAGTGTATAGATACTATTTTAGTTCATATTATGCTTTGTTACTTGTTTTATAGCATTCTTTACTATACTTTCTCTATTATTTCCTCGACTAGACCTAGTGGGAAGGCCGTGGTTGTCGCCGACTGTACCCACTAGGAACTGCTATTTAGTAGTTCTTACGCCCTCTTGTGGTTTACTTTTCAGAGACATTTACCAACCATTGATCGAGGAAAGGGGATTGTGCCGTAGATAGCATCTCCTACCAATGTACATGAGCTATAGAGGACCACCAGCTAGACGGTTTTGGATTGTATACTGTACATCAAGATTGGCGAGGCCAGGGCCTTTTCTTATATATTTATGTTTTGAGGAGTTTGTGATTGTATGATTTGTATATAGTATTAGTGGATAGTTTAGTTTTATATATATTGCTCTCATACATGATTATATATTACTTGTGGACTCTAGAATTGTTAGTTATAGTCTCTAGGGTTGCTTTACTATTACTTATGTTTGGTTGGACGCTTCGTATGTGCAGGATTTTCGTATAAATACGGCGGTATGTCAATAGTTGTAGTCTCTAGGGTTGCTTTACTATTACTTCTTTTTGGTTGGACGCTTCGTATGTGCAAGATTTTTGTATAGATACGACAGTCTGTTGACATACCCATGAGCTTCTACTGTGAAATCGGGGCATGACAAGTAACCTAGTGAGGAGGAGTGACATATGCCTGATAATGCATGCCAGGCCTCGTCATGACAAGCGAGGTATATTATTGCGTCATTCCGAATAACCTACACCTAGGACGAGTCCAGTACGTTATGACAAGCCCTGATATAGTGACGAGCAAATGATTCGAGATAGGGGGTATAGATATGAAGACGATGTCAGGTTCATTGAGACAGATGGTTGTTTGTGTTAGTGGCAGGGTGAGTCTATGTTTAGGTACCGATTTTGCCGTGACATCGAGCATAATGCATGGCATGTTTTTTCCACAGATCATTTTTCCCATGTAACAATTAATCTATCATATGCATGGTTTTAAGCTCTTGCATAATTGTTAGTTTTAGTTTGTGAGTTGTTGGCTCCTTTTGATCGTATCCTTATTACCTAAATTTCGTGCCTAGTGTTTTACTAGTACTAAATAGCATATCTAGTGTGGACTACATGGTGAGGCTATACAGTACAGGTAGCTTGCATTTAGATTAGATTTTCATATTGTATAGACTTATATTATTGCCGGTGCATGTTGGCTAAATGTTTTATTGTGCTACTCTGATTCACTCCTGACTCACAATAGATGTAAGACCTTTCCTTAAAGCCTTACAGCTCCATAAGATTCACATTTAAAATTTTTGGGTTTGAATCATACGGAGATGCAGCAGTTGCGACTCGAATTAGGAGGTGTTTTGGGCTATGACAAGACTCATGGAAGACATTGTGAATCCTAAAAAGTCTTGGTGGCAAATCAAACTGGTTTGCGACTGGACCATAAAATCCACTTAAGCACTTCAAACGGTCCGATGAATCTCAGGCCCAACTTTCCTTTCAAGTCCAATCTGTTTGACCTCTTTTGTTGGTGAGAGCCCGTACGAATACGTGGTTGCCGACCTCAAATCCTATTTTTTGATTGCAACAGTCGACATTAGGGCTATCAATGAGCCAAACATGAGCGAGCTCGTTAAAATATTGAGTTGGAAAATTCAGCTAATGCTTGGCTTGTTTATTAACGAGTCGAACACGAGTTGGCTCGCGAAGAGCAAGTTAGATTGTCAGCCCTACTACTAGGTGAAAAGTTGGAAGAAAATTAGAAAATTAGAATCTTAGTCTAATAATTGAAATTCACAAAATATAGGTCTTTCTATATTTGAATTAGCCTAAAATCCAAATTGTAGAAACTAGATTAAGTCTCTCCAGTACTTACAAGAGTATAGCAGCCAATACATATATAAATACATACATACACATATATATATATTTATATTTGCATGTATGTATGTATGTATGTATGTATGTATGTATGTATGTATGTATGTATGTATGTATGTATGTATGTATGTATGTATGTATGTATGTATGTATGTATGTATGTATGTATGTATATGTGTGTGTGTGTGTGTGAGAGAGTGAGAGAGAGAGAGAGAGAGTACGTCTCCTATTCTTTCAAAAGCACGGAGACCGCTGTGCTTTCAAATTATTTTCGATGATGTACATTCTATTCTATGATTGGCTCTATTAAGCATGATTTATGCTATTAGAACTATCTAGAAATCAAAATTTATAATTTGT
Source organism: Puya raimondii (assembly GCA_016920855.1). Taxonomy (NCBI): domain Eukaryota; kingdom Viridiplantae; phylum Streptophyta; class Magnoliopsida; order Poales; family Bromeliaceae; genus Puya; species Puya raimondii. The sequence continues at coordinate 26,052,534 of JABWPP010000048.1, forward strand.
CGACATCATTTGCCAAGTAATCAAAGAGTCTCAAGAATGACTATTTTAATGGCCGATATGGTACGTTTGTAAGTTCTCGGTATAGAACAATCTAAATTAAGCAAAATTTTAATAAAAAGTTTTATTTACCATCAAGAGCAAGATCAATACTTCCGAATTAAAATTTAAATATTTTATCACTATTTTTCTGAGATTTTTACTTTTATCCATTCATTTTGAGGTCACTTGTTCACTAGGCAAACGAAGTTAAAAAATTATAAAATTTGATTTCTAGATTGTTCCAACATTGTAGATCATGTCTACCAGAGCCGATTGCCGAATCGAATGTCCCATCATTGAAAACAACATGAAAGTATAGAGGCCTCCTTACTTTCAAAAGCTCATTCCGAGCCGAACACGAGCTGGATCACGAATAGTGAGCTAGATTGCCATGCCTAATCAATATAACTCTCTTGCCGACTTTGGGCTGCTGGAAGATGGTTTGCACCAATTAGACCTTCTATATTGTGTCCTCAATCAACTTTGTTTTGTTGGTCTTACTGTAACACTTCAATAGTCCTACTTCGAATGGACGAGAAATTATGAATGAGAATTTAAGGACCAAAGAATTTAGTAATAATAATGGGGTTGAAGCATTTTGGGCCGATAGTTTAGGACTCAACAAATTATTACTGCTAGTCGGCTGGGTCATTATATTTGGAGTCAAAGCCGGAAGTGTGAAATGCATCTCACATCATTTGATAATCTCAGGCTATTGAATGACTAGGGAATAGAACCTAACGAAGATATCAGGGTCTCAACGGGGGGAGGATATGATGCCCAATAGTTCAACATTGAATGGGCAAGGAGTTATGAATGAAAATTTAATGGAAAAAAAATTAAAGAAAGCTAGAAGCTTAGCGCACATTGACATTAAGACCTCCGACTCTAATATCATGTTAGATAATATAAATAAATTGATTTTCTCTATAAGCTCAAGCTATAAAAGAACATTATTTTTTATTTATGTATTCAATACTTATGTTTTATTGTTATTGAAGTACTTATTTTCATTGGGTATTGAAGTGACAAACCTATGCCTACTAGTTGGAAATTTAATAATTTCGTTCCTTCTATGAAACGTGTTGTTCCTTTCAAATGCATGGTGGATAATAGTACAAAAATTTCTAATAAATCAATTTATAGCATTCCGGGAATGTTAGGAATGTCAAGTTCGTTCCCTCTTGCCACTTAGATTGAAATATTATTACTGACTTGTATATTCTTTTAACAGATTATTCATAATTTTTATCTAAATATGCAAATGACTAAAACTCCTACTCTATAGTATTATTATATTATAAGTTGAAAATCTAAGTTGATTAGTAGGGATGAAAACGGATCGGATATTATCTGAATATATCCTTATCCGTATTCGATAATATCCGTATCCGGATAGAAAATGTCCGGATCCTTCGGATACAGATGTGGATATGGTTTTAAAGAGTTAAATTTTTTTCGCATATCTGAAAAAAAGGATACAGATACGAATATCCGGACTTTTAGTACTATTATTTTTATATTCTCTATATTTTTTGATTCGTCCGCCCCAATTTCGCCCGCCTGGCTCACCCAAATCCCTTTTCTCCAGAGTCGATTGCTCGATTTCTCTTTAATGAACGAAACCTAATCCCCAAAATCCTCCTCTCTTTCTCTCTCCAGTGTCCACTTTCTCACCCTACTCATCTCTCCACTCTCTCACATCATTATCGAACCGATCATGGCGTGAGGTCCACCGTTTGCGAAGAGGATGACGAGGATATAAACCCTACAATCCTTAGCTCTCTAGTCTTTCTCTTTTTCTTTGTCGTGGCCTCTCCTTATCTCTAATCGTCGCTGCCGACCGTCTCTTCTTGTTTTATTCGAGCTTGAACTACGCTCGAGTCTTGACCCACTCTCGTGCAGAGAACTTGTTTCTAAACATAGACAAAAAATAATAATGTTATATACATATTTTATATGTGAAGAAATAAAGTGAGGACACAAGGTAGGGAAATTAAGTAATTTTTTGTGTTTCTTATTTATTGTATACGTATATTATTATCCGAATAAATATTTGATCCATATATGAATCCGAAAAAATATTCGATCATATCCGAATCCGTTTTTAGCGGGTATGGTGACAAAAATTTAGCATCCGATACATATCCGTATCCAAGTCCGTATCCAAGTCCGTATCTAGGAAAAAAAATATGAATGCAGATATGATTTCGTCAAATATCCAACCATATCCAATCCGTTTTCACCCTATTGATTAGTGATATTTAGTAATATCTTGCATAAAAAATATAGAGGATTTTTCATATAATACAAAACATGAAGCGAACGTCCCTACAAAGTGCAAATGGTCGGTCAATGCTTAATTTTCTTTTCCAAAATTCAAGTTTTAATTGTTAATATATAATTTTCAGTTTTTCCTTTAAATAAAGAAAAAGCCTTTTTGCATAAAGAATATACCTTATTTTTGTGATATTGCATTTTTGATCTTTTAGATTCCACAAATTCTGTCCATTTTTTAGAAATGTAACCAAATCGCCCATCTACCAAAAAACATATAAAATATAGGTATCAAACCCTTTTATAAAGTGATTTCTCATATTCTGAAGAAAAAGAACTGATAATTAAAAAAGCATATACCATTGTGCCAATCGCTATCACAAAATCACTTGCAATAGTGTAAAATTGTAATGCCTCACTTCCCAGGGGATCACCCATCCTAGAATTACTGTAGTTCTAGCATGCATAGCCTTCTTACCTCTTGGATCTAGCCACCACCCAAAATACTATAACCAGATTAAGAGGTTTAACCCTATTATATCTTATTTATAGGAGTATTCTAAATCCTAGGAGTGTCACACTCATCCCCCTTTAAATCCTGACATCCTTGTCAGGCTGAAGCACACTTACACAATATCCACTCACACAACAGCAATCACAAAATGCAGATGATCATACAACTAATCAATCTTTAGAAATATAATGCATGCCTTGTGTGGCTATAGTATCCTTACCGAAGATGTTGCGAATACACAGTACAACATTAATTTTATCTTTTGAGAGTATTTTCCACCCAAAAACTTTATTTTTAGGAACCTAGGATAAGCGATAAGACCGGAAAACCATTTCAAATCAGTTTTCCACACAGAAACTCAACTTTTTGAAAACCGACTGCCATGATGGGTAAAAAATATTTTTGTCATAAATTCACAAACTACACCATAGTTATAAATCCATAAAACCACAGTTTTTTCATCCCAATTCAAGCAAACAATGATAACAAGCATTCACTTAACTGAACCACGTAATGTCTATTTTATTCACGATAATCATAAAGGGAAAAAAGTAGAATAATCAAAGTCAGTAGATGAATATATACGGGAACTCTAAGCTCACTATCTATACCGTGCCTCACGCATCGTCCCGACCCTCACCACCTACATCACTTGAAAAAAAAAGGAGGGGGTGAGAAACCAACCTGAGGTTTCCTAGTGGATACTGCAAACCAACGAGGGTAAGTGTACTCACTGGCAAACAAAAGATAGTATAGAGCGAGGAATGAAACGATAATGAGTACAGTAGCAAATAGGAAAAGAAAGAAAATAATAATATGTGAATATCTAACTGCTATTGTAAATCCATAGATAATACATCAACCGGATGAATAGTTCGAAAGTACCTAATCTATCTGCCATGTTGGTCTAAAGATCTCAGCCAATGCCACACCTGCTCTACCTGGTATAGACCTTAGCAATAGATCACATAGCGCTCACGGATCGAAAGTACGACTACTTTTTCGGAAAAGAACACTAATGCAGTGGCCAAACCGATGGTGTACGCGAAATGCACACGAGCTGTGGCGATCAATGCAATATGAGCAATAGCCATAACTTGGGAAGTACCTGACACGAGATGAATAAGAGGGGAGTACCAACCAATTAGGTCACACAATTGCATATGTGTATACAGTACTGGCCAGTAGGTCAAACTAATATCAGAACAGATAATAATGTCCAATGTCGTACTGTTCTACCACTAAATCATGATGATCATGTGCAACAATAAAAGTAGAGCAATAGAAGATGAAGTCATGTGGTGATCAAGTACTCAACATACAATACAAGAGAAGGAAAAGAATGTCACCGAGCTGGCACCACTAAACCGACTTTAAATCGAGCACCTACCTGTAAGAGACGATGCACTTAACTCCAGGTAATCCTAACTATCGACCGGAACTATGAAAGATCCACAGAGTCAAGGACTAGATAAGTGACTCCAAGTCACAAATCACACAATCCCAAAACCATCGAAATATCGGTTCCTTTTACCGATTCCTGAAAACCGCCGAAATTTTTATGAAACTCACACAAAACACTTTGAAACCCCTGAAGTGTCTCGAAAGGTACAAAATCATGCTTTAAACCACCTGCTGACCCAAAATGCACCGATTTAGGTGCCCAGGCAGAAAATACAAGGTCCAACGTTATTAGGTGTATTTAATAATAACTACGCCATATTGAATTCTCAGAAATACCGTTTTCAGCTCCGGAACCCTCTGCTGCTCACCCACTGTCTCCGGACACATGAGACAGTGAGAGAAACCAGCCAACAAGGCTCGGCAAGAAACACGGGGCATTCATGTAGTACACTGAATTTCAGTGCATCGTACTGAACTTCTACAAATTGTAGAGTTCTAGTGAGAAAATGGCATAAGAGGCTATGTGTGAGGCTTCGACCAAGTTTAGGACTTATGCGAAGTGTTTTCGGCGCAAAAGAGGCGTGAAAACGGACCTCGATAAGTTAAAACTGCAGAATTGGTAAAGTCTGCACTGGATTCCGGTATGTGAACTCCAATACCAGAATTGGAGCTTGGTATACCGGTATGTGAGGAGGGTATACCGGAATGCCAGGAGAAACCGAGAAACCCAACTCTCGGGTTTGCGGGATTCCTTGAGGGTATACCGGTATGCGAAAATGGGATACCGGTATGTGATGTTCGAAACAGTGAGCCTTGCTCTCGGGTTTTGCGGAATCCCTGAGGTATACCGGAATGTGTACCCGTATACCGGTATGCAAAATGCACATACCGGTATACAATGCCCAGAGTAGGCTGGGTGTTGTGTTTTGATTGGAGAAGGGCATTTAGGTCTTTTCACATGCCATGGGGTATTTGAAAGGCAGGGAACACTCCCCCTTTCACAGGACCTTCTTCTCCACACTCCCCTCCCTCTCCTCTCACTTTCTCTCTCTAGAGATCTCTCCAAAAGCTTGGAGAAGTGGTGGATTGATCTTGGAAAAGGCTTCCAAAGGAGAAAAGAGGCTTCTTGGTGCAAGAAGAAGCTTGGAGATTTCGTGGTTAAGGTTAGTACCTCATATTTTGGGTTCAAACCTTGGATTTGATTCTTTGAAAAGAGGTTTTTGGGAACCCTTGGCAATCTAGATCACAAATGGTGGAAGATTGGCCACGAAATCTAGGGTTTGGCTTGCATGCATGCAAACCCTAGGTAGAATGAGGGCTTTTGCGATGAAGGGTTCTAAAAATATTTGGACCTTCGATAATTGCAATTGAGGCATAGGAAATCATGTTAGAACACTTGATTTCGTATTTTGAGATGGATTTAGGGTTCGTAATGAGTAACGAACCTTTTTCTTGTTGAAGCTTGGGTTGAAGCAAGAACTCCAAGCTTGGACACTTAGGAGCTTGAAGAACACAAGATTTGGAAGCTCTTGAGGTGGGTTTTATGGTTACCGAAGTGATTAGGTCACTTTCATGTCTAGGGTAATTATCCATTTAAGAACAAAATGGTATATGTATGTGAACCCTAGGACTTGCATGTTGGCAATGGTAGAAATCATGATGGGTAGAACAATGAACTCCTATTGCATGATATGAATATTCAAGTATAATTCAATTATCTATACTTGTTTTATGGTTGCATGTGAGAATCTAACCTAGTGTTGTTGAACATAGGTTGGAATATGTATGATTAAACCTAGTGTCATTGAACATAGGTTGGAACAAGTGACATTTAACTTAGTGTCATTGAACATAGGTTGGAATGTGTGAGAACTTAACCTAATGTTATTGAATATAGGTTGGAACATGTGAGATGTAAACCTAGTGTCATTGAACATAGGTTGGACATGTGATTGGAACCTAGAGTCATGGAACCTAGGTTGAGAACAAGAAAGTAAACCTAGTGTTATTAAACATAGGTGAGACTTAGTGACTTGAATCTAAGATTATGGAACTTGGGTTGTCAAGCAAGAAACGAGAACAAAGGGGATGTGCGACGATTTTGCTATCCCGGGTAGGCGACGATTTCGCTACCGTGCCACGATTTGGCGGTGCCGACATGGATGTGCGACGATTTTGCTATCCCGGGTGTGCGACGATTTCGCTACCGCGCCATGGATTGGCGGTGTCGAAGGGGGTATGCGACGATTTCGCTATCCCGAGTATGCGACGATTTCGCTACTCGAATAGGAGGTGACGATTTCACTCCACGAATGTTGAAACAACTATGGTGCGACGGCCATTCCGCAACCATAAGTAAATGACAAGTAAAAGAACTTAGTCAATGTGGAATATAGGATGAACCTAGGAGAGAATGATAAATTATGTTTCATTTTGGTTGCATCCTTTATGTTTATTTACTAAGCATGTAAATATTGTTGCATAGTTATATATATGATCTAACTTATGCATGTGGTATTTCTTTGGACCTGGTGGGTCGAGCTCTTCCCTTGGGTGGCCTTACCCACTGGGAACTACGTTATAGTTCTCACCCCCCATTTTCCCAGGTCCTTCCGCGAGTGAGGCGGCGGAGCGAGGCAAGGGTTTTGGCTTTGTAGATAGCGACCCTTCCATTTTGGTGATACATAGAGTTGTACCCCGAGCTTTGGACTATGATAGCATAGGGGATCTGTATTACATGTATAAACTTTGTATATTCCATATTTTGGAACATGTTGTATGGAATGAAAAGAAAAAGTTAGCATGTATAATTGTGGAATGTGATGTAATAGAAGTAGAACTTCTTTATGTTGATGCTTTCCTTGTGCAACTCTTGTACTCCGTTCCTAGTTGGAACATTGTGGATAAGCTTGTGTTGTGACGCCTTGGGCGGGTAGAAAGGACTCTATCCGTTCGGCGGGTCTGGGGCATGCGCCCGTGCGGTTATCCTTTCCACCTATTTGGTGTTAAAGGGCCGGCGGGGCGTGACAGACTGAGGTGGTATCAGAGCGTAGAAACGGTCTAGGTTGACCTAAGAAACCCTAGGATGGAAATGACCTAGGAGTGTAGGCTCGTGAGTGACGAGATCTTTGATGTGGCGAAAGATAAGTGATTGGGTTATGTCCTTATGCCTCTAGTTGGAAATAGAGGTAGATTCGAGGTGTGTCTTATTCTTCACAAAGTGTGTTCATGTTGGCGGCCGACAACATGAAAACCAAGTGAGGGGAATAAGGACCCTTGTGTGACTTTCGCCTAGATTGGGCTCACGTTTATTTTCGTGAAATGTTATGTCGCAAATGACTTTGAATGTCATGAAATGACCAAAGTCATTGTGTTTTCAGGATAATGGTACGAGGACGGCCTCCTAAGAAGACCGGACCCGCAGGATCGGGCGCGGTTCCCGAACAACTCGGGGAGGGCGAGAACTCGGCTCTTCGCAATGAGCTAACCGAGTTAATGGGCGTGGTTCGGCGTCAAGCCGAAGCCATGCAACGACAGGAGGAGCAAATTAAAAGGCTCCAAGACGAGATGGCGCGGCAGACGGCTGCGACTAGGGAGGAGAGAACGGGAGTACCCCCCCCGGCCTCTGCTTCGGCACCGGCCGTGGAGAGGTGACACCGACGCCAGCCGTGGTGCCACCTGCGCCACCGGTTGTAGCCGAGGGGTCGGGTGCCCCTATACCCGATTCCGACATGGAGGATACGGAGCGAGAGCGCGCGCTTGCGGCTCTAATGAGGTTCAAAAAGTTCAACCCGCCTATCTTTAGCGGGGAGAACGTAGATCCGTGGGACGTAGAAACATGGATCGACGCTATCGAGACGCTCTTCGAGGACCTTTATACCTTGGAGAGGGACAAGGTGCACCTCGCCGTTCATTGTCTAGAGCGGTCGGCGAAGGTGTGGTGGAAAGGGGTTCGGCGTGATCGACTCCCTAGCCTTCCACCACCGTCATGGGAGGAGTTTCGGGGCATGGTGTTCGCCACCTATTTCCCCGATAGCGAGAAAAGAAAGCTTCAGGAGAGGTTCCGCAAGTTAAAGCAGGGGAACCGCTCGGTACGCGAGTACGAGAGGGAGTTCTCGTACATCATTAACTGCGTGCCGCACGTTGTTCGCGGGAGCTAGACAAGGTTGATTGCTTCGTGCGCGGACTTCGACCAGATATCTTTCGGGCGGTGCACGCCCTTAAGTTGCGGACCTTCGCGGAGGTCTTGGACCGTGCTCTTTGGGTGGAGCACGGGAATGCTTGTGCGCGCGAGGAGCGCGATTCTTGGGAGAAAGAGAAAGAAAAAGAAAAAGGGAAGAAGCGACTGGCGGGTGGCTCGGGAGGGCAATCTAGCTCTAAGCGGCCCCCGAAGCACTCGCAATCCCAAAATCAGCCTCGAGGGTCCCGACGGAACCGACCCCCGACCCCGTGCCCGATTTGTAGCGGCCCCCACGCCCTCAGCAGTGTGAACATCGTGAGGGCCGGTGCTACAAGTGCGGACAGCAAAGGCACCTGCGGTACAACTGTCCGATGGATGATGGCCGAGCACCGTCATCGGCATCGGCATTTGCATCCCCGAGGCAGCTTGCGGGCATCCCACCCGCGGCGATGTCAGCGGGCCGTGCACAGCCGCCGAGACCATTGGAGGGCCAGCGGCCAGCACCCAGTGGACGAGTGTTCGCCTCGCAGGTGGAGGAGCCTGCTACTCAGGAGGACGTCGTGGCAGGTATTGTGTTGATTAAAGGCATTCGATGTAGAGCTTTGTTTGATACTGGTGCATCGCATTCATTCATTGCTCGATCATTTGCTATAGCACATGGAATAGAAATCATAGATGCCACACATGCAAGAACGGTACAAGTACCCGAACACACTTTTTGTGTACATCACGCGTGTATGGGTTGTCCTGTGAGGATAGAAAATTGGATCATGCCAGCTGACTTGCTGGTATTAAATCGAATGAACGAATACGATTTGATCCTAGGAATGGATTGGCTCTCTAAGTATCATGCTACTATCGATTGTGAGAGCCGGATAGTGAAGTTTAAAGAACCCGGGCACAAAGAGTTTGTGTACCGTGGGTGTAAGAGTTCGCTCTTTGCTTCAATGGTGTCCACGTCGCAAGCAAGAAAGCTCATTGCTAGTGGTTGCATTGCCTACTTGGCGACGGTAGTGGATGACCGTAAGGAAGTGTTGGGGCTCGAGGACATTCCTATAGTCCAAGAGTTCCCGGATGTGTTTCCGACGGAGTTGCCCGGAATGCCACCGGATCGGGAAATAGAATTTGTGGTAGATTTGCTCCCGGGTACGGCGCCGATCTCTAAGGCCCCGTACAGGATGGCACCCGCGGAGTTAAAGGAATTAAAAGCACAATTGCAAGATTTGATGGACAAGGGTTTCGTAAAACCAAGTGTGTCACCTTGGGGAGCCCCTGTTCTATTTGTGAGGAAAAAGGACGGTTCGCTGCGGTTGTGTGTGGATTACCGCGAGTTGAACAAAGTGACCGTCAAGAATAAGTACCCGTTACCACGAATTGATGACTTGTTCGATCAGTTGCAAGGGTCTCGGGTATATTCAAAGATTGATTTACAATCTGGTTATCACCAATTGAAGATCAAACCGGAGGATGTGCATAAGACCGCGTTTAGGACGCGGTATGGACATTATGAATTCACGGTTATGCCATTTGGGCTTACCAATGCCCCGGCAGCGTTCATGGACTTAATGAACCGTGTGTTCAAACCACTATTAGATAAATTTGTGGTTGTGTTCATAGATGATATTCTTGTCTACTCCCGGAGTGAGGAGGAACATAAAGAGCACTTGAGGATTGTGCTTCAAGTTCTTCGGGAGAACAAATTATTCGCCAAGTTGAAAAAGTGCGAATTTTGGATCCGTGAGGTCGCTTTCTTGGGTCACGTAATTTCCGCAGGAGGAGTATCTGTGGACCCTATGAAAGTGGAGGCAGTCAAGGATTGGCCTCGCCCGACCAATGTCACGGAAGTGCGGAGCTTTTTGGGTCTTGCGGGGTATTATCGGCGGTTCGTGGAGGGATTTTCAAAAATCTCCGGTCCACTAACGCGTCTTACCCGCAAGGGGGCCAAGTATATTTGGAGCGAGGAATGCGACCAAAGCTTTAAGGAGCTAAAGGAAAGGTTGACTTCGGCTCCGGTCCTCGCCTTGCCGATTGCAGGGGAGGGTTTTGTGGTGTATAGCGATGCATCACGGCGTGGTCTTGGGTGTGTGCTTATGCAAAGAGGACAAGTTATAGCATACGCCTCTCGACAACTAAAGGATTATGAGCAAAACTACCCCACCCACGATTTAGAGCTTGCGGCGGTAGTCTTCGCACTTAAGTTGTGGAGACACTATTTATACGGTGAGCATTGTGAGGTCTACACGGATCACAAAAGTTTAAAATATTTGTTCACTCAAAAGGAGTTGAACTTGAGGCATCGGAGGTGGTTGGAGTTGATAAAAGACTACGACTTAACCATCTTGTACCACCCCGGTAGAGCCAATGTGGTGGCCGATGCGCTCAGTAGAAAATCCGTGGAGAACTTTGCAATCGAGATGACGGGACAAATGCCGTTGATCAAGGAAATGGGCCGATTCGATTTGGAGATCGTGGCCCCGGGCGTTCCCGCTCAACTTATGAATCTCGAGGTGTGGCCGACCTTGTTGGAGCAAATAAAGGAAAAGCAATCCGGTGATCCGGAGCTCCAAAAGGTGCGGGGTACTATCGAGAGCGGGCATGCCGGTGATTATCATGTAGATTCGATGGGCGCGATTCGATTTCGAAATCGATTGTGCGTGCCGAAGGTTGAGGACATTCGTAGGGAGATCTTGAAAGAAGCTCACACTTCTCCCTATGCGATTCACCCGGGCGGCACCAAAATGTATAAGGATCTCAAATTGCATTATTGGTGGCCGGGGATGAAACTTGATGTTGGACGCTTCGTGGCACAATGCTTAGTATGCCAACAAGTAAAGGCCGAGCGTCGCTTTCCGGCGGGAAAATTGCAAGGATTGCCAATCCCGGTTTGGAAGTGGGAAAACATCGCAATGGATTTTGTTGTGGGCTTACCTCGATCGTTAGGTGGCCACGATGCGATATGGGTGGTGGTGGATCGTTTGTCAAAATCGGCACACTTTTTGCCAATCCACACCACTTGGTCGGGAGACAAGTTGGCGCAAGTCTACCTCGACGAGATTGTGCGGTTGCACGGGGTTCCGACCTCGATAGTTTCAGATCGAGATCCCCGTTTCACATCGCACTTTTGGAAAAGCTTGCAAGAAGCTTTGGGTACACGGCTCGATTTCAGTTCAGCATTTCATCCTCAAACTGACGGTCAATCGGAAAGAACAATTCAGATTTTGGAGGATATGCTACGAGCGTGTGTGTTGGACTTCAAAGGTGCGTGGCCTACTCATTTGCCGATGGCTGAATTTGCTTACAATAATAGCTATCAAGCTAGCATCGGTATGGCACCTTTTGAGGTTTTGTATGGAAGAAAATGCCGCTCTCCTATTCATTGGAGTGAAGTCGGCGAGAGAAGGGTCTTAGGACCGGACGTGTTGCGTGAAGCGGAGGAAAAGGTCCGCTTGGCACGCGAACGCTTATCGACGGCGCAATCTAGACAAAAGAGTTATGCGGATCGACGTCGACGAGATTTGGAGTTCGCGGTAGGAGACCGCGTCTTCTTGAAAGTGTCACCCATGAGAGGGGTGAAGCGATTTGGTGTTCGGGGTAAGTTGAGTCCCCGTTACATTGGACCTTATGAGGTTTTGGAGCGTGTGGGATCCGTGGCATATCGGCTAGCTTTGCCGCCAAAACTTGCGGGGGTACACAATGTGTTCCATGTATCGACCCTCCGCAAGTATGTATATAATCCGGCGCACGTCCTCGAGTATGTACCTATGGAACTTCATGAGGATATGACTTATGAGGAGTTCCCCTTGTGCATCGTGGATCACGAGGTGAAAAGTTTGAGGAACCGTGAAATCCCTTATGTGAAAGTACAATGGACAAATCACGGTGAGCGCGAGGCTACATGGGAATTGGAAAGCTCGATGAAGGAGCGGTTTCCTTACCTCTTCGCTGAGTCCAGCTGAGGTATGATTTTAGTTTCGCGGCCGAAACTCTCTTTAAGGGGGGTGGAATGTAGTACACTGAATTTCAGTGCATCGTACTGAACTTCTACAAATTGTAGAGTTCTAGTGAGAAAATGGCATAAGAGGCTATGTGTGAGGCTTCGACCAAGTTTAGGACTTATGCGAAGTGTTTTCGGCGCAAAAGAGGCGTGAAAACGGACCTCGATAAGTTAAAACTGCAGAATTGGTAAAGTCTGCACTGGATTCCGGTATGTGAACTCCAATACCGGAATTGGAGCTTGGTATTCCGGTATGTGAGGAGGGTATACCGGAATGCCAGGAGAAACCGAGAAACCCAACTCTCGGGTTTGCGGGATTCCTTGAGGGTATACCGGTATGCGAAAATGGGATACCGGTATGTGATGTTCGAAACAGTGAGCCTTGCTCTCGGGTTTTGCGGAATCCCTGAGGTATACCGGAATGTGTACCCGTATACCGGTATGCAAAATGCACATACCGGTATACAATGCCCAGAGTGGGCTGGGTGTTGTGTTTTGATTGGAGAAGGGCATTTAGGTCTTTTCACATGCCATGGGGTATTTGAAAGGCAGGGAACACTCCCCCTTTCACAGGACCTTCTTCTCCACACTCCCCTCCCTCTCCTCTCACTTTCTCTCTCTAGAGATCTCTCCAAAAGCTTGGAGAAGTGGTGGATTGATCTTGGAAAAGGCTTCCAAAGGAGAAAAGAGGCTTCTTGGTGCAAGAAGAAGCTTGGAGATTTCGTGGTTAAGGTTAGTACCTCATGTTTTGGCTTCAAACCTTGAATTTGATTCTTTGAAAATAGGTTTTTGGGAACCCTTGGCAATCTAGATCACAAATGGTGGAAGATTGGCCACGAAATCTAGGGTTTGGCTTGCATGCATGCAAACCCTAGGTAGAATGAGGGCTTTTGCGATGAAGGGTTCTAAAAATATTTGGACCTTCGATAATTGCAATTGAGGCATAGGAAATCATGTTAGAACACTTGATTTCGTATTTTGAGATGGATTTAGGGTTCGTAATGAGTAACGAACCTTTTTCTTGTTGAAGCTTGGGTTGAAGCAAGAACTCCAAGCTTGGACACTTAGGAGCTTGAAGAACACAAGATTTGGAAGCTCTTGAGGTGGGTTTTATGGTTACCGAAGTGATTAGGTCACTTCCATGTCTAGGGTAATTATCCATTTAAGAACAAAATGGTATATGTATGTGAACCCTAGGACTTGCATGTTGGCAATGGTAGAAATCATGATGGGTAGAACAATGAACTCCTATTGCATGATATGAATATTCAAGTATAATTCAATTATCTATACTTGTTTTATGGTTGCATGTGAGAATCTAACCTAGTGTTGTTGAACATAGGTTGGAATATCTATGATTAAACCTAGTGTCATTGAACATAGGTTGGAACAAGTGACATTTAACTTAGTGTCATTGAACATAGGTTGGAATGTGTGAGAACTTAACCTAATGTTATTGAATATAGGTTGGAACATGTGAGATGTAAACCTAGTGTCATTGAACATAGGTTGGACATGTGATTGGAACCTAGAGTCATGGAACCTAGGTTGAGAACAAGAAAGTAAACCTAGTGTTATTAAACATAGGTGAGACTTAGTGACTTGAATCTAAGATTATGGAACTTGGGTTGTCAAGCAAGAAACGAGAACAAAGGGGATGTGCGACGATTTTGCTATCCCGGGTAGGCGACGATTTCGCTACCGTGCCACGATTTGGCGGTGCCGACATGGATGTGCGACGATTTTGCTATCCCGGGTGTGCGACGATTTCGCTACCGCGCCATGGATTGGCGGTGTCGAAGGGGGTATGCGACGATTTCGCTATCCCGAGTATGCGACGATTTCGCTACTCGAATAGGAGGTGACGATTTCACTCCACGAATGTTGAAACAACTATGGTGCGACGGCCATTCCGCAACCATAAGTAAATGACAAGTAAAAGAACTTAGTCAATGTGGAATATAGGATGAACCTAGGAGAGAATGATAAATTATGTTTCATTTTGGTTGCATCCTTTATGTTTATTTACTAAGCATGTAAATATTGTTGCATAGTTATATATATGATCTAACTTATGCATGTGGTATTTCTTTGGACCTGGTGGGTCGAGCTCTTCCCTTGGGTGGCCTTACCCACTGGGAACTACGTTATAGTTCTCACCCCCCATTTTCCCAGGTCCTTCCGCGAGTGAGGCGGCGGAGCGAGGCAAGGGTTTGGCTTTGTAGATAGCGACCCTTCCATTTTGGTGATACATAGAGTTGTACCCCGAGCTTTGGACTATGATAGCATAGGGGATCTGTATTACATGTATAAACTTTGTATATTCCATATTTTGGAACATGTTGTATGGAATGAAAAGAAAAAGTTAGCATGTATAATTGTGGAATGTGATGTAATAGAAGTAGAACTTCTTTATGTTGATGCTTTCCTTGTGCAACTCTTGTACTCCGTTCCTAGTTGGAACATTGTGGATAAGCTTGTGTTGTGACGCCTTGGGCGGGTAGAAAGGACTCTATCCGTTCGGCGGGTCTGGGGCATGCGCCCGTGCGGTTATCCTTTCCACCTATTTGGTGTTAAAGGGCCGGCGGGGCGTGACAATTCACGTTGATAAAAATGCGAAAACCAAACTGAGAATGCGTTCTGTTGGCGATTTTGACGACAAACGCACTAACACCCTAAATTATACTTCGCGAGGGCCATCAGACCTAATACGATCAGTCCAGATGTCACACACAATGGATTCACACTACTTGCGGTAGCACATAAGGCCAAAATTGCATATAAACCCCTAAACATGAATCTATTTGCATTTAATATATAAAATATTAGGATTTTGACTTATTATCGAATTCCACGAGCTTCAGAGACCAACCAGCAGTGCAGGTCGATAGGCCTCGACTCACGCTCACTGTCGAAAATGCAAAAGTGGCTGAGAGCACGCCGGTGCTACGTGAACTGTGATTTCTAAAGTCACCGGGAGCGTTGCATATGAATCTGCAAACCAGGGCCTCACTTTCCGGAGGATTGTTAGCAACCTAGATGGCCGGAACAGCAAAGCCGGCCCAACTCATCCCTAGCTTGGGCAAGATCTAGAGCAGGGAGACAACTTCTAGGGTTCCGACGGCCTGGGAGTGCATGCACGAGCCGAAAGGGGAGGTGGCCAGTGAGGGACGACCGGCAGAGTCGACTGCCGGCAGCGGGAAGCAGCGCTGGGGGTGTTCAAGGAACCATGGTCCAAGATCAAGGAGGCTCAAGCTAATTTATTAGAGTCCGGCATTGGGGGAGGTCGGGAATGTTCGAGGTAGTGCCGGCGAGTGTCCTGGGGTGCGCTTGAGCCGGCGATGAAGGGGAGGCGCGGCGGCGGGGGCTGCACAACAACTGTGGCCTGAAACCTCCAAATCTTGGATTTCATAATGGCAGCCGCAGTTTGGGGGCTACAACGGCACTGGGCCGGATGGGGTGGCGTCGCCGGGGTCGCAAGAGGGCGGCATTGAGGTCCAATGGCGGCGCGGCTGGGGGAGAGGGGTTTCAGGTCAAGTTGGTTGAGAGGGGGAGGGAGAGAGAGAGAAATGGAAAGTTGACTTGGGTGGCTTTTGGCCAGCTTCCAGCGGCCAAGGGATGGTCACCGGCGGTCGAGAGTGGTGCAGTGCCGGTGGGGGAAACCTCCTATGGCGGCTGTGGGGCTTGAGAGGGTAGAAGGATCATGTTAGGGTTAGTAAACCCTAACATACGCTTATATAGGGTTTGGAAATTTGCAATTTAACCTCTCTATTGTCATTATTTTATTCTCAATCCTTCATAGCATGCGTAAAATAAGCGAAGGCACCTCCACGACTGATTTCACGCAAATCCGTACATAAAGTATTGGGAGTTTTCTATAGAAACTCCATTTGCGTTTCAACCACCACTCGATTTCCATGCTTGTTCGTGCAATCGACATGCCGAATTCGCAAACGGACTACGCCATAACTTCCGGCACTGCTGGACTATTATGATAGTGTTTTTGTTTCGTCCGAAACAGTCGCTGATTCACGACAAGGACCCTCTCTCTTTCACTAATAATAAACAGTCGCCGATTCGTGACAAGAACCCTCTATCTCTCTCTCTCTCTCTCTCTCTCTCTCTCTCTCTCTCTCTCTCTCTCTTTCACTAATAATTTGAATATAAATTCAATTTATTTTCATCAATTTGAATTTAAATAATTCAATAAATCAATATTCTTATATTTTACAGTTATTACACCTTTCTCTCTTTACAAAAAGTTTCGTCCCCAAACTTAATTACGTCGCCTCCATGAATGACTGTCGGTACCGCTCCCTTATATTAGTTTCAAGCTCCCAAGTAGCGTCGCGCTCCTTGTGATTCTCCCACAGAACCTTCGCATATAGAATGCTCCAGTTCCGCAACTGTTTCACCTCACATTCCAATATCCACTTCGGAGCCTTATGGTAGCTGAAATCCTCCTATAGCTGAATAGTCATAGGAATGATCACGTGGGACAAATCCGAAATATACTTCTAAAGTATAGACACATGGAAGCGAGACTCAGAGGGAGAGCCAACTTGTATGCCATCAGACCAACATGCTTCAAGATCTCAAACGATCCAACAAACCAAGGACTAAGCTTGTTCCATAAATAGAACCGCTTGATCCCCCTGGACGGTGACACCTTAGCAACACATGCTCACCAACCTGGAACTCTAGGTCACGTCATCACTGATCCGCGTAGCTCCGCTGCCTGGTCTGTGTTATCAATAATTACTGCCTCACAATGCGAATCTTGGTTTCCGCATCCTCCATCAAGTCTGGCCCCATCACCCGGTGCTCACCGACATCGGCCCAATAGATCGGGGACCGACATTATCGCTTATATATTGCCTCATGCGGTGCCCTGAATGCTGGCCTGGTAACTATTGTTGTAGGCGAACTCTACCAAGGGTAGATACTTGAACCACCCTTTACCGTAATATAGGACACAAGTATGGAGCGTGTCCTCGAGAGTCTGAATAACACATTCAAACTGGCCATCGCTCTGTAGATGGAAGGCAATACTAAAGTTCAGCTTTGTACTCAGTGCTTGCTGTAAGCTCCTTCAAAATCGGGATACGAAGCGAGTGTCCCGATCTGACACAATCGACACCGAAACTCCATGAAGCCATACAAACTCGTTAATGTAGAGCTATGCCAGTCGATCTCTAGACCACGTCGTGTGCACCGGCAAAAAGTGGGCCGACTTCATCAATCGGTCCACAATGACCCAAATCGCGTTGTGATCTTGCTGCAACCGTGGCAATCATGTCCATGTAATTTGCTCCCACTTCTACACGAGCACAGGAAGGGGTGCAGCTTCCCTACTAGCCGTTGGTGTTCGGCCTTCACCTGCTGACACACGGAGCTCTGAGCCACATGCTGCGCCATATCTAACTTCATTCCCGGCCATACGTCTTGGTTCCGCCAAGTGCACGATATACGGAGATCGGTGTGCCTCAGACATAGTTAGTTAATTCGCGAATAATTCACGAATTATTCATGAGTTATTGAAAATCCGAATTAAACGGTCCGTTTATGAATTTTTTGCAAAAATACGGAATTATTCGCGAATTTTTGGAGCCAGCCGAATTATTCGCGAACTATGCGCGAATTATTCTCGAATTATTGAAAATTTGAATAAAAAACTTATAATTTTTATGTTTAAATATAGATTATTTTATATTTTATATTTAAATATGAGTTTTTTGTTCATTCGCCCTAAAAAAAATATTTATATATTTTATAATTAATTATGGGCTATTTTAATCTATTTCTTATTTGATTGTTTATATGCCATATTGTATAATAATTATTGAATTCGTTTTTTAAGCCGAATTTATCAACGAATTTAAAAATTAGGAGACGAATTTTATCCGTATTATATCTGTACCGAATTTTTGCCGAATCCGAATTAACTAACTATGGCCTCAGATAGGATATCCTTTCTTAATTTCGAATCATTGAGTATGCACCACCGACCTCGAAAGCAAAGACAACTGTCAGAGTGGGTCATGAAGTCCCCTACTTTTTCCTGCTCAATATCTGCCCGCACTTTCTATAAATATAGGTCTAACCGCTACCTAAGCAAAATCTGGTCCACCAAGGTGGGCTATACCACCAAGGTCATCAACTGGGCAGTTGCCCCAGTAGGAACAACCTCCAGCACCAGACGACAAAACTCCTCTACTAAGAAGTCCTGTTCGTTGATCATGAATGATAACTCAGTTGATGTCTGCTTTCGGCTCAGGGCGTCAGCCACCATTTTTACCTTTCCGAATGGTACTAGATAGAGAGGTTATAGTCCTTCTAAGAGCTCGAGCCACCGCCTTTGCCTGAGGTTCAGCTCCTTCTATGTGAAAAGGTACTTCAGACTGGTAGTCCGTAAACACCTCGCAGTGTTTCCCACAGAGGTAGTGCCTCCACAGCTTAGGGGCAAACACCATTATCGCGAGGTCGAGATTGTGCGTCGGATATTATCTCTCATAATCCTTCAGTTGGCGCGACACATAGGCAATGACCTAGTCCTACTGCATGAGCACACACCCCAACCTTATCCGTGAGCCATCCCAGTAACTACGAAGTCCTCACCAGGTATCGCGAAGCTAGGATGCGCTCGCGGGTCAGACTGTCCTTCAGCACCTCAAAACTTCTCTAGCACTCAGGAGTCCATTGAAACTTCTCACCTTTCCTCATCAGCTTGTTTAGCGGTGCAGCGATTTTAGAAAAACCCTCGATGAATCGTAGGTAGTAACCCGCCAAACTAAGAAGACTCCTGATCTCGGTTACGCTGGTCGGCCTAGGCCACTCAACCACCGAATCTACCTTCTTCGGGTCCACCGCAATACCCGACTCACTCACTATATGGCCCAAGAAAGAGACCTTGCAAAGCTAGAACTTGCACTTCTTTAGTTCTATGTAGATCTTATTCTCCCACAGGATTTGAAAAACCTGTCGAAGATGATCCTCGTACTCCTTATCGCTTCATGAGTAGATCAGTATGTAGTCAATGAAGACCATGACAAACTGATCCAAATATGGCCTGAAGGCCGTATTCATCATGTCTATAAATGCTGCTGGGGCATTAGTTAGCTTAAAAGGCATCACAGTGAACTCATAATGGCCATGACGAGTCCTGAAAAGCAGTCTTCACCACATCCGTCGCCTTGATCTTTAGTTTGTGGTAAACAGACTGCAGATCAAGTTTTGAGTAAACCAACGATCCATGTAACCGATCGAAGAGATCGTCAATTCTTGGAAAGGGGTTTCACTGTGACCTTATTAAGCTCCAAATAGTCGATGCATAACCGCAAATTACCGTCCTCCTTTTTGACGAAGAGGATAGGTATACCTCAGGATACACTAGATCTGATGAACCCCTTGTCGAAGAGATCCCCAAGCTGAGCTCTCGGCTCCTTGAGCTCAACGTAGGCCATTCACTAAGGAACCTTCGATATGGGTGTGGTGCCAGGAACCAAGTCGATGAAGAACTCGATTTTTCGATTCGAAGGCATCCCGAGTAGCTCGTCAGGAAATATATCGAAAAACTTTCGAGCTACCAAAATCTCCTCCAGTGCTGATGCTGCTCGGCGAATGACGTCCACCGAAACCAAGTAGGCCATGCATTCGCCAATCATAAATTGCTTTACCTTCGCCGAAAAGATGGTTATGGCGAAGAAGAAGCTCTTACATGCTCGGTAGACGAACTCCTCATTTCCAGTCACAGCGAAGGGTACTGTTCTCTGCTCGCAATTGATAGTGGTATGGTGCCTGGTGAGCCAGTCTATCCCAAGCACCATGTCAAAACTCTCTTTTCGGTATAAGCACCAGGTTCGTCAGGAACATCTGGTCGCCCAGCATCACAGAGCACGACTGAATGTACCTATCCGCATCAATAAAATCTCAGGACATTTAGATTCGAAGCGCCGATGCTAGTAGCCTCGTCGGAAGCCATGATTGTGTGCAAAAAAAAAAGAGAATCCTAACTCGAGTACCAAAGAGAGAGGTAATACCTGCAACAACGTCTCCCGATGCGTTCCCCTCTGGTTGGGACATATTGTAGACACGCCCACCGGATGCCTGGCGTGCCCCCTCATTTTGGCTTGAGGTGAAAGGGCGCCCAGACGATGTTGTAGTAGTAGGAGTCCTATGGTTTTGACGCCGAGCGACGGGAGAGGAAGCAGCATTCTGATTCTGCCAGCTGCCCCTGGGGCAATCAGCTTGCACATGGCTTGGATGACCATAACGAAAACAGTGGTCCCTCCTCTATGGGCACATAGTCAATAGATGCGCTTTCCCGTAGATGATGCAAGGTCGGTCAGCCTGCAGATAGCTGCTTGAAGGTGTGCTCCTAGCTGACTGCTGGGCACGAGGATGCTTGGGTGGCCTTTTACTGGAGGAAGAGCCACCCGTAGATTTCAAATGTGGACGCTTCTTGTCCCCGCTTTTCTCCATCAGCTTTTGCTCGGTCTGTGCCTCATCAATGTCGCTCTGGATCATAAGGGCCTGATCCAGGAAGTCGTTGAAGGTCATAACGCCATGGAACGCGATCAACCTCCGGATGTTGGGCTTTAAGCCCTTGGCAAACAGCCTCGCCTTATAATACTCATCGCTGACCACAAAGGGATCAGTCCGATTATATAGGAGAAGTCCCGCTTGTACTGCGCGATGGTGTGGTTCCCTACTTGAGCCGCTCAAGTTCCTGCTCTATGTTCTACTTGGTACTCTCTTTAAAGTAGTGGCTTTAAAAGAGCTCCCTGAACTCCTTCCAGAAAAGGTATGCTACGGCATATTGCCTCTCCAGAAGTTACAACCAGCAGTCGCAGGTCTCATCCTCTAAGAAGTGGGTGGCCAGAGGAACCTTCTCCTGCTCCGCAATGTACAGATCTCGAAATATTTTTTTGCATGTATGTGACCCATTTCTCGACAGCCTATGGATCATCATTTTTTTTCGAAAACTTTGGCAGATCGAATTTCTTGAACTCTACCAATCGCCATTGCACGGCTTCGCTTTGCTGCCTAAGAGACCCGACAGATGTCGTCGACGTGGTCGTTGTCGTGGTCGCGACTGTAGCCGCAGCCAATACTGTCTCCGCAGGTGGGTCCGCAGTAGCTACCATGCCCTCGGCAGGAGGTGGGGCTTGGGCGGTAGCAGCTGCAGTTTGCTGCTGCACGACCTGTTGAACAAGACCAATCAGGGCTGTCACCTGGCCTGTGAGGGCCGCCATCTGGTCCTTGAGCTGCTGGGTGCGTCGAGCATCACTCTACTACCCGACACCTATTTGATCATCGGTAACACCCCCCCTCCCCCCCCCACAAAGCATAGGTCTGCACACCACTAGACGCCTCGCAATCCAGACGTCTCCTACCACGATTCTTTGTGAAAGGTTTGCACGAGCCATATCTGGAACAACATAGGTGACAGTCAAGTTAAAAAATAAACTGACTCGACTCAACTCACTAGAACTCAAGCCCAATAAACCCCGCACTCACATGCCTATATGCCTTAGGTCTTCCTATGGTCAACCTAACCTATTGTTCAGTTAAAAAAAACTAGTGAGTGTTGTAGTTGTAATATTGCTCTGATACCATCTTAATCTGTCACACTCCCGGGCCCTTTTGTAAGCCTATTCTAGAAAAGATATAAGTTTGAAAACAAGATCAGTAGAAAATGCCCAATTTTTTTTTTTAAATACAACCTTGCTTATGGGACTGATAGACCTGCCACAAATACAGAAATTCCTCTATCTACACGGACAGAGTCTTTTCTGTATTTGCACAGTGTACCACCTAATACACATACCACAACACACAATATCCACTCACACAATCAACAATTATAGAATGTAGATGATCATACAGCTAATAAATCCTTAGAAATATGATGCATGCGCTATGGCTACAGTTTCCTTACCGAAAATAATGCAAATGCATAGCACAACATTCATTCTATCTTTTGAAAATATTTTTCATCCAGAAACTTTATTTTTAAGAACCTAAGATACGCGATAAAATTGAAAAACTATTTTAAATCTGTTTCCTGCACGAAAACTCTACTTTTTAAAAATGACTACTACGAGGGTTAGAAAATATTTTTTGCCATAAATCCACAAACTACACCATAGTTGTAAATCCATAAAACCATATTTTTATCATCCCAATTCAAGCAAACAATAATAACAAGCATTCACTTAACTAAACTACGTAATGCCTATTTTATTCACGATAATCATAAAGGAAAAAGAATAGAATAATCAGAGTCAGTAGATGAATATGTATGGGAATTCTAAGTTCACTATCTACACCATATCTCACGCACCATCCCGACCCTCACTACCCGCGTCACATGAAAAATAAGAGGGTAAGAAACAACATGAGGTTTTCTAGTAGGTACCGCAAGCAGATGAAGGCAAATTTACTTACTGACAAACAAAAGATAGTATATAGCGAGGAATGAAACGATAACGAGTACAGTAGCAAATAGGAACAAAAAAAAATAACAATGTGTAAATTTCTATTCGCTACTGTAAATCCATAGATAAATCATCAACATGACAAATAGTTTGAAAGTTCTGAATCTGTCTGCCATGTTAGTCCAAAGACCTCAGGCAATGCCACACCTGCTCTACCTAGTATATGACCCTAGCAATGGAGCGCATAGGGCTCACAGATCGGAAGTACAATCATTTTTCCCGAAAAGAATACTAATGCGGTGTGAGAATTCGAATTTTTGGAAATTTGGAATTCTGTGTTCCTCTCCCCGATACTGCGTTTTTTATCAGTATACGTATATATATACAGGTATTTATATATATATATATGTATATAAATGAGTTTTAGTGGATTTTAGTGTTTTTGGATTTTCGTCGCGGAGAGTGAACGGCTTAACGGCGCGAACCGGAGTCCGAATCTGACGATCCAAAATGGTGAGTTCGATGTCTCGGCAGTGCTGAATGCGATGGCGTGATCCGCGTCGACATGCGACGAGCGGTTTGAGAGTTATTCCATCTTGATCGCCGAGGGGTCGAATGTCACGTTTTTCGATTTCGCGATTTAGACCCTGTTCTCGCACCGTTTCGCGTGGGACGGCTTGTGGAGGTGTGTTCTGGCATATTATGCCTGCTGTGAGGGGCTCAGGTGCTAATTGTGGTGTTTGGAGGGGTTTTGTGCAATTGTGCAAGTGTATTAGTGTGTTATGTGTGTGTGTGTGGCATTGTTGGGTTATCTCTCTCTCTCTCTCTCTCCCCCACAGCCTCCTGTGGTGAGCACCACCTCCCCCTGCCTCGTGGCCTCCTCCCCGAGCAGCTCCGGCCGCCGCCGGCCACCCCTGGCCGGAGCTAACCCCGGCCATTCCCCTCTCCCCCTTTTCTTCTTCTTCTCCTTCTTCTTCTTTCTCTTCTTCTTCCCTGCGGTGTGCACCCAGGGGAAACCCATGCATGGGCTTCCCCTGAGGTGGCACGACCGCCGGAGTGGAGAGCCGCCGCCGGGAGCCGCCGCCGTGGGCCGCCGGAGCCACAGCAGCCACTGACAGAGAGTGTGCTGGCCGAGCTTGGTGGGGCCGCGCCGCCGCCGCCTCCTGACGCCGGAGAGGGTGAGCACGGTCACCCTCGGGACCTCCGCTGCCGGACCCTGCCTCCCCGGCCATCGCCGTGCCGCCGGAGCGCCGCCGGAGCCGCCGCGGGCTCGGTTTAGCCAGCTAGGGCATCCGCAGCCTTGGTTGCTCCGCCGCCGCCACCCGCCGCCTTTTTGTCGCGGTCACCGGCAGGACGACGTCCGGCGACCCTCTCTTCCCGGTACTCGCGTCGTCGCCGGCCGCCGTCGCCGTTTGTTGCCGGCGCCGCCGTGCCCTAGCCTCGGGTTGCTAACCCGAGAGTGGGGTTCTTCCCCGCGCCGCCGCCGCCGCTTCCCGCCGGCGACTGAGGTGAGCCTCCTCTTCCTTAGGACCTCCTCTGCCGATGCTGGCCGCCTCGGGCCTTGCATGCCGGCCGGCAGCCGGCCGGAGCTTGTTGCTCCGGCCAGGGTCTGTTTTATGGGTTTTTAGGGTTGGTTTGATTGTTTGAGCTTCCTGTTACCTCCCGGAGCTCATGAAGGTGAGCACGATGATCGCGGCGATGCGCTGATCATCATGCTCACCTCAGATCTGGATTTGGTTGAGCCGTTGCGTCGTTCGGCCTTTGTCGGGCCATTTTGCCCTATGTTGCGCTGTTTTTATGCACTTTCCCGGACTGCAACTGTTCCTGTCGCAGTGGGGCTGTGAGCATGGCCTCCGTTACATCGTTGCCGATCCGCTGGTGCTTGCGGAAGGTCGTGCGGATGTACGATTTGTCCACACGGCCTTAGTTATGCTTGCTTTTGTGCGCGCGCTCACTGTTTTTGTGGGATTTCCTGGCTTGCGACTAGTCCTGTCGCAGTGGGACAGTGAGCACGGTTTCCGTGACGTCGTAACCTATCCGCTGGTGCTTGCGGAAGGTCGTGCGGACGTACGGTTTGCTCTAGCGGCTCCGTTTATTGCTTGTTTGTATGGAATTGTTGCTTGATTGTGGACTTTGGCTTTTGTGGCAATGTTGCGACGCTGTGGGCAGCAAGGGCTTGGTTATTAGGGCCCTGTGGACTGGTTGTCCAACCCCTTGGCCTTTCGTGGAGATTCGGATTCGTTTCCGACGCGTTTATCGATGAATTAATCGGCAAAACGCGCATTTCTAGTGGTGCGACTCACTCGCTATTTTCGCGAGCGACTTGGCTTCGTCATGTAGCCTCGTTGGCTGTTCCTCATCGCTGTCCCGAAGTTTCGAGGACAGCGGATGAGTGACGAGGGGTTCCGGTGTCAAATCGGCACTTTTCGGGAACCCGGGAAGCCTTTTCGGGTGCGTTTGGTGTTCGTGGCACCCCGAGCTTGTGCTCGCTGTCCCGTCACTTGGTTTTGTGTGTTCGGGGACAGCGAGGGATTAGGTTGGCTGTTTGGTACCCCTGTAGAGCCTAGTGTGGTTTGGGATCGTCCCGGTGGGTTTCCCGGGCGATCCATCGGTTTCGGGATATGAGAGCTTTGTGTAGCGTCGACTTGGTGGACCTTGACCCTTTGACGTAGGTCCTGTCGCGGTTCCCGAGAGCCGTCGGTGTTAGACTTGGTCTTTCGACAGGTGGGTACTTCGATCCGGAGTCGGTTCAGTGGACTACGGTGATACCTTTCTATCCCTTCTTCTGCATTTCAGTTATTAGTTCACTTGACTCCCGTTGACTCTACTTATATGCGTGCTTGGATAGTAGAGTAGTTGTGCTTGCATGATTATTGAGACGACCTAGTTGGTCGGTGGTGATCGCCTGTTGTTCCGAGCGATCCTCGTTGTGGTTTATCAGTTGCTTCACGGCTTGTTGCCGTTCTGTGGATTGAGCATTCGCATCGATCGTCACAGCTCTTCTAGCACTTCACGTACACCCGCGGTCTGATCCACCGCCTAGGGTTGTTCTTTTCCGGAAAAGGGTTGTGGAGAGCGGTCCCGACCCGTGAGCCTTCTTGCGTTTGCGTGCAGAAGGTTTGTGCCAGTTAGTTGAGCAGGTTGTGACAGTGCCCGGGGTGCGTCCCGGTGGTTACAGATTGGGTTTACTTTGTGGTTATCTCCTTTGATGCATATACCAGTTGCTTACAGTAGCATAGTTGTTTCAGTTGTATGTCAGCCTCATACTTACTTGTGCTGCTGTATACCATATCTATCTTTGTTGACCCTCGTGCCGGTGTGTACACCTCGCCTTCGTCGGCTTGCGGTACCCACTGGGAGGGGAGACATGTGTACATGTTCTCACCCCCCACCCTCGTTGCAGTTTTCAGGTGAGCAGGGTGGTGATTGTCGGGACGCTGCGAGGCACGCCTAGATAGTAGCTCTAGAGGTTCCGACTCATGAGGCTACTTCCCCAGATTTGGTTATCACCCTACCTTCGCCTACTAGATGTGATTTGTGGTTCAGTTATCCTTGGGCTTACTCTAGCATGCTTATGTGTTGTTGATCATTCATTATCATTATGTGATGATTGCATGCTTGGACTAGTTGGTTGTATCCATGTTTTTCGATCGTTTCATTTATCGAGTATTTTGGCTTTTACCCCTCGTGGTAGCGTCGTGAAATAAAGGTTTCCGTGTGGGAAACAGTTTTCAAATGGATTTCTGATTGTTCGGTTTTTGTGTTTTCAAAACAGAGTTCTCGTGTGGGGAACGGTTTTCAAAGGCTTCTTCAATGATTGAGATTAGGGTTTCAAACTAAAGCTTCTGGGTAAGGAGCAGCTTTCTAGAATGATTGTTGCTTGTGCATTGCATCATCCTTCGCTTAAGGATTTGCTTAGATTCATACAGGTTTAAGGACTGTTAGCTGTATGAATCTCTTGTTGTGTTGTTGTGCTGTTGGGATGAATGAATGGTGGTTGTGATCCTGTTGTATGTTGTGGACGCCGTGCAAATACAGGGGAGGCTCTGTCCGTGTGTACAGTGGACCCTGTATTTGTGGCGGGTGTGTACGTGGCGCGGGCTAGGCTTTCAAAAAAAAAAAATTGGCTCGTTTTTCCGCATCTTGAACTAGCCCGGGGCGTGACATGCGGTGGCCAAACCACTGGTGTACGCAAAACGCACACGAGCTGTGGCGATCAATGCAATATGATTAATAGCCATCCGTCGGTAAGTAGCCAACACGAGATCCACAAAGGGGGAATACCAACCAATTACGTCACCAAATCTCATATATGTATAGAATACCGACTAGTAGGTCAAACCAATATCAGAACAGATAAAGATATCCAATGTCGTACTGCTCTACCACTAAATCATGATGATCATGTGCAACAATAATAGTAGAGCAATAGAAAATGAAGTTATGTGGTGATCAAGTGCTCAACATATAATATGTGTAATCAAGTAAAAAGAGAAAGGAAAGAATGTCATCGAGCTGGCACCACTAAACCGACTTCGGATCGAGCACTCACTTGTAATAGATGATGCACCTAACTCTAGGTGCTCTTAACCATTGACCAGATCTACAAAAGATCCACAGAGTCTAGGATTAGACCTAAGTGACTCCAATTCACAAATTACACAATCCCAAAGCCATCGAAAAATTGGTTCCTTTTACCAATTCCAGAAATCGCTGGATTTTTTTGGAAATTCACGGGAACACTTTCGAAACTCCCGAAGTGTCCCAAAAGGTAAAAAATCATACTGTAGACCACCTGTTGACCCGAAGTGCACTGATTTAGGTGCCCGAGCAGCAAATATAAGGTCCAATGCTATTAAGTGTATTTAATAATAAGTAAGTCGTACCGGGTTCCCGAAAATACCATTTTCGGCTTCGGAACCCTCCATCGCTCACCCGCTGTCTCTGGACACACGAGACGGTGAAAGAAACTAGTGAACAAGGCTCCGTGACAAACATGGAGCATTCACATTGATAAAACTCGAAACTCGAACCGAAAACGCGTTCGATCGATGATTTTGCCGATAAACGCACCGAAACCCTAAATTATACTTTGCGAAGGCCATTGAACCTAGGACAATCAGTCCAAAGGTCACACACTATGGGTTCATGCTATCAGAGACAGCCCACAAGGCTAAAATTGCATATAAACCCCTAAACATGCATCTATTTATATTTAATATATAAAATATTAGGGTTTCGACTTGTTGTCGAATTCCACGAGCTTCAAAGACCAACCAGTGCAGGCCAATAGGTCTCAGTCTGTTGAAGCCCATGCTCATTGTTTGTAGTGTGAACGGTGGCTAAGTAGCGTGTCGGAGCTATGTGAACTGTGATTTCCAAAGTCACCTAGAGCGTTGTAGATGAATCCGCAAACTAGGCCCTCACTGACTACAACGAAGGTGAGCACGGATGTTCACAATACCTCTAGAGGGCCATCCTCACCTTCTAAAGGATTGTCGGCAACCTAGATAGTCGGAACAGTGAAGTCGACCCAACTCAGCCCTAGCTCGGGCAAGATCCAAAGCAAGTAGACCACTTTTAGATTTCTGCGGCCTAGGAGCTCACGCGCCAGCTGGAGAGGGAGGTGGCCGATGAGGGATGACCGGCAGGGTTGACTGCCGACGACGAGAAGTGGCAGTGGCGGCGTTCAAGGAACCGCAGCCAAGATCAAAGGGGCTTGCTCAAGGGTATTGAAGTTCGGGGTTCGGGGAGGTCGAGGAAGGTTGGGGCAGCACCGGCGGGTCTTTTGGGGTCCACCTGAGCAAGCAGTGATGGCGGGACACTGCGATGGTAGCCGCACAATAGCTGTGGCCCGAAACCTCCAAATCTTAGATTTCAAGATGGCGGCCATAGTTCGGGAGGCGGCGCTAAGCCGGCCGGGGTGGCGTCACCGGGGTCACGGCGGGCGGTGTGGCAAGATCCAGTGGCACGCGACTGGGGGAAGAGGGATTTTGCATCAAGTTGGTTGAGAGAGGAAGAGAGAGAGAGAGAGAGAGTAAGAGAGAGAGAGAAAGAGAGAGAGAGAGATGGAGAGTTGACTTGGGTGGCTTTTGGCCAGCTTCCAGTGGCTGGGGGATGGTCGGCAGCGGTCGAGGGTGGAGCGGCACAGGTGAGAGAAACCTCCTGCGGTGAAAAAGGAAAATCCTAAATGTCATTTCTAGAGCTTGCAGATCCATCTCGTTGGGAGATTGTGGAAGGTCAAAGGCACCAAGAGGAAGCCCTTGGAGGGAGAAGTCCACTTCACCCACTTTCTCTGGCTAGAAAGAGAAGAGGTGAGTGAGAATTTTAGGATTTATTTTGGAATTTTTCCAAACAAGGGATTTTTTGTTCTAATTTGGTTAGAGCATATTTTTCGAATTTTCTTGGTACTCTAAGGAGATCAAGAGCATCCCTTAAAGGAGATCCAAGAAAAGGTAGGGAATATTACCGAAATGGATTTGATTTTTTTTTCTTTGGCTAAATCTTTTTGGTTGCATGCATATATTATGAGTAAATTGTAAGCAAATATATATTTGTAGTTACATGCTAGGGGATCTAGTAGGTCAAAATAGCATATAAGCATTTAGCCCTTCATTATGTTACAAGAAAATACTTAGCATGTGCATGTGAGTATTATGTGAACCATGAAACATAGGAAACAAGTGTGGCATTTAACCTAGATTGAAACCTAAGGTTTGAATATAATGGTATGTGAACTCTAGAAAAAATTGAACTATAGAACAAGAAAATATGAAAAGGAACCTTGTGGATAACCCTAAATGTCATGAACTAAGAGTGAAAGTATAACGTACAAAACTTTAGCTAACTTGATAAAGTACGTACTAAGTCATGCTAAACATGATTTAAATGGTTTTTAGAAGCTTAGATTAAGTTTGGATAGAATTAAATTTAATTCGGAATGAATCGGAGTTCCGAAAGAAAGTAAAAGTGAGTTTCAGACTTTCCTGATACCCAGAACAAGAACTCGGGTGCTTGGAATGGATTCAAACTATCCAATGGAGCACCCCGAACGAGCAGAGGCTTTTCCAGAGAGTAAGGTTAGCGAGGAAGCCAGCTTTCGGGTGCCCATATCTTTCCAGAATCTAATTGAGGCCATCCAGAATCCTTTCAGACTCTCATCCCAAGAGTTGGATCACAAGTAATTAAACATTTAGACGTTCGAATGGTCTTGCGGGCGCTCAAAACACCTTTCAGGCGGTCCCTCCTAGGCATCTGAATGCCTTTCAGATGCTCAACTCGAGAGCACAAGTCGCGCGTGGAATAAACAATCGGACGTTCGATCTCCTTCTGTAATGCACTGAAATTTCAAAGCACTGGAGTTCTAGTGAGAAATAGTAATTGGGAACTATTTAGTTAACCTCTGTGGTGTTTGGGAAGCATTTGAGTATTTTCTGTGCGAAAACAGCATGAAAGCGAGCTGTGAAGAGCTAAACCTACAAAACTGCAAATTTCTATTTAGCACCGCTGCTGGAATGGAGTACCAATGCTCAGCTGCGAGGAGGCTAGGAGAACTATCGGATTGTACAGAACTTTCCCTAAGCATTAGTACTGCAACAATGCATATCGATATAGAAACAGATGGGTACCGGTACAAAATATAAAAAAAAAGAAAAATTCAGCATTCCGATTCTACGGAACTGGCTAGGTGTTGAGTTGCATACCAGTACCCAACTCTGTGAACAGCAGAGCTATTGCAAATATGATTGATTGGAGGATTTAAGTGCAATTGTAGCATTTCTATAAATACCCATTCACAGCCAAAATCCTAATCCTACCCACTTTCTCCCTCATACTCTCTCTCTTCTTTCTTTCTCTAAAAGAGAGAAAATCCCAGCCCAACCCCTTGTGAGATCTCTTTGATCCGTCTCTTTGTAGGCTTGGAGGAGATTTAGAGCATGAGGGAGAAGCATTTACAGGGAGAAGGCAACCACTTCACGCACATTTCTCTTGCTAAAAAAAGAAGATATGAATTGAAATTTTTAGGATTTATTTTGGAGATTTTTTCAAATGTGGAATTTTTTGGTTCTAACTTGTTGAGAACTCCTTTTTAGGATTTTTCTTGAGGTTCTAAGGAGATCAAGGATCACCCCTTAGAAGAGATCTAGAAGAAGGTGGAGAATATCACCAAAATCGGTTTGATCTTTTCTTTGTATAAAACTTTCTTTGATTGCATGCATATATTATGAATAATATGTAAGTTAAAAATATATTTTAATTGAATGCTTGGGGATCTAGTGGGTCAAAGTAGCATGTGAGCATTTAACCTAAGAAAATAAGAAAAACCCTTTATTATATTACAAGAAAATATTTGACATTTGTATGTAAGTATTATGTGAACCACAGAATATAAGAAACAAGTGTGACATTTAACCTAAGTTGAAACATAAGGTGTGAATATAGTGACACATGAATTTTAGGCAAAACTTGAATTAGAGAATAAGAGAACATGGATATGAACTTTGTTAATGATCCTAGAAGTCATGAATTCAGGGTGTAATAATGAAACATGTCGCAACCTTTTGAAAGTGTCATAAATGGAGAAGTCTGATCCCCTTGACTCTCGACTATACTTGGGGAAATCCGATCTCCCTCGACCCTAAGTGTCTACCAATTGAAGAGAAGTCCGATCTCCCTCGACTCTCCACGAGGTGTGTAAAAAGAAAGAAAAATAAATTAGTAAGTTGGTTAAAGTTAAGAAATAGATTTGAGGTGAATGTGTGGGTAAATGACATAGCAAAACATTGTTGAGTCATTGTAGATATCTCTTACTTATTTGCATTTCTGTTATAGTAATAGATGTTGTTTATTATTACTTGCTATTGATACTTTCTTTGAACCGAATGAGAGTAGAGCGCCACTTTCGGTGTTTGCACCCACTAAAAACTTATTTCAAGTTCTCAACCCCTTGTAGTTGTTGTTTTTCGGAGTTACCTATTGCCGGCGAGGTATGGATCTGTGAAAAGAGTGTTGCAAATAGCTAGATCAGTGTGAATTGGTCTAGCGGGCATCTTTTGCGTCGACATGAAATACGTAACATTTTGAAAAATCATGTGATGTAAACTTTTAAGAGATTAAATGTAATGGTTTTAAATTTAGAAGTTTATTACTCTAATGCTCTATTGTACCTATATCATATATGTGTTGTACAGGTTGGTGTATATTTTCGCTTCGTGCGGGTAGGAAAAACCTTACCCATTCGGCGGTTCTATTGCAGGTGCCTGAGCAGGCCCCCAATTGGTGGGTCTCAGAGCGGGATAGATAAGATTGCTATCAAATTCTAGAAAAATATTTCTAGATGGTTTTGATGAACTTTAAGCCTTAGGATGACTCTAAGGACTTAGGAATGTAAGTGAGCGTGAACTTCACTAGAAGTAAATAATTGGGTCTTATGATACTCTCAAATAAAATATTGGAGACCGATCGAGGGAAATGATTCTCTCATTCTTTGGATAATCATGTTACCGGCCGACAACGTGATGTCAGAAATAAGGAGTGTCCCTCAAGGACTTTCGCCTAATTAGGTCAAAGTTTGTGTGTGATGTATCGAGTTCGATCATTGGATCACCTAAGTAAACAATTGTTATCCCTCGAGAAATATTGATGATTTACTTTGTGGGATGGATGTCCCAGAGGATTGAATAGCTTATAATCTAAATCTCACTAAGGGCATGAGGCCTCTTGTTGTAGCTGAGATGCGAGACCTGTAGAAGTAAACGCGGACCTTGACTTGAATCAGGAAATTTCTTCCAAGCGGATGTTGATGCTTCAACCCTAACTATGATGAGTGATGGATGCAATGCACAATCCTGAGTGATGGATGCGAAAGCACGACCCATGAGGCAACACACAAATAAGATCAGACTATAGTTGGTCAACAAGATTGATGGCAACTGGAGGGTGAGAATTGGAAGTATAACCAAGCTTATAAAGGCTTATTCCTCGTGGGTGTTCCCTCTGCCCAATTGACTAGAAGGGAAATTGAGTGTCTAGGGTGACTGTAGCACTCTGAATTTTGGTGCGTTGTATCGAACTTTACTAAATTTGATAAAGTTCGGGGAAAGCCAATAATGGCTGGTGTGGAATTGGGTTCCGAAGGTTTTGGAACATTTTGGGTGCGAGTAGAAACCCAGAAATCAAAAAAAAAAATTTGGAAAAAGGACCAACTGGAGCAAAACTGCTCACGGGGTCCGAATCCGGGAATCTGGGGTCCGGACAATGAAGTCCGCGGAGCAGCTAAGGTCCGGACCCGGACGCTAAGGTCCGGACCCGAGCTGATTTCCGAGTTGGGGTGCGTACGGGTTCCGGACCCGGGATTTGGGGTCCGGACCCGACCGGCGCAAAGACCGGGAGTCACGTACGGGTTCCGGACCCTGATGCCAAGGTCCGGACCCGGCCTGCGCGGTGGACTGTCACCTGTGCGGGGTCCGAACCCCACTTGCAAGGTCCGGACTCGGATGAGACAGAATGCCCAGTGAGGGGCAATTTGGTAATTTCACAGTGGAAGGGTTATGTATAGAGGGCAGAGGTCTCTCTCCTCATTACTCCTTCACTTTTCTCTCATCCCCTCTCCCTTTCCCTCACTTTCTCTCTCTAGAGATCTCTCCAAAGCTTGGAGAAGTGGTGGATTGGAGCTTGGAAAAGGACTTCCAAGGTGCAAATAGGCTTCTTGGTGCAAGAAGAAGCTTGGAAGCTAGGGCTTTGAGGTGAGGTACCCGCACCTCCTGTGCCTGGGGTAACAACCCTATCTCTAAACCATGATGCAATGCAAATGTGCTACTAACAAAGGAATGCGATGCACCAGTATCGAATAAAGTACGCGATCTAATGCCACAAATCAAAATAATACCTGCCACCACTCGATCAGCTATCGAGGGATCCTCAATCTGAGCGGCATAAACTCGTCCGCTCGCTGGTGGCTGGCGTCGATCCTGCTGTCGTGGCATAGAAGATCGCTCCTGAGAAAATACCGGGGAAGCTCCAGAATACTGCGGTGGGGTAAAGGGCACAGACGCCATAGAAGGGGCTGCTACAAGTCTGGGGCATGCCCTCCTTATGTGTCCTACCTTCCCACACTCAAAACATCGACCCTCTCGTCGATCACAAAGATAAGCAAAATGAGGTCCTCCACAAATCGCACATCGGGGAGGTCCCCTCGACTGCTGCTGCTGTGGTCGCTGCTGGCGATATCCTCCAGACTGCTGGCGACTATAAGATCCACGTTTTTGGAAACGCGATTGCTGGGGAGGTCTAGGCGGTCGTCTGCTACTTGATTCCCCTCCATCATCAGGTGCCGGGCGCTTCCTCTCCTGACCCTGAGCTGGTTCCACCTGCTGTCCTCTCGTCACAAATGCCCCTCGCTCTACCCATAGAGACTGCTCAATAGTAGCATCCAAGGTCTGAAGTCTCTGCGAGTGAACAAATGGAAAGATCTCGGGTCTCAAACCCTTCTCATAAAGATAGACCTTCTGAATCTCATCTCGCGCTGCTGAGGGAACACAGTTGAGTAGTCTCGTAAACTCCCTCGCATACTCCTGCACCGAACGATTCCCTTGCTTCAGATTCTTCAGATCCTCTTCTATCTTCATCTTCACGCTACTCGAAAAATACACTCCATACATGATCCCCCGAAACTCGCTCCAAGACATCTGTAGAGGATTCAAGGACCTATGATCACGGGTCCTCCTCCACCAGACATGAGCATCACCAGAAAGACAATGAACTGCCATATGCACCTGCTCCCGTGCTGGCACGAACAAATCCTCGAACAACTTCTCCATTTCACATATCCAGGCTTCTACCACCCAAGGCTCTATACTACTACCATTGAATCGCGGTGGATCAAACCTACAGAAGCGAGCCAACCTATCCGCCATCCGCTCCTGCTCCTCCTCAGAAGGTGTCTGACTAGGCTGAGTACTTCCTTCTCCTGGCTGCGATGTAGTTGGAGTCGTTGCCGCCTGAGGTTCCATAGTTCGAGGCGTAGAGAAAGCATCGCACATCTTCTGCAACAAGGCACTCTGCTGCCTTCCAACTGCAGCTATGTCTGCCAGCTGCTCCTGCAGATCGGGCCGTTCACTAGGACCCGTCTGCTCAGGTATATCCGAAGGCGTCGGATGCGCTCGCGTCGATGGTCGTCGAGGAGGCATAGTGATAACCTGCAACAGAATACCCGATTAAGACCACAACAACTCACGACCCAATCTAGCGAAAGTCTAGAAGGACACTTCTTTTCTTCTCAGAGTATTATGTCGTCTGCAGCCAACATAAGTCATCTGATAAGAAAAGGCATAATCCCTCAATCACTCTTCCTACACAAGGAAGGATTCATAACCCAATCTGTGACGTCCGCAATAAATCACGTCTCTCTCGTCATTCTTAGGTTTGTTTATCTTAGGTTTCCTAGGCCCTCTTGACCTATTCCTAAGCTCTGATACCAACTTAATCTGTCACGCCCCGGGTTACCTCTTCCCAGGCGCATGACGAGATCCGCCGCATACACAGTATCTCTACCATGTATACGAAGCGAAAACAACAATAATCAACACACAGAGCTAAAGGTATCAACAGAGCTGCTATATATATAATATCAAAAGATCACTGTACATACATCATCCATAACTCTCATATACAACTCTCATATACAACACTGGTATCACAATCTCACTGTATGTACAGACTCATAACCAACTATCAAAATAGGGTATACCTCTAGCCAAGTATCTGGGGAATGCTCTACCCGACGGTCTCCTTTCCACGCTCAGTATGCACGACTGGGGAAGAAGACTCTGCAAAAAGATGTCACCAATGGGTGTGAGAACTACTATCAAACAAGTAGTCCTCAGTGGGTACCGCCACCAGCCTCAGCGGTCTGCCCACTAAGTCCTCAATCTCAAGAGATATATATAGAGCAAGAAAGAATGTAGGAGATATACTACCACTACTATGCACAAAGCTCAACTGTCAGTATGAATACCAATGAACTGAATATATCAAATGAGGACTATCATACACAATACAATACCTGCGAACCAGCTAGTACAGGAAACCCCGTCTGTACCTAGCTCAATCCATGATACCATGCAACACCATATGATACCATATAAAACAATACCTGCGGCCTGATCATGCTCAACCCTCCAGGGAGCCTGCTAGTACAGGAACACCGTCTGTCACTAGCCCCTCGTACAACCCTCTGTACGGAACTTGCCAACTCTAGAGTGGTACTCGTGGGAGCGACCCAACCGAGCAAGGTACAACCATAGTAACCGCCAAGCACCCGCAGGTATATGATCGACACGACTGGGTCAACAAAGGATCATGTGCTCTCGGCACCTCAAAGAATAGTCAACAAGTAAGACCCAATCCACTGTGCCCTCGGCACCACAAAGGATAATTAATAAGTATGACCCAATCCATGCTCTCACAAAGAACCACGTGCCCTCGGCACAATCAATGCTCCAGTGCTCACAATTAATCT
Source organism: Puya raimondii (assembly GCA_016920855.1). Classification (NCBI taxonomy): domain Eukaryota; kingdom Viridiplantae; phylum Streptophyta; class Magnoliopsida; order Poales; family Bromeliaceae; genus Puya; species Puya raimondii. Next base: position 26,088,900 of record JABWPP010000048.1, read on the forward strand.
CAACTCTATCACAAGAGGAGGCTCTCGACTCTACCACAAAGAGGAGGTACAACAACATAGCACGAGCCACAACATGATCACCTACACTAGTATGTACAACAACTGGCACAAGGGATATCAACAGAATAGGTGTAGGTTCAATCATGCAACAGGGATACAAAGGAATGCATGCTCATATACATATCATTAGCACATCTAAGATCATAACATGCCCATGCGGTCTATAGATCAGTCTTACCCTAACATGGCATCTCTAACATAATCTTAGCATGGCATATCATCATAATCCCAATAACATAATCCAATATCCACATACCATAATCCAATCATGCTAACATAATCCAAACAACATCATATCATATTATGCTAACATGAGATAAAACACGTAGGAGGAAGTCCACTGAATCTGGCAAACATCAACCCACCTCACAAGCTAATCCAACCACGGTGGGGGAAGGTAGTGTCCTCAGATCCAACCCTCCAAGCTCCAGCAGCACGAGCAGTACACCGATCTGAATAAACCTCCAAAGAAACTGCTAACTCTAGCAGATCAACAGCACAGCACCAGATCAGATCGACAGCATAGAGGAGAGCAAGCTAGGTTACAAACTATGCCAACACATGGCCCTAAACCTAACTTTCTCTCTCTAGAAACGGAATCACGAAGTGGGAAATAAGCCAAAGTGACCAGGGACTCACCTATTTATAGGCTGCCAAAATCCCACTTTCGGGCGCCCACTTCACCACTTCCGGGCGTCCGGAAATCCTCAATGCCAGGTGTCAGCTGGCGGGCAAACGGTCGGTCGGCGGTCGCAGGCGGTGGGGCGGCGTGTCTCCGGCGGTCGACACGTGTCCTGCGTCGCGACACGTGGCTCTCCACGTCAACAGCTCAAACCGGATCCTCATCCGGTCCGAATCATGCGTCCAGATCCGAAACTCGTCCGCCACATCCGGATCGTCCACAAAGTCCTCTGGGTCCGGAACATCCGGGCGTCCACAACCTCCTTTCCGGGCGCCCGAAACCTGCCATGTTCAGAAACTCTCAAAACTTCAAATTTTCCAAGTACTACATTATCCCCTTCTTAAAATAGTTTCGTCCTCGAAACTGAGGTAAAAACACTCACCTCAAGATGTAAACAGGTGGGGATAAGATCTCTGCATAATGGTCTCCAACTCCCAAGTAGCCTCTCTATCATCATGAAAATCCCACTGTACCTTAATATAAGGTATGACCCGATTACGCAATTCCCTCGTCTCACGAGCAAGAATCCGTATCGGTCTCTCCTCGTAGTGCAGATCCTTAGTAAGCTCCAGTGGAGAAAAATCAATTACATGGGAAGGATCGTGCATGTATCTCCTCAGAACAGATACATGGAAAACATCATGTATTCCTGCAAGTCGAGGCGGAAGGGCTATCCGATAAGCCATGGGTCCTACTCTCTCCAAAACCTCAAAAGGACCAATAAATCGCGGACTAAGCTTTCCGCGAATCCCAAATCTCCGTATGCCCTTCGATGGTGAGACCTTTAAGAAAACATGATCACCAACACTAAACTCCAGATCGCGCCTCCGAGTATCAGCATAACTCTTCTGCCTGCTCTGAGCCGTCTCAATATGCTGCCGTATCACTTTCACTTTCTCCTCGGCTTCAAGCAAAAGGTCTGGACCCAACGTCTTCCTTTCACCAACATCATCCCAAAACAGAGGTGATCGACATTTGCGTCCATACAATGCTTCAAACGGAGCCATCTTAATGCTCGCTTGATAGCTATTGTTGTACGCAAACTCTACCAATCTCAGATGTCGATCCCAACCTCCACCAAAATCCAAGACACAAGCTCTCAACATATCCTCGAGTGTCTGTATAGTGCGCTCGGACTGACCATCAGTCTGGGGATGAAACGCAGTGCTAAATCGAAGCTGAGTCCCCAAAGCTGTCTGTAAACTCCTCCAGAAATGGGAAACAAATCTCGAGTCTCTATCAGATACTATTGAGATTGGCACTCCATGCAATCTCAATATCTCATCTAGATAAAGCTGCGCAAGTCGCTCACGTGACCAAGTAATCTGCATAGGCAGGAAATGAGCAGACTTCGTCAGCCTATCAACAATCACCCAAATAGAATCACAGCCGCTCGAAGTCCTCGGCAATCCTACGATGAAATCCATCGTAATATGATCCCACTTCCACTCAGGTATTGGAAGACTCTGTAGCTTACCAGCTGGTACTCGATGTTCAGCCTTAACTTGCTGACATATCAAACATTGAGCTACAGCTCTACCAATATCCCGCTCCATACCATTCCACCAGAAGTGAGTCTTCAGATCCTGGTACATCTTAGTCCCTCCAGGATGTACCGAATAAGGAGAATGATGTGCTTCCTTCAATATCTCCTCTCGAATCTCCTGATCTACTGGTACGCACAAACGTCCTCTAAAACGGAGAACTCCAAAATTATCACAAGAAAAACCTTCAAGTTCACCACTCTTCAATTGATCACGAATCTTCATCAAATAAGGATCAACACTCTGTTTCTCTCGAATCCTATCCAACAGAGTGGGCTGAATGACTAGGGTCATCAACCTCGCCGTCATCCCAGAAGTAACTACCTCAAGAGATAACCTCCGCATCTCCTCTACTAGGACAGGCTGTTGAGTGATACACACACTCAAGGTTGCCACAGCCTTCCTACTCAAAGCATCGGCTACAACATTCGCCTTGCCGGGATGGTAAAGAATAGAGATATCATAGTCCTTCAATAATTCTAATCATCTCCGTTGCCGTAGATTCAACTCCTTCTGTGTAAACAGATACTTGAGACTCTTGTGATCAGTGTACACTTCACAATGCTCACCATAAAGATAGTGACGCCATAGCTTCAGAGCAAAGACTACCGCCGCCAACTCCAAATCATGAGTGGGGTAGTTCTTCTCATATTCCTTTAGTTGTCTTGAAGCATATGCAATCACTTTGCCATGTTGCATCAGCACGCAACCCAAGCCACTATGCGAAGCATCACTATAGATAACAAATCCATCACCCATCACAGGTAGTGCAAGAATAGGGGCTGTCATCAATCTCTGTTTAAGCTCATCAAAGCATTCTTGGCACTCCTCACTCCAAACATACTTAACCCCTTTCCTGGTTAACCGAGTGAGTGGCGTAGAGAGTTTCGCAAAGCTCTCCACGAATCGTCGATAATACCCGGCTAGACCAAGAAAACTCCGAACCTCAGATATAGTCGTCGGTCTAGGCCAATCACGAATTGCCTCAACTTTCTTAGGATCAACAGCTACTCCCGAAGCTGAAATCACGTGGCCTAAAAAGGCTACTTCTCTCAACCAAAACTCACACTTCTTCAGCTTTGCATACAACTTCTTCTCTCGCAAGAGTTGTAGCACTAATCTCAAATGCTCCTCATGCTCTTCATCACTACGGGAGTAAATCAAAATATCATCGATAAAGACTACTACAAACTTATCCAAGAAGGATTTAAAGACTCGGTTCATCATATCCATAAATGCAGCTGGGGCATTAGTTAATCCAAACGGCATGACTGTAAATTCATAATGCCCATACCGAGTTCTAAAAGCTGTCTTAGAAATATCCTCGGCCTTCACCTTCAACTGGTGGTAACCGGACTGAAGATCAATCTTAGAAAAGACACACGCTCCCTGCAATTGGTCAAACAAATCATCGATACGTGGGAGGGGGTATCTATTCTTGATTGTTACTTTATTCAATTCCCGATAATCCACACACAACCTAAGTGAACCATCCTTCTTCTTCACAAATAACACAGGCGCTCCCCAAGGCGACACACTGGGTCTAATAAAGCCTTTATCCATCAAATCCTGCAATTGCGCCTTCAACTCTCTCAACTCAGCTGGTGCCATTCTATAGGGTGTCTTCGAGATTGGCGCGGTTCCTGGTACCACATCAATCACGAATTCAACCTCCCTATCAGGAGGCATCGAGGATAACTCAGAAGGAAAAACATCCGGAAACTCACGGACAATCGAAATATCCTCGAGTCCTGGTACAACAGTGGGCACCTCAGTCACTGTTGCGAAATAGGCCATACAACCACTACTCAACATCTGTCTGGCCTTAGCAGAAGAAATCGTCACTGCGAACAGTGAACTCTTACAACCCTCATAAATAAATTTCTCCTGTCCAGGCTCACAAAAGGTCACCGTCTTAGATCCACAATCGATAGTAGCAAAGTATCGAGATAACCAATCCATGCCAAGGATTACATCAAAATCTTGCAATTGTCTCAATACCAATAAATCGGCAGGCATAATCCAAGGCCCTACTTGCACAGGACATCCTAAACAACCATGCGTAACCTGCAAACTATGGTCAGGTACCCGCACCTCCTGTGCCTGGGGTAACAACCCTATCTCTAAACCATGATGCAATGCAAATGTGCTACTAACAAAGGAATGCGATGCACCAGTATCGAATAAAGTACGCGATCTAATGCCACAAATCAAAATAATACCTGCCACCACTCGATCAGCTATCGAGGGATCCTCAATCTGAGCGGCATAAACTCGTCCGCTCGCTGGTGGCTGGCGTCGATCCTGCTGTCGTGGCATAGAAGATCGCTCCTGAGAAAATACCGGGGAAGCTCCAGAATACTGCGGTGGGGTAAAGGGCACAGACGCCATAGAAGGGGCTGCTACAAGTCTGGGGCATGCCCTCCTTATGTGTCCTACCTTCCCACACTCAAAACATCGACCCTCTCGTCGATCACAAAGATAAGCAAAATGAGGTCCTCCACAAATCGCACATCGGGGAGGTCCCCTCGACTGCTGCTGCTGTGGTCGCTGCTGGCGATATCCTCCAGACTGCTGGCGACTATAAGATCCACGTTTTTGGAAACGCGATTGCTGGGGAGGTCTAGGCGGTCGTCTGCTACTTGATTCCCCTCCATCATCAGGTGCCGGGCGCTTCCTCTCCTGACCCTGAGCTGGTTCCACCTGCTGTCCTCTCGTCACAAATGCCCCTCGCTCTACCAATAGAGACTGCTCAATAGTAGCATCCAAGGTCTGAAGTCTCTGCGAGTGAACAAATGGAAAGATCTCGGGTCTCAAACCCTTCTCATAAAGATAGACCTTCTGAATCTCATCTCGCGCTGCTGAGGGAACACAGTTGAGTAGTCTCGTAAACTCCCTCGCATACTCCTGCACCGAACGATTCCCTTGCTTCAGATTCTTCAGATCCTCTTCTATCTTCATCTTCACGCTACTCGGAAAATACGCTCCATACATGATCCCCCGAAACTCGCTCCAAGACATCTGTAGAGGATTCAAGGACCTATGATCACGGGTCCTCCTCCACCAGACATGAGCATCACCAGAAAGACAATGAACTACCATATGCACCTGCTCCCGTGCTGGCACGAACAAATCCTCGAACAACTTCTCCATTTCACATATCCAGGCTTCTACCACCCAAGGCTCTATACTACTACCATTGAATCGCGGTGGATCAAACCTACAGAAGCGAGCCAACCTATCCGCCATCCGCTCCTGCTCCTCCTCAGAAGGTGTCTGACTAGGCTGAGTACTTCCTTCTCCTGGCTGCGATGTAGTTGGAGTCGTTGTCGCCTGAGGTTCCATAGTTCGAGGCGTAGAGAAAGCATCGCACATCTTCTGCAACAAGGCACTCTGCTGCCTTCCAACTGCAGCTATGTCTGCCAGCTGCTCCTGCAGATCGGGCCGTTCACTAGGACCCGTCTGCTCAGGTATATCCGAAGGCGTCGGATGCGCTCGCGTCGATGGTCGTCGAGGAGGCATAGTGATAACCTGCAACAGAATACCCGATTAAGACCACAACAACTCACGACCCAATCTAGCGAAAGTCTAGAAGGACACTTCTTTTCTTCTCAGAGTATTATGTCGTCTGCAGCCAACATAAGTCATCTGATAAGAAAAGGCATAATCCCTCAATCACTCTTCCTACACAAGGAAGGATTCATAACCCAATCTGTGACGTCCGCAATAAATCACGTCTCTCTCGTCATTCTTAGGTTTGTTTATCTTAGGTTTCCTAGGCCCTCTTGACCTATTCCTAAGCTCTGATACCAACTTAATCTGTCACGCCCCGGGTTACCTCTTCCCAGGCGCATGACGAGATCCGCCGCATACACAGTATCTCTACCATGTATACGAAGCGAAAACAACAATAATCAACACACAGAGCTAAAGGTATCAACAGAGCTGCTATATATATAATATCAAAAGATCACTGTACATACATCATCCATAACTCTCATATACAACTCTCATATACAACACTGGTATCACAATCTCAATGTATGTACAGACTCATAACCAACTATCAAAATGGGGTATACCTCTAGCCAAGTATCTGGGGAATGCTCTACCCGACGGTCTCCTTTCCACGCTCAGTATGCACGACTGGGGAAGAAGACTCTGTAAAAAGATGTCACCAATGGGTGTGAGAACTACTATCAAACAAGTAGTCCTCAGTGGGTACCGCCACCAGCCTCAGCGGTCTGCCCACTAAGTCCTCAATCTCAAGAGATATATATAGAGCAAGAAAGAATGTAGGAGATATACTACCACTACTATGCACAAAGCTCAACTGTCAGTATGAATACCAATGAACTGAATATATCAAATGAGGACTATCATACACAATACAATACCTGCGAACCAGCTAGTACAGGAAACCCCGTCTGTACCTAGCTCAATCCATGATAACATGCAACACCATATGATACCATATAAAACAATACCTGCGGCCTGATCATGCTCAACCCTCCAGGGAGCCTGCTAGTACAGGAACACCGTCTGTCACTAGCCCCTCGTACAACCCTCTGTACGGAACTTGCCAACTCTAGAGTGGTACTCGTGGGAGCGACCCAACCGAGCAAGGTACAACCATAGTAACCGCCAAGCACCCGCAGGTATATGATCGACACGACTGGGTCAACAAAGGATCATGTGCTCTCGGCACCTCAAAGAATAGTCAACAAGTAAGACCCAATCCACTGTGCCCTCGGCACCACAAAGGATAATCAATAAGTATGACCCAATCCATGCTCTCACAAAGAACCACGTGCCCTCGGCACAATCAATGCTCCAGTGCTCACAATTAATCTCAACTCTATCACAAGAGGAGGCTCTCGACTCTACCACAAAGAGGAGGTACAACAACATAGCACGAGCCAAAACATGATCACCTACACTAGTATGTACAACAACTGGCACAAGGGATATCAACAGAATAGGTGTAGGTTCAATCATGCAACAGGGTACAAAGGAATGCATGCTCATATACATATCATTAGCACATCTAAGATCATAACATGCCCATGCGGTCTATAGATCAGTCTTACCCTAACATGGCATCTCTAACATAATCTTAGCATGGCATATCATCATAATCCCAATAACATAATCCAATATCCACATACCATAATCCAATCATGCTAACATAATCCAAACAACATCATATCATATTATGCTAACATGAGATAAAACACGTAGGAGGAAGTCCACTGAATCTGGCAAACATCAACCCACCTCACAAGCTAATCCAACCACGGTGGGGAAAGTAGTATCCTCAGATCCAACCCTCCAAGCTCCAGCAGCATGAGCAGTACACCGATCTGAATAAACCTCCAAAGAAACTGCTAACTCCAGCAGATCAACAGCACAGCACCAGATCAGATCGACAGCATAGAGGAGAGCAAGCTAGGTTACAAACTATGCCAACACATGGCCCTAAACCTAACTTTCTCTCTCTAGAAACGGAATCACGAAGTGGGAAATAAGCCAAAGTGACCAGGGACTCACCTATTTATAGGCTGCCAAAATCCCACTTTCGGGCGCCCACTTCACCACTTCCGGGCGTCCGGAAATCCTCAATGCCAGGTGTCAGCTGGCGGGCAAACGGTCGGTCGGCGGTCGCAGGCGGTGGGGCGGCGTGTCTCCGGCGGTCGACACGTGTCCTGCGTCGCGACACGTGGCTCTCCACGTCAACAGCTCAAACCGGATCCTCATCCGGGCGTCCGAATCATGCGTCCAGATCCGAAACTCGTCAGCCACATCCGGATCGTCCACAAAGTCCTCTGGGTCCGGAACATCCGGGCGTCCACAACCTCCTTTCCGGGCGCCCGAAACCTGCCATGTTCAGAAACTCTCAAAACTTCAAATTTTCCAAGTACTACAGTTTGTGTTTACCGAAGTGATTAGGTCACTTCCATGTCTAGGGTAAATAACCATTTAAAGATAAAATAGTGTGTAATGTGAAACCCTAGAACTTGCATGTTGGCAAAATGAGAATTATGATAGATAGAGACATGAGCTCCTCTCACATGTTAAAGAATTCAAGTATATTTCTATTATCTATACTTGTTATGTGATTGCACGTATGAATTGGAACCTAGTGTCATTGAACATAGATTGGAACATGAGAATTGGAACCTAGAGTTATGGAACCTAGGTTGAGAATGTAAAGTAAACCTAGTGTCATTGAACATAGGTGAGACTTAGTGACATAAACCTAGGGTCATGGGACTTGGGTTGGCAAGTGTAAAATGTGAACATTGGGGTATGCGACGATTTCGCTACCCGTGCCATGAATTGGCGGTGACGGATTGGGATGTGCGACGATTTTGCTATCCCGGGTATGCGACGATTTCGCTACCCGTGCCATGAATTGGCGGTGACGGATTGGAATGTGCGACGATTTCGCTATCCCGGGTATGCGACGATTTCGCTACCCGTGCCATGAGTTGGCGGTGACGGATTGGGATATGCGACGATTTCGCTATCCCGGGTATGCGACGATTTCGCTACCCGTGCCACGTGATGGCGGTGTTGAAATAGGATATGCGACGATTTCGCTATCCCGGGTATGCGACGATTTCGCTACCCGAAGACGGAGGTGACGATTTCACTCCTTGGACGTTGGAACTATTATGGTGATGCGGCGATTCCGCAACCATAAGTTAATGACAAGTAGTTGAATTTGGTCAATGTGAGATATAGGATGAACCTAGGAGAGAATGAAAATTTACATTTTATTTGGTTGCATCCGTTATGTTTATTTACAAGCATGTAAATATTTGTTGCATAGTTATTTGTGATCTAACTTATGCTCATGGTGTTTCTTTGGACTTGGTGGGTCGAGCTTCTCTCTTGGGTGGCCTTACCCACTGGGAACTATGTTTATAGTTCTCACCCACGTTTTCAGGTCCTTCCGCGAGTGAGGCGGCGGAGCGAGGCAAGGGTTTGGCTCTATAGATAGCGGCCCTTCCATTTTGGTGATACATAGAGTTGTACCCCTAGTCTTGGACATTGATAGTATAGGGGTTTTCATTAAATGTATTTAACTTGTATATTCCATAATTTTGGAACATGATGTATGGATTGGAAATGTAAGAAAAGAAAATTTTGGGCATGTATAAATGTGCAAATGTGTTGTAATAGAAGTAGAACTTCTTTATGTTGATGCTTTTCTTGTGCAACTCTTGTACTCCGTTCCTAGTTGGAACATCGTGGATATGCTTGTGTTGTGACGCCTTGGGCGGGTAGAAGAGACTCTATCCGTTCGGCGGGTTTGGGGCATGCGCCCGTGCGGTTATCCTTTCCACCTAGTTGGTGTTAAAGGCCCGACGGGGCGTGACAGACTGAGGTGGTATCAGAGCGTAGAAACGGTCTAGGTGGACCTAAGAAACCCTAGGATGGGAAAGACCCTAGGAGTGTAGGCTCGTGAGCGACGAGATCTTTGATTGTGGCGAAAGATAAGTGATTGGGTTATGTCCTTATACCTCTAGTTGAAAGTAGAGATAGATTCGAGGTGTGTCTTATTCTTCACCAAGAGAGTTCATGTTGGCGGCCGACAACATGAAACCAAGTGAGGGGAATAAGAACCCTTGTGTGACTTTCGCCTAGATTGGGTTCACGTTATTTTTCGTGAAATGTTGTTTCGCGAATGACTTTGAATGTCACGAAATGACCAAAGTCGTTGTGTTTTCAGGAGATAATGGTACGAGGACGGCCTCCTACGAGGGCTGGGCTCGGAGAATCGAGCGCGGCTCCCGGACAACTCGGGGAGGGCGAGAACTCGGGTCTTCATGATCAGTTGACCGAGTTGATGGGCGTGGTTCGGCGACAGGCCGAAACCATGCAGCGACAGGAGGAGCAAATTAAGAAGCTCCAAGACGAGATGGCGCAGCAAGCGGCTGCGATTAGGGAGGAAAGAGTGGGAGCGCCTCCGGCCTCTGCTTCGGCATCGGCCGAGGAGGTGACACCGGCGCCGGTTGTGGCGCCACCGGCACCATCGACTGTGGCCGATGGGTCGGGTACTCCTATGCCCGACTCCGCGGCGGAGGAAGCGGAGAGGGAGCGCGCACTTGCGGCTCTCATGAGGTTCAAGAAGTTCAACCCGCCTATCTTTAACGGGAAGAACGTGGATCCATGGGACGTGGAGACGTGGATCGATGCAATGGAGACGCTCTTCGAGGATCTGTATACCTTGGAGAGGGACAAAGTGCACCTCGCCGCTCATTGTCTAGAGCGATCGGCGAAGGTGTGGTGGAAGGGAGTTAGGCGTGATCAACTCTCTAGCCTTCCGCCACCGACGTGGGAGGAGTTTCGGGGTATGGTGTTCGCCGCCTACTTCCCCGATAGTGAGAAGAGAAAACTCCAAGAAAGGTTCGGAAGTTGAAGCAAGGGAACCGCACCGTGCGTGAGTACGAGAGGGAGTTCTCGTACATCATTAACTGTGTACCGCACATTGTCCGCGGAGATTTGGACAAGGTTGATTTCTTCGTGCGCGGGCTTCGACCGGAGATCTTTCGGGCGGTGCACGCCTTTAAGCTACAGACTTTTGCGGAGGTCTTGGATCGTGCTCTTTGGGTGGAGCACGGGAATGCATGTGCGCGCGAGGAGCGCGAGTCTTGGGAGAGAGAGAAGGAAAAGGATAAGGAGAAAGGAAAGAAACGACCGGCGGGTGGCTCGGGTGGTTAGTCTAGCTCTAAGCGACCCCCGAAGCACTCGCAGTCGCAGAATCAGTCTCGTGGGTCTCAGCGGAATCGACCCTCGAGCCGGTGCCCGATTTGTAGCGGCCCCTACAACCCTCAACAGTGTGATTACCGTGAGGGCCGGTGCTACAAATGCGGACAGCCTGGACATATGCAGTACAATTGCCCGATGGATGATGGCCGGGCACCGTCGTCGGCATCGGCATTTGCATCGCCGAGACAGCTTGCGGGCATCCCACCCGCGGCGATGTCGGCAGGCCGTACACCACCGCCGAGACCAGTTGAGGGCCAGCGGCCGGCACCTAGTGGACGGGTGTTCGCCTCACAGGTGGAGGAGCCTTCTGCCCAGGAGGATGTCGTGGCAGGTATTGTGTTGATTAATAGCATTCGATGTAGAGCTTTGTTTGATACTGGAGCATCGCATTCATTCATTGCTCGATCATTTGCTATTGCACACGGAATAAAAATTGTAGAAGCCACGCATGCAAGAACTGTGCAAGTACCTGAACACACCTTTTGTGTACATCACGCGTGTGTAAACTGTCCAGTGAGGGTTGAGGACTGGATCATGCCAGCTGATTTGCTGGTATTAAATCGAATGAATGAGTATGATTTAATCCTAAGAATGGATTGGCTCTCGAGATATCATGCTACTATTGATTGTGAGAGCCGGATAGTAAGGTTTAGAGAACCCGGGCACAAGGAGTTTGTGTACCGAGGGTGCAAGAGTTCGCTCTTTGCATCATTGGTGTCCACGTCGCAAGCAAGAAAGCTTATTGCTAGTGGTTGCATTGCTTACTTGGCGACGGTAGTGGATGACCGAAAGGAGGTGTTGGGACTCGAGGACATTCCTGTAGTCCAAGAGTTTCCGGATGTATTTCCGACGGAGTTACCCGGAATGCCACCGGATCGGGAAATAGAATTTGTGATCGTTTTGCTTCCGGGTACGGCACCGATTTCTAAGGCCCCGTACAGGATGGCACCCGCGGAGCTAAAGGAATTGAAAGCACAATTACAAGACTTGTTGGACAAGGGTTTCGTAAAGCCAAGTGTGTCACCTTGGGGAGCCCCTGTTCTATTTGTGCGGAAGAAGGACGGTTCACTGCGTTTATGTGTGGATTACCGTGAGTTGAACAAAGTGACCGTCAAGAATAAGTACCCGTTATCCCGAATTGATGACTTATTCGATCAGTTGCAAGGGTCTCGGGTGTATTCAAAGATTGATTTATAATCCGGTTATCACCAATTGAAGATCAAACTGGAGGATGTGCATAAGACCGCGTTTAGGACGCGGTATGGACACTACGAATTCACGGTCATGCCTTTCGGGCTTACCAATGCCCCGGCAGCGTTCATGGATTTAATGAACCGTGTGTTCAAACCACTATTGGATCAATTTGTGGTAGTGTTCATAGATGATATTCTTGTCTACTCTCGGAGTGAAGAGGAACATAAAGAGCACCTGAGGATTGTGCTACAAGTCCTTCGAGAGAACAAGTTATTCGCCAAGCTAAAGAAATACGAATTTTGGATTCATGAGGTCGCTTTCTTGGGTCATGTGATTTTCGCGGAAGGAGTATCTGTGGACCCTATGAAAGTTGAGGCAATCAAGGATTGGCCTCGCCCGACCAATGTCACGGAAGTACGAAGCTTTTTGGGTCTTGCGGTGTACTATCGGCGATTCGTGGAGGGATTTTCGAAAATCTCCGGTCCATTAACGTGTCTTACCCGCAAGGGAGCCAAATATGTTTGGAGTGAGGAATGCAACCAAAGCTTTAAAGAGCTAAAGAAAACGTTGACTTCGGCTCCGGTTCTCGCCTTGCCGATTGCGGGGGAGGGTTTTGTGGTGTATAGTGATGCATCACGGCGCGATCTTGGGTGTGTGCTTATGCAAAGAGGACAAGTGATAGCATATGCCTCTCGACAGCTGAAGAGCTATGAGCAGAATTACCCCACCCACGACCTAGAGTTTGCAGCAGTGGTCTTCGCGCTTAAGTTGTGGAGACACTACTTGTACGGGGAGCATTGTGAGGTGTACACGGATCATAAAAGCTTAAAGTATTTGTTCACTCAAAAGGAGTTGAACTTGAGGCAGCGGAGATGGTTGGAGTTGATAAAAGATTACGACTTAACCATCTTGTACCACCCTGGTAGAGCCAATGTGGTGGCCGATGCGCTCAGTAGAAAATTTGTGGAAAACTTCGCAATTGAGATGACGGGACAAATGCCGTTAATCAAGGAAATGGGCCGTTTTGACTTGGAAGTCGTGGCCCCGGGCGTCCCCGCTATACTCATGAATCTCGAAGTGTGGCCGACCTTGTTGGAGCAAATAAAAGAAAAACAATCCGGAGATCCGAAACTCCAAAAGGTGCGGAGTGCTATCGAGAGCGGGCGCGCCGGTGATTTTCATGTGGATTCGAAGGGCGCCATTCGATTCCGAAATCGATTGTGCGTGCCTAAAGTCGAGGACATTCGTGGGGAGATCTTGAAAGAAGCTCACACTTCTCCCTATGCGATTCACCCGGGCGGCACCAAAATGTATAAGGATCTTAAATTGCATTATTGGTGGCCGGGGATGAAACTTGATGTTGGACGCTTTGTGGCACAATGTTTAGTATGCCAACAGGTGAAGGCCGAGCTTCGCTTTTCAGTAAGGAAGTTGCATGGGTTGCCCATTCCAGTTTGGAAGTGGAAGAATGTCGCAATGGATTTTGTTGTGGGCCTACCTCGATCGTTAGGTGGCCACGACGCGATTTGGGTGGTGGTGGATCGTTTAACCAAGTCGGCACACTTTTTGCCAATCCACACCATTTGGTCGGGAGACAAGTTAGCACAAGTCTACCTGGACGAGATTATGCGATTGCACGGGTTCCCGACCTCGATAGTTTTATATCAAGATCTCTGTTTTACGTCGCATTTTTGGAAAAGCTTGCAAGAAGCTTTGGGTACACGGCTCGATTTCAGTTCAGCATTTCATCCTCAAACTAACGGTCAATCGGAAAGGACAATTCAGATTTTGGAGGATATGCTGTGAGCGTGTGTGTTGGACTTCAAGGGTGCATGGCCTATTCATTTGCCGATGGCTGAATTCACTTATAATAATAGCTATCAATCTAGCATCGGTATGGCACCGTTTGAGGCCTTGTATGGAAAAAAATGCCGCTCTCCTATCCATTGGAGCGAGGTCGGCGAAAGAAAGGTCTTAGGACCGGATGTGTTGCGTGAAGCGGAGGATAAGGTCCGCTTGGCACGTGAACGCTTATCGACGGCGCAATCCTGGCAAAAGAGCTATGCGAATAGACGTCGACGAGATTTGGAATTCGCGGTAGGAGACCGCGTCTTCTTGAAAGTATCGCCCATGAGAGGGGTGAAACGATTTGGTGTTCGGGGTAAGTTGAGTCCCCGTTATATTGGACCTTATGAGGTTTTGGAGCGTGTGGGATCCTTGGCATATCGGCTAGCCTTGCCGCCAAAACTTGCGGGGATACACAATGTGTTTCATGTATCGACGCTCCGTAAGTACGTGTATGATCCAGCGCACGTCCTCGAGTATGTGCCTATGGAGCTTCATGAGGATATGACTTATGAGGAATTTCCCTTGTATATCATGGATCGCAAGGTGAAAAATTTGAGAAACCGTGAAATTCCTTATGTAAAGGTACAATGGACGAATCACGGTGAGCGTGAAGCTACTTGGGAATTGGAAAACTCGATGAAGGAACGGTTTCCTTACCTCTTCGCTGAATCTAGCTGAGGTATGATTTAGTTTCGCAGCCGAAACTCTCTTTAAGAGGGGAGGAATGTAGCGCTCTGAATTTTGGTGCGTTGTATCGAACATTACTAAATTTGATAAAGTTCGGGGAAAGCTAATAATGGCTGGTGTGGAATTGGGTTTCGAAGGTTTCGAAACATTTTGGGTGCGAGTAGAAATCCAGAAATCAAAAAAAAATTTGGAAAAAAGACCAACTAGGGCAAAACTGCTCACGGGGTCCGGACCCGGAAATTTGGGGTCCGGACAATGAAGTCCGCGGAGCAGCTAAGGTCCGGACCCGGACGCTAAGGTCCGGACCCGAGCTGATTTACGAGTTGGGGTGCGTACGGGTTCCGGACCCGGGATCTGGGGTCCGGACCCGACCGGTGCAAATACCGGGAGTCACGTACGGGTTCCGGACCCTGATGCCAAGGTCCGGACCCGGCTTGCGCGGTGGACTGTCACCTGTGCGGGGTCCGGACCCCACTTGCAAGGTCCGGACCCGGCTGAGACAAAATGCCCAGTGAGGGGCAATTTGGCAATTTCACAGTGGAAGGGTTATGTATATAGGGCAGAGGTCTCTCTCCTCATTTCTCCTTCACTTTTCTCTCATCCCCTCTCCCTTTCCCTCACTTTCTCTCTCTAGAGATCTCTCCAAAGCTTGGAGAAGTGGTGGATTAGAGCTTGGAAAAGGACTTCCAAGGTGCAAAGAAGCTTCTTGGTGCATGAAGAAGCTTGGGAGCTAGGGCTTTGAGGTGAGTTCTTGTGATTTAGGGTTTAAACCTTGGATTTAATCCTTTAAGATGAGGTTTTTGGAAACCCTAGGCAATCTAAACCACAAAATAGTGGAAGATTGGCCAAGAAATCTAGGGTTTAGCTTGCATGCATGCAAACCCTAGGTAGATTTGTGGCTTTTGTCATGGAAGGTTCTAAAAATATTTGGACCTTCGGGAATTGCCATTGAGGCATAGAAAATCATGTTAGAACACTTGATTTCATGTATCGAATTAAATTAAGGGTTCGTAATGAGTAACGAACCATTTTCTTGTAGAAGCTTGGGTTGAAGCAAGAACTCAAGGCTTGGAGACTTAGGAGCTAGAAGAATTCAAGGAATTGGAAGCTCTTGAGGTGGGTTTGTGTTTACCGAAGTGATTAAGTCACTTCCATGTCTAGGGTAAATAACCATTTAAAGATAAAATGGTGTGTAATGTGAAACCCTAGAACTTGCATGTTGGCAAAATAAGAATCATGATAGATAGAGCCATAAGCTCCTCTTGCATGTTAAAGAATTCAAGTATATTTCTATTATCTATACTTGTTATGTGATTGCATGTATGAATTGGAACCTAGTGTCATAGAACATAGGTTGGAATATGACAATTGGAACCTAGAGTTATGGAACCTAGGTTGAGAATGTAAAGTAAACCTAGTGTCATTGAACATAGGTGAGACATAGTGACTTGAACCTAGGGTCATGGGACTTGGGTTGGCAAGTGTAAAATGTGAACATTGGGGTATGCGACGATTTCGCTACCCGTGCCATGAATTGGCGATGACGGATTGGGATGTGCGACGATTTCGCTATCCCGGGTATGCGACGATTTCGCTACCCGTGCCATGAATTGGCGGTGACGGATTGGGATGTGCGACGATTTCGCTATCCCGGGTATGCGATGATTTCGCTACCCGTGCCATGAGTTGGCGGTGACAGATTGGGATATGCGACGATTTTGCTATCCCGGGTATGCGACGATTTTGCTACCCGTGCCATGAGTTGGCGGTGACAGATTGGGATATGCGACGATTTCGCTATTCCGGGTATGCGACGATTCGCTACCCGTGCCACGTGATGGCGGTGTTGAAATGGGATATGCGACGATTTCGCTATCCCGGGTATGCGACGATTTCGCTACCCGAAGACGGAGGTGACGATTTCACTCCTTGGACGTTGGAACTATTATGGTGATGCGGCGATTCCGCAACCATAAGTTAATGACAAGTAGTTGAACTTGGTCAATGTGAGATATAGGATGAACCTAGGAGAGAATGAAAACTTATATTTTATTTGGTTGCATCCGTTATGTTTATTTACAAGCATGTAAATATTTGTTGCATAGTTATTTGTGATCTAACTTATGCTCATGGTGTTTCTTTGGACCTGGTGGGTCGAGCTTCTCTCTTGGGTGGCCTTACCCACTGGGAACTATGTTTATAGTTCTCACCCCACGTTTTCAGGTCCTTCTGCGAGTGAGGCGGCGGAGCGAGGCAAGGGTTTGGCTCTATAGATAGCGGCCCTTCCATTTTGGTGATACATAGAGTTGTACCCCTAGTCTTGGACATTGATAGTATAGGGATTTTTATTAAATGTATTTAACTTGTATATTCCATAATTTTGGAACATGATGTATGGATTGGAAATGTAAGAAAAGAAAATTTTTGGCATGTATAAATGTGCAAATGTGTTGTAATAGAAGTAGAACTTCTTTATGTTGATGCTTTCCTTGTGCAACTCTTGTACTCCGTTCCTAGTTGGAACATCGTGGATATGCTTGTGTTGTGACGCCTTGGGTGGGTAGAAGAGACTCTATCCGTTCAGCGGGTCTGGGGCATGCGCCCGTGCGGTTATCCTTTCCACCTAGTTGGTGTTAAAGGCCCGACGGGGCGTGACAGTGACAGTGAGTAAGGGACAAATCATAGGGATGATATTCCTCGTTCTTCCAATATGGGAGGACACTGTGGTTCGTAGTAGCATGCCGGTTTGGGTTAATGGTTAAAGCATAGAGTATTTACACACTATATTAATTTTGTTGGCAGATAGTCACAGAAAAGGATATTGTAATGTTGGGTGGATTGAATTGACAGATAGTCTCATATATAGGACTATTCCAAATCCTAGGGACCCCCCCAAGGAAGTGGGGCGTCATAGCAACCACAAGGTAACCAACAGTCCCTAAAATATCATTCTTAGCCTCTACTTGTCTCGAAATGCACCACTTTCAGTGCCATGCAGCCACACGGAACTAATGCAGTAACAGGTTCAGCACTTACCAAACTAGGTCGTAATAGTTTCGACATACACTATTTTGGCATAAGAGCTAGTGGAAGGTCAAACATAATTCCATTGTTGGTTTCAACTAGCAGGGACCCTGTTTCGAAGATCGACTGCACAGGCAGTGCGTCAAAACGGCAATTTATCGCACTGATGGGTCCCAAAAATGTCGTTTTTAGCATTAAACTAGCATACAACTCCATGATTAGATTCGAGGGTTAATTCCAATTGAAAAATGACTATGATTTGGTTTTAACCAGTGATAAGCTGGCTGCGGACACTCAACATGTTGACTCGGTTGAAAAGGCCCGAAATTTGTTTACCGGTCACCGATTCGATGTCGTATCACACTCATCACGTCCGCTCAACCTCAGAACATCCTGAACACTCCATTCGGAGTATCGGGCAGTTACCACGTCCTCATGTGCTCACATGATTAGAAGAAAGCAAAAACAAGCTCGCAAAGCCCCTAACAGTGCGATTTTTTTGGCTAAGAGATAGCACGCACATAAAATTAGGTTCTAGATGGCTTCGGTTGCACCAATCATAACCACAAAGAGTTGGGCATTGAAATCTAGCTAGCAAGAGATTTAACCCCTAGTTTTGGTTAGATCCGATAAGAATCGACACATTCAAAGCCGCAAAAAAATTGAATTTTGCATTGAGACTCACTAATCAGCCCCTAGGGTCTTCGATATTCTAATCTATGGCCAAAAGGGTTTCATCGTTCATAATCGACTAGCAGATAGCCTAACTTTGCGATCCGACTAGATCCAACATGGATCGACAACCTGATAGAACAACTAACTACCAAAATAATATAACGAACGAGCAAGTTAGGGCCTTATCAATGCCTCCTACATTCAGGAAGGTAACCAGCGGCGCGGGTAGGTCGACAACGAGGTACCAATCGCGATGCTCAGGTCCTGGGATGTTGGCAACGGTCGACAATGACGAAAAACTCAAGTTCAGGCTAAGCACGAATGTTCTCCAAAGCATTGTTGCAAAACTGTCTCCTACGATCGCAATATTCTGCGACAAAGGTGAGCACGAACCTGCAGGGTTGTTGGGGAATGTCATGCTCACCAAAATGAAGTAGTTGCTACACCAGAAAGCTGGGTTTGGAAAGATGGCCTAGAGAAGCCTGTAACCTATTGTATGAAGCAACAGTAAGGACGCAGGCTTTGGATCCAGCAAATTGCAGCAGTGATGGTCGTGGCGTCCCAGAGGTTGACTAAGAGGATGTCAAGGGAGATGGTGCTCAACCTACGGAGACGAAGGAGCCACAGCAAAGCCTCGTCAAAGATAGCTACCTGCATTCAGTTGAGATGTGTCCAGCTAGAATTTCTTGGCCGTGGGCCGGCCTAGGGACACCGGGAGTGAATTGCTAGCGATGGGGAAGATCCAAGGAAGATTGGATCTTGGTCGAGGAAGTGGTCAGAGCTAGCTATGCTGAATAAGGGGAAGGAGGGGGGGAGGGGGAGGGGGAGAGCAAGAGAGAAATGGCGAAGAAAAAGAGAGAGATCAGTTTGGAGGAACACTTTTTTTCGACCGGTGATCACCGGAATAGGCCGCTTGGTTGAGGTGGGTGTGGTTGCCAGATGGGAACGAGCGAGATAGAGAAAGGGATTGGATAGAGAGGGAGAGAAGGAGCGTTTGGGGTAGCGACTAGGGTTTTCAAAGCGGAAAAACCCTAGTCCTCTTTAGCGACCTATTTTATACTTGGTTGCAAAATCATGCAGAAATTTCCTTTTCCAATGAAATTACTCTTCTTTTATTCATGACTCTGCAAATTTGCATATTTGTCCATCTTATTTTTGAATAAACTCCAAAAAATTGTATAAATTATTGTCGATAACTCATATTGCGTGAAATCACGCAAATCTCGCATTTAGTTTAAGATTCCGCAAAATCGCACAGAAAATACTGATATCCAGGAAACTTTAATTCATGCCTTCTCCTCTAAGTGCTCTTGCAAATACATTCTCTGTTGCTGAAAATTTGCAAAATGAACCCATAAAATTTTGCGCCGAACGTGACAAGCATACTGGCCGAGATTTACAATCAAGTCATCAAAACAAATCAATTTTATTATTTTCAAATAGTTAAATTTTACATAGTAGACCACCAATTTAAATAATATACACTAGAAAAAATTCGGTGTACTGTAATATACGCTAGAAAAAATTCGGTATACTGCACTATTTAACAGTATGTTGCATCGTGGCCACCACACCTGCGAGGCTCGATGCGGACACGGTGGTGCCTCTTAAAGCCACCTTTGCCTCTACGGTGCCTGTGACATTGTCGTCGTGCATGGCAGCGTCACCGCGTTTTGCACCTCCGATGGTTTCGACCTACCCCACCTACGCTAGTGCACCTCCTATGCCCCTCGCACTATTTAAAAAGACATTGCATTATTGCAATTCATTTGGTGACAGAGATTTATTCAGGTTTTGAAAAAAGTAGATGATGTATGTTTTTTTAACTGTCAGTCCACTTTTTTCGGAATACGAGTATCCACTAGACAAAAATATTTATATATGTATTTTGGATAGAGTGACAATTTTATCATATTTTGAAATAAGCAGATCTAAAATTAAAAAAAAAAGTAGTTTAGACCTGAGAAATCATAAAACCACTTTAGCATAAATATTTTATGCAAGAAGGCATGTAAAATAAAATTAAAAAAGAAAAAGGAAAAAGAAAAAGAAAAGACTCAAAGCCATGAGACCCAAAGCAAGGAGCGACCGAGCCCGGATCCCGAACCCCGAAGGCTGGCTGGATCCGATCCATGCGGCTTGTTGTTATAGCCTTTTTCGTCTACTCCGCATGCTCGTCGAAGAAGCGATCCTTCCCACTGCTCCTCCTCCTCCCCGCTCTCCGTCGCCGCCGCCGATGTCATCCCCCTCCGCCCCTCCTCCGCCGTGTTCCCACCTCACCGCCTACCGCTCCAGCGCCGCCCGCGGCCTCTCCCGGCCCTTCCGCCAGCTCCGCCGCTGCCTCCGCGTCCGCCCCCTCGGCCGGCCCGAGATCCGCCGCGACCCCCTCGAGACCCCCCGTTGCGGCCTCTGCTCCTCCTCCTCCTCCTCCTCCTCCTCCGCCCCGGCTCCCTCCCCCTCCGCCCGCCTCTACGCCTGCCTCTCCTGCGCCGCCGTCTTCTGCCCCGCCCACGCCCCCTCCCACCCCCTCTCCTCCCCTCCCGGCCACGACATCGCCGTCGACGTCGACCGCGCCGAGCTCTTCTGCCTCTCCTGCCGCGACCAGGTCTACGATCCCGACTTCGACGCCGCCGTCGTCCTCGCCCAGTCCTCCTCCCTCCCCTCCCCCTCCCCCTCCCCCTCCCTCCCCGAAAGGCCCGTCCGGAAACGCCGCCGCGTCGCCTTCCGCCCCTGGTCCCCCGATCCCGCCGAGCGCGCCGTCGTCCGCACCGGATCCGTCCCCCTCCGACTCCCCGGCCGCGACGCCGACGCCGACGCCGCCGCCGCCGCCGCCGCCGATCCCTCCTCCTCCTCCTATTCCTCGTCCCCCCAGCCCTGGGGACTGCGCGGGCTGAACAACCTCGGCAACACGTGCTTCATGAACTCCATCCTCCAGGTGCTCCTCCACGCCCCGCCGATCCGCAACTACTTCCTCAGCGACCGCCACAACCGCTTCCTCTGCCAGCAGCGCTCGCGCAAGAAGAAGGCGCCCGACGCCGATCCGCCGGCCTGCTTGGCCTGCAATCTCGACGAGATGTACTCCTCCGTCTTCTCCGGCGATCGTTTTCCCTATAGCCCCGCCAAGTTCCTCCATAGGTCCGAATCTCATCACCACAATTTCCCCCACCCCTTTTTTTTTTTTTTTTTTTTTCCTTCTTTATTAGTATTCTCTGATTCTTTCTTGCTGCGTCAGGGAAACAATCTTTGCGTCATGGAAAAGTTCCCCCCCCCTTTTTTTTTCGATGGCTTGTAAGAGTAGAGGAAGCGTTTTTCTAAGAGGGAAAAAAAAAATAAAAAAATAAAAAAATAAAAAAAGAGGGGGGATTTTTTTTTTTGTTTTTTTTTTTTCTTTTTGGGCGTGGCGCGTGTGTTGGTTTGAGAGATCTGTGGTACCGTTTTTCGGATTCCTTCTCACAGAACTGTTTAATGCAATTAAAGATCGGATTTGGTTTGACAATGCTGTTGCTTCGGAAGTTCATTTCGTGGTTTAAAACCGTGCGTCTGAATATTGGTGCACTAAAGACCAGAAGATATGATCTATTTTTGGGGGGTATTAATGAGAAATGCAAAGAAAGTTGAGATCTTTCGCTCACATCATCACAGTTACATGCATCTTCAACAGCTTGCATGCCCATGAGTTGGCTGTTTTGTGTTCTGATTTGTCAAAGAAACTTCCTCAGATCCCCTGTGCTCTGTCTGCATGGCTTGCGCGGATTTCCGTGCGATTTGCATGATTTTGCTCTAGTATCTGCATTGAAAGATTCTACTGCTACTCGTTCTGCTCATAATATTGGAGTTTGAATGCGTTAGATATGCTGTGTATATCTGCTGATATTGTTCAGTATTATGGCTTTGCAGTTGGTGGCAGCAGGCATCGAACCTGGCTAACTATGAGCAACAGGATGCGCATGAATTTTTCATTTCCATTCTTGACAGAATCCATGAAAACATGGAAGATGACCAGCACAAATCTCGAAGCCAAGGTTGTTATGATCTTTCTTGGTCCACTTACTCTCATGTTTACAGCTGCATTTTGCCCGGGGGAAGCAATTTTGATCTGTTGCTGCATAATTAACCCATCATTGGGTGGTGCTGACTAAATGATCCTTGTACAAGTGTTTTTTTTTCTTAACCTTGTAATTTTTTTTGACTTATGATAAAAGTTTTCCGCTTGGATTTTCACATTGCCTATCTGTTTCAGAAATTAACACTGCAAATTATGTTTGATCATTGACATGAAAATCAATTGCGCCTGTGAAGTGTCATTTTTACGGGATCATATACCTTACATTTATCCCAAGAGGTTGCATCTCAGAATTTGTGATTGGATAGCTGAATGATCCCCCTTTGTTGAGAGATTTTATTGCCTAGATTGCCTTATCAAGCATAGTAGAAGCCCAGAGATTTGTTTATTTACCATCTTTATACAGTTGGAGGTTAACCCTGTCATCTTCCTGTGCTCATTTATCAGTTATTCAAGTATATGAACCTTCTATCTGATTGAAGCTATATGGTAATTTGAGTTTGGTGGTGAGGTTGGGAATTACTTTCTATTGAGCACAACATTGCATTTAAATTCTTTTATGAAGTACATTGCAAACCCAACTTTGCCATCTACGTCAAACTTTTTTTTTCCCATCCAGGATACTATTTCTATGTCACTTCTGTTCCATAATTAATCTTCTTCATTCGTTTAACTGATCTATTTTAAATATGTTTATTTTATGACAGGCCATAGAGACTGTTGCATTGCGCACAGGGTTTTCTCTGGTGTCTTGAGATCAGATGTGACTTGCACGAATTGCGGTTTCACATCCACAACATACGACCCCTGCCTAGACATCTCCCTGGACTTGGATGCCGGCCGTAACAATATGGCCTCCATAAAACCACATATTCGCAATGGGGAGAAAGACTTGAGCTATGGAGTATCTACACTCATGAGATGTTTGGAGAGCTTCACAAGGCCCGAGAGGTTGGATTCGGAGCAAAAATTCTTTTGTCAACGCTGTAAAGATAGGAAAGAATCCCTGAAGCAGATGTCTATAAGGAGGCTTCCATTAGTTACCTGCTTCCACATTAAAAGGTTCGAGCATTCATCGGTCAAGAAGATGTCGAGAAAGGTCGACCATTATTTGCAGTTTCCATTTTCTCTTGACATGACACCTTATCTATCGTCCTCCATCTTAAGGAGCCGATTTGGGTACCGAATATTTCCTTCCATTGGTGATGATTCCGACGCAGCTAATGAACTATCATCAAAATTCGAGATATTTGCCGTGATTACTCACAGCGGCAGATTAGATGCTGGCCATTATGTAACTTATCTCCGGCTTAATGATCACTGGTACAAGTGTGATGATACTTGGATAACCAGTGTCGATGAGAATATCGTGAGGGCGTCACAAGCGTAC
Organism: Puya raimondii; assembly: GCA_016920855.1. Lineage (NCBI taxonomy): Eukaryota > Viridiplantae > Streptophyta > Magnoliopsida > Poales > Bromeliaceae > Puya > Puya raimondii. Next base: position 26,112,845 of record JABWPP010000048.1, read on the forward strand.
ATGCTGTTCTATGTACAGAAGATGCTCTGCTATGAGGCAAGAGAAGGTGTGGCTGCATCATAATTTTAATGAAAGATGGATTTGGGAGTTTTTAGAATTAGATTGATGGCCTTAAAGTTCATAGAAAATCCCTAATCTCTTTCGCATGAGAGATTGGTGGATTTAGGGCTCTTTCAATCAATCAAGAGCTAAATAGATGATCTTGGTAATTTGGGGAAAGAAAGGAATTTGATGGGGAAAATCAAAGTCGAGACTCACTTAAGAGGGCACTGGCGGAGAAGAAAAGCGGTCGAAGTTTGGATTTCCGCTTCCTAATTCACCTACTATTATTATAATTTAAGGATAGAGATGGGCGGTTCTCGCATTGATGCCAAAACAATTTTGGCATTGTTTTGATGTGCGGCAATGGTTTCTAACCAGTTAATTGCTGATAATTTTATAAAGCACAAACAGAAATGAGGATAAAAGGAACCTAATTTTTTTTGCGGTGTTCCTTCCAACAATAGAAAAGCTTTGTACTAGAGTACAATTTTGCTAAATGATCTGTTTCCTCTTATTATCTCTCTTTCTTTCTCTAATTTTGTGTCGTGTTTTCTGTGCCATATTTTTAACTTATGAAGGCCCCGTGCTTTGCGAGAAGTCGCAATCAGTTGAGAGAGGACGATACAGAGGGATAAAGGAGAATAGATGAGGGGATAAAGAGCGAACATGAGAAAGGACGAGGGGATGAAGAGGGAAAATAAGAGAGGGGCGGACAAAGGAAAGATTGTGCAAGATTGCATAAGAATGATTTCTCGTGTGCATGATTTGGTTTCTGCTCTTTATGACATTGATACTAACCTTTTGGAAACCCATTCTGCAAATGCATTGATTGAAACAAATTTCCGGCAAACATACAATCATTTGATCAGAATTCAAAAGTATTGTCACTGTAGCAGAAATTTGTTCAACATGTATGTATGATTTCGTATGATTTTGTGCGTATTCACGGTCATTTCAACTGACAACCACGTTATTTTGATGGTGCAATTCAGTTTTAGTCAGTATGTGGAAGCTTTGGAGACAACATAAAAACCTCACCCCGCGTGACAACATAAAAACCTCACCCCGCGTGGCATGAATGCATAGTTTGCTTTTTTGAGAAAAATGCGTGTGCGCTAATGTTTAAAGATGAGTGTACAAAGCGCGAACTGAAGCGTACGTCATTATGCTTATGAGAGTTGCAGTCGATATATTGCATTACTGAATGCGATTTTGTGTCTACTTCCTGCAAGTGCATCAGAAGTCTAGCCGCAGTAGGTATGCTGTGATTTTGATGTTTTAAACATCTTGCATTGCTTAGAGCCCCCTGTAGAAAATTTTGAAAGTAGACCTTTATGTTTCTTCTTTATACTATTAAATTTCTTGTATTTATTGCATTGAGCATCAATGTTTTTTTTTTTTTGAGTAAAACATTTGCATCAATGTTGGCTATCTTGTTTTAACAGTTGTGGATCTCCTTCCTTGTTCTACCAGTTTAGCTGTAAGCTAAAATATATATATATATATATATATATATATCTCCTCTTGTGAAAGAACATCAGCTATGTACAAGAAGAGAGAGAGTTGGAGAGAGATACCTTTGACACCGAAAATCAGCACAGAAGATATGTAACGCCAAAAGAGATTTTGACCGAGGCTTGACTTCGGCAGAAAGCTATGCCTTAGAGTAGTGTGGTGTTGCTATCTGAAAATCTAGAAGGCCAAATACATAAAGTTGACCTTTAGCAGTCTCCAGTTTCGATTACAAGACCAATTAAAGGGAATAAAATTTTCTAACCTTTTCCAACTCGGCCGGTGGGTTGCTCAATATGAGTAGTTCCGCAACCATAAAGATGAGAGGCCGAGATTTTCAAGGCCTCGTGCGACAGAAAGAAACAACATCTCATATATTGAGTACAAGGAAGGAAGTTGAAGAAGGAGGAACTCGGAGAAAAACTTAGGTAAAGCCAAGCACGATGTCTGTGCAGTTGAGTTATTAAAAGGCTAACTATATAAGCATTCATTCGGCTTTGAAGCCTTAGAAGTGGGAGAAAGTAAAAAGTCTCGAAGAGACTTACTTTTTCAATATATTAAAAACTAAATAGATATTTGATTGTCTACTAAAGGAAGGTCATATCAAACTTTCGAAATGGCACGTCTCTCCCTTAACAGATGAGCTTAGAAAGAGAAAATACTGCAAATGGCATAAATCTTAGAGCCGATGGACTAATGATTGTGTTGCTTTCCGGAGGAAAATCTAAAAAGTGATCAGAGATGGCCAATTGATGTTTGCGTACCGGGACAAAGGCAAGAGCAACAAAATGCTCATTGATACCAACCTTTTCCTGGCGCAGGTGAACACAACGGGCATAAGAGGAAAGAAATGATAGGAGGGGGGCAACAAGTGAAATTCTTTTCGACTGTATCTGATGCATGACTTAGATGACTAAGTAGGATCTTCGAGTGGTCCACGAAAATGAGCCACCCAAAAAAATCGAGGCTTTTCTATGGAAAGTAGTCTAGCTGACCACTCCACCAAAAACAAGGTTTGAGAGGTCCTCCGTAGCAAATTCTCATCTTATGAGACTAAGAAGGAAAGACTTTCAGCAAAACACAATCGATTGAGACATTTTGAATGTTCTACCCACAACAAAAGAATTGCAGGGTAGATGAAGGCTGAATAGGCCGCAAACGATTTCGGCTAGAGAAGGCCTAAGTTGCAAAATAAAAAAATAAATAAATAAAGCAAGAAAGAAAATGGACGGAGTAGCAAAAAAAAATATTTAAAATTATGAAACTCATAAGTCCATTCACAAAAATGACTAAGGAGGGAAGGCCTAAATAAAATCTTCCCATGACTTCATTACTGATGCCTTCATCTGTTCCGTATCTGTGTTGTCGCATGCGAGATAGGGCCGATCACAGAGGAGAACCCTGAGTGATGTTGCAAACTCGATGCCTTCACAAGCCAAGTTGCTTTGTTGATCCTTGGCATGTTGGAGATTGTTGAGATACCCCACCAGCTGAAAGCGAACTGAGAGCAATTCCGCTTGGAGCGCAGCTATATGCCCTTCAGCTTGAGCAATTTCCTGCTATTTATTGGACTCTGGTTAATCGAAGGAAAGGACAGAGGCATGAATACCCTAGATTTGTTGGCCTACAGCTAAGACGCAAACATCATGCTCATCCGCCACCTCCATATTATTGAAGAATCAAACCAGACCGCATCGAGCTAGCTCAACCATCCTACTAAATCAAGATCAAATCGAGATCAAGAGGACAACCCAACCGCAACAAACACAACTTGATTTGTTAATTTGTTCCCTATACTTGAGAGCCTATGATTGTAACCTCCTCTACAATATGGGATTGAGAAGTGTTACTTCAATTGTATAAGTATCTTAAAAATACATTAATGAAGTGCGGTCTTCTAATTTCTTTATAGCATCAGAGCCACGCTAGGGCACCAAAAATTATTTTTAAAAAAAGGGCATCCTAATCAAACCCGAAATTTTTCTTTCCCTCTACCATTAATGTGGAAAATTTTGTCACATTGAAGCTTAATGACAATAATTATATGCTTTGGGAAACACAAGTACTATCACTGATCGAAAGCCAGGACTTACTTGGTTTCCTCACGAGGGAGACTACTGCACCACCTAAGACGTCGACTTCAGAAAGTGGAGCCAATGTCAACAATCCAGACTACACGTCTTGGTTACGGACCGATCGCTTTGTAAAATCGTGGATCGTGGGCACTCTCTCCGAAGAGGTTCTCAGCCATGCCGTCGGTCTTCAAACTGCAGCCGAAGTGTGGACAGCCTTGACCAATCACTTCAAGCAGAGCTCAGCCGCCCGTGAGTTCGACCTACTCGCATAGCTGCAATACATCAGGAAAGGAAATATTCCTTTACCTACTTATTTTTGTAATTTTAAGTCAATTTGTGATCAATTGCATGCTATTGGCGAACCTGTTTCAGATTCCATCAAAGTTTTTAGGTTACTAGAAGGGCTCGATGAGACCTATGAGCCATTCAAGACAACTATGTTCCGACCTCCTATTCCACTATATGCGGAGGGGGTTCCCCAACTCCAAAGCTACAAACTATAAGTCAGGCAACACGCAAGCCCAACTCCTGATGTGTCTGTGGCTTTTGTGTCCCAACGAGGCCACGGAAGCAACCGACAAAGGGGCCGAGGTAGGGGCCCTAACCTCAATTCTCGAGGTCGGAATTTTCCTCAGACGACCCAAGGTGGCTAAACAGGGAGCAATCAATCTGCTCCATCTCCTGGGGCTGGTCGCCCAGTCTTGACTTCCTATACCAGTGACAATTCTCTTACCCGTCAAATTTGTAAAAAGCAAGGTCATGATGCTCTGCGATGCTGGTTTTGTTTCGACAACAGCTATCAAAGCGACGACATTCCCCGCAGTCTAGCTGCTCTGCACATCACGGATGTGCACCAGGTAAGCTTGCGAAGTTGATTTCTTACTCCAGATCTGATATGTGATGGTAGGTGGTGGAACTGTTAGATGTATGCCCTAGAAGCCAACCAGGCCGACACATGTATTCTTTCTAATCTGATAGTGTGATGGTAGGTGATGGAACTGTTAGATGTATGCCCTAGAAGCCAACCAAGCCGACATATGTATTCTTTTTAGGACATAAATTTGTATTTAATTTTAAATATTATGAATATATTTGGATTTTTATTTTTATTCATGTTGTGTATGTGTCCATGAATCATCCAAAAAATTAATAAGATGATGACACTTATTCTCAAGATTTGAGAATTTGAGACATGTGTCATTGGTGATTAATTCATAAATGCTCCCGATCGATGGATCATCACGGAGACGGTGATTGATCCCGTGAGATTGGTGCATAGGTCGCCTTTCTTTTTGGGTAAACGAGTCTTGAGTCAACAGTATGGGGACACTGGAGCGAATGTACAGGTGGTTGTTAGAGAATAAGGGTACCGAGCGTGACCAACGCAAGAAGTCACTTGGATGTCTACTTACTCGTCAGTGACTTACTCAACGTTACAATAGTGTGACTGGTCCTTTGACCTACGGTGCCTCGGCTATTCATAATGAGGTTACTGTAGTTTGACTGTAGATACACTTGGTCCCTAGCCATTCGGGTCTTTACGGTGCATGTTGGCTGCAGTAGATTCCTTGTAGGAATAGAGTGTGCACCTATATGGAATCTATCTCCCTTGGTAGTTAGGGGCGTTAGTTCTATATAATTTATGAAACCGAGTTTAGAAGACCTTGGTCAGGGCAAAGTTAATAGTGGAAATGGTTTTTGATATTAGAAACTCGAGTTAAATAAATTTGACATATGACAGACGATGGGGTTTGACGAGTTATTCTATGACCTCCGTCTAATCGGGACTCTTGATAGAAGGACTGTATCACACGGTAACTACACCAAGAGGTTCAGTATTTTATTCTACTGGAATGCTACTACATGCTGCTCGACATCACAGGTGGATTGTGAGACTCATGAGAGTTATCTAGATGATCGATAATTCTCATTGGGCTGAGTTGGTATTGTTCCAACCCACTGAAAGGAGTTTCAGTGATATTATTGATAGTGATCAGAATATATCTCATTACCAGATATAATAGAACCTATGGGGTCACACATAAAAGAGGTTGTGACTGATCGGATAGCTAGATCGCGGTTTTTGAATCGCCGGAGAACCTCATTGTCAATGATAATTGGACTAATTTATAATTATTACAAATTAGTGGTATTAAAGTGCAAATATTTTAAGAGAGGACTTACTAACAGTTAGTAAGTTGTGAGAGAACTTATGTGCAAATGTTGCATTATTAATTTCATGTGAGAATTCGAATTTTGAAAATTTGGAATCTGTGTTCCTCTCCCCTGATACTGTGTTTTCGATCTGTATACGTATATATATACGGATATTTATATATATATATATATATATATATGTATATAAGTGTTATTTTTATGTATTTTAGTTGTTTTGGGATTTTGTCGCAGAGAGTGAACGGCTTAACGGTGCAATCCGGAGTCCGATTCTGACAATCCAAAATGGTAGATTCGATGTCTTGGTAGTGCTGAACGCGATGGCGCGATTCGTGTCGACATGCGACAAACGGATTGAGAGATCTAGCATGTTCTTCGCCGAGGGGTCGAATGGTACTTTTTTCAGTTTCGCGATCTGGACCCTGTTTCTTGCACCGTTTTGCGTGGGATTGCTTGTGGAGGGGTGTTTGAGCATCTTGTTCCTGCTGGGAGGGACTGAGGGCTTATTTTACTGTGTTTGAGGGACTTTTGTGCAAATGTGCAAGTGTATATGTGTGTTTGTGTGTGTGTGAGAGAGAGAGAGTGAGCCATTTGTTTTTCTCCTCTCCTCAGCCCCAGCTGCTGCGAGCCCCAGCACCCCCAACCCCTTTGCTGCCTCCCCGAGCTCCGCCGGCCGCCGCCGACCGCCCCTGGCCGGCGCTGTCCCCGGCCGAGCTCTCTCTCCATCTTTCCTCTTTTTTCTTCTTCTCCTTCTTCTTCTTCCTCTTCTCTGTGGTGTGCACCCAGGGGGAAACCCACGCCGGAGCTCCCCCGAGGTGGCACGACCGCCGGCGCCGTCGCCGTGCCGCCGGAGTGCCGCCGGGAGCCACCGCATGGCTGCAGCGGCCACTGCTGGAGCAGCAGCTGGCCGAGCTTGGTGAGCCCAGGCCGCCGCCACCTCCCGCAGCTCGGGAGGGTGAGCCTCGCCTCCCCCATCACCTCCGGCGCCGCCTTTTTCTTCCCCGGCCGTCGCCGAGCCGCCGGAGCGCCGCCGCAGCCGCCGCAAGCCTCGGTGGGGCCGCTAGGGCAGCCGCGGCCGAGTCAGCTCCGCCGCCGTCACCCGCCGCCGTTTTTGTCGCGGTCACCGGCCAACCGGCGTCCGGCGACCCCCTCGTGCCGGTGCTTGCGTCGCCACCGGCCGCCGTCGCCGCCTGTTGCCGCGCCGCCGTGCCCTAGCCAACCCGAGGGCTGCCTTCTTCCCCGCGCCGCCGCCGCCGCTTCCCGCCGCCGGCTGAGGTGAGCCCCCTCTTCCTTGCCACCTCCTCTGCCGATTCTGGCCGCATCTGGCCTTGCATCCCGGCCAGCAGCCGGCCGGAGCTGGTTGCTCCAGCCGGGGTCTCTTTTGTGTTGTTTTTGGCCGCGTTGAGTTGTTTGAGCTCCCTGTCGCCTCCCGAAGCTTGGGAAGGTAAGCACGATGATCATGGCGATGCGCTGATCATCATGCTCACCTTAGTTTTTGGTTTGGGTGAGCCGTTTCGCCTTTCGGCCTTTGTCGAGCCTTTTTCCCTATGTTTCCGCTGTTTTTGTGGCTTGTTTGGGCCAGCGACTGTTCCTGCGCAGTGAGGCTGTGAGCATGGCCTCTGTTACATCGTTGCCTATCCGCTGGTGCTTGCGGAAGGTCGTGCGGACGAACGGAGCTCTCCAACGGCCTTTATTTATGCTTGTTTAGTGCTTGTGTTCACTGTTTTTATGGGATTTCCCGGCTTGCGACTAGTCCTGTCGTAGTGGGGCTGTGAGCACGGTCTCCGTGACATCGTTACCTATCCGTTGGTGCTTGCGGAAGGTCGTGCGGATGTACGGTTTGCTCTAACGGCCTATTTTATTGCTTCTATGCTTGTAAATTGTGCTTGTTTTGGGACTTTGGCTTATGTGGCAGCGTTGCGACGCTGTGGGCAGCAAGGGTATGTTCCCTGAGACCCTGTGGACTGGTTGTCCAACCCCTTCACCCTTCGCGGAGTTTCGGATTCGTTTCTGACGCGTTTTTCGATGAAATAATCGGCGAAACGTGCGTTTCTTGTCGTGCGACTCACTCGCTGATTTTGCGAGCGACTTGGCTTCGTCGTTTAGCCTCGTTGGCTGTTCCTCATCGCTGTCCCGAAGTTCCGAGGACAGCGGATGAGTGACGAGGGGTTTCGGTGCCAATTCGGCATTTTTTTCGGGAACCCGGAAAGCCGTTTCGGGTGCGTTTGGTATTCGTGGCACCCCGAGCTTGTGCTCGCTGTCCCGCCACCTTGTTGTGTGTGTTTGGGGTACAGCGGAGGACTTGTATGGCTGTTGGTACCCCTCTGGGGCTTGGTGTGGCTTCGGGGTCGTCCCGGTGGGTTTTCCGGGCGATCCGTCGGGTTCGGGATGAGTGAGCTTTGTGTTTAGCGTCGACTTGGTGGACCTTGACCGTGTGAGTCTTTCGTAGGTCCTGTCGCGTTTCCCGAGAGCCGTCGGAGTTAGGCTCGATCATATCGACAGGTGGGTACTTCGATCCGGAGTTGGTTCAGTGGACTACGGTGATACCTTTCTATCCTTTCTCTTGCATTACAGTTATTAGTTCACTTGACTCCCTTTGACTCTACTTATGCGTGCTTGGATAGTAGAGTAGTTGTGGTTTGCATGTTTTTTGAGACGACCTAGTTGGTCGGTAGTGATCGCCTGTTGTTCCGTGCGATCCTCGTTGTGGTTTATTCAGTTGCTTCACGGCTCGTTGCCGTTCTGTGGATTGAGCATTTGCATCGATCGTAACAGCTCTTCTCGCACTTCACGTACACCGCGGTCTGATCCACCGTTTGGGGGTGTTCTTTTCCGGAAAAGGGTCGTGTATTGCGACCGACCCGTGAGCCTCGATGCATTGCGTCGGGAAGGTATGGTGCCGTTGGTTGAGCAGTGTGACAGTGTCAGGGATCCATCCCGGTGGCTATGATTGGGTTTACTTTGTAGTTATCTCCTTTGATGCATATACTAGTTGCTTATAGTAGCATAGTTGTTTCAGTTGTATGTCAGCCTCATACTTACTTGTGCTACTGTATATCTTATCTATCTTTTGTTGACCCTCGTGCCGGTGTGTACACATCGCCTTCGTCGGCTTGCGGTACCCACTGGGAGGGGAGACATGTTTACATGTTCTCACCCCCCGCCCTCGTTGTTGTTTTCAGGTGAGCAGGGTGGTGAGTGTCGGGACGCTGCGAGGCACGCCTAGATAGTAGCTCTAGAGGTTCCGACTTGTGAGGCTACTTCCCAGATTTGGTTATCACCCTACCCTTATCAGTTAGATGTGATTGTGGTTCAGTTACCTTTTGGATATTATCTAGCATGCTTATGTGTTGTGGACTTATTTAGTATTCTTATGTGATTGTCTTGCATGCTTAGATCTTGTGATTTTGGTGTAGTTTCCATGTGAGGATGTCGATGTTTTTATTCTATCACTGGCTTTTATTGCACGTCTTGGTTTTCTACCCCTCGTGGTAGCGCTTCCAAATAAAGGTTTCTGTGTGGGAAACGGTTTTCAAATGGATTTCCGATCGTTCGGCTTTTGTGATTTAAAAAGAGAGTTCTCGTGTGGAGAACAGCTTTCAAATGATCCTTCAATGTTTGAGATTAGAATTTCAAAGAAAGCTTCTGGGTAAGAAGCAGTTTTCTAGAATGACTGTTGTTTGTGCATTGCATCATCTTTCGCCTAAGGACTTGCTTAGATTCATACAGGTTTAAGGACTGCTAGCTGTATGAATCTCTTGTGTTGTTGTGTTGTTGTGATGAATGAATGGTAGTTGTGATTCTGTTGTATGTTGTGGACGCCGTGCAAATACAGGGGAGGTTCTGTCCGTGTGTACAGTGGACCCTGTATTTGTGGCGGGTCTGTACGTGGCGCGGGCTAGGCTTTCAAAAAAAAAAATTGACACGTTTTTTTCGCATCTAGAACTAGCCCGGGGCGTGACATTTGATATGATCAAATTAGGATAGAGTTCAAGTCGAATTAAATTAGGATTTGATCGATCTAACCAATTAAGAAAATGATAAAATTAAATCTAGATTTATTCTTATTCTTAATGATTATTATATTATTAAAAAGGGGATTATATCACTCTATATAAGAGACGAGAGTTTTTAAAAAATTCTAGCCGTCATCTCTCTCCTTCTCTCTCTCTTCTTCTCTTCGATCCTCTAGCAAGAAAGATGTTTTTTGCAAGAGAGCTAGCACCCCGGTGAGGACATCGATCAGATCAGCAATCTCGTGTGGATACCTGTAGAGGCTGTACGCTTGTGCGGCTTCAAGAGGACCAATTCTACGATCATCAGATTGCGGTGAATATCTACCCGCGCTAAGGTAAAGATTAGATCTTTCTTTTTCTTTAACTTAAACAACATGACGGATCATGTTTGCGTGGTTTTTGAGATCGGATATCAAGTTTTTAAAAATCAAATTTGTTTGACTTTTTTTTTCCGTTGCGCTTAATCGCAAGCAATTTTCTAACAGGAACTTATCTACCGATTACTCATGTGGGTACCAGCTTTTTTTGGCAATGGTATTCGTCGTTTTTCACTTCATAATATCCTGATTATCCCGCAAATGAAGAAAAATCTTCTCTCTGTTTTTCACGGTCTGACTTTTCGATGCTCTTTTCCTTTGAATAAATTACATTGTGATATTTGGAAATCTGCACCGGTATCTTCAGTACAACAGTTTCGATATTACGTAGTATTTATTGATGATTTTTTTCGTTACTATCGGTTATTCCGTTGAAGCACAAATCAGATTTTTTGGATATATTTCTCACCTTTCAAAAATTGGTTGAAAATCAATTTGAAAGAAAATTTAAAATTTTCCAATCGGATGGAGGGGGTGAATTTACCAGTAATGCCTTCCTTCTCATCTTCGCAATTGTGGCATCCAACACCAGCTTTCCTTTCCGGGCACACCAGAACAGAAGGTGTTGCCGAAAGAAAGAATCGCCACATTATCGAACTCGGGCTTGCTGCAATATTTGAGGCCTCGATGCCCTGCTGCTACTAGGTAGAGGCTTTCACCACCGTTAATTATCTGATAAATCGGCTTCCGTCTGCAGTAGTGGACAAGAAAAGCCCATATTCTGTTCTTTTAAAAAAGGATCCCGACTTTTCACATCTTCGTGCTTTTGGATCTTGTTGCTATCTGTATCTTCGCAATTATATGATGAATAAGTTCGACAAACGATCATTACTTTGTGTATTCTTAGGCTACAGTGAGAAACACAAGAGTTATTGCTGCCTTCATCGATCTACCGGTCGCATCTATATTTTTTGGTATGTCGTTTTTTATGAACATTATTTTTCATTTGCTTCTTCCTTTCAGGTCGTTGTTGCTTCTATCGGGTATCTCTTGCATTGGGGCTCCACTCTCGGCTCTACTAACTCTAATCATTCCGGCCTTGATCCTCTCTCTGATTCAGCTGACCTATGAGAAGTTGTATGTTTATTCTCCGATGAGGCTACAACTATTTCTTAAATAGACTTGCAACCTACTGGTCCTCCCAACTCTTCGTCAATGCCTCCAGTCGATGCCCCTCCCCCCCAACTGCGCCAGAAGTGGCCACTCCTTCTGTGCACCCTATGATGACTGGCTCTAAGACCGAAATTTTCAAACCTAACCCGCGGTATGCCAATCTTGCCCTCTTACCTATTCCTCTCAAACCGTGTACTGTTCAATCGGCTCTCAAACATTCTGGGTAGACAGCTACGATGCGCGAGAAATTGGAAGGTCTTGCATCGAATAGAACATAGCAACTTGTTTCGCGGTGTTCCTTGATGAATGTCATCGGCTGTAAATGGGTCTTCAAGACAAAACTTCATGCGGATGGCTCACTTGATCGACTCAAAGCCCGTCTTGTGGCCAAAAGATTCCATCAGGAGGAGGGGATCGACTTTCTTTAGACATTCAGTCCGGTCGTAAAGCCGGGCACTATTCGCATCGTCCTCACTATAGCCACTATTCGACATTGGCCGATTCGTCAATTGGATGTTGAAAACACTTTCTTACATGGCGTACTCGCAGTACCAATTTATATGGAACTCGAAGTATCAGTTTATATGGAGCAATCACCTGGCTTTCGTGACCCGACTCATCACGATCATGTCTATTTACTTCGGCGCGCACTGTATGGGCTCAAGCAAGCTCCTCGGGCATGGTTCGACAAATTTAGTAACTGGTTCGACAAATTTAGTAACTTTCTCATCAATTACAGGTTCCTTTGTAGTATCGCTGGTCTATCATTATTTGTTTATCGTCACGACGATCACACCATTATCCTACTTCTCTATGTAGATGATATTGTCCTCACAGGTGACTCACCCCAACTTTTAGATTGACTTATCTTTGCTCTCGGCCGGGTGTTTCCTATTAAAGATCTGGATCCACTCTATTTCTTCTTGGGGATTGAAGTATTCCGATCTTCTAATGGTTTATTTCTCTCGCAATGGGAATACGCTTCTAATATTTTAACTTGGGCCTCTGGTGAGCAATGTAAGCCTATTGCCACCCCTATGACCTCCAAGCCGCCACCACTTAAGAGTGGAGATCAACTGTATAGTGACCTCTCGTACTATCGAAGCATTATCGGTGCTCTCCAATATCTCACCCTTACTCGACCGGATCTCTCACTCGCGGTCAACATCGTCTGTCAGCACATGCATGACGCCACTAATGTCAATTACCAGATGGTAAAGCGGATACTTCGCTATGTATGGGGAACTCTACACCTAGAGCTTCACATCCTAGCTTGAAGCTCGCTGGACTTATTCGCCTTTGCTGATGCAGACTGGGCGGGATGCATACTTACCCGGCGATCTACCACAGGTTATTGCTCTTTCCTTGGCTCCAATTGTATTTTTTGGTACGCAAAGAAGCAGCCCACTGTGTCTCGATCCACGGTCGAGGTCGAATATCGGGCCCTCGCCTCGGCAACTGCTGAACTCACATGGATCTCGCATATTTTACATGAAATTAGCATCTCTCAACATCGGCCTTCCCTATTTTTTTCCGACAACGTATCTTCTCTACACCTCATGACTAGTCCGGTCTTCCATGCTCGAACCAAGCATATCGAGATCAACTATCACTTTGTGCGGGAAAAGGTTGCCCTCGGTTCCATTGTCACTCGCTATGTTCCGTCTTCCTTACAACTTGCTGATATTTATACAAAACTATTAACTCGGAACTGCTTTGTTGGTCTTAGAACCAAACTCGGTCTCTGGTTGTCACTAACACCTAGTTTGCGAGGGAGTATTGAAGCATCAAACTAGACCGCATCGAGCCAGCTCAACCAACCTACTAAATCAAGATCAAATCGAGATCAAGAGGATAACCCAACCGCACAAAACACAACTTGATATTTTAGGAATTTATTAATTTGTTTCCTATACTTGAGAATATATGGTTGTAACCTCCTCCACAATATGGGATTGAGAAGTGTTACTTTAATTGTATAAGTATCTTAAAAATACATTAATGAAGTGTGGTCTTCTGATTTCGTTACATATGACTAGAGACCACGGAGGCTCGCTGGAGTATAGATGCGACGATCGCTTAATTCCTTATGAGCTCGTTTAGAGTCTCGGGGAAAAGAACACCGTGAGATACTGGAGTGGTCACCGGGTCAAAAAGCTCTGTGAGCCTCCTGATCTTGGGTGGGTCTTGGGTAATGGTGAACGCTCCTTCACGGACCAAGGCAGAACATTCATTGAGGAGACCACAAAGTATTGAGACTCGGCCTCATATTAGGAGGAGCTCTCTTCAGTAAGGGCCTACCCCACGAAAAGAGTGTTGAAGGCTTCAAAAAAAGTTTTCTCCGTTGCACTCAGCACCATTGAAGGTGGAAGAGTTTGCGAGGCATCATACGACGATGTTGACGCTGCAGCATAAGAAGGAGACTCGATTGTTGGCAAGGTTAGAGCCGGATCAAGAGAAGCCCCAAGGACACATGTCGAAAGAGTTCCATTGCAAGTTACAAGACGAGGAGAAACACCCACGAGTCTAAATCAACCAGAATAACAAAAGAAACTATCCCAATATCCCCTTCAGAAGAAGTTGGGACTGGGGGGGGAAACACACCGTTAGCAAAAAAAGACGGATATTCCACCTCCGCCATACCCAATTCACATAGTTAGTGTCAAAATGAGATGGAGGAAGAATGTAGGCAGAGTTTATAGAGATGACTATGCCCTCTGGAGAGATTAGCTAAATAGTAGGCCACCCCTAAAAGACAGAAAAAGTGGGGTCGAGTTTCAATGTGCGCTATGAAGAAAACATATATATTTGGCATGATGGATAAAGGAGAGATCATCGAAGGGCGGCTCGCTGACAACGTGGGAGAGTCATCACTAATCTTGCCACCAAAGTAGATTGAGTGGAGGGTCTCGATGGAGCCAAAAGAACCTCCGGAGTGTCTGAAATTTTCTTCTCAGTTTTAGAAGGGGTGTATCCTCGACTCAGTACTGACATGAAATAACCACAGGGTCAAAAAAGGAACGAGGAATAAAAAGGACTTCACTAACCAAAATAATTACTGATCAACTGCCTTCCATCCGAATCGCTTGGATCCACCTCAGATGGGCGAACACTTGCAGAATAAATTAGAATAAGGAAAAGACAGGTAAGCAGAACATGAAAGAGCCTTAGATGCTTACCACAACACCGCGACAAGGGTGTCGTAGTGGGCTGGTCCTTCTATCATTGACTTTTTTTTCTCTCCAGAAAACCTCAACTTCAAGGGGGAGCCGAAGACGACTTCGTGCTTTCTCTCTTCTTCCTGATCCACTGAATCTTAACTGTAGCAGAGATTTCATACCCTCGGGAGTCGGAATTTGTTTCTGCGGAGCTTGGGTGTTTCCAATGGGATCAACACGAATCTTGCCAAAATAGCCTCGGGGGAAAGCAAGAAGAGCTGATGAAAAAAGTCATGTCGCAAGTGCTCGAACAGGAGGTCTCGGCAATCTCCGAAAGAAAGTATTTTGGGCAAAAGCAGGTCACAAAGCGGCGAATGATGGAGTTCTTCTTATGTGCCCCAAAGTTCACAATGATCATAGTTGTTGCCAGAGGATGAGATTGAGTAAAGCTGAACTGATCGGCGATGAAGTGCGGGAGATATACTTCGAAGTCTGGGGAACTCAAACTCACGTGAAGATAGTGGGGCACCAGAAAGGATTTTCATACATCCCAAAAATTTGTCTGGAATCACGTGGGATCGAAGGACGGTGGTAGTGTACTAATTCTGGCTTGGATCCAACTAGGATTGGAAGACGGGGAATCGAAAGAAGACAAATTTTTAAAAGTATGCATTTCGGTCGCATAAAAGAAGGAGAAGTACTAGCCAAAGGATGATTCAGACCAGTCCTTCCATGCTGAGGTGAAGAGGTAAAGATAGCTCCCATAAGTTGGACAATCAATCATCGTATTAAGCCCGCCACTAGTAGTTTGGGTGTTAACTGTAGGAAAATAAATGTAAAGCCAGAGTTTTAGCAGCCAGAACTGCTCGCCATTTTCGGACAGCTCCCTAATTTTTCGAGCATCCTTCGCCGTCGATGAAATTTGTTTATATAGATAGGAGAGGACATGAGGGCTAAGAGCCAATTTATGGACCCTTGCTAGATAGACTGCTAGCTTCATATAATCCTTCTCCACCTTCAATGAAGGAGAACAAATAAGGAGCTTACACAACCAGTAAAGTAGGAATGTTGTGTGCTCGTCGTCATCCACTACGCTTTCTTTTGCATCGAAGATGGAGAGGAAAGCGGTGTAGAGTAGAGAGGCGTTGTTGAATTGGCTCAGGTGAGTTGTATCAACCTTCACATGGGTATTGAGGCCTTTTCGAGGTGCCAGAGGCCAGCAATGGCTGCAAGGTCAAAAGGCATCAGAGTGAAAATACCTGACTAGTAAAAGAAAGAATTGGTGGAAGTGAAGAGAGATAGCAAAGAAATGTTAGTCGGGTTTCATGGACATTTTGGACAATTGGATAGCATCGAAAATGTCAATGTTTTTATAAAAATCACCCTAGGTTTCATCAACTTGGGCTACTGGCCATTAAAGGAATTCCTTGAAAGGAAATGGCCACGATCGAAGGACACAGCTGTGAAGATCCAAGGGAAAGATATTAACAGCACTATCCATAAAAGTAATTACGAATTCTAGATTGCAGAAAGGGTGGCAGGAATCTAAAAACAGCAGAGAGGTGATAGATGGACCGAAGATAAAACGTGAGTCCAAATCAAAAAACAAATGAAAATTTGGAGATTAACAACAGCATGTCGAGAAACACATCGTTATTGGGAGCAAGTGCTGAAGAGGAGGCCATGACGACAAAGGAGATACAAGAAACCAGGAATGAGGAAGACGAAGAATTTGGTTTCTTCGATGAAGAATGATTAAGGTTTCAATGTGAAAATCGTGCAAAAGTGGAGGGTATTTAAACTAATTATCCAATCAATCATAAAAGGCCACGTGCCTATGACGCAACGGTTCTCACCTGAAAGAAATCGTAATAATGAGTGGATTTAATGCATGTGCGAAAACCCAATATAGTGGGTTGCTACATGTTGCATCAAAAAGAAATGGAATTCAAAGTGATAGTAAAGGGTGATTACGACGGTTGCTTATCACTAGACAAGAACGTCGAGGGGCACCATTGTTCACATTGAAAATGAGCACCGAATATACGAAGCGCCGAAAGAGATTTCGGTGCAGATCCTGGTCTTTGGTAGAAGGCTGCCAAAGAATATTGTGGTTTTGATTTCGGTATCACACCCAAATTTTCCCACTTCGACAAGTAAAGAGCGAGCCTATTTCAATTGAGTGGTTCAAAATTCTAATGGGTGTGATCGAGGGCGAGAATCTCGAAAGCAGTTGAGGATAGAGGGCTAGCAAATAGCGGGAGTTACTCCAACAGTTACGACTACGGGTTATAAACGAAGATTAACAATTGTAGAAAAAGGATCCAAACATCATCTTAGACATCACTCTATACCTTGCATCCGAGGAGTAGGAGTAATTGTAACTTAGCTTAAGAATAGCCGTAATACAACTAAGGAGTTGCTATAATATAATATTTGCCTTCCTTCGGCCACCGTCCCAGTCGTTGCCGACCGCGGACAACTACCACTCCAACCATTGCCGAACCACATCATCTTCTCCAGCAAACACGCCTCCGTGCCAAGCGCCGTCACCCATGCTAATTTACCTCTTCGAGGACTGCATCAATCAGCGGTCCGCCGATCTACTTTCGGTCTGGACAATGGCCAAACCACAATAAGCCGATGTCACCAACCTTCAGCTTGAGTGTGAAGACCTCAAGGCTTTTCCTCGAGTTTGGATCCAACCACACTATTCCCTCTCGGTCCGCGCCTGAAACCAAGTCAGATCCAGCCTTCGCACTGAGGGATACATCAACTAGCAGGCCAATCCAATCGCACGACATGTCGCTCCGCGATTTCTCCACCAACAGATACTTATCTAAATGTGAGGTCACTGATTGTTTACCTGAGATAGAGGAGACAGACTTAGGAAGAGATCAGAGTCAAATTTATAGTTTGATTCAACAATATTTTTGGAATAAGTGCCAAAGATATGCATTTGATTCATTCGACTAAAGGGAACAACAAGTTGTCATTGTGGTAGTTCAATAATATTTTTGGAAGAAGTGCCAAATATATGTATTTAGTTCGTTCGATTAAAATGAACAACTGATTATCATTGTTTTAGTGGGATGAAAATGGTAGGATTAATTGTAATAATGGCCTCCAAACTTTCATCAAAGTTTAAATTTATCTCCTATTCTTTTAGCATGAATTTAATGCTCCTTGAACTTAGTATATTAATTTGGCCCATTTTGTCGTCCTATGTTGATTTTACTAGTGGAAAAATGATCGGAAAGCTTATTGGCATTTTTTTCTATATTCATGTGTATGCTAAAGGTGTGAATTAGAGCCTACTATTTGATAAAATTAATACTTCAACTTTTCAGAACAAAGCTTATTTTAATAGTAATTATTCCTTTTATGTGGAAGGATTTGAACCAAGATTTTTGTCAAAAATGCAAATTTTTTGTCCAAATGCCATCTTTCTGTCAACGAACTTAACAATCAGATGATTCTATGGATCAATCGAATAAATTTATACAAGTTTAGAGGGCATTAAGATCATTTTCGAAGAATCAAGGCTAAAGTGGAACTTCAGTAAAAGTTTGCTGCACCAATTGCAATTAACCCACAATGATGATCTGGATCACATTATTGCGAGAATAGAGTAAGAAAGGCAAAATCAAAAACATGATCAATCCTCAAGCTTGTTTGCTTGTAATGGTGATGATATTAACAACCGTAATTTTGATAGGGACAAAACAAATATAAATTATATTAACTACCCTATCTATTTCAAATATTCAACGAAATCTCTCATTTTTCATCTTTAAAGGTTATTTTTCATGTTTTAAGAGGTAGAATTGGAGAATAGCTTTGTCCTTATCAAAATTAGCTTTGTGAATATTAGTACCTTAGGTTATGTATAAAATAAAGCACAACCATCATAACCTGTTTTCTCAAAAATCCCATAGTAACCTGCTTATTTCACTCAAACTGTGAAGTGAAACTATCAAGTGTATGAACTCAGAAAATTTACTATCTAGCTCGTGAAATAAATTTTAGGGAATTAATTGTTTAGTAAAATATACAGAATTTATCTGAACTATAAATTATTTTGAGTGGACTGTCTAATATTACAAAATTTTTGATTTTACTATTTGACTTTTTAATTTGTTTAATTTGAGTCAGTCAAAAATACTTTAACGTTAAAATTTGAATGTGTCATTTATTATTACATATTTAATTAGTATACTTTATATAATTCTTGTAACTATAAATTTATTAAAATAAGTAATTAACTTAAATTTTGAAGTCAACCCGTCGTTGACAGTGGCGGATTCAGAAATTTTTTCGAGTATGGTCAAATATATAAAAAAAAATTATTAACAAAGTAAAAATAGTAAACTAGTCATTGATAATGTATAAACAGAAAAATTACTATTTCTATTTACAATTATTTTCAACAATTTTTATATTCTTGAAATTATGTATAATAGTCTTATTTCGTAACATTATCAAATACATCTTCTTTTTTCTATGTATTTACTAGCCAAAAATGGTGATAAATAAATTACTCTCTTACAAATCACATATCAATAATCTTTTTTCACAAACAACAACAACAGTCAAATACAACTAACTAAAAATAATTAATATACTAATTATATTTTTATATATTATAAAAGCTCAAAACATCTACTATTGATAAATAAAAAAATTAATTCATAATTAAAGAAATAGTAAATAGTTTATTCTAATTGTTGATCCTACTTGGGAGGCAAAGGTGACTCCAAATGGAGCCAAAATGACAAAAGAAAGGCCATAACCGTCTTCCTTTCGCTATCTCAGTGGGGTCAGCAGAATTGACACTGACCTCACTAAGGTGGCTATAAATCTGTCACTGATCGTTAATTGACTCAAATCAAATAAATAAAAAATTTAGATAGTAATATTAAAATTTTAAAAAATTAGATAGTCTAACTCAAAATAGTTCATAGTTTAAATAAGCTCAGTACGTTTTTACCTTCTTCTTTTTTTTTTCTTTTTTTTTTTGGCGGGAGTCACAAACTCAGGAAACTCTCCACCAATAGAATGGGCCTTGTTTCCATCAATCACCCATCAATTAAGAAGCCGTTTCATGGTCCCTCAGCATGCAGCAGAAATAACATCAAAAGAGCTCCCTTAAAATTTTTTTTTTTTTTTTGAGAGAAAGATAGAACTACGCTTCGTTTATTTCTTTTAGAAATAAACTTAGCTAGAAATGTGAATCAATTAGGATTCGAATTCGGGACCTCGGATACCGACCACCAAGCCCTTTGCCACTTGCGCTAGCGACGGTCGGTAAGAGCTCCCTTTAATTAGATCGTTAAACGAGAATGTTCCGATTGCCCCAAATTGGTAAAAATGTATGAAGACCCCACAAACCTACAAGCGTTCTGAAATGGCCCCCTCAACTTTTTTTTTTTTTTTTTGACATTGTCTCAACATTTTATTAATTGCAATTGAGTAATTTTTATCAACTAAATATGAGATTTTATTAAATCTATGACTAATTTAATCAATTTTTCGCAAATAAAATAAATCGATTAACAGCTAATAGCTAATAGAATAATTAAATATATGAAATTAACTTAATGACGTAAACAAACGTAAACTAAAAAAAAAATTTAAAATTAAGCAAGTATCAATTAAAAATTTCATATTCCCCCTTCCTCCAACCCTCAATTACATAAATAATTCTCTAAAAGTGTTAATATCATAAATGCCCTTCTAATTAAGAGAAATCATCATAAGTACCCATATTGACAATAATCCATCTAAAAAGTAGAATATAATTCTCATTTTTCCCGTCATCTATTATCTATTTCTTTTAATAAACTTAAAAATCTTTTCCTTGAAAACATTATAAATACAATTAAGAAAATACTAAATGGAAAGATCTTTTGCTTGAAAACATTATTAAATACAATCAAATGTATACTGAATTGAAACTAATTAATTAAAACAAATTAAATTACACAAATAGTAAACAAAAAAAAATCATACTAATTTAGATAAAATAGAAAATAGATTCACAAAAAGTATAATATATCTTAAATATTAATTAATTTTTAGTAAGATCAACATGAGATCTATATGATATTGAATTAAATGAAATAATAAAGTAGACGAAATGACATTCATAAACTAAGTCACAAACAAAAATTGGGTCATTTTTCACGAGAAATAAATTTATTAGCACCACAAAGTACGACATGATTATTTCTAATTAGGTATAACCAGGGGCAAATTAATCTAAACCTCTTAATCAATAAAATGGAGGACATTTTTTATATAACTCATTAAAGGGTAAATTACACTTTTGGTCTTCAAAGTTTAGGGTGCGTGACACTTTAGTCCTCAACCTTTAATTCGCTGTAATTTCTGGCTTGGCTTTTCGTAAGTGTTGTAATCAAGTCCCGCAGCAAAATTCTTTTCACTAAATATTGATAAATTACTAATATAGAAGTAATGCTGCAACATCATAATTGATGATATAACAATAGTTAAAATGCTGCATCACTTCTACATTATTAATTTATCCATATTTCGTCAAATAAATTGGATTGCGAGATTTGATTGCAATAATTTAAGAAGTTCGAACAAGAAATTGCAAGGAATTAAAGTTTCAGAACTAAAGTGTCACACGCCCAATAGTTTGAGGACCAAAAGTGTAATTTATCCTTCATTGGTTCAAAGTGATAAAAATAATATTGACAAATTTGAAAGAGTACCCAAACTATTTTATAACTTCTGAGAGGCGCATCTGAAATTGCTCCTAAAAAATTTGCAGTCAGCGGTGTTGGCTATTTATTATTGGACTAAAATAGGTCCAACTTCCTGCCCCGTGACAATAGGCTCAGGAGACTAATAAGTTGAGTTGGGTGAGCCTAATAAGTTAAGTGGGGGTGTGATCCACAAGAGACCCAACGGCAAGAGGCCCAACAATAGACCCAACATTCAGGTGGGTTGAGTCAGGTCGAAGCCCACGAGCGCTATGGCTGAGCCCTTAAGTGCGATGGGTGCGCCCTTCCTATCAGCACGTGCTTTTGAGATAGTTGGTTAGCGCTTACGATCCACAAGCAGGACGATTTCAAAATGGCCTATAAGTGAGGGGTGTCCACAAATTTTTACCTTTAATATTATATAAAAATTAGTTCAACAGTTGGATTGAAGTCTCTGGTTTGAATGAAGAAGACCGGTTTGAATGAAGAAGAGTTAAACCCTTTTTATTGCAACTGCACAAGAAACAATATTTGCTTGTGGTGTCAGTAAAAAAGACAAAATACTGCTAAAACTTCATCCTGAAAAAGCATATGACAAGCTTAATTTGCAATTTTTGTGGAAGGTACTAGAAGCAAGAGGGTTTGGAGATAAATGGATAAATTGGCTAAGACTTCTCTTAACATCCTGTAAGATTCAAGTTCTCTTAAATGGGATCCATGGGAAAGAAATCATTTGTAAAAGTGGAGCTTGCTAGCAGTAAAGGATATATTAGAGGCCTTGGTATGACGGGATTTGACGAGTCAGTTTCTTGTCTACAGTTTGCAGACGACAACTTACTATTCTTATGAAGCAAACATTGAACAAGTATGCTATCTCAAGCTTCTATTAAGATGTTTCGAGTTATCTTCAAGGCTGAGAATCAATTTTACAAAATCAAGTCTTGTGATGTTTTGTGATAAAGTAGAATTGGAAGGAGTGTTAGCTCAAGTACTACAATGCTAGGTTGATTTCTTTTCCAATAAAGTACTTGGGGCTGCCTTTATCAAATACAAAGCTCAGAAAACAAGATTGGCAATGCGTAATAGATAGAGTGGAGAAGCAATTGGATTGCTTAAAAAGTAAACTCCTTTCAGTTGGGGGAAGGTATGTTCTTATCAACTCTGTTTTAACAAATCTTGTTATATATTATTTTTCATATTTTTATTGTCACGCCCCGTCGGGCCTTTAACACCAACTAGGTGGAAAGAAAATCGCACGGGCGCATGCCCCAGACCCGCCGAACGGATAGAGTCTTTTCTACCCGCCCAAGGCGTCACAACACAAGCATATCCACAATGTTCCAACTAGGAACGGAGTACAAGAGTTGCACAAGAAAATCATCAACATAAAGAAGTTCTACTTCTATTACATCACATTTGCATATTTATACATGCCCAAAATCTTCTTTTCTTTCATTCCCATTCCATACATCAGGTTCCAAAATTATGGAATATACAAGTTGCATACATTTAATAAAAATCCCTATACTATCGATGTCCAAGACTAGGGGTACAACTCTATGTATCACCAAAATGAAAGGGCCGCTATCTAGAGAGCCAAACCTTGCCTCGCTCCGCCGCCTCACTCGCGGAAGGACCTGAAAAACGTGGGGTGAGAACTATAAACATAGTTCCCAGTGGGTAAGGCCACCCAAGAGAGAAGCTCGACCCACCAGGTCCAAAGAAACACCATAAGCATAAGTTAGATCACAGATAACTATGCAATAAATATTTACATACTTGTAAATAAACATAAAGGATGCAACCAAATGAAATGTAAATTTTCATTCTCTCCTAGGTTCATCCTATATCTCACGTTGACCAAGTTCAACTACTTGTCATTTACTTATGGTTTCGGAATCGCCGCATCACCATAATAGTTCCAATCTCCAAGGAGTGAAATCGTCACCTCCATGTTCGGGTAGCGAAATCGTCGCATACCCTATTTCAACACCGCCATCACGTGGCACGGGTAGCAAAATCATCGCATACCCGGGATAGCGAAATCGTCGCATATCCCAATCAGTCACCGCCAACTCATAGCACGGGTAGCGAAATCGTCGCATACCCGGGATAGCGAAATCGTCGCATATCCCAATCTGTCACCGCCAACTCATGGCACGGGTAGCGAAATCGTCGCATATCCGGGATAGCGAAATCGTCGCATATCCCAATGTTCACGTTTTACACTTGCCAACCCAAGTCCAATGGCCCTAGGTTCAAGTCACTAAGTCTCACCTATGTTCAATGACACTAGGTTCCATTTGCACTTTTCAACCTATGTTCTCAACACTAGGTTCTAATTCATACATGCAATCACATAACAAGTATAGACCATAAGTATATACTAGAATTCTTTAACATGCAAGAGGAGCCCATGGCTCTATCTATCATGATTCTCCTTTTGCCAACATGCAAGTTCTAGGGTTTCACATTTACACACCATTTTATCTTTAAATGGTTATTTACCCTAGACATGGAAGTGAACTAATCACTTCGGTAAACACAAACCTACCTCAAGAGCTTCTAATTCCTTGAATTCTTTGAGCTCCTAAGTCTCCAAGTCTTGAGTTCTTGCTTCAACCTAAGCTTCTACAAGAAAATGGTTCGTTACTCATTACGAACCCATAAATCAACTCGATGCTAGAAATTATTTGTTCTAACATGATTTCCTATGCCTCAATTGCAATTCCCGAAGGTCCAAATATTTTTAGAACCTCCCATGGAAAAAACCCTCATTTCACCTAGGTTTCACATGCATGCATGTAGAACCTCAAAATCTCTTGGCCAATCTCCACGTTTTGTGGTTTAGATTGCCTAGGGTTTTCAAAAACCTCAAAATATTAGATCAATTTCAAGGTTTGAACCCAAAACATGAGGAACTCACCTTAGCTACGAGTTTCCCAAGCTTCTACTTGCACCAAGAAGCCTCTTCTCCCCTTTGGAAGCCTTTTCCAAGCTCAATACACCCTTTTCTCCAAGCTTTGGAGAGATCTCTAGAGAGAGAAAGTGAGAGAGATGGAGAGGAGAAGTAGAGGAGGAAGATGACTGAGAAGGGAAGGTATCCCTGCCTTTCTAACACCCCCTCGAGTGTGAAAAGACCATTTTGCCCCTCTCAACAATCAACACTTCCAACCAGCCAAAGCTGGCATTTCGCACACTGCGTACCGGTATTCGCATTGGCATATCGGTATACGGGTGTTAATTCCGGTATGCCATGGGAAATTCCGCAAAACCCCAGAGCTGGGTTCTCAGATTCAGCCCTCACATTTCGGTATACCACACTCCATACCGGTACTAATCGCTTCAGTACCGGTATGGACATCTTCATACCGGAATCCACTGCAGACTTCACAAGTTCAGCAGTTTTAACTTTTCGAAGTTCGTTTTCGCGCATCATTTGCGCCGAAAACACTTCGCACAAGCCCCAAACTTGGCCGAAGCCACACACATAGCCTCTCATGCTACTTTCCCACCGACACTCCACAATTTGTAGAAGTTCGGTACGACGCACTGAAATTCAGTGTACTACATTACTCCCCCCTTAAAGAGAGTTTCGGCCCCGAAACTAAATCATACCTCAGCTGGACTCAGCGAAGAGGTAAGGAAACTGCTCCCTCATTGAGCTTTCCAATTCTCACGTAGCTTCGCGCTCACCGTGATTCGTCCATTGTACCTTTACATAAGGAGTTTCACGGTTCCTCAAATTTTTCACCTCGCAATCCATGATACACAAGGAAAATTCCTCGTAAGTCATATCCTCATGAAGCTCCATAGGCACATACTCGAGGACGTGCGTCAGATCATACACGTACTTGCGGAGCGTCGATACATGAAACACATTGTGTATCCCCGCAAGTTTTGGCGGCAAGGCTAGCCGATATGCCAAGGATCCCACACACTCCAAAACCTCATAAGGTCCAATATAACGGGGAATCAACTTACCCCGAACACCAAACCGCTTTACCCCTCTCATGGGCGATACTTTCAAGAAGACGCGGTCTCCTACCGCGAATTCCAAATCTCGTCGACGTCTATCCGCATAGCTCTTTTGCCTGGATTGCGCCGTCGATAAGCGTTCACGTGCCAAGCGGACCTTTTCCTCCGCTTCACGCAGCACATCCGGTCCTAAGACCCTTCTTTCGTCGACCTCGCTCCAATGAATAGGAGAACGGTATTTTCTTCCATACAAAGCCTCAAACGGTGCCATACCGATGCTAGATTGATAGCTATTATTATAAGCGAATTCAGCCATCGGCAAATGAATAGGCCATGCACCCTTGAAGTCCAACACACACGCTCGCAGCATATCCTCCAAAATCTGAATTGTCCTCTCCGATTGACCGTCAGTTTGAGGATGAAATGCTGAACTGAAATCGAGCCGTGTACCCAAAGCTCCTTGCAAGCTTTTCCAAAAATGCGATGTAAAACGGGGATCTCGATCTGAAACTATCGAGGTCGGGACCCCGTGCAACCGCATAATCTCGTCCAGGTAGACTTGTGCTAATTTGTCTCCCGACCAAGTGGTGTGGATTGGCAAAAAGTGTGCCGACTTCGTCAAACGATCCACCACCACCCAAATCGCGTCGTGGCCACCCTGCGACCGAGGTAGGCCCACAACAAAATCCATTACGATATTCTCCCACTTCCACACTGGAATGGGCAGTCCTTGTAATTTTTCCGCTGGAAAGCGACGCTCGGCCTTCACCTGTTGGCATACTAGACATTGTGCCACGAAGCGTCCAACATCAAGTTTCATCCCCGGCCACCAATAATGCAATTTAAGATCCTTGTACATTTTGGTGCCGCCCGGGTGAATCGCATAGGGAGAAGTGTGAGCTTCTTTCAAGATCTCCCTACGAATGTCCTCGACTTTAGGCACGCACAATCGATTTCAGAATCGAATGGCGCCCTTCGAATCCATATGAAAATCACCGGCGCGCCCGCTCTCGATAGCACTCCGCACCTTTTGGAGTTTCGGATCTCCGGATTGCTTTTCTTTTATTTGCTCCAACAATGTCGGCCACACTTCGAGATTCATGAATTTAGCGGGAACGCCCGGGGCCACGACTTCCAGGTCAAATCGGCCCATTTCGTTGATCAACAGTATTTATCCCGTCATCTCAATTGTGAAGTTCTCCACGGATTTCCTACTGAGCGCATCGGCCACCACATTGGCTCTACCGGGGTGGTACAAGATGGTTAAGTCGTAATCTTTTATCAACTCCAACCATCTCCGCTGCCTCAAGTTCAACTCCTTTTGTATGAATAAGTACTTTAAGCTTTTATGATCCGTGTACACCTCACAATGTTCCCCGTACAAATAGTGTCTCCACAACTTAAGCGCGAAGACCACCGCTGCAAGCTCTAGGTCGTGGGTGGGGTAATTCTGCTCATACCACTTCAGCTGACGAGAGGCATATGCTATCACTTGTCCTCTTTGCATAAGCACACACCCAAGACCACGCCGTGATGCATCACTATACACCACAAAGCCCTCCCCCGCAATCGGTAGGGCGAGAACCGGAGCCGAAGTCAACCTTTCCTTTAGCTCCTTAAAGCTCTAGTTGCATTCCTCGCTCCAAACATATTTGGCTCCCTTGCGGGTAAGACGCGTTAGTGGACCGGAGATTTTTGAAAATCTCTCCACGAACCGCCGATAGTACCCCGCAAGACCCAAAAAACTTTGTACTTCCGTGACATTGGTCGGGTGAGGCCAATCCTTGATTGCCTCAACTTTCATAGGGTCCACCGATACTCCTCCCGCGGAAATTACATGACCCAAGAAAGCGACCTCACGAATCCAAAATTCGCACTTCTTTAACTTGGCGAACAACTTGTTCTCTCGAAAAACCTGAAGCACAATTCTTAGGTGCTCTTTATGTTCCTCTTCACTCCGAGAGTACACCAGAATGTCATCTATGAACACCACCACAAATCGATCCAATAGTGGTTTGAACACACGGTTCATTAAATCCATGAACGCTGTCGGGGCATTGGTAAGCAGGAAAGGCATAACCGTGAATTCATAGTGTCCATACCGCGTCCTAAACGCGGTCTTATGTACATCCTCCGGTTTGATCTTCAATTGGTGATAACCAGATTGCAAATCAATCTTTGAATACACCCGAGATCCTTGCAACTGATCGAATAAGTCATCAATTCGGGGTAACGGTTACTTATTCTTGACGGTCACTTTGTTCAACTCACGGTAATCCACACATAACCGCAGTGAACCGTCCGAAAGATTTCCGGTCGAA
This sequence comes from Puya raimondii, assembly GCA_016920855.1. Lineage (NCBI taxonomy): Eukaryota > Viridiplantae > Streptophyta > Magnoliopsida > Poales > Bromeliaceae > Puya > Puya raimondii. The sequence goes on from JABWPP010000048.1 coordinate 26,140,343, forward strand.
GCCCGCGCACGAAGTAGTCGACCTTGTCCAACTCTCTGCGGACAACGTGCGGCACACAATTAATGATGTACGAGAACTCCCTCTCGTACTCACGCACGGTGCGGTTCCCTTGCTTCAACTTTCGGAACCTTTCTTGGAGTTTCCTTTTCTCACTATCGGGGAAGTAGGCGGCGAACACCATGCCCCGAAACTCCTCCCACGCCGGTGGCGAAAGGCTAGAGAGTCGATCACGCCTGACTCCCTTCCACCACACCTTCGCCGATCGCTCTAAATAATGAGCGGCAAGGTGCACTTTGTCCCTTTCCAAGATATATAGATCCTCGAAGAGCGTCTCCATTGCATCGATCCACGTTTCCACATCCTATGGATCCACGTTCTCCCCGTTAAAGATAGGCGGGTTGAACTTCTTAAACGTCATGAGAGCCGCAAGTGCGTGCTCTCGCTCCGCATCCTTTGCCGCGGAGTCGGGCATAGGAGCACCCGACCCATCGGTCGCAGTCGGTGGTGCCGGTGGCACCACAGCCGGCGCCGGTGTCACTCCCTCGGCCGGTGCCGAAGCAGAGGCCGGAGATGCACCCGATCTCTCCTCCCTAATCGCAGCCGCTTGCTGCGCCATCTCGTCTTGGAGCTTCTTAATTTGCTCCTCCTGTCGATGCATGGTTTCGGCCTGTCGCCAAACCACGCCCATCAACTCGGTCAACTGATCACGGAGACCCGAGTTCTCGCCCTCCCCGAGTTGTTCGGGAGCCGCGCTCAATCCTCCGAGCCCAGCCCTCGTAGGAGGCCGTCCACGTACCATCATTTCCTGAAAACACAACGACTTTGGTCATTTCGTGACACTCAAAGTCATTTACGACATAACATTTCACGAACATAAACGTGAACCCAATCTAGGCGAAAGTCACACAAAGGCTCTCATTCCCCTCACTTGGTTTCATATTATCGGCCGCCAATATGAACTCTCTTGGTGAAGAATAAGACACACCTCGAATCTACCTCTACTTCCAACTAGAGGTATAAGGACATAACCCAATCACTTATCTTTTGCCACAATCAAAGATCTCGTCACTCACGAGCCTACACTCCTAGGGTCTTTTCCATCCTAGGGTTTCTTAGGTCCACCTAGACCGTTTCTATACTCTGATACCACCTTAGTCTGTCACGCCCCGTCGGGCCTTTAACACTAACTAGGTGGAAAGAAAACCGCACGGGAGCATGCCCCAGACCCGCCGAACGGATAGAGTCTTTTCTACCCGCCCAAGGCGTCACAACACAAGCATATCCACAATGTTCCAACTAGGAACGGAATACAAGAGTTGCACAAGAAAAGTATCAACATAAAGAAGTTCTACTTCTATTACATCACATTTGCACATTTATACATGCCCAAAATTTTCTTTTCTTTCATTCCCATTCCATACATCATGTTCCAAAATTATGGAATATACAAGTTGCATACATTTAATGAAAACCCCTATACTATCGATGTCCAAGACTAGGGGTACAACTTTATGTATCACCAAAATAGAAGGGCCGCTATCTAGAGAGCCAAACCCTTGCCTCGCTCCGCCGCCTCACTCGCGGAAGGACCTGAAAAACGTGGGGTGAGAACTATAAACATAGTTCCCAGTGGGTAAGGCCACCCAAGAGAGAAGCTCGACCCACCAGGTCTAAAGAAATACCATAAGCATAAGTTAGATCACATATAACTATGCAATAAATATTTATATGCTTGTAAATAAACATAAAGGATGCAACCAAATGAAATGTAAATTTTCATTCTCTCCTAGGTTCATCCTATATCTCACGTTGACCAAGTTCAACTACTTGTCATTTACTTATGATTTCGGAATCGCCGCATCACCATAATAGTTCCAACCTCCAAGGAGTGAAATCGTCACCTCCGTGTTCGGGTAGCGAAATCGTCGCATACCCGGGATAGCGAAATCGTCGCATACCCTATTTCAACACCGCCATCACGTGGCACGGGTAGCGAAATCGTCGCATACCCGGGATAGCGAAATCGTCGCATATCCCAATCAGTCACCGCCAACTCATGGCACGGGTAGCGAAATCGTCGCATACCCGGGATAGCGAAATCGTTGCATATCCCAATCTGTCACCGCCAACTCATGGCACGGGTAGCGAAATCGTCGCATACCCGGGATAGCGAAATCGTCGCATATCCCAATCTGTCACCGCCAACTCATGGCACGGGTAGCGAAATCGTCGCATACCCGGGATAGCGAAATCGTCGCATATCCCAATCTGTCACCGCCAACTCATGACACGGGTAGCGAAATCGTCGCATACCCGGGATAGCGAAATCGTCGCATATCCCAATGTTCACGTTTTACACTTGCCAACCCAAGTCCAATGGCCCTAGGTTCAAGTCACTAAGTCTCACCTATGTTCAATGACACTAGGTTCCATTTGCACTTTTCAACCTATGTTCTCAACACTAGGTTCTAATTCATACATGCAATCACATAACAAGTATAGACCATAAGTATATACTAGAATTCTTTAACATGCAAGAGGAGCCCATGGCTCTATCTATCATGATTCTCATTTTGCCAACATGCAAGTTCTAGGATTTCACATTTACACACTATTTTATCTTTAAATGGTTATTTATCCTAGACATGGAAGTGACCTAATCACTTCGGTAAACACAAACCCACCTCAAGAGCTTCCAATTCCTTGAATTCTTTGAGCTCCTAAGTCTCCAAGTCTTGAGTTCTTGCTTCAACCCAAGCTTCTACAAGAAAATGGTTCGTTACTCATTACGAACCCATAAATCAACTCGATGCTAGAAATCATTTGTTCTAACATGATTTTCTATGCCTCAATTGTAATTTCCGAAGGTCCAAATATTTTTAGAACCTCCCATGGCAAAAACCCTCATTTCACCTCGGTTTCACATGCATGCATGTAGAACCTCAAAATCTCTTGACCAATCTCCACATTTTGTGGTTTAGATTGCCTAGGATTTCCAAAAACTTCAAAATACTAGATCAATTCCAAGGTTTGAACCCAAAACATGAGGAACTCACCTTAGCTACGAGTTCCCCAAGCTTCTACTTGCACCAAGAAGCCTCTTCTCCCCTTTGGAAGCCTTTTCCAAGCTCAATCCACCCTTTTCTCTAAGCTTTGGAGAGATCTCTAGAGAGAGAAAGTGAGAGAGATGGAGAGGAGAAGTAGAGGAGGAAGATGACTGAGAAGGGAAGGTATCCCTGCCTTTCTAACACCCCCTCGAGTGTGAAAAGACCCTTTTGCCCCTCTCAACAATCAACACTTCCAACCAGCCAAAGCTGGCATTTCGCACACTACGTACCGGTATTCGCATTGGTATACCGGTATACGGGTGTTAATTCCGGTATGCCACGGAGAATTCCGCAAAACCCGAGAGCTAGGTTCTCAGATTCAGCCCTCACATTTCGGTATACCACACTCCATACCGGTACTAATCGCTTCAGTACCGGTATGGACATCTTCATACCGGAATCCACTGCAGATTTCACAAGTTCAGCAGTTTTAACTTTTCGAAGTTCGTTTTCGCGCCTCATTTGCGCCGAAAACACTTCGCACAAGCCCCAAACTTGGCCGAAGCCACACACATAGCCTCTCATGCTACTTTCCCACCGGAACTCCACAATTTGTAGAAGTTCGGTACGACGCACTGAAATTCAGTGTACTACATTTATATTCTTGATTGAGTGTTAAAGCGCATTGACAAGATAAGGAGTTTCTTTTGAATAGGAAAAAAGAAAAATCAAAAGTGGACCATGTTTAGTAAATTGGAAGAGGGCATGTAAGAGTAAAAAACATGGTGGCTTGGGGATTCTAGATTTAAGAGAGTTTAACTTAGCATTACTTGCAAGGTGGTGGTGGAGACTTGTGTCTTTACTTAAAACTAAATGGAAAGAGATAGTAAAAGGGAATTACTTTAAGAGAGCAAAGCTTTTCTCATGCTACATACCAAGGAGCAGAAAAACTTCTTACTGGTGGAAGGAAGTTAAAAGATCCTGTGCCATTTTTAGATCAAGTTTGACAATTAAGATTGGGAATGAAAATAGCATCAACTTTTGGACTGATAGGTGGTTGGGGGTGGCAACTCAAGCTTCTACATTTTCAAATCTTTATAGACTGTCTTACTTCAAGAATTGTACTGTAGCAGCAACTTTTAAGGGGCTGACTGGAAAAGGGCCCTGTAAACTACAATTTAGCAAAAATCTTTAGGGGCAAACAAATATTGAATACTGTAAACTACTGGGTTGGTTGGCCAATGTCCCTCTAAATAGAGAGGACGATATAGCTCAATGGAGATGGGCTACTAATGGAAAATTTTATGTTAAAAGCCTATACAAAGTTCTTAATAATGGAGGAATGAGATGTCCTATTGGCCAAAAAACTTCGGTTTCCCTGTTCCTCTAGAAGTGAAGCTATTCATGTGGTTAGCTCTTAATAATAGACTTTTAACTAAGGAAGTGATGATCAAGAAAGGTTGGAAGATCAATAGAAGAGGATGTGTTTTCTGCAGCAGTGGAGAAGAAACCACTAATCATATCTCCAGTAGGTGCAATTTCGTTAAATCCATTTAGTTAACGAAGAAGCATCTATAATAAACTCAAAGGTTGGCCCTTCTGTTTGAAAATTTTGTGGATTGATTGGAGCCCCAAGAATGTGAGGAAGCATCTAAGCACTTCGTGGGACTTGGTAGCATTGGCTGTGTGCTGGTGTCTATGGAGAGAAAAAACAGGATATTCAATGGAAATTCCTACTCTGCGGTCTCTTTACTTGAAAAAAAATCAATCATTTTATATCTATATGGACTGATAATCTTGCTACAGGCAAGAAAAGTAAATAAAGAGTGTAGATGGAGACTTAAACAGGAAAAGAGTGCATGGATAGCTTTAGTATTAGCAACTGCAAAATGATAGATATTTTGAATGTTGACTGGAAAAGAATTAATGGAGATGTTATTAGCTTTTCACAAGATGTTAATCTCTTTCTAGTTTTAGCTGTATTGTGAGCTGTCTAATTTTATGTTATATATTGTGACATATGACAGGTCTCATACCTATGTTTTGGTCTTCTATTTGCACTTTTTAACTATGTATTCTTTAATGTGTAAATAGTTTGCAATAAAATTGGCAAGAGTAATTTTTTCTCTAGTTTTTACTCAAATATAATCATCTAAATGAGCTCCTCAAACATTCTGTGCAAAAAAGGTTTGGAGTGAACCTTCTCTTCTCCTATTTTAAAGACCAGCGGAAAGATTTTACCTTGTTTTTTTTTTTTTTTCTTTCTCTTCCATATCATAACCAAAAGTATCAAAACTACAAGTTTTTATCATCTATTCTTTCAGAAACTAGTTAAGTATTTTATTTTTCCTCTTCCATATCGTACCCAAACTTATCCGAACTACAATTTTTCATCATTTATTCTTTCAGAAACTAGTTAGGTATTATATATATGACACCTAATAGTCCTATAACAGATAGAAACAAGATTGTGATTGAAAATATAAGAGAACAAGGACCCTAGTAATAATAATTTGGCTAAAGCATTTTGGTCCAGTGGTTTAGTTCCAATAAGTTATTATTGTTAATGGGTCGGATCGTTACATTTGATATCAGAGCCGGTTCACCAGCCGGAAGTATGAGGCGGTCCTCATATCGCCTGACAATATTGGGTTGTGTATGTGATTAGACTAACGAGGACATCAGGGCCAATACGGGGGGAGTTAGTGATACCCCAATAGTCCCACATCAGATAAATGGATTGCGGTTGTCAAGGCCAAAACGGGGAGAGTCTATGATACCCCAATAATCCAATATCGAATAGGAACGGAGTTGTGATTGGAAATATAAGAGACTATGGACCCTAATAATAATTCACCTCATACTTCTAGCTGATGATTGAGAATATAAGAGATCATGAACACTAATAATAATCCACCTCACACTTCGAGCTAGTGAATCGGCTCTTATACTAAATATAACGACTCAGTCCACTAGCAATAATAACTCGTTGTTCCTATCCGATGTGGGACTATTGGAGTGTCACAATATATATATAAAATTATCTAATTTCTAGAGTGAAGTTAGAATACTTTTGATAGTAAAGGAATAATATTTAATATCTACTTTTTAATCCTTAGATGCTTATGGTTTAGTGATGATAATGAAATAGTATTTGATACAAAGATTTGGAATTGATAGTAAAAGCTATTTACTATACATAGTATTCTAGATAAACTCCAATTTTTATACATAGGCTCTTTATTAAACATTATGGATCAAATGTAGAGTTGAGCTAGGATACTTCAAAAAGTATATACTATTCGCTTTTAACTTTTTAGCCCCAGATTCATAATAGTACCGCCACCAAAAAATAAACCTTAAACATTCAAGAACTAAAAAAAATTAAAAGTGAATAGTGCATAATTTTAAAAGTTTTCCAACTCATTATAAAACATATTCCTTTTCAGATATTAATCATCAAATATTGAGTGCAGTGAGTGAGATTGATGGATACATTTTCTCGATGACATGTCAAAGTAAAGCTATAATATTAAGTTATTGTCACATCTTACACTTCCCGTGAAAAATAGATGGCCATCATTAGAAGTTAAGAACATCCTTAGAGAGTCTGGCACTTGAAAATAAAATCATTATTGAAAATGATACTTTTACTCGCCAAAATTAGATGCATATCTTACACTCCACCGATCAAGGAGTTGAAACAACTCATTTAGATGGTATTAATGAGATAATATTGACCATTGAATAGATAGGGTCTAAAATTTACACCAACTTCTGAATACATAGGCAGAATTAATCATTATTTATTGGATTATCTCTGGTGTAATGCATTAGTTTAATATGCTATAAGGGTGCGTTTGGTTCGCGCTATTTTTTTAAGATTCCTAGTAATCTAATAGGAATAAAAAAATATGACGGTGTTTGGCTAAACGGACTAAGTAATCTAGTTGGTAATGTTGGATTCACTTGGGAATGAGATTCCCCCCAAAGTACTAATCTCATTCCCTTGAGGGAGGGTGGGTATCCTCATATTAATAGATGGGATAATCATAATATGTCTAATCTTTTTCTCTCTTCCCATCCGCCTGCTAGTTGGTATTAATTTTTTTACTCTCTTATCTCTCTCTAAACTTATCTTTCTCTCTCTAAACTTTAACTTTTTTTTCTCTCTCTAAGCTAGGCTCTAAGCTAGGCTTTCTCTCTCCCTTTCTTTTTCTAAAATCTTAATCAACTCTCTCGCTCCATCTAACCTCGACTCTATCTCCCTCTCTCTCTATTTCTTTAATTATTCTTTCTCTCTCTCTAACCTATTTTCTCTCTCTCTTTTTAAAAAAGATGTTAAATTTTTTTATAATATTTGAAATTAATTAAGAAAATAAATGCATTAATTGTATATTTTTCGTAATCATAAATAATATGACTTAATAATATGATCGTGTGAACCAAACATCGGAATATCACATTCTTAGTAATAAGATGAATAGGAATAAGATTTTTGGGTATCTTTTTATTCCTAGTAATCTTTTATAGTGCGAACCAAACGCGCCCTAAATATAATGACATTTTACATAGCTCAAAAAGAATAACAAAAGTAAAGGCCAAATGGACTATTTGATACAGTAAGTAGATGCATTAATGTTACAACTCTTCGAAAATTGGATGGACTAATCCAAGACACCACCACCTGTGGACCGAATCGACGGTAGCCTCTCTTGAAAATCTAGCTGTAACATGAAGAAAGATAACTTTACTTGGAAAAATCCCTCTTCGATGAATCATTGTCCTACTTCACGATTCGCGATAGATCGGCTGCTGCGACCACTTGAGATGTAAGTTCAACTTTCCTGATTTTGTGCCTTCTAAGGGAAAACTTTCGTCGTACTCTCCCTCCATTATCACTCTTGTCAGAGTCATGATGCACCTTCCCATGTAATCCTGAGATGATAAATGAGATTTCTTATATGAATATTATCTGATTCAACAATCAACACAAAAAAAACTTCTCTGATGCATTTGACAGTTATATTGAGTTGAAGAACTGAAACACAGATGGTTGACTAAGAACAACCGTCAACTAAATATGCTTTGTTCATGTTTGATATGATTTCCCTTTTTTTTTCTCCACTTCGTATGTATAAGAATGACATGCTTTCCATATATTCTGTAACATGTTTAGCATCAAGAATTTCTTTGGCTTGAACACAAAAATAAATATATGGCAGCAAAAACTCCCCCTTTAAGAACAGCAGCAACATTTGAGAAGAAGAGTTAGCAATAAAAGCAAGAAAAGTGTAAATGTATTTTTAACATAATTTAATAGAAGTGTAACCAAACACAAAAAAATGTCCTTTTTTTCTGGTCAATCTCATGTCTTCACAATGAACAACACCTTAGACGAGAAGTTCATTATTGTTCTATTCCAAGTGCTTATACCTCAAAAATTTGCTGGAAAAAATAAAAAGCAAAAAGCTTAAACTATACCAAATTTGCACTAAATGATCCTTTTTTATTCTATTCAATTACTAGGAGCTCTCACGACCATAAAGGTGCAACAGCTGACAAAGATGATATTTCACCGGCTAATTTCACATAACGAGTATAGTGCCCACATAACAAGTATAATGCTCTTATCATTGCCAACTGATTGAGAACCTCCATTCAATGGCTCTATAATTTCAAACCATTAAACATATAAGTTGAATATTTGAAGTAAACTTACCTTTCCAAATGTATCATGATCCCAGACTTCCAAAATAAGCATGTCATGTAGGCCGTCTTCAACAACAAAGTCAAAAGTCTGATCCCACATTGGATTTAAGCTCTCATTCACAACCTGGAATAAGCCACATTACTCTCACACTTGACAGAAATACAACTTTTCAAAGCTCAGTGAATGAGGTCTTACCCTTGTCTTGTACTTCGTTTTTGTTTTCTTCATTGTAAGCACAACATATGGGTCAGACTTTCCAGTCATATCCATAGCGGGCAAATCTTCTCCTGATATTACTGTCACAGAAAGCACTCCCCTCATGATGATTTCCTTTTTCTTGTGCGAAGCTATCTTCTTGAAATTGGTTACAATTGTTCCATTTTCCGCGCTCCTGATGGTCTTCTCCAAAGAAGTCATAGTGAACTGCTTCTCAAAAGGATTATGGAATCCATTCTGCATGTTATAGGGACAGTACAAGAGCTCCAGATGCACCTAATTAAGTTGGATAATGAAAAAATAAGACATCACAAATTAGAAAGACAATGCATGTGTGTGTATATAAAGACTTGGGCTGGAATGCTTTCGGAAGCACGGAGGTCACCGTGCTTCCACTTTTTTTTCGATGATTGACATCCGAATCGATGATCCACTGCTTTGGACATGATACACACTTTTTGAAGTAACTAATTATGACATTTCACGATTTTTCAACATCATTTGCCTAGAAATTTAAGGGTCTCAAAATCGACTAATTTAATGGCCGATATGACGTGTTTGCATGCTTAACAATATAAAAATAATCCAAATCCGACAACATTTTGATAGAAATTGTTTTCACGACCTAGAATAAGTACCTTTGATCTAAAATTTAAGTCGTGTTTCGTTATTTTATGTAAGATTTATATTTTCAGGCAAATGTCGAAAAATTATAAAATTCGGTCTAAATGCTTCCAATAATGTAGATCAAGGTCTAATAGAGTTAATCGTCAATTTAGATGTCTCATCATCAAAAATAATTTGGAAGCATGGAGGCCTCCGTGATTCCAAAAGTATTCTAGTTGGACAATCTCTCTCTCTCTCTCTCTCTCTCTCTCTCTCTCTCTCTCTCTCTATATATATATATATATATATATATATAATCCATCTGGAAGTATTCTACTTCCAACTTTTTAGCTCTTGGATCTCTGGAGTTTACTATTTGGTGGTTGGCATAGTATGAATCCAAGCGCCCAAAGGTTGGAAGTAGCTACTTCCAAAAATATATGAGCTTAGAGCTTCTATACTCATAACTGAGTACGGAGACCTTCGCACTAATAAGTTGTTTTCGATGATAGAGCTTCTAAATGGACAATCCATATCATTAAACATGATCTAAAGCTGTTATTATTTGGTTTAGATTTGTAGTTATCTAAATTTAAGTTAAATCCTAATCTAATTGGGATAAGATATAATTTAGATTTAATTTGGCATATATGGATTACGACTAGGAGATTAATTTTAATCGAATTAAAATTAGACTCTAGTTTGGAGACATGTATTATAAACACATGCTACGGCCAAATTAACGAGAGTGGCGACTCAAATTAATTAAGCCGTGCGCGCGTTGGAGAGAGCCAAGTCGCTCGTGTTGGTCCGTACGGTCAAGGAGACGCTAATTATGCCGTGCTTAATTAGGATGCTTTGGTGATGTTGCGGCGGCTCATGGTGCGCATTGCAGGGAGCCGCATATTAATTAGAGGAATGCTCTAATTAATTAAGCGCGCATGCAGGGTGAGAGCCGAGCCGAGATATATTGTCCGGATGCGCTAAGAAGGTGCCGTATGCGGTAACGCGTGTCGATTTATATATTTGGCTTTCGGATTCTTTGATGAGAGATCTTCTTTGTACTCCGCCTTTTCGACATTAATAAAGTATTTGCTCCGTCTTCGCCCGTGGACGTAGGCCGTTGGCCGAACCACGTTATCTCGGTGTGTTCGTTTCTTATCTTTTCTCTGTTCCGCATTAATTATTTTTCTGGATCTATTTTTTCGTCGTTCCGAATTTCTAACAAAAGCATTTGAACTACCTAAAAATCGAATTTGGTAATTTTTAGAAAATAAAAGAGTCCATCAAGTGGGTATAAAATAAATGGTCAATTGAACGACCTCCTAAAAATAGGGCATCCAGCTTCTATTCAAGATCAGAGTTATTGACCTTGATCTTGGCAGTGAATAAAGTTTTCTATCAAAAATCAACCAATATCGACTCTTCTACGCTGTTAAACTAGAAAACGCCCCATACTAGCCATTAAAATTGTTAATTTTGAGGCCTTTCGATTGTATAGTATATGATATTAAAACAATCATGAAATTCGATTTCTAAAATATATATATGCTCTAAATTATATTCAACAATATGGATCATCCATTTGGAACCTCTATCATCGAAAATGACTTATGAGTATAAAGGCAATCGTACTCATAAAAATATAGTACTCTCTCTCTCTCTCTCTCTCTCTCTCTCTCTCTCTCTCTCTCTCTCTATATATATATATATATATATATATATATATATATATATATAGCTCTACGCGAAAAAGAAAATCCCCTTTTATGGTCATGACAATTAGTTTCCAATTCTAATACACTGATATGTCAAATAAATAAAATCCATCTCATTGTGCACTTTCTCTTATCAAAAGTAGTACTTCTAATAATACCGTACGAGCCCAAATTAGTAGCAAAACCTTTGCTTTTAAGTAGTGATGATAGTAATACTTTAAGGAGAAAATAAAACTTGGAAGATGACAAGATAAATAAAGTTTCCTGAAGAAAAACAAAATGGTAAAATCACTGAATTCATGAAATCACAAACTAACCTCGCCCCGATCTTTCTTGTCTCTTTGCACTTCCAAATCCTTTACAAGTTTCAACCAGATATCCTTCACTTTACCTGGTTGAAGATCCTTCAATCTTACTTGAGCACAGCCAATTAGTTCAGATGCCTGAACCCCATCATCATCGTAAATCTTCACTGTCAAATTCTGAGTATTTATATCTTCAACTATAAATTCAAAGTGCTCGTTCCAGATTGGGTTTAAATCATTGTTCTGCAAGAAGTTAAATTCAATTAGAAAGATCAAAAGAAATATTTCTTTATCTAACTCTGCAGAATTATTATTTGCATATGTATATATCTCCCTACAGTATCTCAATTTTCACATACGCCCTTCGAAAACTTAGTTCTTTACATATATCTTTCCTAATAAAAAAACAATTTGCACTTGAGTTGGATGACTTCCCAGCTGCAGATAAGGATATTTCTATAAGAATCCACACTTTCATGGGGTCGGAGTATAAATCCAGATTGTAAAGGGGCATACAAGTAAATAGATGATTTGCAAGGACATATTTAAAATCCCCACGTTAGAAAAATGAAAAAGTTTCTTTGGAGACTTACGATGATTTTACTAGTCTTCATTCTATCACGCAATGGGCGTATGTACAGAATTGCGAATGGATCAGATTTTCCTACGAGGTCTTTGTTTGTCAAGTCTCTTGCTTGCACAAGCTTCACTTCCAATGTCCCAACAGGTTTCAACTCCAGATCACTAAGATTATTACCCACAGAAAGTAAAAGAACTGTTACTGTTATTCTGGAAACGCAATAACTCCAAAATGTATGTTTTATTGTTGCACAAAGCGTACCTATAATCTCCAGGTAATATTGGAACAACTTTACGCACAGGCCATGTTAAGGTGTCTTCAACAGCATCACGAATAGTTCTCTGGATAGACAAACACATTTTATTGGCAAATTGGCATTAATTAATTCATAATTTAAGGTATGGACAAGGAAAAAAGCAGGAATACTGAACCTCAATAGCATCAGAAATTCCAGGCACAGATGAAATTTCCCCACCAACAACCTTCAACTTGAAATCCAGCTTTTTCTACAACAACTCTTTATATCTTATGTTTCATGTGACTGCCAAAGAAAATAAATACGAAGAACCGGATACGAAAGGATACTGCACCTTCTCTCTCAAAGAATAACAGACTGCCGCAAAGCATGGAAACTGATCCACTAAAGGCCTAAACATTAAGCGGAAAACACCTGTGAAGCCAATGTCCTTCACCTGTAGTACAAAATGGATAGGTAAGATTTAGGTAAATAATAATAAGAATAATGTTAAGTAGGACATGTAAGATAACAGAAACAACCAATGTTCCCAAATAACTTAAGCTAGCAAACAGTGTTTTTCTAATATTATAAATTCAACACACTCTCTCATGTCTGGGCTTGAGATATTTTGATAAACCCAAAAAGTTGATGAATTAAATGGGAGAAAATTTAATGAGACTAGAGGCTTAGTGGGAATCGAACTTAGGGCCTCCTGCACTAGTACCATGTAAGATAAATATGAAACAACCGATATCTCTAACAGCTTAAGCTACCAAAGAACAATTTTTTTAACATTATAAGTTGAACAGGAGGGAAAAACAGATTGGTTCTAATACAATAATAAAAAGCTTCAAGAGTCTTAACAAAAGTATCCGAGGTTTTCATCAAATGAACATTTCAAAGCTCTCAAGCTTCAACTACTCCAATGAAGAAAGATCTAATTGTAGCTTCAACATCTTTTCCTCATGTTCTAAACTTCGACATTTGGCTGGTATGTTTATCACTTGCTATCAAAGTATTGCTCAAATTTTGATTTCTTCAAAAAACTATATCTTATGAAGTAAGTCTTCAAGATTGATGATAGAATAGATGCTGAGCAATGATGCTTATATGTCGATATATCTAGCTTGCTCTTGTACATGAAGATACTGATGTATATGCGTGAGGTTGAGACTATTGTCACATATTCACATATTACTGTAGATTTATTTCATTTAGATTCATATTCTTTTTAGGTTTATATATGTTTTCAGTTTGATGTTCCCTCAACTAGTTACTTTTGCTTATTTACTACTTTGCTTACATTGATTATCTTACACCCGACGATGGTACATGTCACCATAGCATAATCAAAGATTATTGCTTGCGTATATGTGGCATCCTCTTTCCCCTTGGTCTATGGCGTGAAATTAATAATGTGGTCAGAACTTGCAAAAGCGGAAAATAAGTGGGTTTTCTTGTTGGAGAAAGGCCATGCAATAATATATGTTTGAAATTAGTAGTTTGTCAATCTTCTCAAACTGTCTTTAGGGGACAAAGGTTTGTGAGATCTTTCCTACATTTGTGTTTGGGATCAGAAATTCCAGTTTCAATTCAACATAGTTGTGGCAGGATTGTTGATTCCTTGGCATCTCACATCCACACGAAAAGAGGGAATCGATCACCTATGCCTCATCTTAGAAAGCTTGCACTCCCACAGTGATCCATATTTCTTGGGCAAGTATGCCATTGGCAATACTAAATAAAAGCAAGGAACACCACCTCTGCACTTGTTGCCGATAACATCGCGGCTACTGCCACCACCACAACTACTGCTCTGGCCACTACCATTACCGTCACAATTCCACCACCATCACTACTATCGTTGCCACAACCCCAAGACCACAACCTTTGATGGCATTATAGCTTCAGCCACCATAACCATTACCATCAGCTCGTGTATTATTGCCATCACCATTGAAGCCATGATCAACTTTGACATCACCAACACTTCTGCCAAGATAGACACCACTACAGCCATCACCACTGATCATCTTCACTACCACTACCACTACTTCACTAACCACTTCTTTACAATTATCACCACAATCATCTAATATCAAAATCACAAAACTTTGCCTCTAATAGAACTAACACCAGTTCCACTGCCGCTGCCACCAATTTAGTCGTACCAAATGCCACTGCAGCCACTTTTACCACTTGAGTTCTTATTATATTGTGCTACCACAACTTTTTCCACCACCAACACCACCTCTGATGTCACCATTCTCATTGCTACTGTTAAAATGTACCTTTTAGGCAGTAAGGGCATTAAGGTAATTTACATAAGCTCATAAAGTTAAAAGATTCATAGAATGTGACATAGACCTAGTCCATGGAGCTTTTTTAGGGACTTGAGGTGTTTTGCTACTAGTGGTTGAGATACTTGGTTTCCAAGTCTTTATTACAAGTCACGTTTGACTTAGTGCAGGTGTGAGAATTTAAGTGTTCATTGGCATGGGCCGTATCCACCGTGCCGTATCGTGCCAACAAGATACCAACACGATACAGCCCCCTTGTCGATGACACAGCTCAAAATCCTCTTTTCTTTAAATTAGTAAGTAATTTTCTCAATGAAGTTCAAAAGATTTGATAAAGATACATAATAAACAATTAGAAAATTTTGTTGCTAAAGAAAATAAATATTTCATGCCATTATGTGTCGGCAGACATGTATTTTTTTGTAACCGACACTCATCGGCAAGCACTGCGTCGTACTGTGCCGACAAGTTTTTGGCATGACCCCATGCTAGCATAACCTATATATTGATGCATTGAGGACTGATTAAGTGCATGCTTGGCAAATTAATTAGAGATTGGTCTCTTCTATAGGTTTTTCATACGGCGTTGATCCTAAGGGCGTCGAAGAGAGGTGTAGCCAACTAAAGTGTTCTAGCTCAAATCTCGACGTAGCAGCAGCATCAGTATTCGGTTGTGGTAAGTTATTATCCTTAATAAATTCGTCTTCTCTAGTTAACATATAGAAAAGTTCTGCTCCAACATTTTCTATGAGACTTCTCATGGAACAACAGAAGGGCAAGTTTCACCATAAGGCTCGTGATTTTGGTTTTAAAGAAAACATAAAGATGAAAGCTTATATTTTTGTTTCATCATACAGTAGAATACATCGCTCTCGACATAGGCAGTGGGCAAACCATGTAAATGTCGATCTTTTCTTTCTGCGTTTATTTTCTTTTATCATTGAATATTTCTCTATTATCATGCATCTGCATTAGTACCACATCCGAGATGATCCTGATAATTCCCAACAACTACTCCTGCTACTTCTCGCACCAAAGTCACCTTTTCCGCCAACAATGTTATTTCTCTTGCCACCACCACTAGTGCAACTAGGGATAGCAACAGGGGAGGAGGAGATGGGGGACCCTTTCCCGTCCCCGTTCCTTGTCCCCGCAGCTCTTTAGAATCCCTGTTCCTGCCAAATCCCTACGAATAGGAAAAAATCCCTCTCATCCCCGTCCCCCTGAGGATCCCTATCCCTGTGGGGACCCATGATTTTTTTAAAAATACACTAAATTATTTTTTATTTTAAAATTTTATAAAATATAATTTAATTTTAATTCAAATTAGCTTAAATTTTATCCAATTATTAAGTTTATTTTTTTTCAATGTCAAATTATCAAATATGACTCATCAAATTACTAAAAACATATAGCAATCTAACATTATTTAACTAAAACATTGTATAAAAAAATAAATATGTTTAAAATATTAAATTAAATTTTAAATATATTAAAAATAATAAAATTAGCTTTCCATATTTATAAATTTATTAATAATTATAAAATAATATAGTATATTATTTTGTGGGGATTGGAAAGTATCCCCTCCCTCGTCGTCCCCGCGAACACCGGGGGGGGTGGACATTTCCCCGTCCCTGCGGAGACAAAATCCTCCCCATCCCCGGGTCCATGGAGGAAATTGTCATCCCTAAATAAATGCGACCACCGCCGCCACTATCAATGTTAATTCTATCATCATTTACCACTATCAAGTTTTTGTTATCACCGTTAATATCACAAGGACACATTACCACCTTTATCTTCGTAGTCAACACTATTGGGACTACAATTTAAGTGTCTTATAGTAAGTGTTAGAACAAGAGCAGAAAAGATCTAGTTCGTCGGGCGCGAAAATACTAAAGAAAGAGAACCGAGACAGAGAGAAAAAAAATAAAGCACACAAATATTTACGGGGTTTGGCCACTGGCCTACATCCACGGGCGAACTAGATATTTTCCGCTTTTGTTACAACAAACTAGTGTCGGAGAAAATCTGGTATCAGTGTAAGTCGCGGGCTTCTAACAAGCTCGTTGTCATCTTAATCCTCAAGGGAATAGAAAAAGCTCTGATACCAGGTGGAAAAGACAGAGAATTCAAGCCAAGGTGGAGATTGTTAGATATGTCTCGAATTCTGGAACTGCAAGGTTTTCTAACCCTATTCTGTTTAGAATATCTCATTAGGTTAAATTTAGATTATGTCTAATCTAATTGAGATTATTCCTAGTCGTAGTGGATGCTAATTCCTAATTGTATTAGGATTTAGCCACGATATACCCTTTATTTCATTAATTTGGTGCGGCAGATGAGAGGGAGTATGAGTGTATTTTTTTTGGACTAGGGTTTTGAAAGAGAGGCATATTTTGTGCACCACTTTGAAGATCTCCATATCGTTTTCGCCCGTGGATGTAGGCCAGTAGTCGAACCATGTAAATATTTGTGTCCCCTATTTTTCTTCTCTCTTTCTCGATTCTGTTTTGGTATTTACGCACCCGACGAACTAGATTTTTCCGCTTTTATTATAACAAAATGGTATCGGAGAAAATCTGGTATCATTGTAAGTCGCGATGTCATAACAAACTGGTATCAGAGCCGGATTGTTCGTTTAGGTGTTTAAGACGTCGACGAAATTTGAGATCGAGATGTTTAATCGCTCTAGCAGTTTCGCTTTACAGCAAGTTGTCGTTCTGATACAACAGAGGTTACAAAAGGCGTTATTGGATATGAGAAGATTGGCACTTCAAAGAACCCCGCAGATTTTCTCATTAAGTCTCTTTTGGTGACCAAGTTCAAGTATTCTATAAACTTGGTTTGCATGTACAGCAACACTTCAGAGCTTTTGGGGTTTTGGTGGAAAAGACAGAGAATTCAAGCCAAGGTGGAGATAGTTAGATATATCTCGAATTCTGAAACTGCAAGGTTTCCTAACCCTATTTTGTTTAAATTATCTCATTAAGTT
The DNA here is from genome assembly GCA_016920855.1 of Puya raimondii. NCBI lineage: Eukaryota > Viridiplantae > Streptophyta > Magnoliopsida > Poales > Bromeliaceae > Puya > Puya raimondii. The sequence goes on from JABWPP010000048.1 coordinate 26,158,064, forward strand.
ATATTTAGATTATGCCTAATCTAATTGAGATTATTCCTAGTATTAGTAGATTTGTATTCCTAATTGTATTAAGATTTAGCCACTATTATAAATGTACCCTTTATTTCATTAATTTGGTGCAGCAGATGAGAGGGAGTATGGGTTTATTTTTTGGGACTAGGGTTTTGTGAGAGGGGCATATTTTGGACACCACTTTGATTATAATGAAGATCTCCATATCGTTTTCGCTCGTAGATGTAGGCCAATGGCCGAACCACGTAAATATTTGTATCCTTTATTTTTCTTCTCTCTTTCTCGATTCTCTTTTAGTATTTTCGCACCCGACGAACTAGATCTTTTCCGCTTTTGTTATAACAAACTGTTATCGGAGAAAATATGGTATCAGTGTAAGTCGCAGATTTCTAATAGTAAGTGTTAAAATGATTGAACAAGTCTCTTGTTGAACAAAACACACAAATAATTTATTAGACAAATTCCTAAACTGCATCCCAAAAAAACATATTCCAATAAAATAGGAATCTAATTCTTCAAACGATATTCCTTGAAAAGTGATTTCACGTGTGTGACTTTGATTTCATAAACCAAATGGCATGTGACATTATTTAGATCTTTCAGTTCAAAATCAGTTAAGTTTTTTTCGATTTTATCAACACAACAGTTGTACTGTGTTGATAGGCATGATGCTATGCACCAAGTAGCACAAATATCATTGAAATCCTCGAGTTCTATATTATGTTCCTAATGCTTCACCTATCAAATGCAAACAGAGGGTAAAAAAATTCACCTGTATTGGAACTGACACACCAAGTTTTGTTCGAATATCAAGTACAAGATTTGGGTTTGCATCCCAGTTTAACTCTAAGTCCATGGTGATCCCAGATTCATCATCTTCAATTATTGAAACCCCTAAATATATAATACATGCAAGTGGTTTTAGTGTTGTAATAAAACTACAAGTTATGGCAGGAGTGTTCACTAAGTAGTAATTCACAAAGTAATAAGTAATTGATTAATATAATATCATGTATAATGTGTATGTTAGTATAATTACACGATTCTGCTAAATTCTTACAAGATAACTTGAAATGATAATATTGGGGGGAAAAAGAAAAAGAACATAATATAGTGCTTCATTTGGCAAGTATAAACTGTAGATCTTGTTCGAAGTTCAAACCTATTAGAACCAATAAAAGTAGGAGAAACTTTAGGTTACTGAGACAAAACATCATATAGACACCAAGTGCTTTAATTTAAGCTTCCTACAGGTTCCATGAGGCCCAAAGAAAGTAAAATATTGTAGAAATATTTAGCATCCTTACGTAAAAAGAAGGTAAACTTCAATTTGCCCCTTATCGCTTAACCGATTTGCGCTTCGCCACCCTAAGGTTCGAAAAGTTACACTTTACTATGCAGCTTTTGTTTTTGCTTCATTATATGCAAATAAAAACTCTCAAATAGTGAGTGAACTAAAGAGGTCATCTGAATTTCTCAAATCATAGAAAGTTAATCAGAAGCCATTAATAAAATAATTTGTAGAAGAATGAGTTGTACTACAATCTATCCTTCTTATGGCTTAAAAAGAAAAGGACAGAATTGCATGTGAGCAAAGTCACAGTTCAAGCATAGCGTGCACACAATCAGAGGTAAAGCTGCAACTATTACAAATGAGTGAAAAACTGAATGCCTAAAGTGTGATTGGAGGGAAAAGCTGCAGGTTGATGATTTGGAATTCTAAGAAGAGTTCAAGACGTACAACGGTACAAGTAGCTTGTTTGTAGCTTTTTAAGGAACTAGCACATTAACGGAAGCATAATTCATGTAAACTTTATGATTAAATATGTGCGAACAATACTTGGAATAAATATGAGTAAAATAGATATGACTACATGAACCAGGAAAGTTTCAAAACCCACCAGTGAATTGGGGAGCAACAGTACCAAGAGTTAGCTTTGAAAACTTGAGGGAATCTAGGATGGCCGATCTATATTGTTCAAGAACTGGCTCAACGGAGCTTCTTATCAACTCTGATGCTGCCTGCAGAAACCATAAAGCAAACGCAACAAGATTGTAATACATGAATTACAGTTTGGTATTTCACCAACTACACAAACACTAACAGTAACAACACACAGAAACCTGAGAGAAGTAGACAAAATGCAAATGCAACAAACGTTTTAGTGCCTAGATCCTAAGTTGCAAGATAGAACAAAGGAGCACCTCATTCACGTAAGGCCAGATTTTTATGAGCTCTTGATTAAGCCATTTCAACTGCAAGACGTAAAAAACCACTATCAATGCTAGACAGGCCTCAGAAAATGAAACACAATAACAAGCAGAACATAACCAACATAACTTCTGACGGCTTGAGAAAACAACCCATGAAGGGTATAAATCAGCAGGAAGGATCTTCCTTGAATCTTCTACAGTCATCTTTGCAAAACTTGCCAATGTAGCAGCCTAAATTAAAGATAGGGAGACATGTTTAGTTATTGCAGCTTAAACAATAAAACAAAAATCTCATGCAAAATTTTGATGTCTTATGGTACAAGATGCAACAATCAAATACACTTATACACTATAGTGATCTGCCTGCCAGCAATTTACAGGAACACATTTGTTAACAAGAAGTTTGAAGAACATCTCTTCATCAACAAAAAGGCCTAGTTTCCAAATGCATTGTACAAACATGTCCATTTTCTGCTTTAGACGCATACAGGAGTCCTCTTACACCATAAGCACAAGTCAAGAAGCAAAACTGTTTTTTGTAATTATCAAGAATATCAACAGAAAACATGTGGATATATTTTCTCAAGCAATTGTAAAAAGTCGAATGAAATAATGCTTCATCACAAGGAGAGCTGCTGAAATTGGAATTTGAGAAATAACAGATATGCTTGAAAAACGAACTTGAAAAGTGTCGCTAGAATTTATTCCCTAAAATGCTCTCTTAATTCCAAGGATACACATGTTTGCTGTATAATTTTTTGTCTAAACTAACAAATACCATTGTCTATGGGAACTTTCACAAAAAATATATAAACAAACAAATACAACTGTCTTACATTTTATGCAAGTGCTTTTCAAATTATAAAATACTAACAAGAACTTAGATTTGAAAATAGGAGGTAACAAACACTATCCTTGAGATTCTTTGTCTACATGAAATACAGCAGAGGATCGGTATAAGGATTTTCTCCGGATTCTCAAGTGATGAATTCCAGAATTGTGAAAGGGGTCAACATTGATGATTGCAACCTGCCCCAAAGAAATTGGATCTGTTAGGATTTGGTTAGATTTGTAGATGAATCCTAGTTGGATAAGAATTAATATTTAAATCTATTGGAGATAAATTAAGATTTAAATATTAATTAGAATATAAATCTAATTAGATTAGGATTAATATCTAAATCTATTGGAGATAAATTAAGATAGATTTGGATATTAATTAGAGTCAAAATCCTAATAATACTAGGATTGGGGTACGTTCTATTGTAAGCATTATATAAGCACCATGTGGGTTGCTTTTGGAGAGGAGAGTACTGCAAGAGAGAAACCCTCTTGGGTGGTGTCGTACCAGGAGAGAGAAAGTATTTTCCATGGTTGCATGCACCTAGTGCACGGGTGCATAGAGGGAAAAAGAGAGAGGTCTTCTTTTGTGGGTTTATAGAAGACGAGAGAAGGGTGGGAGAGATTCAGAAAGAGGGCTCGGGTTGAAGCTACTCTATGCAGAAGAGAAGTCAGGTGTAATCTTCTCTTATTTAGTGAATCTTATTGTTACGATATATTTAGTATATGTTATGATATATTTAGTATCTTATGGTATATTAGGATATTGTATATTATTATCATATATAGAGTAGGATTATATGGTATGTAATCCTAGTTGTAGTATTACTATAGTAGGCAATGTTACTATAGTAGACCTATCTCTTGTACTATATATTCTCATCAATTCAACCCAAGAGGGTATGCTCTTTTGCCCTTCTTTCATGGTATCAGAGCGGGAACCCTAATTTAGGGATATCGATCCACAGATCATCCACCACAAGTCTCACCTTTTTTCATAGGTGTTCTTTTCCCTTTGGTGTTCTATCTCCTCTTATCCTTGGACTTCTATCTCCCTGCTACTGTACGGTGCTACAGTACCCGCACTACAGTGCGGTGCTACAGTATTGCTACAATTCTGCTGCAGAATTTCAGCCTCTTTGTGCTACAGTGCGGTGCTACAGTACCGCGCTACAGTGCGGTGCTACAGTACCGGCGCTACAGTGCGGTGCTACAGTATTCTACAGTGCTGCTGCTACAGTAATTTCAGCCTCTTTGTGATTCCTCTTTGCTCTTCGGGTGCCGCTCGGACTATCCTCGTACCGCTCGCTGGTTGCTTGTGTCGCTCGGTCCTTTCCCTGGTGCGGCCGTTCTTATTTGGTGCTAAGTGGTTCCTCTCTTGTGCGCTGGGTACAGCTAGTTTGGTAGAAACCAGGTTCTTCCTTTTTCTACATTCCGATTTATCTTTCTTTCATATCTAGTGGTGGATCCTTCTCTTTAGGTGACAAATATGTCTTCTTCTACCTCAAATTTGCCAGTTGTTAACATCAAAACTCTCATACCACTAGAACTCACTGATTCCACATATCTTGTGTGGAAACAAGTCTTTCTTAATGTTCTAGAAAGTTTTGGTGTTACATCACATGTAGACGGAACTGGTTGGAAAAGGGAAGATACCACTATACTTTCATGGATTAATGCCACTTTATCCCTTAGCATATTACGAATGGTCATTTCTAGCTCACCTAAAACTGCATATGATGCTTGGAGAATCATTGAGGCATATTTTCTTGATAAGACTGCTTCTACGGCTTTTTCTCTAAAGTCTGAATTGCGGAGCATCAAGAAAGGCTCAATGAGCATGTGTGATTACATGCAAAAGATCAAATCGATTGGTGATGCTCTTCAGGCGATTGGTGAAACCGAGTCAGACCATAATTTGGTCATGACTGTTCTTCTAGGGCTACCAGAAGAATATCGAGGTTTTGTTAGTGCTCTAAACACACACAGAAATAAGCCCACTTTTGAACAGCTTCGTCCACTCTTGATGCAAGAAGAAACGGAAGTTCAACGTCGTACTAGTATGACGACATCCTCTGCTATTCCCACTATTGACAGTGAAGCTCTTTATGCCAATCGTGGACGAGGTAATCATAGAGGCCGTGGAGGTAGATATCGTGGAGGCCGAGGACAGCATGGTAGACACAACTCAGGTCGTGGATCTCCTGGAACCTACTCACACCCTCAACCTAATAATCCTCAACAACCTTATACTCCGAATCATCAACCTTACATTCCAAAGTCTGGCACACAATGTCAGATCTGTGGCAAGTTCAATCATTCTGCCCTCCAGTGCAGACAACGCTTCAATCATTCCTTTATTACAGATTATGTTCCTCAAACTTTTGCTGCTATGAACCTTCATGAACCCGGTGAGGAAGTATGGTATCCAGACACCGGAGCATCTAATCATATGACCGCACATTCTGGTATTCTCTCCTCTTCTAAACCTTATAGTGGGCACGAAAAAATTCTTGTTGGTAATGGAAATTTACTTGATATTACTCAGACAGGTGAAACTCACTTGAATACGTCCTCTAACTCTTTTGCTCTTAAAAACGTCCTTGTTGTTCCTTCTATTAAGAGAAATTTACTTTCAGTGCGTCAGTTCTGTCATGATAATAATTCTCTTTTTGAATTTGACTCTTCTGGTTTTTCTGTGAAGGACAAGGAAACCGGGACGGAGCTTCTTCGATGCCCTAGTTCGTGAACATCACTCTATCCACTTTCCTCTAAAGTTGCAAGTATAGGAACTAAGGAACAGCTAGCTCTAGTTGCATCTAGGTTTAGCGGCGATATATGGCATAGACGGTTAGGTCATCCAAGTTTTCCTGTTCTTTCTACATTTATTAAAAATAATAAAATTGTTTCTGATTCTGCATTGAAATTATCTGTTTGCAATGCTTGTAATATGGGAAAACATGTTAAACTCTCGTTTCATGATTCAGAATCTCAATCTGCTTTTCCTTTTCATATTGTTCATTCTGATGTATGGCAATCACCTGTTCCCTCTGTTTCTGGGTACAAATATTATGTTATTTTTATTGATGATTACTCTCGGTTTTCTTGGCTTTACCTTTTAAAATTTAAACATGAAGTTTTTGATAAATTTCTCGAGTTTAAGACAATGGTTGAAAACATATTTCATAGTTCAATCAAAATTTTTCAATCTGACAATGGTACTGAATTTGTAAATGCCAAATTTTCTACTCTTTGTTCACAAAGTGGAATTATTCATAGATTCTCTTGTCCTTATACTCCTCAACAAAATGGCCTTGCTGAGAGGAAGCATAGGCATTTATCTAACATTGTTAGGAGCCTGCTGTTTCAAGCTTGCTTACCTCCTCGATTCTGGGCTGAGGCCATTCAAACTGCCGTCTTTCTTGTGAATCAAATTCCTTCTCTTACTGTTTTGAAAGGACAATCGCCATATGAAATTCTGCATGGTTGTGTTTCCCCTAACTTGCAACTTGTTAGAGTTTTTGGATGTTTGTGTTATCCCGATGTTCAGGACATTGCAGCTCACAAGCTCTCTCCCCGTTCTCTTCCTTGTGTCTTCTTGGGACTTTCTGACAAACATAAAGGTTTTCGCTGTCTCTATCCAAGCACTGGTAAAATTTTTATTTCTCGCCATGTTACTTTTGTTGAACATGTTTTTCCTTACTCTTGTCTTTCTAAATTCTCTTCTTCTCATTCCTCTTCTATTTCAAACTTTCAAATGTTTCAAAATTTTCTTTCTAATCCTCCCCTGCTGGGTGAGAGTCCATCCACTATTGATGCAATCTCTGGCTTCTCCTTCGCACGCCCCTCTACTGACGTTGGTTCACATACGCCTGTTTCACCGCCTGAGCAGTTATCAGTTTTTCCTTCCATTGTGAATCATGATGCCCCACAGGTTAGTAATGAGAATGCTGCCGCTCCTGCTGGCCAAACTGAACTCCGGGTCTATACCAGACGACACACCAGCCGGCCTGCTGCTGCTTCACCTTCGTCTATTGATCTGGCACCTTCCACCTCTGATCATTCACCTTCCCCTCCGCCTGCTGCAGTTTCCTCTCCTTCTCCTTCTGCGCCTCCGTTGCCTGCCAGAACACACTCTATGCTCACTTGATCCATGGCTAAGGGTTCCGCTGCGTCTTCCTCCTTCCTCGCTTCTGCGCGTTACATTCTTCCTGTTGAGCCTACCTCTTTTCATGAAGCTTCTCAGGATGTAGGTTGGCGTGCTGCCATGGCTGAAGAATTTGATGCATTACTGACCAATGCTACTTGGGATCTTGTTCCTCCTCCCTCTTCTGTTAATCTTATTGGCTGCAAGTGGGTATATAAAGTGAAGCAGAAGGCGGATGGTTCTCTTGAGCGTCTCAAGGCTCGGCTTGTGGCTCAGGGTTACAAACAACAACAAGGTATTGATTTTGATGAGACCTTTTCTCCGGTTGTCAAGTCGACCACTATTCGTACTGTTCTTTCAGTGGCTTTCTCCTCTGGGTGGTCTCTTCGACAACTTGATGTAAAGAACGCCTTTCTTCATGGTACTCTCTCTGAAGAAGTTTATATGAAGCAACCGCCTGGCTTTGTGCATCCTTCTCTTCCTCATCACGTTTGTCGTCTCCGAAAAGCAATCTATGGTCTCAAACAGGCACCTCGGGCTTGGTTTCAGCGGTTTACTTCTTTTCTTTTTGAACTTGGTTTTGTTGGCAGTACTGCTGATCCCTCGATGTTTGTTTGTCATTCCTCTTCTGGCACTCTTATTCTTCTATTATATGTTGATGATATTATTGTCACCGGAAGCTCCTCCTCTCATTTAGAGGCACTTATTGTCACCTTACAACGAGAATTTGCTATGAAAGATCTCGGGCCGCTACATTATTTCTTGGGCATTGAGGTTAATCGTTCGTCTTCTGGTCTTCATTTGACTCAGCAGAAATATGCGCATCAACTACTTCAGCGCCATGGTTTTCTTGATAGTAAGCCCGTCTCTAGTCCTCTCTCTCCGACTTCTCGTCTCTCTTCTCATGAGGGGCGCCTTCTTGAGGATCCCTACATTTATCGTCAGATCGTTTGGTGCTCTCCAGTATCTCACATTCACGAGACCAGATATCTCGTATGCCGTCAACTCTGTTGCCCAGTATTTACATGCACCTCGTGAACCCCACATGCAAGCGGTCAAGCGCATTCTGCGTTATATTCGCGGGACGCTGTCTTATGGCATTCCTATCTCCCGCTGTATCAATCCTTCCCTCGTGGCATTCGCAGATGCTGATTGGGCTGGTTGTCCTGATACCCGTCGCTCTACTTCAGGGTATTGTATCTTTCTAGGGCCCAATCTTATCTCTTGGTCCGCTAAGAAACAACCCACTATTTCTCGTTCCAGTTTCTGAAGCGGAGTATCGTGCTGTGGCTTACGCGCTTGCTGAGACAGTATGGATCCGACGTTTACTTCGTGACCTTGGTGTGTTCTTATGGCGCTCCATCAGCATCTATTGTGATAATCTCAGCACGACTTATCTTGCGGCTAATCCTGTTCTCCATGCTCGAACGAAGCACATTGAGCTTGACCATCAGTTCTTGCGCGAAAAAGTCCAGTCTGGTGATTTAGAATTGGTTCACATCTCTTCTGATAAGCAACTTGCTGATATTTTCACAAAGCCTTTGTCACCTTCTCGGTTTGCGGCTATGCGGCTCAATCTTCGCATCCGGCCAGTGGATGCTTAGCTTGCGGGGGGATGTTACGATATATTTAGTATATGTTATGATATATTTAGTATCTTATGGTATATTAGGATACTGTATATTATTATCATATATAGAGTAGGATTATATGGTATGTAATCCTAGTTGTAGTATTACTATAGTAGGCAATGTTACTATAGTAGACCTATCTCTTGTACTATATATTCTCATCAATTCAACCCAAGAGGGTATGCTCTTTTGCCCTTCTTTCACTTATTTTACCCGCATATTTTCTGTTTGATTTTTTCTCTCTTTTATGATTGTATCAGCTTTTGCTGAGGAGACGGATTTACGATAAAAAATCCGATTTGACGCTTCCGTTGCGGAATCCCAACAACCAATATCGGATCAACAGCAATCGGTATCGGAGCAGGTTGCGGATTCTCAAAATCCGGTACCGGGGCGAGTACCGGATTCCCAACAGGATCATTGGCATTTTGCCACTTCTCAGAAGTTTTCTATCTCATTTTGTTCGCCCAGAACAACAGGAATAAGCATATGTAGCCCAATCCTAGCCGCACAGCAAGCATGCGCTAAGTGTCGCAAAAGAAAGTTTGACTCTTTTATCACTTAAAAGCTTCCCTTGACAAGTCCTACTATCTTTACCAACCCTTACTATTGCACTAGCCAACACCAGTAGATATGACAAGACACTTCCTTTGAGTACAATAGTTGAATCAGCATGAAAAAAACAAGTATGCCCCAAGAGATGCCACTCTACATCCAGTGGTACTGAAGCCAAAAACTAAATAAGATGAGCAAAGCTTCATATTGTAGTTCTCATTGAAACATTGAAGTCGAGAAAAATTTCAAGGCTGGTACCACTTGGCATGACAACCGGGAGAAAGATTAACAATGTATATGGAAAGAGAAGTGCTGCTACAATCAAAAAGAGTTGTGTAGTCATCAAAAAAAAGAAAACATAAACAAAAACAAAAAAAAGAAATAGTGATCTTAAATCATATTTTCCTTAATTAGGACTAATAGCTGTTGTGAGAACTTCGTCATTTGAAATGCTACATAGTCCAAAACACCTGCAATTCTTTTCAACAACAAACTATGATCACCACACATTTTTCAGGGGAATGCAAGCCATCAACAAAGTTTCAAACAGTGTAGAAGTTCACTCGCTTCTCACTAATAAATTACATGGAATCTAACTCCTTCAATTGCGCTACCTTGTTGACCAGTAAAGCCCAATCATGACCAAGTACATTTGATACTGCCAATTTTAAATCTTCGATAATTTCAGATAGACACAACTGATTCAGGAAAAACTAAAATCTACCGCCTTGTTTTGCATTGTCATCTTTTTTATTTTTTTCTTTTTTAAACAAGAGTTCTATATGAAAGTGTCTATTTGGACTTCTTTTCGAAATGACCCTATAAAATTTTCTAATTGATTAAATAATCCTAGAAAAAAAAATTAGGCAAACTAACCCTCTTTTTACCATGTAGGAGCCATGATGGAATTTTCTCTTAAAGGCGGTGAATCGTTCACCGTCTTCATGAATTTTCCATAAGAGTGGTAAATCATTCAACGTCTTTCCCTTAAATTTCTTTCTATTTTTTATATATAATTCTAACAACCACATAAAAATTTCAACAAATCACATATAATCTCAATAACCTAAAAAGACGTAATAATCTATTCATACGATTCTAACAATCAAAAAAAATTCTAATAATCCATACATAATCCTAACAACCTCACTTTTTTCTATTTCCTATATATAATCCTAACGACCATATAAAAATTTCAATAAATCAATACAATCTTAACAACCTAAAAAAAAATCATAACAAACAATCTTCAAGAAGGCGGTGAATGATTCACCTCTTTAGTAGGAAATTATGAAGACGGTGAATCGCTTTTAAAAGAAAACTCCACCGCCGCACTGACTTGGCAAAATGAGGGTTATTTTGCCAAATAATTTTTTAGTGGGTTCATTTAGCCAATTATAATATTTTTTTAGGATTATTTGGGAAAAAAAAATCCTGTATATTTGATAGCAAAAAACACAAACTCTTAACCTTTTCTTTTCTCTTGGCTGGGATACACTGGCCAACTATGATGAAAATAGGGAAGTCATGAAATTTGCGTTTGAAAAAAAAATAAAGAGAACAATGACAAGGCCTACAGTGTCCTCTAAAAAGAAAAAAAAAAAAAAAATCAAAGCAATGAGTTCATCAAGAATCAGCAGTAGGTAAAAGCAGTGGAATGGGCATCAGTAGTGGAGAGGATCTTGAGATCCATTACCAGCTCGCGGCGGTGCGCGGATCGCAAGTTCTGGGAGCGAGCGAAGGCGACGACGAGCCCGATTCCGAAGGCGACCCCAACAACCAAACCAAGGAAGAACGACATTGCTCGCCCACCACCTCTCTCTCTCTCTCTCTCTCTCTCTCACACACACACACACTCTCGCGGAACAAGGAAGAAGAGGCAGGAAGAAATTAATAAGGAAAAAAAAAAAGAGAAAAAAGAAAAAAGAGAAGAAGAAAAAACTGTCGTACTAAATAAATTAAGTAAAGTGGGAGAGAAACGGATGGGGCCTTCCCCAGCCAATGCCGACGAGAGTAGGATTGGATGAACTAATAATATATTATTAGTAAATAAGTACGAGTTTTAGTAATTGTAGGGTCTTTTTTGAGTTGACTACAAGAGGGCGTAGGAAAGCTAGAGAGAGAGAGAGAGAGGGCTAAACGCCCTTTTCACAAGTGCAAAGTGAGAGAAAGGATGAATGGGGAAGTGGGAGTGTCTTGCGCGATCTTGTAATGGAAGAAATTATTTTATGCATCCAGTGCACCGTAGGTACGAGGGATACGAATAGGTACGGACATCATATATGTACGTTTGAAGTTATGTTTGAACTTGTATTTTAAATTTTAGATTTTAATATAATATATTTTGTAAAATGGTAAAAGAAAATAGTTATTTCTATTTCAGATTTTCGGGTTTGGCTTTTGGTATTTTTGTCAGATTCGGGTTTAGATATGAATTTTTAAAATCTGTCCGGTTCGAATTCAAATTCGAATTTCGGATTCGGGTCTCAGATCTCGGATTTGAATTTCAGGTTTCGGTTCGGGTTAAAAAAAAAAAAAGCATCCTAACTCCGACTCGTTAACATCCCAATCAGTGCGGACGCAGGCGAGGGCGCGCGGGGCAGAGGCGAGGCGGGCCACCTCCGCCATTACCTCTCTCTTCGGAGAGGAAAAACAAAGAACGAGAGAAAAGAGAGAGAGAGAGAGAGAGAGAGAGAGAGAGAGAGGAATAAGAATATTTTGGTCAGTTTTCTGAAAATCCGGACTGAATCTGCAAAATTCAAAATGGTGGCCTACTTTTGCAAAATCTCAAAACTAGTGGATTTTTTATACAAATTGGCCAAATTTTATGGAGCTGATTTAAACTTTGGAGTATTTAGAAATAATTATTTAATTTTGAAAAAATTTGATGTTATTATCTGAATTTTCAAATTGTTTGTTTTTCCTTACTGAAAGTTTATATGCACCTGATGCATCTAGATACTTATACACCACATCTTAATTTTTTTTAAATACAACTCATATTTTAATTCAATCGCTTAATTTTTAACTAAATTTTTTTTAACTCATTCGGTGACGGACAAGGAAGAATCATATGAAATGGATGACAAATAAAAATACGGTCTATGTGTAGTACACTGAACTTCAGTGTGTCGTACCGAACTTCTACAAATCATAGAGTTCTGGTGGGAAAGTGGCATGAGAGGCTATGTGAGTGGCTTCGACCAAGTTTGGGGCTTGTACGAGTGTTTTCGGCGCAAATGAGGCGCAAAAACGGACTTCGAAAAGCCAAAACTACAAAACTTGTGAAGTCTGCAGTGGATTCTGTCACACCCCGGGCTAGTTTTAGAAGCCGAAATACGTGCCAAAATTTTTTTTTTGAAAGCCTAGCCCGCGCAACGTACAGACCCGCCACAAATACAGGGTCCACTGTACACACGGACAGAGCCTCCCCTGTATTTCCACGGCGTACACAACAAACAACAGGATCACAACCACCATTCATTCATCACAAAACCGCAACAACACAAGAAGATTCATACAGCTAACAGTTCTTAAACATGTATGAATCTAAGCAAGTCCTTAGGCGAAGGATGATGCGATGCACAAACAACAGATCATTCTAGAAAACTGCTCCTTACCCAAAAGCTTTATTTTGAAACCCTAACCTCAAACATTCAAGAATCATTTGAAAACTATTCTTCACACGAGAACTCTCTTTTGAAATCCCAAAAGTCGATCGATCGAAAATTCATTTGAAAACTGCTTCCCACACGGAAACCTTTGTTTGAAAACGCTACCACGAGGGGTAAAAATCTAAGATGTGCGATATAAAGCAACAATGATAGATCTAAAGCATCAAAATCCAAAGAGTCTAAGCATGCAATCCACACATGACTACTAAACCAAATCCATAATATCTAAGCATGCAAGAAAGCACATCCAAAATATAACTGTACCAAAACCATAGCATGCTAGACAAAACAATCACAGTGTAACTGAACCACATCCATAACTAACTGATAAAGGATAAGGGTGATAACCAAATCTGGAGAAGGAAGCCTCACAGGTCGGGACCTCTAGTACCACTAACTAGGCGTGCCTCGCTGCGTCCCGACTCTTACCACCCTACTCACCTGAAAACAACAACGAGGGCGGGGGTGAGAACATGTAAACATGTCTCCCCTCCCAGTGGGTACCGCAAGCCGACGAAGGCGAGGTGTACACACCGGCACGAGGATCAACAAATAGATAGATAAGGTAAACAGTAGCACAAGTAAGTATGAGACTGACATACAACTGAACAACTATGCTACTGTAAGCAACTAGTATATGCATCAATGGAGATAACCACAAAGTAAACCCAATCCATAGCCACCGGAACGTATCCCTGGCACTGTCACACTGCTCATCTCTCGGCACATAAACCTTCTGAACGCACTGCATCAAGGCTCACGGGTCGGTCCCGTACCCGACCCTTTTTCGAAAAAGAACACCCCTAGGTGGTGGATCAGACCGCTGGTGTACGTGAAGTGCTAGAAGAGCTGTGATGATCGATGCGAATGCTCAATCCACAGAACGGCAACGAGCCGTGAAGCAACTGATAAACCACAACGAGGATCGCTCGGAACAACAGGCGATCACTACCGACCAACTAGGTCGTCTCAATAATCATGCAAACCACAACTACTCTACTATCTAAGCACACATAAGTAGAGTCATCGGGAGTCAAGTGAACTAATAACTGAAATGCAAGAGAAGAGATAGAAAGGTATCACCGTAGTCCACTGAACCGACTCCGGATCGAAGTACCCTCCTGTCGAAACGCTAGAGCCTAACACCGACGGCTCTCGGGAACCACGACAGGACCTACGAAAGACTCACAAGGTCATGGTCCACCAAGTCGACACAAAACACAAGGCGTTCACATCCCGAAACCGACGGATCGCCCGAAAAACCCACCGAGATGATCCCGAAACCACACTAAGCTCCACAGGGGTATCAACAAGTAAACCAGGTCCTCCGCTGTCCCCAAACACACCAAAACAAGGTGACAGGACAGCGAGCACAAGCTCGGGTGCCACGAACACAAACGCACCCGAAACGGCTTCCCGGGTTCCCAAAAAGTGCCGATTTGACACCGGAACCCTTCGTCACTCATCCGCTGTCCTCGGAACTTTGGGACAGCGATGAGGAACAGCCAACGAGGCCAAATGACGAAGCCAAGTGGCTCGCGAAATCAGCAAGTGAATCGCACGACTAAAAACACGCGTTTCGCCGACTATTTCATCGAAAAACGCACCGAAAATAAATCTGGATCTCCGCGAAGGGTGAAGGGGTTGGACAACAAGTCAACATGGTCTCAAGGGTCATGCCCTTGCTGCCCGCAGCGTCGCAACACTGCCACAATCATCTAAGTCCCAAAACAAGCAACAATTACAAACATAACAAGCATAATTTAGGCCGTTCGAGCAATCCGTACGTCCGCACGATCTTCCGCAAGCACCAGTGGATAGGTAACGACGTAACGAAGGCCGTGCTCACAGCCCCACTGCGACAGGACCAGTCGCAAGCACAGGAAACCCATAAAAACAGTGCTCACATGCGATAAAATTGCTCGACAAAGGCCGAACAGCGAAACGGCCCATCCAAACAGCAAAGTAGGGTGAGCATGATGATCAGTGTGTCGCCGCGATCATCGTGCTCACCTTCCCGAGCTTCAGGGGGCAACAGTAAGCTCAAACACAAGCATGCGGCCCAAAATAAGCTAAAAACACACCCTGGCCGGAGCAACCAGCTCCGGCCGGCGGCCGGCTGACATGCACGGCGCACGGCGGCCAGGGTCGGATGCGGGGGTAGTGAGGAAGAGGATGCTCACCTCAGCCGACGGCAGGAAGTGGCGGCGGCGGCGCGGGGAGAGTGCTCACTCTCGGGTTGGCTAGGGCACGGCGGCGCGGCAACGGACGGCGGCGCCGGCGGTCGGGACGGCGAGCACCAGCAAGAGGGGACCGTCGGACGTCGGAAAGCCGGTGACCGCGACAAAGAAAACCGGCGGCGGCGCGTGCTCAGCCACGGTTGCCCTAGCTGCCCAGTCTGAGCCCGCGGCGGCTGCGGCGGCGCTCCGGCGGCACGGCGGCGGCCGGGGAGGAAGGCGACGACGCCGGAGGTCCAAAGAGTGGCGGCGCGCACCCTCCAAGGCAGCGGGAGGCGGCGGCGGCTCGGGTCCAGAAGCCTCGGCCCGTAGCTGCCCTAGTAGCAGTTGCAGCAGCTCGGCGGCGGCTCCTGGCCGCGGGGCTGGTCGCCGACGGTCGTTCCACCTCAGGGGAGCTCAGGCGTGGGTTCCCCCCGGGGTGCACACCGCAGGGAAGGAGAAGAAGAAGAAGAATAAGAAGAAGAAGAAAATGGAGAGAGGAAGATGGCCGGGGTTTGCGCCGGACAGGGGTGGTCGGCGGCGGTCGGCGGCGCACAGGGAGGTGGCAGGGAAGCTGAGGGAGAGAATGGCACTCTGCTGGGGGCTGAGGGAGGAGAGAAGAAGTGAGATCTCACTCTCTCTCCACACACACACACACACACACAACACATACTAATACACATGCACAAAATGCTAAAAAACCCTTCAAACACAGGAAATATCCCCTGGGTCCCTCACAGCAAGCACAAAATGCCCAGACACCTCTCCACAAGCAATCTCACGCAAAACGGTGCGTGAAACAGGGTCCAGATCGCGAAACAACAAAATATACAATTCGACCTCTCAACGAAGAACATGCAATATCTTTCGATCCTTCCGTCGCATGTCGAAACGGATCACGCCATCGCGTTCAGCACTGCCGAGACATCGAATCTACCATTTTGGATTGTCAGAAACAGACTCCGGATTGCGCCGTTAAGCCGTTCTCTCTCCGCAACAAAAACTTAAAACAATAAAATACACAAAAATACACAACATATACATATATATATACACTTATACATATATATTTACGTATACAGATACCAAAAACAGAGTAAAGGGAGAGAACACAAAATTCAAATTCAAAATTTAAAAATTCAAATTCTCACATCACTCCCACCAAACAAGAAGTTTCGTCCCCGAAACTTACTCACACACCATCCGCAAACAACTGCGGATGCCTCTCTTGCAAAGCAGACTCCAGCTCCCAAGTAGCCTCGCGCTCCTCTTGATTCGTCCACTGAACCCTCACATACAGAAAGCTCTGGTTCCTCAACTGCTTCACCTTGCGAGCCAAAAACCTCAAAGGCACCTCATCATAGCAGAGAACCTCCCTCAGCCGAACCGTCGTCGGGCTGATCACGTGAGAAGGGTCGGGGATGCACTTCCGAAGCATGGATACAAGTAAGACAAAGTGCGCCCGAGCGCGACAAGGAGGAAGAGCTAACCGATAAGCCACTGGACCCACACGCTCAAGGATCACGAACGGTCCCACGAAATGCGGACAAGATTGCTCCGCAACCCGAACCGCTTGATTCCTCGAGACGGCGACACCCTGAGCAGCACATGCTCACCGACTTGAAACACTAGGTCCCGTCGTCGCCGGTCCGCGTGGCTTTTCCGCCGGCTCAGCACAGTCAGCAACCGCAGCCTCGCACTACGAATCCTGGCCTCTGCGTCCTCCAACAAGTCAGGCTCGATCACTCGACGCTCATTCACGTCATCCCAACAGATCGATGATCGACAACGACGTCCATACAAGGCCTCGTACGGTGCCATCCCAATGCTCGCCCAGAAGCTGTTGTTGTAGGCGAACTCCACCAAGGAAAGGTACTTGAACCAACCCTCTCCAAAACAAAAATGCATGCCCGGAGCATATCCTCGAGAGTCTGAAAGACTCGCTCCGACTGCCCATCACTCTGAGGGTGGTAAGCTGAGTTGAAGTCGAGCCTCGTCCCCAGTGCCTGCTGCAAGCTCCTCCAGAACTGGGAAACGAAGCGAGAATCCCGATCAGAACGATCGACACTGGCACTCCAAGCAGCCTGACGATCTCATCCAAGTAGAGCTGTGCCAGTCGATCCCGAGACCAAGTCGTGTGTACCGGTAGGAAGTGAGCTGCTTTCGTCAATCGGTCCACAAAACCCAGATCGCAACATGACCTCGCTGAGAACGAGGCAACTCGGTGACGAAATCCATGGTGATCTGCTCCCACTTCCCTATAGGTACAGGCAACCGTTGAACTTCCCGGCTGGTCGCTGATGCTCAGCCTTCACCTGCTGACAAACCAGTCACTGTGCCACATGCTGAGCTACATCCATCGTCATGCCAGGCCGCCAGAAACTCTGCTTCAGGTCGCGGTACATCTTCGTCCCACCAGGATGAACGGTTTACGGCGACCGGTGTGCCTCAGTCAAAATATCTTGCCTCAAATCCCGATCACTGGACACACACCTCCGTCCTCGAAAGCGAAGGAAACCATCAGCATGTAACATGAAGTCACCATCTCTGCCCTGCTCGGCCTCTGCTCGCACTCTCTGCAAGTGCGGATCCATCAGCTGCCCACCGAAAATCCGCTCAAACAAGGTGGGCTGCACCACCAAAGTCAACAACTGTGCGGTAGCTCCATGAGGTAAAGTCTCCAACTCTAGTCGAGGAAACTCCTCCACCAATCGCTCCTGGTCGGTGATCATGAGAGACAGCTCCGCCGAAGGCTGCTTCTGGCTAAAGGCGTCCGCCACGACGTTCGCCTTGCCCGGATGAAACGGGATGGAGATGTCGTAATCCTTCAAAAGCTCAAGCCACCGTCTCTGTCTGAGGTTCAGCTCCCTGAAGAGGTACTTCAGACTCTAATGATCCGTGAACATCTCACAAAGCGCTCCGTACAGGTAGTGTCTCCAAAGCTTGAGAGCGAACACCATTGCTGCTAGCTCGAGATCGTGCGCCGGATAGTTCTTCTCGTAGTCCATCAGCTGGCGCGAAGTATACGTGATGACCTTCTCTTGCTGCATGAGCACGCACCCCAATTCTATCCGAGACGCATCGCAGTAGACCACAAAAATCTCACCAGGCTGCGGTAATGCTAAGATAGGGGCACAAGTCAAACTGTCCTTCAGCTCCTAGAAGCTCAACTGACAAGCGGGAGTCCACAGAAACTTCTCGCCCTTCCTCGACAGCTTGCTCAAAGGGGCGGCGATCTTTGAGAAACTCACAACAAAACGCCGGTAAAAACTCGCCAAGCTGAGGAAGCTCCTAATCTCCGTCACAGAAGTCGGGACAGGCCAATCCACCACAGAGTCCACCTTCCTTGGGTCCACCGCAAAACCAAACTGTGTCACGATGTGACCCAAGAAGGAAACTTCTCGAAGCCAAAACTCACAGTTCTTGAGCTTAGCATAAGACTTATGCTCTCGAAGCGTCAGGAGGACTCGCCGAAGGTGATCCTCAAGCTCCACGTCGCTCCTCGAATAGATCAGTATGTCGTCAAAGAAGACCACGACAAATTGATCCAAGAACTGCCGAAAACCCTGTTCATCAAATCCATAAAAGCTGCCAGGGCGTTCGTCAAACCGAACGGCATAACCGTGAACTCGTAATGCCCGAAACGAGTCCGGAAGACCGTCATGCCACTCCCTCGGCCTTGATCTTCAGCTAAAGATAACCTGGCTGCAGAACAAGCTTCGAGAAAACCGAGGCTCCCTAGAGCCGGTCGAAGAGATCGTCGATCCGCGGTAGAGGTTACTTGATCTTCACCGTCATCTCGTTAAGCTCGAACTCACAATCAAACCAACGTAAAACCTTGCAAGTCCATCACTCTGGTGTACAGGGTTGCCAATCGCAACAAACGATAAAATCACCAGTGATGCCAAACACCTGTTTTCAAGTGATCGAACACGCGCTCCAAACCAAGACTGCACGAAAGTCGCGACGAAAACCTTGTACGCAAACACATGCACAGAGACCTCGGAGCCAACAACCAGGCTCCCGTCATCCGATCACCAAGGCACCAAAACTCCTCGCAAAAATAGAGATCTCCTCACAAAACAAAACTTTTCAGCTGTGAAGGCACAGCTACAGAGCTAAAAGCAACCAGACTCAACCGGAGTCAAACCATCCGCAGTGATGGCAAATCAACTGCGCAAAACCACCCAAGGATTAGCTCAAGGCTCACTACGTGATCAGGGATGACCACCACACAGCTTTCCTACAAGACGACGTAGAGATTGTCTCGCAAGAGAAAGCACAGACCCAATCCTGAAAGTCCCAAAAGGGATTGGGTATTCCGTCCTAACTTTTGACACTACGTTGTCTGCAGCTAACGTACTTATCAAAAGAAAGCGGAATATCCTACGATCAAACGCCAACAACCAGTTGGCAACACCACAAAAGTACCAGGCCAACGAAACTCATAAACTGGACCAACATCCATGAAAGAATCATCGCCTTCTGCACCAAGGCCCTAGCCAGGGTCTGGGTCCGAAGGGGTACAGGAAGCGGACTCGACTCCAGGTCATACTTGCAAACGAAAGAACGCGAAGTAAGAAATGCAATGCACCGGTATCAAACAGCGTCCTAGCACGAGAGCCGAAAAAGAGGTAATACCTGCATCCACGGCGTCTCCATCGGTGTCTCCCGAAGCCAGGGGTGTCCCCAAGGTACAGTGACGTCGTAGATGTCCTTTCTGGCCACAAAGAAAATAGTGGTCACGACGCTGGGGGCAGCCATGCGGTCTGTTACGGATTTTATATTGGCATATTTCGTGAAGTGAGTCGGAGTCTTGAAGGTTCAAAGAAGAAAATACGAAGTTTGAAGACTCGCAGACTCAATGTATGAATTCACGATGCTTGGTAAGTTTAAATAATCTTGATGATGATTTATGAATATTTACAAGTGTTTTGAAGACATTAGAATAGGTTTTTAATGATTTATAAACGACTGGGAAAAATTCATGCTACGGGGTCCGAACCCTGGGAGCTGCGTTCCGGAACCCGTAAGCCTGTCAGGCTGTTTCGTAAACCGGGTCCGGACCCTGATGGCTGCGGTCCGGACAATGAAAAGCTGAAACGTTTTAGAGTCCGGACCCTGCAATCCAAGGTCCGGACCCCGACCCGTCGCGAATTTTTGGAAAGTTATTTTTTCAATCCTACTCTGATTTTAATGTCTCCCAAACCTAAAAATAAGATGGTAGATTTCTTAAAATTATTTTTGCAATCCTTATTTGATTCCAAATCGTTTTAAAATCTGTTTTCAATCCTAGTCGAAATTGGATTGTTTCCAAACCTTTCTAAAAAACAGTTTTTAATCCTAATCTATTTCGGATTGCTTCTAGACCTATAAATAAGATGTGGGGGTGTCTCTAAAACGTGGTTAAGCATAGATTATCTTTTAGAAACCCTAGAAGCTTGTAGGTAACCGTTTTCCTTATCTTCTACATCAAGCTTCTCTCAAATTGATTCATGGTGCCCTAATTTCTAATATTCTTTTAGAATCAATTTGAGAATTGCTTAGAGACTATTCCCACAGATCTTCAATGATATTCTAAGCAATAAACCATCATCATTTTTATTGTTCTTGCTCCGGATGGAGTGCGCTCGTGGATTCGAGTGAGCGTCGTGGATTCGACGTGTTGAAGGCTTTGTGGATTCGAAGTTGGGCGTCTCGTGGATTCGAGGCGTGGCGTTCGTGGATTCGAACGTGGGGCGTGGACAACCCGTTGGTACGCTTGATCCGCTGAAGAGAAGGGAGAGGTTAAGTCCGTGGAGTCGGTAATCACCTTGTAATTCTTTACTCTTAGTGGATTGTTTTTTCGCGTGTTGGTCCCGTGGGTTTTTCTCCAAGGTGGAGTTTCCCACGTAAATCTCGGTGTGCTGATTTTATTTTTCGCATTACTTTATCGCATTGAGATTTGTGATTTTTGTTTATACACCTATTCACCCCCCTCTAGGTGATTGATATACTCTAGATAGATCCTAGGGAACCCCGTAACTAACAATTGGTATCAGAGCGGGATCTAGGCTTTATCTTTCATAATGGGTGAAGGAGGTAACATATTTAGGCCACCGTTATTTGATGGAACCAATTACGCCTATTGGAAAGTCCGGATGAGAGCTTTCCTCATCGCAATTGATGAGCGAGTATGGCTGTCACGCCCCATCGGGCCTTTAACACCAACTAGGTGGAAAGTATAACCGCACGGGCGCATGCCCCAGACCCGCCGAACGGATAGAACCTCTTCTACCCGTCCAAGGCGTCACAACACAAGCTTATCCACGAGGTTCCAACTAGGAACGGAGTACAAGAGTTGCACAAGGAAAGCATCAACATAAAGAAGTTCTACTTCTATTACATCATTGCACATTTATACATGCCCAAATTTTTTCTTTTCATTCCATACACCATGTTCCAAAACTATGGAATACAATTATTTCATACATGTAATGGAAATCCTCTATACTATCAAAGTCCAAGACTAGGGGTACAACTCTATGTATCACCAAAATGAAAGGGCCGCTATCTAGAGAGCTAAACCCTTGCCTCGCTCCGCCGCCTCACTCGCGGAAGGACCTAAAAAACGTGGGGTGAGAACTATAAACATAGTTCCCAGTGGGTAAGGCCATCCAAGAGAAGCTCGACCCACCAGGTCCAAAGAAACACCATACGCATAAGTTAGATCCCAAATAACTATGCAACAATTATTTACATGCTTGTAAATAAATATAAAGGATGCAACCAAATGAAATATAACTTATCATTCTCTTCTAGGTTCATTCTATATTTCACATTGACTAAGTTCAATTACTTGTCATTTACTTTTGGTTTCGGAATCGCCGTCTCACCATAAGGGTTCCAACATTCAAGGAGTGAACTCGTCACCTCCTAGTTCGAGTAGCGAACTCGTCGCATACTCGGGATAGCAAAATCATCGCATACCCCATCTCAACACCGCCATCACATGGCATGGGTAGCGAACTTGTCGCATACCCGGGATAGCAACCTCGTCGCACATCCCATCTCGACACCGCCAACTCATGGCGTGGTAGCGAAATCGTCGCATACCCGGGATAGCAAAATCGTCGCACATCCCGTGTCAACACCGCCAACTCATGGCATGGTAGCGAAATCGTCGACTACCCGGGATAGCAAAATCGTCGCACATCCCGTTTCAACACCGCCAACTCATGGCATGGTAGCGAAATCGTCGACTACCTGGGATGGCAAAATCGACGCACATCCCGTTGTTCACATTTTCTTCACTTGCCAACCTAAGTCTCATGACCTTAGGTTCAAGTCACTAAGTCTCATGTTCAATAACACTAGGTTTACTCTCTCATTATCAACCTAGGTTGCATGACTCTAGGTTCCAATCTCATGTCCAACCTATGTTTAATGACACTAGGTTTCATTCTCACATGTTCCAACCTATGTTCAATAACACTAGGTTCTATTCTCACATGTTCCAACCTATGTTCAATAACACTAGGTTCTATTCTCACATGTTCCAACCTATGTTCAATAACACTAGGTTCTATTCTCACATGTTCCAACCTATGTTCAATGATACTAGGTTCTATTCTCACATGTTCCAACCTATGTTCAATGACACTAGGTTTAATCATACATGCAACCATACAACAAGTATAAATAATTGAATTATACTTGAATTCTATATCATGCAATAGGAGCTCATTGCTCTACCTATCATGATTTTACCTTTGCCAACATGCAAATTCTAGGGTTCACAACACATGCATACCATTTTATCTTTAAATGGATAATTACCCTAGACATGGAAGTGACCTAATCACTTCGGTAAACACAAACCCACCTTAAGAGCTTCCAAATTCTTGTATTCTTCAACCCCTAAGTGTCCAAGCCTTGAGTTCTTGCTTCAACCCAAGCTTCTACAAGAAAACGGTTCGTTACTCGTTACGAACCCATAATTCAACTCAATACACGAAATCAAATGTTCTAACATGATTTCCAATGCCTCAATTGTAATTCCCGAAGGTCCAAATATTTTTAGAACCTCCCAAGGCAAAAACCCTCATTTAACCTAGGTTTCACATGCATGCATGTAGAACCTCAAAATTTCTTGGCCAATCTCCACATTTTGTGTTTTAGATTGCCTAGGGTTCCCAAAAATCTCATTTCAAAGGATTAAATCCAATGTTTGAACCCAAAACATGAGGAACTAACCTTAATCACGAGTCCCCCAAGCTTCTTCTTGCACCAAGAAGCCTCTTTTCTCCTTTGGAAGCTATTTCCAAGATCAATCCACCCTTTTCTCCAAGTTTTGGAGAGATCTCTAGAGAGAGAAAGTGAAGGAGATGGAGAGAAGAAGTGGAGGAGGAAGATGACTGAGAAAGGGGGGTGTTCCCTGCCTTTCTAACACTCCCTCGAGTGTGAAAAGACCAATTTGCCCCTCTCCACAATTAACACCTTCAACCAGCCAAAATTGGAATTTCGTAACACTGTATACCGGTATGTGCATTGCATACCGGTATACGGGTGCTAGTTCCGGTATACCCCGGAGGATTCCGCAGAACCCGAGAGCTGGGTTTTCGGTTTCAGCCTCCGCATTCCGGTATACCACATCACATACCGGTACTAATCACTTCAGTACCAGTATGGAGATCCACATACCGGAATCCACTGCAGACTTCACAAGTTCAGCAGTTTTAACTTTTCGAAGTCCGTTTTCGCGCCTCATTTGCGCCGAAAACACTTCGCACAAGTCCCAAACTTGGCCGAAGCCTCACATATAGCCTCACATGCTATTTTTCCACCGGAACTCCACAATTTGTAGAAGTTCGGTACGACGCACTGAAATTCAGTGTACTACATTCCTCCCCCTTTAAAGAGAGTTTCGGCCGCGAAACTAAATCATACCTCAGCTGGACTCAGCGAAGAGGTAAGGAAACCGCTCCTTCATCGAGCTTTCCAATTCCCACGTAGCTTCGCGCTCACCGTGATTCGTCCACTGTACCTTTACATAAGGAATTTCACGGTTCCTCAAATTTTTCACCTCGCGATCCATGATACACAAGGGAAACTCCTCATAAGTCATATCCTCATGAAGCTCCATAGGCACATACTCGAGGACGTGCGCCGGATCATACATGTACTTGCGGAGCGTCGATACATGGAACACATTGTGTATCCCCGCAAGTTTTGGCGGCAAGGCTAGCCGATATGCCACGGATCCAACACGCTCCAAAACTTCATAAGGTCCAATGTAACGGGGACTCAACTTACCCCGAACACCAAATCTCTTCACCCCTCTCATGGGTGATACTTTCAAGAAGACGCGGTCTCCTACCGCGAATTCTAAATCTCGTCGACGTCGATCCGCATAACTCTTTTGTCTGAATTTCGCCATCGATAAGCGTTCTCATGCCAAGCGGACCTTTTCTTCCACTTCATGCAACACATCCGGTCCTAAGACCCTCCTCTCGCCGACTTCGCTCCAATGAATAGGAGAGCGGCATTTTCTTCCATACAAGGCCTCAAACGGTGTCATACCGATGCTAGATTGATAGCTATTATTGTAAGCAAATTCAGCCATCGGCAAATGAGTAGGCCATGCACCCTTGAAGTCCAACACACACGCTCGCAGCTTATCCTCCAAAATCTGAATTGTCCTTTCTGATTCACCGTCAGTTTGAGGATGAAATGCTGAACTGAAATCGAGCCGTGTACCCAAAGCTTCTTGCAAGCTTTTCCAAAAATGTGATGTGAACCGGGGATCTCGATCTGAAACTATCGAGGTCGGGACCCCGTGCAATCGCATAATCTCGTCCAGGTAGACTTGTGCTAACTTGTCTCTCGACCAAGTGGTGTGGATTGGCAAAAAGTGTGCCGACATTGACAAACGATCCACCACCACCCAAATCGCGTCGTGGCCACCTTGCGATCGAGGTAAACCCACAACGAAGTCCATTGCGATATTCTCCCACTTCCAAACTGGAATGGGCAATCCTTGCAATTTTCCCGCCGGAAAGCGACGCTCGGCCTTCACCTGTTGGCATACTAAGCATTGTGCCACAAAGCGTCCAACATCAAGTTTCATCCCCGGCCATCAATAATGTAATTTAAGATCCTTGTACATTTTGGTGCCGCCCGGGTAAATCGCATAGGGAGAAGTGTGAGCTTCTTTCAAGATCTCCCCACGAATATCCTCGACTTTTTGCACGCACAATCGATTTCGAAATCGAATGGCGCCCTTCGAGTCCACATGAAAATCACCGGCGCGCCCACTCTCGATAGCACTCCTCATCTTTTGGAGTTCCGGATCACCGGATTACTTTTCTTTTATTTGCTCCAACAAAGTTGGCCAAATCTTGAGATTCATAAGTCTAGCGGGAACGCCCGGGGCCACGACTTCCAAGTCAAACCGGCCCATTTCCTTGATTAACGGCATTTGCCCCGTCATCTCAATTGCGAAGTTCTCCACGGATTTTCTACTGAGCGCATCGGCCACCACATTGGCTCTACCGGGGTGGTACAAAATGGTTAAGTCGTAATCCTTTATCAACTCCAACCATCTCCGCTGCCTCAAATTCAACTCCTTTTGAGTGAATAAGTACTTTAAGCTTTTATGATCCGTGTACACCTCACAATGTTCCCCGTACAAGTAGTGTCTCAACAACTTAAGTGCGAAGACCACTGCTGCAAGCTCTAGGTCGTGGGTGGGGTAATTCTGCTCATAGCTCTTCAGCTGTCGTGAGGCATATGCTATTACTTGTCCTCTTTGCATAAGCACACACCCAAGACCACGCCGTGATGCATCACTATACACCACAAAGCTCTCCCCCGCAATCGGCAAGGCGAGAACCGGAGCCGAAGTCAACCTTTCCTTTAGCTCCTTAAAGCTTTGGTCGCATTCCTCGCTCCAAACATATTTGGCTCCCTTGCGGGTAAGACGCGTTAGTGGACCGGAGATTTTTGAAAATCCCTCCACGAACCGCCGATAGTACCCCGCTAGACCCAGAAAGCTTCGTACTTCCGTGACATTGGTCGGACGAGGCCAATCCTTGATTGCCTCAACTTTCATAGAGTCCACCGATACTCCTTCCGCGGAGATCACATGACCCAAGAAAGCGACCTCACGAATCCAAATTTTGCACTTTTTCATCTTGGCGAACAACTTGTTCTCTCGAAGAACTTGAAGCACAATCCTTAGGTGCTCTTTATGTTCCTCTTCACTCCGAGAGTAGACAAGAATATCATCTATGAACACAATCACAAATTGATCCAATAGTGGTTTGAACACACGGTTCATTAAATCCATGAACGCCGCCGGAGCATTGGTAAGCCCGAAAGGCATAACCGTGAATTCATAGTG
The DNA here is from genome assembly GCA_016920855.1 of Puya raimondii. Lineage (NCBI taxonomy): Eukaryota > Viridiplantae > Streptophyta > Magnoliopsida > Poales > Bromeliaceae > Puya > Puya raimondii. The sequence continues at coordinate 26,184,736 of JABWPP010000048.1, forward strand.
TCCATACCGCGTCCTAAATGCGGTCTTATGCACATCCTCTGGTTTGATCTTCAATTGGTGATAACCGGATTGCAAATCAATCTTTGAATACACCCGAGACCCTTGCAACTGATCGAACAAGTCATCAATTCGGGGTAACGGGTACTTATTCTTGAGGTCACTTTATTCAACTCGCGGTAATATACACATAACCGCAGCGAACCGTCCTTTTTCCGCACAAATAGAACAGGGGCTCCCCAAGGTGACACACTTAGCTTTACAAAACTCTTGTCCATCAAATCTTGCAATTGTGCTTTCAATTCCTTCAGTTCCACGGGTGCCATCCTGTATGGGGCCTTAGAGATCGGCGTCGTATCCGGGAGCAAATCAATCACAAATTCTATTTCCCGGTCCGGTGGCATTCCGGGCAACTCCGTCGAAAATACATCCGGGAACTCTTGGACTATAGGAATGTCCTCGAGCCCCAACACTTCTTTTCGGTCATCCACTAACGTCGCCAAGTAGGCAATGCAACCACTAGCAATAAGCTTCCTTGCTTGCGACGTGGACACCATTGACGCGAAGAGCGAACTCTTGCAACCACGGTACACAAACTCTTTGTGCCCGGGTTCTCTAAACCTCACTATCCGGCTCCCACAATCAATAGTAGCGTGATATTTCGAGAGCCAATCCATTCCTAAGATTAAGTCATACTCATTCATCCGACTTAACACCAGCAAATCAGCTGGCATGATCCAGTTTTCAACCCTCACTTGACAGTTTACACACGCGTGATGTACGCAAAAGGTGTGTTCAGGTACTTGTATAGTTCTTGCATGTGTGGCATCTACAATTTCTATTCCGTGTGCAATAGCAAATGATCGAGCAATGAATGAATGCGATGCACCAGTATCAAACAAAGCTCTACATCGAATGCCTTTAATTAACACAATACCTGCCACGACATCATCCTGGGCAGAAGGCTCCTCCACCTGTGAGGCGAATACCCGTTCACTGGGTGCTGGCCGCTGGCCCTCCACTGGTCTCGGCGGCTGAGTACGGCCTACCGACATCGCCGCGGGTGGGATGCCCGCAAGCTGTCTCGACGGTGCAAACGCCGATGCCGACGACGGTGCTCGGCCATCATCCATCGGGCAATTGTATCGCATATGTCCCGGCTGTCCGTATTTGTAGCACCGGCCCTCACGATAATCACATTGTTGAGGGTTGTGGGGGCCGCTACAAATCGGGCACTGAGTCGAGGACCGGTTCCGTCGGGACCCTCGCGATTGGTTTTGCGACTGTGAGTGCTTCGGGGGCCGCTTAGAGCTAGACTGCCCACCCGAGCCCCGCCGGTCGCTTCTTTCCCTTTTCTTTTTCTTTTTCTTTTTCTCTCTCCCACGACTCGCGCTCCTCGCGCGCACATGCATTCCCATGCTCCACCCAAAGAGCACGGTCCAAGACCTACGCAAAGGTCTGTAGCTTAAGGGCGTGCACCGCCCGAAAGATCTCCGGTCGAAGTCCGCACACAAAACAGTCGACCTTGTCCAACTCTCCATGGACAACGTGCGGTACGCAATTAATAATGTACGAGAACTCCCTCTCGTACTCGCGCACGGTGCGGTTCCCTTGCTTCAACTTTCGGAACCTTTCTTGAAGTTTTCTTTTCTCGCTGTCGGGGAAGTAGGCAGCGAACACCATACCCCGAAATTCCTCCCACGTCGGTGGCGGAAGGCTAGGGAGTCGATCACGCCGGACTCCCTTCCACCACACCTTCGTCGATCGCTCTAAACAATGAGCGGCGAGGTGCACTTTGTCCCTCTCCAAGGTATACAGATCCTCGAAGAGTGTCTCCATGGCATCGATCCATGTCTCTACGTCCCATGGATCCACGTTCTCCCCGCTGAAGATAGGCGGGTTGAACTTCTTGAACCTCATGAGAGCCGCAAGTGCGCGCTCTCGCTCCGCATCCTCCATCTCGGAGTCGGGCATAGGAGTACTCGACCCACCGGCTACAATCGGTGATGCCGGTGGCGCCACAGCCGGCGCCGGTGTCACCTCCTCGGCCGGTGCCGAAGCAGAGGCCGGAGGTACTCCCGTTCTCTCCTCCCTAACCGCAGCCGCTTGTTGCGCCATCTTGTCTTGGAGCTTTTTAATTTGCTCCTCCTGTCGCTGCATGGCTTCGGCCTGTCGCTGAACCACGCCCATCAACTCGGTCAACTTATTAAGAAGACCCGAGTTCTCACCCTCCCCGAGTTGTTCGGGAGCCGCGCTCGATTCTCCGAGCCCAGCCCTCGTAGGAGGCCGTCCACGTACCATTATCTCCTGAAAACACAACGACTTTGGTCATTTCATGACATTCAAAGTCATTCACAACATAACGTTTCACGAAAAATAACGTGAACCCAATCTAGGCGAAAGTCACACAAGGGTCCTTATTCTCTTCACTTGGTTTCATGTTGTCGGCCGCCAACACGAACACACTTGGCGAAGAATAAGACACACCTCGAATCTACCTCTATTTCCAACTAGAGCAATAAGGACATAACCCAATCTCTTATCTTTCGCCACATCAAAGATCTCGTCACTCACGAGCCTACACTCCTAGGGTCTTTTTCATCCTAGGGTTTTCTTAGGTCCATCTAGACCGTTTCTATGCTTTGATACCACCTCAGTCTGTCACACCCCGTCGGGCCTTTAACACCAACTAGGTGGAAAGGATAACCGCACGGGCGCATGCCCCAGACCCGCCGAACGGATAGAACCTCTTCTACCCGTCCAAGGCGTCACAACACAAGCTTATCCACGAGGTTCCAACTAGGAACGGAGTACAAGAGTTGCACAAGGAAAGCATCAACATAAAGAAGTTCTACTTCTATTACATCACATTGCAAATTTATACATGCCTAAATTTTTTCTTTTCATTCCATACACCATGTTCCAAAACTATGGAATACATAAGTTTCATACATGTAATGAAAATCCCCTATACTATCAAAGTCTAAGACTAGGGGTACAACTCTATGTATCACCAAAATGAAAGGGCCGCTATCTAGAGAGCTAAACCCTTACCTCGCTCCGCCGCCTCACTCGCGGAAGGACCTGAAAAATGTGGGGTGAGAACTATAAATATAGTTCCCAGTGGGTAAGGCCACCCAAGAGAGAAGCTCGACCCACCAGGTCCAAAAAAACACCATACGCATAAGTTAGATCACAAATAACTATGCAACAATTATTTACATGCTTGTAAATAAACATAAAGGATGCAACCAAATGAAATATAACTTATCATTCTCTCCTAGATTCATCCTATATTTCACATTGACTAAGTTCAATTACTTGTCATTTACTTATGGTTTCGGAATCGCCGTCTCACCATAAGGGTTCCAACATTCAAGGAGTGAACTCGTCACCTCCTAGTTCGAGTAGCGAACTCGTCGCATACTCGGGATAGCAAAATCGTCGCATACCCCATCTCAACACCGCCATCACATGGCATGGGTAGCGAACTCGTCGCATATCCGGGATAGCAACCTCGTCGCACATCCCATCTCGACACCGCCAACTCATGGCGTGGTAGCGAAATCGTCACATACCCGGGATAGCAAAATCGTCGCACATCCCGTGTCAACACCGCCAACTCATGGCATGGTAGCGAAATCGTCGACTACCCGGGATAGCAAAATCGTCGCACATCCCGTTTCAACACCGCCAACTCATCGCATGGTAGCGAAATCGTCGACTACCCGGATGGCAAAATCGTCGAACATCCCGTTGTTCACATTTTCTTCACTTGCCAACCTAAGTCTCATGACCTTAGGTTCAAGTCACTAAGTCTCACCTATGTTCAATAACACTAGGTTTACTCTCTCATTCTCAACCTAGGTTCCATGACTCTAGGTTCCAATCTCATGTCCAACCTATGTTCAATGACACTAGGTTCCATTCTCACATGTTCCAACCTATGTTCAATAACACTAGGTTCTATTCTCACATGTTCCAACCTATGTTCAATAACCCTAGGTTCTATTCTCACATGTTCCAACCTATGTTCAATAACACTAGGTTCTATTCTCACATGTTCCAACCTATGTTCAATGATACTAGGTTCTATTCTCACATGTTCCAACCTATGTTCAATGACACTAGGTTTAATCTACATGCAACCATACAACAAGTATAGATAATTGAATTATACTTGAATTCTATATCATGCAATAGGAGCTCATTGCTCTACCTATCATGATTTTACCTTTGCCAACATGCAAATTCTAGGGTTCACAACACATACCATTTTATCTTTAAATGGATAATTACCCTAGACATGGAAGTGACCTAATCACTTCGGTAAACACAAACCCACCTTAAGAGCTTCCAAATTCTTGTATTCTTCAAGCCCCTAAGGTATCGTTTGGTTCGGGGATAAGCAAAAAGTGACTATTCCAGGGATAGGTATAAATTAAGGTATAAGCGGGGATTAAATCAATTTTGCGTTTGGATGAAAAGTAGATTTTTCTCGGGAATAAGGAAAATAGTGTTTGGATGGTTTGATTGGAATTGCGAGGATAAAAATAATTATAATTTTAAACAATAATATTTTATCTAATTAATTAAGACGAAATATTAATTAAGTAATAATTTAACTTATTTAATCTACTAAATAATTATGAATATTGCTAAAAACTCTTAATATTAATAAATAAATTAATTGGTAATTAATAATTTAATTAATTACAAATAATTTAATAAAATAATAAATAAATAAATAAATTAGTTAATAATAGTGAGATGATTAATTAAGAAAATAATTAAATTACTCAAAATATTAATTAATTAATTAAACAATATAATTAATTATTTAATTAGTAAATTAATTAAAATAATGAATTAATTACTCAAAAAATTAATTAAATATTTATTAAAGTAATAAATTAAATAGTTAATTAATTATCTAGTTAATTAGTAAATAAATTAATATATAAATTATTAATTAAAAAATATTTATTATAAATCTAGCTTGGATATTTTATTCTTTTATTGTTAATTAAATATATTATGTTTATATAATTTATGTTTAAATAAATTTATAATCTTAATTAAATTTATAATTAAGTTTGGAATAGCGCTATTCCGTCAAAACGATGGAATAGTTTATCCCAGCTATTCCGGAATAACCGAGAATAACGAAGTTTGACCGGGATAAAATATCCCGGCCAAACTTCGTTTCGTTTGGCGGAATAGCGGGGATAACTTCGTTATCCCCGCTTTAACCCCCGAACCAAACGGGGCCTTAGGTGTCCAAGCCTTGAGTTCTTGCTTCAACCCAAGCTTCTACAAGAAAACGGTTCGTTACTCGTTACGAACCCATAATTCAACTCAATACACAAAATCAAATGTTCTAACATGATTTCCAATGCCTCAATTGTAATTCCCGAAGGTCCAAATATTTTTAGAACCTCCCAAGGCAAAAACCCTCATTTAACCTAGGTTTCACATGCATGCATGTAGAACCTCAAAATTTCTTGGCCAATCTCCACATTTTGTGTTTTAGATTGCCTAGGGTTCCTAAAAACCTCATTTCAAAGGATTAAATCCAAGGTTTGAACCCAAAACGTGAGGAACTAACCTTAATCACGAGTCCCCCAAGCTTCTTCTTGCACCAAGAAGCTTCTTTTCTCCTTTGGAAGCCTTTTCCAAGATCAATCCACCATTTTCTCCAAGTTTTGGAGAGATATCTAGAGAGAGAAAGTGAAGGAGATGGAGAGGAGAAGTGGAGGAGGAAGATGACTGAGAAAGGGGGGTGTTCCCTGCCTTTCTAACACTCCCTCGAGTGTGAAAAGACCCATTTGCCCATCTCCACAATTAACACCTTCAACCAGCCAAAATTAGAATTTCATAACACTGTATACCGGTATGTGCATTGCATACCGGTATACGGGTGCTAGTTCCGGTATACCCCGGAGGATTCCGCAGAACCCGAGGGCTGGGTTTTCGGTTTCAGCCTCCGCATTCCGGTATACCACATCACATACCGGTACTAATCACTTCAGTACCGGTATGGAGATCCACATACCGAAATCCACTGCAGACTTCACAAGTTCAGCAGTTTTAACTTTTCGAAGTCCGTTTTCGCGCCTCATTTGCGCCGAAAATACTTCGCACAAGTCCCAAACTTGGCCGAAGCCTAACATATAGCCTCACATGCTATTTTTCCACCGAAACTCCACAATTTGTAGAAGTTCGGTACAATGCACTAAAATTCAGTGTACTACAATGGCAAACCATTGAACTTGGATGGCAACATCCAACCGAAGTGGTTAATGATTTGACCGTTCCTAAATCTCGGACTAAGTGGTCGAAGGATGAAATCGATCTATCTTCTTTTAATGGTAAGGGTATTAATGCGTTATTTAATGCTTTATCTCAAACCGAGTTTACACGTGTCTCGGTGTGTGAAACGGCTAAAGAGATTTGGGATACCTTACAAGTTACACATGAGGGTACAAGTCTAGTTAAAATACAAAAGCTTCAAATGCTTACGAGTCAATTTGATTCTATTCGCATGGAGGAGCATGAATCGTTTATTGATTATTTTACTAGACTTCAAGATATAATCAATACATGTGCTAACTTGGGAGAGAAGATCCCAGAATCTAAGGTCGTTAGAAAAATCCTTCGAACACTTCCGGAGCGTTTTAGGGCTAAAGTAGCGGCTATTGAAATGATTAATCATCCGGATGATATGAAAGTTGAAGAACTAGTAGGTGCTCTTCAAACTTACGAAATGACTTTTTCTACTAATCAATCTTCTTCCAAGTCTTTCTCTAAAAGTACAGGTGTTGCACTTAATACAACAAAGGAGGAAGACGAGGATACCGAATCCGACGATGAAGTTTCTCTCACAAATTTCGAACATCAAATGGCACTTCTTACCAAGAAGTTTCATCGGAAGTTTAGGAAGAACCAAGGCATTCAAGCTTCATCCTCCAATCGAAAGCCTTCTTCTAACGGATCTTCACATTCTAAATCCTCTAAAGAGAAGAAGATTGCAAAGTCTTCTAAAGAAAAGGATGAGTTTGAGGGAGAAATCCAGTGTTACAAATGCCGAGGCTATGGGCATATCTCCACGGATTGTCCCACTAAAAAATCCTATAAAAAGAAGGCGCTACAAGCTAGAACTTGGGATGACTCTACTTCCAATGATTCGAGTTCTAGTGAAGAAGAAACCAATGATGCTATTGCCTTATCTTCACACGTTTCTTCTTCTCCTTTTGCTTTTTGTTTATCATCTACTATTGCTAACCCTTTTGCTTCTTCCTCTGTGCATGAAATGTCGAGCGACGATGGCTCGAGTGAGGGAGAGTCTGATGATGAGGGCTTAGCCGAGGCATACCAACAACTTCTTGATGAATCAAGGAAAATGGCTAAGCATAACAAAAAGTTGAGGACGCGCTTATTAGAAATTGAAGACGAAAACAAAAGCTTGAAAGCAACGACTAAAGCTCTTGAGGATAAACATGACACATCATTGAAGAACAATGGAATCCTCAAGGAGAAGCTAAACCAATCGGAGACAATGATCAAATCATATCAAGATAAGATTGGTTTTCTAGAGCAACAATACAAAGAAGTTCACACATCCAACCAAGTTTTGATCAAACAAGTCCATCAACTCAAGTCCGACATACAAAAATTCTCCTCCGGTTCAACTTGATGATATGCTCGGATTGGGTCAAACAAGCAAACTTGGACTTGGATATGAGCGGACATTTGTTGAGAAGGTAAAAAATTATATTCCCAAAGTCTCAACAAGTGTAAAAGAGAAAGTATGCCATAGATGCGGAAAGAAAGGACATATCAAGAAGACATGCCTTAAAAAGAAAACTCAAGTGACATCTTCTCAACATCTATCGGCATCTTTCATCACTCGACAACCTTCACGGTTTCAAAAGCAACATCAAAAAGGTCGAGTACCCAATGTCAACCGTAAGTCAAAGCCACAACAATCAAATCCTCAAAAGCGGAATGCGATGGTGAGACCCACGGTTGATCAAAAGTCAAAACAAACCGTGCAAAACGTCAACAAACCAAGACAACCAACAATCCGACAAGTTTGGGTTCGGAAAGGTGATATCTTTCCTTCTCTAAAGTCTTAATTTGTTTTGACTTAGTGTAGTGCTTTGATCGGTTTTTATTGCATATTTTTTGTTTATTGCATTATACGTTTTGGTACTTTCATTATTACGATTTTTAGATTCTTTGAATGATTAGAACATTATATAGTGCCTTGAACATCAATAGGTTCACTTTCATTCTCTCCTAATTAATCTCATATTAATTATCGATTTTACTTTATTTTTATTATATTTGAAGATAATTTATTATGAGAATTCTTAATACTTATATTCATCAAATTTAGGTAATCTTGTGTAATCTCTAGGAGCTTAACCTATCTCGGTTGTGTGTGTTGAATTTGATGAATAGTCATTCTCTTATGGACTAAAATTTGTCACATGTTCTTTCAACTAAGAGATTGCTTAAGCGAGGGGGAGTTATTATTATATTTTTAAAAAATACTCATATGATTTGAAAGATGTGGAAAGAGTTGCATCCTTAAAAGGAGTGTGAAAACTACCACCACATGGAGGAAAGAGCTACCACCTCGGTCGTCCGGTTAGTGTGTGCAGCTACCACATGAGAATTGAATTGCATATCCGAAAAAATATATATAAGTGCAAAAGCATGCAAAAGGAAAAATATCACAAATTTTATTTTCGGAGTTATAAGGTGGTCTACATACATGAAAGATGCTCAAAGAGCCACCCCTTGTGCTATTGATTTTATCTCAATTTTGAACGTTTATGCGACAATTTCTGTCTCTTTGATGAATCCCTTAAGTCATCTTCATAATCCGTTTACATCTTGATAGCTTTTGAGCCTTTAGATTATTTTTGATAACTCGATTTTGAAGTTTATATGAATTAAGAAATCGTGTAATATTTTATCTACATTATGGTGATTGTGTAGTAAAGTTCTTAATTCTTATAAAATTAATAGGGATTGAAAGAAGTCAATGTGAATTTATACTCCTCATGCACTAACAATGTTTGACGTTTTTATCACAAGTGGTTTCAAAATTGAAAAATATTTTGAACTTGTGTTTTATTTAATTTCTTTCAACTCTCTCTATTTTTGGGTGTTTTCTTTTGGCAATTTTTTGACAAAAAGCGGGAGAGAGGTGATGAACTTAGACGCATGAACAAAGGGGGAGATATTTAGATATATTTTTTCTACTAACTTTGTTCGTGGAGAATGAAAATTTTTTGCAGGTCTTTCAAGACTTCAAGACTCCATGTTTGTCTAAGTTATAGAGTTTGTTTTTAGGAGTTACAAAATTGTAATTTTAAATTTTATTTGGATCTTTCACGCGAGAAGTTCATTGTTTTGGTGATGGCAATGAATTTCAATTTTGGAGAGATAAGCATCGTGAGTGTTTTATGTAATTTTGGATTTTATCACGAAATTGCCAAAGGGGGAGATTGTTACGGATTTTATATTGGCATATTTCGTGAAGTGAGTCGGAGTCTTGAAGGTTCAAAGAAGAAAAGACGAAGTTTGAAGACTCGCAGACTCAACGTATGAATTCACGATGCTTGGTAAGTTTAAATAATCTTGATGATGATTTATGAACATTTACAAGTGTTTGGAAGACATTATTAGAATAGGTTTTTAATGATTTATAAACGACTGGGAAAAATTCATGCTACGGGGTCCGGACCCTGGGAGCTGCGGTCCGGAACCCGTAAGCCTGTCAGGTTGTTTCGTAAACCGGGTCCGGACCCTGATGGCTGCGGTCCGGACAATGAAAAGCTGAAATGTTTCAGAGTCCGGACCCTGCAATCCAAGGTCCGGACCCCGACCCGTCGCGAATTTTTGGAAAGTTATTTTTTCAATCCTACTCTGATTCTAATGTCTCCCAAACCTAAAAATAAGATGGTAGATTTCTTAAAATCATTTTTGCAATCCTTATTTGATTCCAAATCGTTTTAAAATCTGTTTTCAATCCTAGTCGAAATTGGATTGTTTCCAAACCTTTCTAAAAAATAGTTTTTAATCCTAATCTATTTCGGATTGCTTCTAAACCTATAAATAAGATGTGGGGGTGTCTCTAAAACGTGGTTAAGTATAGATTATCTTTTAGAAACCCTAGAAGCTTGTAGGTAACCGTTTTCCTCATCTTCTACATCAAGCTTCTCTCAAATTGATTCATGGTGCCCTAATTCCTAATATTCTTTTAGAATCAATTTGAGAATTGCTTAGAGACTATTCCCACAGATCTTCAATGATATTCTAAGCAATAAACCATCATCATTTTTATTGTTCTTGCTCCGGATGGAGTGCGCTCGTGGATTCGAGTGAGCGTCGTGGATTCGACGTGTTGAAGGCTTCGTGGATTCGAAGTTGGGCGTCTCGTGGATTCGAGGCGTGGCGTTCGTGGATTCGAACGTGGGGCGTGGACAACCCGTTGGTGCGCGTGATCCGCTGAAGAAAAGGGAGAGGTTAAGTCCGTGGAGTCGGTAATCACCTTGTAATTCTTTACTCTTAGTGGATTGTTTTTTCGCGTGTTGGTCCCGTGGGTTTTTCCCCAAGGTGGAGTTTCCCACATAAATCTCGGTGTGCTGATTTTATTTTTCGCATTACTCTATCGTATTGAGATTTGTGATTTTTGTTTATACACCTATTCACCCCCCTCTAGGTGATTGATATACTCTAGATAGATCCTAGGGAACCCCGTAACTAACACGGTCGGTGACCCTGCCCACAGATGACGCACGTCAGGTTCCTCTGCCGCTGGCTCCCAGATGGAGCGCTCCTGGCAGACAGGATCCGCAGATGCTTCGGCAGCCTCTTCCTAGAGAAAGAGCCACCGCTGGAACAGGGGTGGGGACGCTTCCGGGAATCAGCCAAACGTGCTAGAAGGTAACCACAGTCCCCAGTCGCGAGGTCGATATCCTCGCTCGGAACAGTCGATGTGGTCGTTGTCGTCGTCGTGGTCGGGACCATGAAAGGCGTGAGTGCCACAGGAGGGTCTGCGGTCATCGGGGCACTCGACGGAGAAGGAGGAGAAGGGGCTGGAGCGGCAGTCGCCGTAGCCTGCTGCTGCAAGAACTGCAGGAACATGCCGGAGAGGGCCGTTAACTGACCCCTCACCTCGGCCAACCCAAATTCTAGCTGCAGGATACGGTCTACATCATGCTGTCTGCCTCCTGCCAGCTCCTCACTCACACCGGCCGCAGAAACCCGGATCAGAACATCAGCAGCCCGTCCCGTAGGCACACGGCCACCACCACGACCAGGACGGGGAGGTCTACCACGACCACGAGCCATCTGCAACACAAAAACCGCGTAAGGGAAAAGAGGGTCGGCTACACCCAAAAAGCGATAAGCCGAAAACAAATCCCTCGAACTCGCGCACCTATACATCCTAGGTCTTCCTATGGGTCAGCCTAACCAATGGTTCAGTTACAAGTTTATGAATGAATGAGTGTTTGTACCCTTTACGCTCTGATACCATCTTAATCTGTCACGCCCCGGGCTAGTTTTAGAAACGAAAATACGTGCCAAATTTTTTTTTTGAAAGCCTAGCCCGCGCAACGTACAGACCCGCCATAAATACAGGGTCCACTGTACACATGGACAGAGCCTCCCCTGTAATTGCACGGCATACACAACAAACAACAAGATCACAACCACCATTCATTCATCACAAAACCACAACAACACAAGAAGATTCATACGGCTAAAAGTCCTTAAACCTGTATGAATCTAAGCAAGTCCTTAGGCGAAGGATGATGCGATGCACAAACAACAGATCATTCTAGAAAACTGCTCCTTACCCAGAAGCTTTATTTTGAAACCCTAACCTCAAACATTCAAGAATCATTTGAAAACCGTTCTCCACACGAGAACTCTCTTTTGAAATCCCAAAAGTCGATCGATCGAAAATCTATTTGAAAACTGCTTCCCACACGGAAACCTTTGTTTGAAAACGCTACCACGAGGGGTAGAAGTCCAAGATGTGCGATATAAAGCAATAATGATAGATCTAAAGCATCAACATCCAAAGAGTCTAAGCATGCAATCCACACGTGAATACTAAACCAAATCCACAATATCTAAGCATGCAAGAAAGCACATCCAAAATATAACTGTACCAAAACCATAGCATGCTAGACAAAACAACCACAGTGTAACTGAACCACATCCATAACTAACAGATAAAGGATAAGGGTGATAACCAAATCTGGAGAGGGAAGCCTCACAGGTCGGGACCTCTAGTACCACTAACTAGGCGTGCCTCGCTGCATCCCGACTCTTACCACCCTGCTCACCTGAAAACAACAACGAGGGCGGGGGGTGAGAACATGTAAACATGTCTCCCCTCCCAGTGGGTACCGCAAACCGATGAAGGCGAGGTGTACACACCGGCACGAGGGTCAACAAATAGATAGATAAGGTAAACAGTAGCACAAGTAAGTATGAGGCTGACATACAACTGAACAACTATGCTACTGTAAGCAACTAGTATATGCATCAATGGAGATAACCACAAAGTAAACCCAATCCATAACCACCGGGACGTATCCCTGGCACTGTCACACTGCTCATCTCTCGGCACATAAACCTTCTGGACGCACTGCATCAAGGCTCACGGGTCGGTCCCATACCCGACCCTTTTTCGGAAAAGAACACCCCTAGGCGGTGGATCAGACCGCTGGTGTACGTGAAGTGCTAGAAGAGCTGTGATGATCGATGCGAATGCTCAATCCACAGAACGGCAACGAGCCGTGAAGCAACTGATAAACCACAATGATGATCGCTCGGAACAACAGGCGATCACTACCGACCAACTAGGTCGTCTCAATAATCATGCAAACCACAACTACTCTACTATCCAAGCACACATAAGTAGAGTCAACGGGAGTCAAGTTAACTAATAACTGAAATGCAAGAGAAGGGATAGAAAGGTATCACCGTAGTCCACTGAACCGACTTCGGATCGAAGTACCCACCTGTCGAAACGCTAGAGCCTAACACCGACGGCTCTCGGGAACCACGACAGGACCTACGAAAGACTCACAAGGTCAGGGTCCACCAAGTCGACACAAAACACAAGGCGCTCACATCCCGAAACCGACGGATTGCCCGGAAAACCCACCAAGACGATCCCGAAACCACACTAAGCTCCACAGGGGTATCACCAACTAAACCAGGTCCTCCGCTGTCCCCAAACAAACCAAAACAAGGTGACAGGACAGCGAGTACAAGCTCGGGGTGCCACGAACACAAACGCACCCGAAAAAGGCTTCCCGGGTTCCCGAAAAGTGCCGATTTGACACCGAAACCCTTCGTCACTCATCCGCTGTCCTCAAAACTTCGGGACAGCAATGAGGAACAGCCAACGAGGCTAAATGACGAAGCCAAGTCGCTCGCGAAATCAGCAAGTGAATCGCACGACTAAAAACACGCGTTTCGCCGACTATTTCATCAAAAAACGCACCGAAAATAAATCTGGATCTCCGCGAAGGGCGAAGGGGTTGGACAACCAGTCCACAGGGTCTCAAGGGTCATGCCCTTGCTGCCCGCAGCATCGCGCAACGCTGCCACAATCATCTAAGTCCCAAAACAAGCAACAATTACAAACATAACAAGCATAATTTAGGCCGTTCGAGCAATCCGTACGTCCGCACGACCTTCCGCAAGCACCAGCGGATAGGTAACGACGTAACGGAGGCCGTGCTCACAGCCCCACTGCGACAGGACCAGTCGCAAGCATAGAAAACCCATAAAAATAGTGCTCACATGCGATAAAATTGCTCGACAAAGGCCGAACAGCGAAACGGCCCATCCAAACAGCAAAGTAGGGTGAGCATGATGATCAGCGCGTCGCCGCGATCATCGTGCTCACCTTCCCGAGCTTCGGGAGGCAACAGTAAGCTCAAACACAAGCATGCGGCCCAAAATAAGCTAAAAACACACCCTGGCCGGAGCAACCAGCTCCGGCCGGCGGCCGGCCGACATGCACGGCGCGCGGCAGCCAGGGTCGGATGCGGGGTTGGTGAGGAAGAGGGTGCTCACCTCAGTCGGCGGCACGAAGCGGCGGCGGCGGCGCGAGGAGAGTGCTCACTCTCGGGTTGGCTAGGGCACGGCGGTGCGGCAACGGACAGCGGCGCCGGCGATCGGGACGGCGAGCACCGGCAAGAGGGGACCGCCGAACGTCGGAAGGCCGGTGACCGCGACAAAGAAAATTGGCGGTGGCGGCGGCGCAGCGTGCTCGGCCGCGGCTGCCCTAGCTGCCCAGTCTGAGCCCGCAGCGGCTGCGGCGGCGCTCCGGCGGCACGGCGACGGCCGTGGAGGAAGGCGACGACGCCGGAGGTCCAGAGGGTGGCGGCGCGCACCCTCCAAGGCGGCGAGAGGCGGAGGCGGCGGCGGCTCGGGTCCAGAAGCCTCGGCCCGCAGCTGCCCTAGCAGCAGCTGCAGCAGCTCGGCGGCGGCTCCCTGCGGCTCCCGGCAGCGGTCATGCCACCTCAGGGGAGCTCAGGCGTGGGTTCCCCCAGGGTGCACACCGCAGGGAAGGAGAAGAAGAAGAAGAAGAAGAAGAAGAAGAAGAAGAAGAAGAAGAAGAAGAAGACGAAGAAGAAGAAGAAGAAAAGGGAGAGAGGAAGATGGTCGGGGTTTGCGCCGGCCAGGGGTGGTCGGCGGCGGTCGGCGGCGGTTGGCGGCGCACAAGGAGGTGGCAGGGGAGCTGAGGGAGAGAATGGCACTCTGCTGGGGGCTGAGGGAGGAGAGAAGAAGAGAGATCTCACTCTCTCTCCACACACACACACAACACACACTAATACACATGCACAAAATGCTAAAAAGCCCCTCAAACACAGGAAATATCCCCTGGGTCCCTCACAGCAAGCACAAAATGCCCAGACACCCCTCCACAAGCAATCTCACGCAAAACGGTGCGTGAAACAGGGTCCAGATCGCGAAACAACAAAATATACAATTCGACCTCTCAGCGAAGAACATGCAATATCTTTCGATCCGTCCGTCGCATGTTGAAACGGATCACGTCATTGCGTTCAGCACTGCCGAGACATCGAATCTACCATTTTGGATCATCAGAAACGAACTCCGGATTGCGCCGTTAAGCCGTTCTCTCTCCGTAATAAAAACTTAAAACAATAAAATACACAACATATACATATATATACACTTATACATATATATATACGTATACAGATACCAAAAACACAGTAAAGGGAGAGAACACAGAATTCAAATTCAAAATTCAAAATTTTAAAATTCGAATTCTCATAGATTTCGGTATGGATGTGTCCATACCGGTACTGAAGCGATTAGTTCCGGTATGGAGTGTGACATACCGAAATGCGATGGCAGAATCTAGAAATACAGCTCTCGAATTTTGCGGAATTCCTCGTGGCAAATCGGAACTAACACCTGCATACCGGTACGCTAGTGTGGGTACCGGAATACAGTGTTGCGGAATGCCAGCTTTGGCTGGCTGTGTGTAGTGAAATGTGAAGGGGGTAAATTGGTCTTTTCACATGTGTAGGGGTGTATGAAGGGCTGAGACACCCTCCCCTTCTCATTTTCTTCCTCCTCTACTTCTCCTCTCCATCTCTCTCACTTTCTCTCTCTAGAGATCTCTCCAAAGTTTGGAGAAAAGAGTGGATTAAGCTTGGAAAAGATTTCCAAAGTAGAGAAGAGGCTTCTTGGTGCAAGTAGGAGCTTTGGGAACTCGTGGCTAAGGTGAGTTCCTCATGATTTGGGTTCAAACCTTAGAATTTATCTAGTATTTTGAGATTTTTGGAAACCCTAGGCAATCTAAACCACAAAACGTGGAGATTGGCCAAGAAATTTTGGGGTTCTACATGCATGCATGTGAAACCTAGGTGAAATGAGGGCTTTTGCCATGGGAGGTTCTAAAAATATTTGGACCTTCGGGAATTGTAATTGAGGCATAGAAAATCATGTTAGAACAATTAATTTCAAGTATCGAGTTGATTTATTGGTTCGTAATGAGTAACGAACTATTTTCTTGTAGAAGCTTGGGTTGAGGCAAGAACTCAAGACTTGGAGACTTAGGAGCTCAAAGAATTCAAAAATTTGGAAACTCTTGAGGTGGGTTTGTGTTTACCGAAGTGATTAGGTCACTTCCATGTCTAGGATAAATAACCATTTGAAAATAAAATGGTGTGAAAGTGTGTAACCCTAGAATTTGCATGTTGGCAAAATAAGAATCATGATAAATTGAGTCATGGGCTCATCTTGCATGTTAATGAATTCAAGTATATCCTTATTATCTATACTTGTTATTTGATTGCATATATGAATTAGAACCTAGTGTTGAGGAACATAGGTTGAAAAGTGCAAATGAAACTTAGTGTCATTGAACATATGTTGGAACATGAGATTGGAACCTAATGTCATTGAACATAGGTTGGAACATGAGATTGGAACCTAGTGTCATTGAACATAGGTTGGAACATGAAATTGGAACCTAGTGTCATTGAACATAGGTGAGACTTGGTGACTTGAACCTAGGGCCATTGGACTTAGGTTGGTAAGTGTGAAATATGAATATTGGGGTACGCGACGATTTCGCTATCCCGGGTATGCGACAATTTCGCTACCCGTGCCACGTGATGGCGGTGATGGATTGGGGTATGCGACGATTTCGCTATCCCGGGTATGCGACGATTTCGCTACCCGTGCCACGTGATGGTGGTGATGGATTGGGGTACGCGACGATTTCGCTATCCCGGGTATGCGACGATTTCGCTACCCGAACAAGGAGATGACGATTTCACTCATTGGAGGTTGGAACCATGATGGGGATGGCGATTCCATTGCCCGGTGCCCAACACTTGCGGCGATTCCGCTTTGGTTGAGAACCATTATGGTGATGCGGCGACTCCGACACCATAAATAAATGACAAGTAGTTGAACTTGGTCAATGTGAGATATAGGATGAACCTAGGAGAAAATGAAAGTTGACATTTTATTTGGTTGCGTCATTTATGTTTATTTACAAGCATGTAAATATTTGTATGCATAGTTATTTGAGATCTAACTTATGCTTATGGTGTTTCTTTGGACCTGGTTGGTCGAGCTTCTCTCTTGGGTGGCCTTACCCACTGGGAACTATGTTTATAGTTCTCACACCACGTTTTTCAGGTCCTTCCGCGAGTGAGGCGGCGGAGCGAGGCAAGGGTTTGGCTCTATAGATAGCGGCCCTTCTATTTTGGTGTCACATAGAGTTGTACCCCTAGTTTTGGACAATGATAGCATAGGAGTTTTTATTAAATATATGCAACTTGTAAATTCCATAATTTTAGAGAGTTCATGTTGGCGGCCGACAACATGAAACCAAGTGAGGGGAATAAGAGCCCTTGTATGACTTTCGCCTAGATTGGGTTCACGTTTATTTTCGTGAAATGTTATGTTCTAAATGACCTTGAATGTCATGAATTGACCGAGGTCGTTGTGTTTTCATGAGACAATGGTACGTGGAAGGCCTCCTACGAGGGCTGGGCTCGGAGGATCGAGCGCGGCTCCTGAACAACTCGGGGAGGGCGAGAACTCAGGTCTTCGTGAACAGTTGACCGAGTTGATGGGCGTGGTTCGGCGACAGGCCGAATCCATGCAGCGACAGGAGAAGCAAATTAAGAAGCTCCAGGACGAAATAGCGCAGCAAGCAGCTGCGATTAGGGAGGAGAGATCGGGAGCACCTCCGGCCTTTGCTTCGGCACCGGCAAAGGGAGTGGCACCGGCACCGGCTATGGCGCCACCTGCACCACCGACTGCGGCCGATGGGTCGGGTGCTCCTATGCCCGATTCCGCGGCGGGGGAG
Source organism: Puya raimondii (assembly GCA_016920855.1). NCBI lineage: Eukaryota > Viridiplantae > Streptophyta > Magnoliopsida > Poales > Bromeliaceae > Puya > Puya raimondii. Next base: position 26,202,644 of record JABWPP010000048.1, read on the forward strand.
GCGGAGAGAGAGCACGCACTTGCGGCTCTCATGACGTTCAAGAAGTTCAACCCGCCTATCTTCAACGGGGAGAACGTGGATCCATGGGACGTGGAGACGTGGATCGATGCCATCGAGATGCTCTTCGAGGATCTGTATACCTTGGAGAGGGACAAGGTGCACCTCGCCGCTCATTGTTTAGAGCGATCGGCGAAGGTGTGGTGGAAGGGAGTCAAGCGTGATCGACTCTCTAGCCTTCCACTACCGACTTGGGAGGAATTTTGGGGTATGGTGTTCGCCGCCTACTTCCCCAATAGTGAGAAGAGGAAACTCCAAGAAAAGTTTCGGAAGTTAAAGCAAGGGAACCGCACCGTGCGTGAGTACGAGAAAAAATTCTCGTATATTATTAACTGTGTACCGCACGTTGTCCGCGGAGAATTGGACAAGGTCGATTGCTTCGTGCGCGGGCTTCGACCGGAGATCTTTCGGGCGGTTCACGCCTTCAAGCTGCAGACCTTTGCAGAGGTATTGGACCGTGCCCTCTGGGTGGAGCACGGTAATGCATGTGCGCGCGAGGAGCGCGAATCTTGGGAAAGAGAGAAGGAAAAGGATAAGGAAAAAGGAAAGAAACGTCCGGTGGGTGGCTCGGGTGGTCAGTCTAGCTCTGAGCGACCCCCAAAGCACTCGCAATCGCAGAATCAATCTCGAGGGTCTCAGTGGAATCGACCCTTGGGCCGGTGCCCGATTTGTAGCGGCCCCCACAACTCTCAACAGTATGATTACCGTGAGGGCCGGTGCTACAAGTGCGGACAGCCGGGACACATGCGGTATAATTGCCCGATGGATGATGGCCGGGCACCGTCGTCGGTATCGACATTCGCATCGCCGAGACAGCTTGCGGGCATCCTACCCGCGGTGATGTCGGCAGGCCGTACACCGCCACTGAAACCAGTTGAGGGCCAGCGGCCGGCGCCCAGTGGACGGGTATTCGCCTCACAGGTGGAGGAGCCTTCTGCCCCGGAGGATGTCGTGGCAGGTATTGTGTTGATTAATGACATTCGATGTAGAGCTTTGTTTGATACTGGAGCATCGCATTCATTCATTGCTCGATCATTTGCTACTGCACATGGAATAAAAATTATAGAAGCCACGCATGCAAGAACTGTGCAAGTGCCAGAACACACCTTTTGTGTACATCAAGCGTGTGTAAATTGTCCAGTGAGGATTGAAAACTGGATCATGCCAGCTGATTTGCTAGTGTTGAATCGAATGAATGACTTAATCCTAGGAATGGATTGGCTCTCGAGATATCACGCTACTATTGATTTTGAGAGTCGGATAGTGAGGTTTAGAGAACCCGGGCATGGTGTCCACGTCGCAAGCAAGAAAGCTCATTGCTAGTGGTTGCATTGCTTACTTAGCGACGGTTGTGGATGACCGAAAGGAGGTGTTGGGACTCGAGGACATTCCTGTAGTCCAAGAGTTCTCGGATGTATTTCCGGCGGAGTTACCCGGAATGCCACCTGATCGGGAAATAGAATTCATGATCGATTTGCTCCCGGGTACGACGCCGATTTCTAAGGCCCCGTACAAGATGGCACCCGCGGAGCTAAAGGAATTGAAAGCACAACTACAAGACTTGTTGGACAAAGGTTTCGTAAAGCCAAGTGTGTCACCTTGGGGAGCCCCTGTTCTATTTGTGCGAAAGAAGGACGGTTCACTGCGGTTATGTGTGGATTACCATGAGTTGAATAAAGTGACCGTCAAGAACAAGTACCCGTTGCCCCGTATCGATGACTTATTTGATCAGTTGTAAGGGTCTCGGGTGTATTCAAAGATTCATTTGCAATCCGGTTATCACCAATTGAAGATCAAACCGGAGGATGTGCATAAGACCGCGTTTAGGACGCGGTATGGACACTATGAATTCACAGTTATGCCTTTCGGGCTTACAAATGCCCCGGTGGTGTTCATGGACTTAATGAACCGTGTATTCAAACCACTACTAGATCGATTTGTGGTGGTGTTCATAGATGACATCCTTGTGTACTCTCGGAGTGAAGAGGAACATAAAGAGCATCTAAGGATTATGCTTCAAGTTCTTCGAGAGAACAAGTTGTTCGCCAAGTTAAAAAAGTGCGAATTTTGGATTCGTGAGGTCGCTTTCTTGGGTCATGTGATTTCCGCGGGCGGAGTATCGGTGGACCGTAAGAAAGTTGAGGCAATCAAGGATTGGCCTCGCCCGACCAATGTCACGGAAGTGCGAAGCTTTTTTGGTCTTGCGGGGTACTATCGGCGGTTCGTGGAGGGATTTTCAAAAATCTCCGGTCCATTAACGCGTCTTATCCGCAAGGGAGCCAAATATGTTTGGAGCGAGGAATGCGACCAAAGCTTTAAGGAGCTAAAGGAAAGGTTGACTTCGGCTCCGGTTCTCGCCTTGCCGGTTGCGGGAGAGAGCTTTGTGGTGTATAGTGATGCATCACGGCGCGGTCTTGGGTGTGTGCTTATGCAAAGAGGACAGGTGATAGCATATGCCTCTCGTCAGCTGAAGAACTATGAGCAGAATTACCCCACCCACGACCTAGAGCTTGCGGCGGTGGTCTTCGCACTTAAGTTGTGGAGACACTACTTGTACGGAGAACGTTGTGAGGTGTACACGGATCATAAAAGTTTAAAGTACTTATTCACTCAAAAGAAGTTGAACTTGAGGCAACGGAGATGGTTGGAGTTGATAAAGGATTACGACTTAACCATTTGTACCACCCCGGTAGAGCCAATGTGGTGGCCGATGCGCTCAGTCGGGAATCCGTGGAGAAATTTGCAATTGAGATGGCGGGACAAATGTCGTTGATCAAGAAAATGGGCCGGTTCGACTTGGAAGTCGTGGCCCCGGGCATCCCCGCTACACTCATGAATCTCGAGGTTTGGCCGACCTTGTTTGAGCAAATAAAGAAAAAGCAATCCGGAGATCCGAAACTCCAAAATATGCGGAGTGCCATCGAGAGCGGGCGCGCCGGTGATTTTCATATGGACTCCAAGGGCGCCATTCGATTTCGAAATCGATTGTCCGTGCCTAAAGTCGAGGACATTCGTGGGGAGATCTTGAAAGAAGCTCACACTTCTCCCTATGCGATTCACCCGGGCGGCACCAAAATGTATAAGGATCTTAAATTGCATTATTGGTGGCCGGGATGAAGCTTGATGTTGGACGCTTCGTGGCACAATATTTAGTATGCCAACAGGTGAAGGCCGAGCGTCGCTTTTCAGCAGAAAAATTACAAAGGTTGCCCATTCCAGTTTGGAAGTAGGAGAATATAGCAATGGACTTTATTGTGGGCCTACCTCGATCGCATGGTGGCCAAGACGGGATTTGGGTGGTGGTGGATCGTTTGACAAAGTCGGCACACTTTTTGCCAATCCACACCACTTGGTCGGGAGATAAATTAGCACAAGTCTACCTGGACGAGATTATGCGGTTGCACGGGGTCCCGACCTCGATAGTTTCAGATCGAGATCCCTGTTTTACATCGCATTTTTGGAAAAGCTTGCAAGATGCTTTGGGTACACGGCTCGATTTTAGTTCGGAATTCCATCCTCAAACTGACGGTCAATCGGAGAGGACAATTCAGATTTTGGAGGATATGCTGCGAGCGTGTGTGTTGGACTTCAAGGGTGCGTGGCCTACTCATTTACCGATGGCTGAGTTCGCTTATAACAATAGCTATCAATCTAGCATCGGTATGGCACCGTTTGAGGCTTTGTATGAAAGAAAATACCGTTCTCCTATTCATTGGAGCGAGGTCGGCGAAAGAAGGGTCTTAGGACTGGATGTGTTGCGTGAAGCGGAGGAAAAGGTCCGCTTGGCACGTGAACGCTTATCGACGGCGCAATCCAGGCAAAAGAGCTATGCGGATAGGCGTCGATGAGATTTGGAATTCGCAGTAGGAGACCGCGTCTTCTTGAAAGTATCACCCATGAGAGGGGTAAAGCGATTTGGTGTTCGGGGTAAGTTGAGTCCCCGTTACATTGGACCTTATGAGGTTTTGGAGCGTGTGGGAACTTTGGCATATCGGCTAGCCTTGCCGCCAAAACTTGCAGGGATACACAATGTGTTTCATGTATCGATGCTCCGCAAGTATGTGTATGATCCGGCGCACGTCCTCGAGTATGTGCCTATGGAGCTTCATGAGGATATGACTTACGAGAAATTTCCCTTGTGTATCATGGATCGCGAGGTGAAAAATTTGAGAAATCGTGAAATTCCTTATGTAAAGGTACAATGGACGAATCACGAAGAGCGTGAAGCTACTTGGGAATTGGAAAGCTCAATGAAGGAGTGTTTTCCTTACCTCTTCGCTGAGTCCAGCTAAGGTATGATTTAGTTTCGCGGCCGAAACTCTCTTTAAGGGGGGAGGAATATAGCACACTGAACTTCAGTGTGTCATACCGAACTTCTACAAGTCGTGGAGTTCCGGTGGAAAAGTGGCATGAGAGGCTATGTGAGTGGCTTCGGCCGAGTTTGGGGCTTGTACAAGTGTTTTCGGCGCAAATGAGGCGCGAAAACGGACTTCGAAAAGCCAAAACTGCCAAACTTGTGAAGTCTGCAGTGGATTCCGGTATGGATGTGTCCATACCGGTACTGAAGCGATTAGTTCCGGTATGGAGTGTGACATACCGGAATGCGATGGCAGAATCTAGAAATCCAGCTCTCGGGTTTTGCGGAATTTCTCGTGGCATACCGGAACTAACACCCGCATTCCGGTACGCCAGTGTCACGCCCCGCCGGCCCTTTAACACCAACTAGGTGGAAAGGATAACCGCACGGGCGCATGCCCCAGACCCGCCGAACGGATAGAGTCCTTTCTACCCGCCCAAGGCGTCACATCACAAGCTTATCCACAATGTTCCAACTAGGAACGGAGTACAAGAGTTGCACAAGGAAAACATCAACATAAAGAAGTTCTACTTCTATTACATCACATGGCACAATATACATGTCCAAATTTTTTTCTTTTCATTCCATATATCATGTTCCAAAACTATGGAATATACAATATTCATACAAGAATGAAAATCCCTTATGCTATCATAGTCCAAAAATAGGGGTACAACTCTATGTATCACCAAAATGGAAGGGCCGCTATCTAAAGAGCCAAACCCTTGCCTCGCTCCGCCGCCTCACTCGCGGAAGGACCTGAAAAACGTGGGGTGAGAACTATATACATAGTTCCCAGTGGGTAAGGCCATCCAAGAGAGAAGCTCGACCCACCAGGTCCAAAGAAACACCATACGCATAAGTTAGATCACAAATAACTATGCAACAATTATTTACATGCTTGTAAATAAATATAAAGGATGCAACCAAATGAAATATAATTTATCATTCTCTCCTAGGTTCATCCTATGTCTCACATTGACTAAGTTCATTTACTTGTCATTTACTTATGGTTTCGGGATCGCCGTCTCACCATAATTGTTCCAACATCCAAGGAGTGAACTCGTCACCTCCTAGTTCGAGTAGCGAACTCGTCGCATACTCGGGATAGCAAAATCGTCGCCTACCCCGTCTCAACACCGCCATTACATGGCATGGATAGCGAACTCGTCGCATATCCGGGATAGCAACCTCGTCGCACATCCCCTCTCGACACCGCCAACTCAAGGCGTGGTAGCGAAATCGTCGCCTACCCGGGATAGCAAACTCGTCGCACATCCCATGTCGATACCGCCAACTCGTGGCATGGTAGCGAAATCGTCGCCTACCCAGGATAGCAAAATCGTCGCACATCCCGCTCAACACCGCCAACTCATGGCATGGTAGCGAAATCGTCACCTACCCGGGATAGCAAAATCGTCGCACATCCCGTTGTTCACATTTTTCACTTGCCAACCTAAGTCTCATGACCTTAGGTTCAAGTCACTAAGTCTCGCCTATGTTCAATAACACTAGGCTTACTTTCTCATTCTCAACCTAGGTTCCATGACTCTAGGTTCCAATCACATGTCCAACCTATGTTCAATGACACTAGGTTTCAATCTCACATGTTCCAACCTATGTTCAATAACACTAGGTTTCAATCTCACATGTTCAACCTATGTTCCATAACACTAGGTTTCAATCTCACATGTTCCAACCTATGTTCAATAACACTAGGTTTAACCATACATGCAACCATGCAACAAGTATTAATAATTGAATTATACTTGATATGTACATCATGCAATAGGATCTCATTGTTCAACCTATCATGATTTTACCTTTGCCAACATGCAATTCTAGGGTTCACAACACATACCATTTTATCTTTAAATGGATATTTACCCTAGACATGGAAGTGACCTAATCACTTCGGTAAACACAAACCCACCTCAAGAGCTTTCAAATCCTTGTATTCTTCAAGCTCCTAAGTGTCCAAGCCTTGAGTTCTTGCTTCAACCCAAGCTTCTACAAGAAAACGGTTCGTTACTCGTTACGAACCCTAAAATCAACTCAATACATGAAATCATGTGTTCCAACATGATTTCATATGCCTCAATGGCAATTCCCGAAGGTCCAAACATTTTTAGAACCTCCCATGGCAAAAGCCCCAAATCTACTTAGGTTTCACATGCATGCATGTGAAACCACAAAATCTCTTGGCCAATCTCCACGTTTTGTGGTTTAGATTGCCTAGGGTCTCCAAAAACCTCATGCTAAAGGATTGAATCCAAGGTTTAAACCCTAAATCACAAGAACTCATCTCAAAGCCCTAGCTCCCAAGTTTCTTCTTGCACCAAAAAGCTCCAAATCCACCTTAGAAGCTTTTCCCAAGGTCAAATCCTTCACTTCTCCAAGCCTTGGAGAGATCTCTAGAGAGAAAAAGTGAGGGAGAGGGAGAGGAAGTGTGAGGAGAATGAAGAAGGAATGAGGGGAGAAGTCTCAGCCCTCAATATATAGCCCACTCACTGCGAAATTACCAAAATGCCCATTACTGGGCATTCTGCCTCAGCCGGGTCCGGACCTTGCAGATAGGGTCCGGACCCCGCACTGATAACTGGCCAGTGCGCAGGCCGGGTCCGGACCTCAGGTCCCGGGTCCGGAACCCGTACGCACCCTATTTCGGAAATCGGCTCGGGTCCGGACCGTAGCTGCCCGGGTCCGGACCGCAGCTGCCCGCGGACTTCATTGTCCGGACCCCAGCTTCCAGGGTCCGAACCCCATGAGCAGTTTTGCTCCGGTTGGTCCTTTTCTCAATTTTTTTCGATTTTCGAGTTTCCACTCGCACCCACAGTGATCCGAAACCTTCGGAACGTAATTTCACACTAGCCATAATCGGCTTCCATCGAACTTTATCAAATTTAGTAAAGTTCGATACAACGCACCGAAATTCAGAGTGCTACATTCCTCCCCCCTTAAAGAGAGTTTCGGCCGCGAAACTAAATCATACCTCAGCTGGACTCAGCAAAGAGGTAAGAAAACCGCTCCTTCATCGAGCTTTCCAATTCCCACGTAGCTTCGCTCTCACCATGATTCGTCCATTGTACCTTTACATAAGGAATCTCACGGTTCCTTAAACTTTTCACCTCGCGATCCACGATACACAACGAAATTCCTCATAAGTCATATCCTCATGAAGCTCCATAGGCACATACACGAGGACGTGCGCCGGATCATACATATACTTGCGGAGGGTCGATACATGGAACACATTGTGTACCCCCGCAAGTTTCGGCGGCAAAGCTAGCCGATATGCCACGGATCCCACACGCTCCAAAACCTCGTAAGGTCCAATATAACGGGGACTCAACTTACCCCGAACACCAAATCGCTTCACCCCTCTCATGGGTGATACTTTCAAGAAAACGCGGTCTCCTACCGCGAATTCCAAATCTCGTCGACGTCGATCAGTATAACTCTTTTGTCTGGATTGTGCCGTCGATAAGCGTTCACGTGCCAAGAGGACCTTTTCCTCCGCTTCACGCAACACATCCAGTCCTAAGACCCTTCTCTCGCCGACTTCACTCCAATGGATGGGAGAGCGGCATTTCTTTCCATACAAGGCCTCAAAAGGTGCCATACCGATGCTAACTTGATAGCTATTATTGTAAGCAAATTCAGCCATCGGCAAGTGAGTAGGCCATGCACCTTTGAAGTCCAACACACACGCTCGTAGCATATCCTCCAAAATCTGAATTGTCCTTTCCGATTGACCGTCAGTTTGAGGATGGAATGCTGAACTGAAATCGAGCCGTGTACCCAAAGCTTCTTGCAAGCTTTTCCAAAAATGCGATGTAAAACGGGGATCTCGATCTGAAACTATCGAGGTCGGGACCCCGTGCAACCGCACAATCTCGTCCAGGTAGACTTGCGCTAACTTGTTTCCCGACCAAGTGGTGTGGATTGGCAAAAAGTGTGCCGATTTTGTCAAACGATCCACCACCACCCATATCGCGTCGTGGCCACCTAGCGATCGAGGTAAGCCCACAACAAAGTCCATTGCGATATTCTCCCACTTCCAAACTGGAATGGGCAATCCTTGTAATTTTCCCGCCGGAAAGCGACGCTCGGCCTTCACTTGTTGGCATACTAAGCATCGTGCCACAAAGTGTCCAACATCGAGTTTCATCCCCGGCCACCAATAATGCAATTTGAGATCCTTGTACATTTTGGTGCCGCCCGGGTGAATCGCATAGGGAGAAGTGTGAGCTTCTTTCAAGATCTCCCCACGAATATCCTCGACTTTTGGCACGCACAATCGATTTCGGAATCGAATTGCGCCCTTCGAGTCTACATGAAAATCACCGGCGCGCCCGCTCTCGATAGCACCCCGCACCATTTGGAGTTCCGGATCACCGGATTGCTTTTCTTTTATTTGCTCCAACAAAGTTGGCCAAATCTCGAGATTCATAAGTCTAGCGGGGACGCCCGGGGCCACGATCTCCAAGTCGAACCGGCCCATTTCTTTGAGCAACGGCATTTGTCCCGTCATCTCAATTGCGAAGTTCTCCACGGATTTTCTACTGAGCGCATCGGCCACCACATTGGCTCTACCGGGGTGGTACAAGATGGTCAAGTCATAGTCTTTTATCAACTCCAACCACCTCCGCTGCCTCAAGTTCAACTCCTTTTGAGTGAATAAGTACTTTAAACTTTTGTGATCCGTGTAAACCTCACAATGCTCCCCGTACAAGTAGTGTCTCCACAACTTAAGTGCGAAGACCACCGCCGCGAGTTCTAAGTCGTGGGTGGGGTAATTCTGCTCATAGTTCTTCAGCTGTCGAGAGGCATATGCTATTACTTGTCCTCGTTGCATAAGCACACACCCAAGACCACGTCGTGATGCATCACTATACACCACAAAGCCCTCCCCCGCAATCGGCAAGGCGAGAACCGGAGCCGAGGTCAACCTTTCCTTTAGCTCCTTAAAGCTTTGGTCACATTCCTCGCTCCAAACATATTTGGCTCCCTTGCGGGTAAGACGCGTTAGTGGACCGGAGATTTTTGAAAATCCCTCCACGAACCGCCGATAGTATCCCGCAAGACCCAAAAAGCTTCGTATTTCCGTGACATTGGTCGGGCGAGGCCAATCCTTGATTGCCTCAACTTTCGTAGGGTCCACCGATACTCCTTCCGCGGAAATTACGTGACCCAAGAAAGCGACCTCACGGATCCAAAATTCGCACTTTTTTAACTTGGCGAATAACTCGTTCTCTCGAAGAACTTGAAGCACAATCCTCAGGTGCTCTTTATGTTCCTCTTCACTCCGTGAGTAGACAAGAATGTCATCAATGAACACCACCACGAATCGATCTAGTAGTGGTTTGAACACACGGTTCATTAGGTCCATGAACGCTGCCGGGGCATTAGTAAGCCCAAAAGGCATAACCGTGAATTCGTAGTGTCCATACCGCGTCCTAAACGCGGTCTTATGCACATCCTCCGGTTTGATCTTCAATTGGTGATAACCAGATTGCAAATCAATCTTTGAATACACCTGAGACCCTTGCAATTGATCGAATAAGTCATCAATTCGGGGTAACGGGTACTTATTCTTGACGGTCACTTTATTCAACTCGCGGTAATCTACACATAACCGCAGCGAACCGTCATTTTTCCGCACAAATAGAACAGGGGCTCCCCAAGGCGACACACTTGGCTTTACGAAACCCTTGTCCATTAAATCTTGCAATTGTGCTTTCAATTCCTTCAGTTCCGCGGGTGCCATCCTGTACGGGGCCTTAGAGATCGGCGCCGTACCCGGGAGCAAATCAATCACGAATTCTATTTCCCGATCCGGTGGCATTCCGGGCAACTCCGTCGGAAACACATCCGGGAACTCTTGGACTATAGGAATGTCCTCGAGCCCCAACACTTCCTTCCGGTCATCCACTACCGTCGCCAAGTAGGCAATGCAACCACTAGCAATAAGCTTTCTTGCTTGCGACGTGGACACCATTGAAGCAAAGAGCGAACTCTTACACCCACGGTACACAAACTCTTTGTGCCCGGGTTCTCTAAACCTCACTATCCGGCTCTCACAATCGATGGTAGCGTGATACTTAGAGAGCCAATCCATTCCTAGGATCAAATCATATTCATTCATTCGATTTAACACCAGCAAGTCAGCTGGCATGATCCAGTTTTCAACCCTCACGGGGCAATCTACACACGCGTGATGCACGCAAAAGGTGTGTTCAGGTACTTGCACAGTTCTTACATGTGTGGCATCTATAATTTCTATTCCATGTGCAATAGCAAATGATCGAGCTATGAATGAATGCGATGCACCAGTATCAAACAAAGCTCTACATCGAATGCCTTTAATTAACACAATACCTGCCACAACGTCCTCCTGGGCAGAAGGCTCCTCCACCTGAGAGGCGAATACCCGTCCACTGGGTGCTGGCCGCTGGCCCTCCACTGGTCTCGGCGGCTGGGTACGGCCCGCCGACATCGCCGCGGGTGGGATGCCCGCAAGCTGTCTCGATGGTGCAAATGCCGATGCCGACGACGGTGCTCGGCCATCATCCATCGGGCAGTTGTACCTCATATGCCCTTGCTGTCCGCACTTGTAGCACCGGCCCTCACGATAGTCACATTGCTGAGGGTGGTGGGGGCCGCTACAAATTAGGCACTGGGTTGAGGGTCGATTCCGTCGGGACCCTCGGGACTGATTCTGCGACTGCGAGTGCTTCGGGGGCCGCTTAGAGCTAGACTGCCCACCCGAGCCACCCGCCGGTCGCTTCTTCCCCTTTTCTTTTTCTTTTTCTTTTTCCCAAGACTCGCGCTCCTCGCGCGCACATGCATTCCCGTGCTCCACCCAAAGAGCACGGTCCAAGACCTCCGCAAAGGTCCTAAGCTTGAGGGCATGCACCGCCCGAAAGATCTCCGATCGAAGTCCGCGCACGAAGCAATCGACCTTATCCAATTCTCCGCGGACAACGTGCGGCACGCAATTAATAATGTACGAGAACTCCCTCTCGTACTCGCGCACCGTACGGTTCCCTTGTTTTAACTTGCGGAACCTTTCTTGAAGCTTCCTTTTCTCGCTATCGGGGAAATAGGTGGCGAACACCATACCCCGAAACTCTTCCCATGACGGTGGCGGAAGGCTAGAGAGTCTATCCCGTCGGACTCCCTTCCACCACACCTTCGCCGATCGCTCTAAACAATGAACGGCGAGATGCACTTTGTCCCTCTCCAAGGTATAAAGATCCTCGAAGAGCGTCTCAACAGCATCGATCCATGTCTCTACATCCCACGGATCCATATTCTCCCCGCTAAAGATAGGCGGGTTGAACTTCTTGAACCTCATGAGAGCCGCAAGCGCGCGCTCTCGTTCCGCGTCCTCCATTTCGGAATCGGGTATAGGAGCACCCGACCCCTCGGCCACAACCGGTGGCGTGGGTGGCACCACGGCCGGCGCCGGTGTCACCTCCTCGGCCGGTGCCGAAGCAGAGGCCGGAGGTACTCCCGACCTCTCCTCCCTAATCGCAGCCGCTTGCTGCGCCATCTCGTCTTGGAGCCTTTTAATTTGCTCCTCCTGTCGCTGCATGGCTTCGGCCTGTTGCCGAACCACGCCCATCAACTCGGTCAACTCATTACGAAGACCCGAGTTCACGCCCTCCCCGAGTTGTTCGGGAGCCGCGCTCGATTCTCCGAGCCCAGCCCTCGTAGGAGGCCGTCCACGTACCATTATCTTCTGAAAACACAACGACTTTGGTCATTTCACGACATTCAAAGTCATTTGTGATATTATATTTCACGAAAATAAACGTGAACCCAATCTAGGCGAAAGTCACACAAGGGTCCTTATTCCCCTCACTTGGTTTTCATGTTGTCAGCCGCCAACATGAACACTCTTGGTGAAGAATAAGACACACCTCGAATCTACCTCTATTTCCAACTAGAGGCATAAGGACATAACCCAATCACTTATCTTTCGCCATATCAAAGATCTCGTCACTCACGAGCCTACACTCCTAGGGTCTTTTCCATCCTAGGGTTCTTAGGTCAACCTAGACCGTTTCTATGCTCTGATACCACCTCAGTCTGTCACGCCCCGCCGGCCCTTTAACACCAACTAGGTGGAAAGGATAACCGCACGGGCGCATGCCCCAGACCCGCCGAATGGATAGAGTCCTTTCTACCCGCCCAAGGCGTCACATCACAAGCTTATCCACAATGTTCCAACTAGGAACAGAGTACAAGAGTTGCACAAGGAAAGCATCAACGTAAAGAAGTTCTACTTCTATTACATCACATGGCACAATATACATGTCCAAATTTTTTTCTTTTCATTCCATATATCATGTTCCAAAACTATGGAATATACAACATTCATACAAGAATGAAAATCTCCTATGCTATCATAGTCCAAAAATAGGGGTACAACTCTATGTATCACCAAAATGGAAGGGCCGCTATCTAAAGAGCCAAACCCTTGCCTCGCTCCGCCGCCTCACTCGCGGAAGGACCTGAAAAACGTGGGGTGAGAACTATATACATAGTTCCCAGTGGGTAAGGCCACCCAAGAGAGAAGCTCGACCCACCAGGTCCAAAGAAACACCATATGCATAAGTTAGATCACATATAACTATGCAACAATTATTTACATGATTGTAAATAAACATAAAGGATGCAACCAAATGAAATATAATTTATCATTCTCTCCTAGGTTCATCCTATGTCTCACATTGACTAAGTTCATTTACTTGTCATTTACTTATGGTTTCGGGATCGCCGTCTCACCATAATTGTTCCAACATCCAAGGAGTGAACTCGTCACCTCCTAATTCGAGTAGCGAACTCGTCGCATACTCGGGATAGCAAAATCGTCGCCTACCCCGTCTCAACACCGCCATTACATGGCATGGATAGCGAACTCGTCGCATATCCGGGATAGCAACCTCGTCGCACATCCTCTCTCGACACCGCCAACTCAAGGCGTGGTAGCGAAATCGTCGCCTACCCGGGATAGCAAACTCGTCGCACATCCCGTGTCGATACCGCCAACTCGTGGCATGGTAGCGAAATTGTCGCCTACGCGGGATAGCAAAATCGTCGCACATCCCGCTCAACACCGCCAACTCATGGCATGGTAGCGAAATCATCGCCTACCCGGGAGAGCAAAATCGTCGCACATCCCGTTGTTCACATTTTTCACTTGCCAACCTAAGTCTCATCACCTTAGTTTCAAGTCACTAAGTCTCGCCTATGTTCAATAACACTAGGCTTACTTTCTCATTCTCAACCTAGGTTCCATGACTCTAGGTTCCAATCACATGTCCAACCTATGTTCAATGACACTAGGTTTCAATCTCACATGTTCCAACCTATGTTCAATAACACTAGGTTTCAATCTCACATGTTCAACCTATGTTCCATAACACTAGGTTTCAATCTCACATGTTCCAACCTATGTTCAATAACACTAGGTTTAACCATACATGCAACCATGCAACAAGTATTAATAATTGAATTATACTTGATATGTACATCATGCAATAGGATCTCATTGTTCAACCTATCATGATTTTACCTTTGCCAACATGCAATTCTAGGATTCACAACACATACCATTTTATCTTTAAATGGATATTTACCCTAGACATGGAAGTGACCTAATCACTTCGGTAAACACAAACCCACCTCAAGAGCTTTCAAATTCTTGTATTCTTCAAGCTCCTAAGTGTCCAAGCCTTGAGTTCTTGCTTCAACCCAAGCTTCTACAAGAAAACGGTTCGTTACTCGTTACGAACCCTAAAATCAACTCAATACATGAATCATGTGTTCCAACATGATTTCCTATGCCTCAATGGCAATTCCCGAAGGTCCAAACATTTTTAGAACCTCCCATGGCAAAAGCCCCAAATCTACTTAGGTTTCACATGCATGCATGTGAAACCACAAAATCTCTTGGCCAATCTCTACGTTTTGTGGTTTAGATTGCCTAGGGTCTCCAAAAACCTCATGCTAAAGGATTGAATCCAAGGTTTAAACCCTAAATCACAAGAACTCATCTCAAAGCCCTAGCTCCCAAGCTTCTTCTTGCACCAAGAAGCTCCAAATCCACCTTAGAAGCTTTTCCCAAGGTCAAATCCTTCACTTCTCCAAGCCTTGGAGAGATCTCTAGAGAGAGAAAGTGAGGGAGAGGGAGAGGAAGTGTGAGGAGAATGAAGAAGGAATGAGGGGAGAAGTCTCAGCCCTCAATATATAGCCCACTCACTGCGAAATTACCAAAATGCCCATTACTGGGCATTCTGCCTCAGCCGGGTCCGGACCTTGCAGATGGGGTCCGGACCCCGCATTGATAACTGGCCAGTGCGCAGGCCGGGTCCGGACCTCAGGTCCCGGGTTCGGAACCCATACGGACCCCATTTCGGAAATCGGCTCGGGTCCGGACCGTAGCTGCCCGGGTCCGGACCGCAGCTGCCCGCGGACTTCATTGTCCGGACCCCAGCTTCTAGGGTCCGGACCCCGTGAGCAGTTTTGCTCCGGTTGGTCCTTTTCTCAATTTTTTTCGATTTTCGGGTTTCCACTCGCACCCACAGTGTTCCGAAACCTTCGGAACGTAATTTCACACTAGCCATAATCGGCTTCCATCGAACTTTATCAAATTTAGTAAAGTTCGATACAACGCACCGAAATTCAGAGTGCTACAGCCAGTGTGGGTATGGAATATAGTGTTGCGGAATGCCAGCTTTGGCTGGCTGTGTGTAGTGAAATGTGAGGGGGGTAAATTGGTCTTTTCATATGTGTAGGGGTGGGCTGAGACACCCTTCCCTTCTCATTTTCTTCCTCCTCTACTTCTCCTTTCCATCTCTCTCACTTTCTCTCTCTAGAGATCTCTCCAAAGCTTGGAGAAAAGAGTGGATTGAGCTTGGAAAAAGTTTCCAAAGTGGAGAAGAGGCTTCTTGGTGCAAGTAAGAGCTTTGGAAACTCGTGGCTAAGGTGAGTTCCTCATGATTTGGGTTCAAACCTTGGAATTTATCTAGTATTTTGAGGTTTTTGAAAATCCTAGGCAATCTAAACCACAAAACGTGGAGATTGGCCAAGAAATTTTGGGGTTCTACATGCATGCATATGAAACCTAGGTGAAATGAGGGCTTTTGCCATGAGAGGTTCTAAAAATATTTGGACCTTCGGGAATTACAATTGAGGTATAGGAAATCATGTTAGAACAATTAATTTCAAGTATCGAGTTGATTATGAATTCGTAATGAGTAACGAACCATTTTTTTGTAGAAGCTTGGGTTGAAGCAAGAACTCTAGGCTTGAAGACTTAGGAGCTCAAAGAATTCAAGAATTTGGAAGCTCTTGAGGTGGGTTTGTGTTTACCGAAGTGATTAGATCACTTCCATGTCTAGGGTAAATAACCATTTGAAAATAAAATAGTGTGAAAGTATGTAACCTTAGAATTTGCATGTTGGCAAAATGAGAATCATGATAAATTGAGTCATGGGCTCATCTTGCATGTTAATGAATTCAAGTATATCCTTATTATCTATACTTGTTATGTGATTGCATATATGAATTAGAACCTAGTGTTGAGGAACATAGGTTGAAAAGTGCAAATGGAACCTAGTGTCATTGAACATAGGTTGGAACATGAGATTGGAACCTAGTGTCATTGAACATAGGTTGGAACATGAGATTGGAACCTAGTGTCATTGAACATAGGTTGGAACATGAAATTAGAACCTAGTGTCATTGAACATAGGTGAGACTTGGTGACTTGAACCTAGGGCCATTGGACTTAGGTTGGCAAGTGTGAAATGTGAATATTGGGGTACGCGACGATTTTGCTATCCCGGATATGCGACGATTTCGCTACCCGTGCCACGTGATGGCGGTGATGGATTGGGGTACGCGACGATTTCGCTATCCCGGGTATGCGACGATTTCGCTACCCGAACAAGGAGATGACGATTTCACTCCTTGGAGGTTGGAACCATAATCGGGATGACGATTCCATTGCCCGGTGCCCAACACTTGCGGCGATTCCGCTTTGGTTGAGAACCATTATGGTGATGCGGCGACTCCGACACCATAAATAAATGACAAGTAGTTGAACTTGGTCAATGTGAGATATAGGATGAACCTAGGAGAAAATAAAAGTTGACATTTTATTTGGTTGCATCATTTATGTTTATTTACAAGCATGTAAATATTTGTATGCATAGTTATTTGAGATGTAACTTATGCTTATGTTATTTCTTTGGACCTGGTGGGTCGAGCTTCTCTCTTGGGTGGCCTTACCCACCGGAAACTATGTTTATAGTTCTCACCCCACGTTTTTCAGGTCCTTTCGCGAGTGAGGCGGCGGAGCGAGGCAAGGGTTTGGCTCTGTAGATAGCGACCCTTCCATTTTGGTGTCACATAGAGTTGTACCCCTAGTTTTGGACAATGATAGCATAGGGGTTTTTATTAAATGTATGCAACTTGTAAATTCTATAGTTTTGGAACTTGATGTATGGAATAGGAATGAAAGAAAGAAAAAAATAATTGGACATGTATAAATGTGTAAATGTGATGTAATAGAAGTAGAACTTCTTTATGTTGATGCTTTTCTTGTGCAACTCTTGTACTCCGTTCCTAGTTGGAACATCGTGGAAATACTTGTGTTGTGGCGCCTTGGGCGGGTAGAGGAGACTCTATCCGTTCGGCGGGTCTTGGGCATGCGCCCGTGCGGTTTATCCTTTTCACCTAGTTAGTGTTAAAGGCCCGACAGGGTGTGACACTATGAGTGCACAAATGCGCCGAATGTTGAATATAAATATTAGAAGCATCGTTCTCTGACAATTTAATGTTTTTCGAAGTAATGGTTGTTTCATATAATTTAGCATGGTACTAGAGCAGGAGGTCCCCTAAGTTTGAATTCTTCCAGACTCTTAGCATTATTGATTTTCTTTATTTAATTTAAATTCACGTCTTAGGTCTATCAAAATATCTCGAGCTCAGATGTAAAAGAGAGTATTGAATACCACTAGGCTCTTAGCACTACTGATTTCCTCCTAGTTAATTTTAAGTCCATGTCTGGAACCTATCGAAATATTTTGAGCCCAGACATGAGAGAGAGTACTAAATATTAAAAACACTTATTAAAATATCTCAAGCCTATATATATATATATGAGAAAGAGTGTTGGATATTAAAAACACCTATCAAAATATCTCAAAGCTCGAAAAGGAGGGAGAGTGTTGAATTTTAATAACACCGTTCTCTGATAGTTTAAATTTTTTGAGAATAATGATTGTTTCATATAATTTAACATTGAATAGATATGATACTTTTTCAGAACTAATAAACAACTAAAAGTAAATAAAACAAGAGACTATATAGTAAAATCAAAAATTTGTAAAGATTAGATAGTGGTTTCCAAATGCCCTAAAGTTCAAGTGAGCTGCATTTATTTTTGCTTTTAAAAATTATAAATTTTAAGCATCTATACTTTATAAAGCGAACAACAATTCTTTTAGGTATCGTTTGGTTCGGGGATAAGCAAAAAGTGATTATTCCAGGGATAGGTATAAATTGGGGTATAAGCGGGGATTAGATCAATTTTGCGTTTGGATGAAAATTAGATTATTCTTGGGAATAAGAAAAATAGCGTTTGGTTAGATAAGATGGAATAAGAATTAAAATGGGTAGTTATAAATAAAAAATAATGATATTATCACTTTCTTTATATTAGAATTAGAATTTTTATATTTTATATTTATATTTTAAAATTTAAAATATAAACTTTTAAATTTTAAAAATTAAATTTAAATTTTAAATTTTAAAATCTCAAATGTACAATTTTAAAAAAAATAAAAATTTTAAATTCTAAACTTTAAATTTAAGATGAAATTTTAATTTAAAAAATAAAAAATATCAAATTCTAAATATAAAAAATTTAAAATATCAAATTTTAAATTAAATAATTTAAAAATTAATTTTTAATTTTATAATTTTAAAAATTTTAAATTTTAAAATTTAAACTTCCGAAATTTAAATTTTATAATAAATAAAAAATTCTCTCTCTCTCTCTCTCTCTCTCTCTCTCTCTCTCTCCCCCTCTCTCTCTCTCTCTCTCCCCCTCTCTCTCTCTCTTCACGGGTGGAACAAGCTGGGTTATCCCAGCTTGTTCCACCTTGGGGTGGGAACAATAGTTCCCACCCCTTAACGGGCTATTCTAGAATAGCCCGTTAAGGGGTGGGAACTAGTGTTCCCACCAATTCTTTTTTGTGTTTGGGGGATAAGGGTGGAATAAACCCTTTATTCCACCCTTAGCACCCCAACCAAACATAGCCTAGTATATGCTGTTAAATATTTAGTACTACTTAATTATCTATTAATTAAATAATAATATCTATATAAGGAAATTATATTCCTATTCCTAGTCCAATTTGGACTCGGATTGGCACTCAAATCGAAAATTCTCCTATGCCAAGTCCGAGTTGGAAAGGTAGGTAATAATAGTGATTTTTTTAACTATAAAAGAAAACTTCACATTTCGTAATCTCTCGCACTCGTTAATTACTCTTTTCACCTCTGCCTACTTCTTCTTTTCTCCGCTTCTTCCCCTAATGGAGATCTTGCCTCCTTCCATTTTTCGAATCGCGTCGTCAAGTCGATTCCACCCTCTGTTTTCTCTTCTACCACCGTTCCAGGTCGTGTACTGCGTCAATCGTCTCCAGATTGCGTCATGCCGCTTCGTCCCCACACCATCGCTGCAACGACGGCGGCGACGGCAGTTTCTATGGCATTGCTGTTCTGCCTCCTCCACAGTCTTATGACGTTCGTGAGCCCCCGCCAATCTCAAAGAAGGAGTGAGCCCACTGTCGGAAATAGACTTCGCTGCTTCTAGCGCTCGCCTCCTGACAGTTGGATAAAGCTGAACACTAACGGCTCCTTCGTTGGCAAATACTCTAACGGAGGCGCCGAGTTCGTGGCCAGAGACTCTGACAACCTCCCCGTCTTTGTCAGAGGACAACCTCCTCGTCTTTGTCAGAGCTTCGTGCTGCCTAGGCGTCTATCCTCTGCACTCGGAGCTGTGGTCCCTGATCGGCATTGACGGAGGCGACCAAGGCCAACTTCCCGTGTGTCATCTTTGAGAGCGACTCGTCCTCGGAAATCCACCTCCTCGGCGAGGGTATCAAGAATGCTCCCTAGGGGACGAAACAGCTGGGGCAGGAGTGCCTGGCCCTATGCAACGGTTTTCACGAGATCATCATTCAACACATGTACAGAGAGGGCAACAGGGTCGTTGATCATCTTGCTGCGCTTGGCCGCCAATCTGGACGAACCCACTTCTTCCTGCATTTCGACGATCTGCCGAATGCCATCACCAGAGATCACATTCTCTTCGACCTTTTGCGGCGGCGCTTCTGTGCGGCCTCGCAAACTATAATCTAATATATATATATATATATATATATATATATATATATATATATATATATATATATATATATATATATATATATATATATATATATATATATATATATATATATATATATATATATATATACACACACACACACACACACAATATCTTCTATCATATACTATTTGCTCTGCTCTCCATTTCTTATAAGGAAATCATACATATATATTTATTTTTTATTTTGTTTTATTCTTTTCAATCAGTTTAGCTCTGTGTATGTATGATTCAAATTCATCAGAAATACAATTTTGAGTTCGGCTCAAATTGGATTCGGCTTTTGGATTAATTCTGCTTAATGTATTTAATTCGTCGTATATGAAAATTCATTGATGTTTTTTAATTAGCCAATAGTAAGATTACAAGAAGCACTTCTTGAATATACTTATTGCATGAGAGAGTGCAACTGATCAGAAGCGCTTTTGTAGCATGTTATCAGAATTCTAGCGGTGTGAGTCATGTAAAGGGTGCAGTAACAAATCATTTTCTTAGAGATTTCATCCTTATTGCACATTTTTTTGTGAAAAAGATTTTAAAGTAATGTGATTGTGATTTTAGATCAGTTACAAGATAATAACGGAACATAAAAGTGAGATACGCTATTAGGCCATCAAATAGAGCCTTTATGGAATAAGTCCTCCATCTGATCCGAACTCAGTGACAATACTCGACAGGCACCTGTATCTAACAATACCCTACACCTTACATCATTTAATAAAACAATACCTGCCACAATGTTGTTGGCAGCAAGCTGATCCTCAACTTGTGTGGCAAGCACCCACCTACTGGATGCCTGTCGAGTCCCCTCAGGCTGTCGCAACATAGAAGGATGTCTGCGTGAGTTGATGGTAGGTGGAACCCTCACAGACTGTCTCGGGGTAGATAGAATAGAAGCTGAAGACAGAGCCAGTGATGTGCCCCTATATAATCTGCGACCATGTAGCTTGGCTGACCACACTTGAAGCCCTTCCTCTCCTACTGCTCACACTGCTCGGGCTGGTGGTCTCAGCCACAAAATTGCACAACTAGGTCGGGACCGTAGAGCATAAGACCTATGCAACTAAGACTGCAAGCGCAGGTGATTAGGAGGCTGCTTTGAGCTGGACTGGCCACCAAATCCACCTATGAACTGCTTCTTCTCTTACCTTTCTCATAGGCCTTGTGCTCCAAGCGCACCACCGATTTGCCCCTCTCCACAAGTAGGGCGCGGTCCACAACCTCCTGAAAAGTTTGCGAGTCGAGAAGTTGGACCATCTTATAAATCCCCAAGTGGAGGCCACACTCGAAGCACCGGCCTTTGTTCCTCTCATCCCCCACAACGAAGGGGATGTAACTCACAACATAGGAGAACTCCCACTCAGACTTCAACACTGTGTGGTTCCCTTAACGAAGGTTCTTAAAATCCTCCTCCATTTGTTGATTCACACTGTTGGAAAAGAAAGTATCAAAGAGAGTCCCCGAAACTCCTCCTAAGTCGAGGGTGGCAAGTAGGTTGGTTGTTTGGCCCTCTCCGTCTTTCACTATCGGTGAGCCGCCTTATCCAAATAGTGGGCGGCCAAATGGACCTTGTCTCGGTCCGTGATATAGGTCATCGAACAATTTCTTCACTGCGTCGACCTAGGTCTTGACTACCCATGGATCTGTACACTCGCCATTGTACTTTGACGAGTTGAACTTCCTGAAGTTTAGTGAGGCTCGTCTGAGCTTGCTCCTATTTTGCCTCTAGTGCCATATGTTCGACGACAGAAGTGTCCGAATTGATTCAAAAGGGTGCCACCCTTGTAGCCCCCGATGGTGCAAGGCACGTTGAGACGGGCATGACCGCTATCACAATGCCCTCAGTGACATTCTTTATAGGAGGCGGAGGATTCGGCTCCTAACTCGCTTGCACAACTCCCATCTGATGTGCAATGAACTCGTGGAGCTTCTTGATATGCTTCTCTTGGAGTCAAGAGGCTTTAGCTAATCTCTTGACCACACCAATCAATGTGGCTATTTGGTCGCAAAGCTCACGAACTTCACTCAAGCCGAAGTGCTTAGGTGCCTTAGACTGTGTCAACGCGGACCTCGTCTGAGGTCGCCCATGTGGTGCCATCATTATCCTGCAACACAATGATATCAACAACAAGTTAGGCTAAAATTTAGGGTCTGGTAGCCTCACATAAGGTCATGCTCTCAATTCTAACAAAGAACGTAATTTTTTTTTAGAAAAAAAGGAAAGAAAAGGTGAACTAAATGAAATCTTTAGCTGATTCTACATTTCGCAATTTCCATTCATAAAGGAAAATAAGAAAAAGAAAAAGGAGAAAGACTTGCTTAGTTAAAAGTGGTTAGTTTCTATTCTATTTTGCTGTTATGCTATTATATAGTGCAAAACATGACAGTTTATTAATTAAATTAACCTGAATCAGCCCTTGATGTAGTTTCTAAAGACTCTTGGATCTGATTTTCACAATATGAAATAGAACGATGTACCAACTGCCAACTGAAGTGCTCGAATCACCCCTCATCATTTGAATTCTGTAGCTATCGACATGCTATGTTTTAAACTGCAGAAAATTAGTGTTGGATATTACTCGGATACTTCTCGCTTTCCCCTTGACATTTTACTACTTTGACTGCATTACAAAATACATATCACACACCGCCATTGAGTAGGGAACTGACAGAAACCAGAAAAGATGATCTGAGTAGGAAATGAGTGACTAATTTAGTACATCCTGTGTTAGTTTTTGAGTTTTATAGTTCAGAACATTTTTGAACCACTTGAACCTTAAAAGCCAACTCAGTCTTTTTCTAGTTCGTGGTACTCATTACACATTATCATGTTCATTCCTGCATTTGAATATTATTTGAACGATCAAAATGAGCGTAGTTTTAAGAGAATGTAGCGAAGCCGAGATGCAATAAGCATTATTACTGCAAACGCATAAATACAAAAAAATAATGCAAATTATTATGCTAAGGAGCTTGTGCTATGCTTGATTATATATTATGATTATTAGTAACTATATGCAGTAATGGCGTAAACTAGTTAGTACATGAGCTCTCAGTAAGCTATAGAAGGATGCAGTTGTTAGCTATATATTCATGTCCAAATTTGCTTTGAATGTATGTATTTTAAGATCTCAATGAATGAGAGTTGTATGTAGTGGAAAGATGCAGCATCTTTTGTTAAAAAATTTTGGCAAAAAGGTACAAAACCTATTTGAATTATAAATTATTTTGATTTGACTATCCAACTTTTTAAAATTTTGATTTGATTTGAGTCAGTCAACGATATTTTGACTTCAAAATTTGAGTTGTTTATCTTTACATGTTCAGTTAGAATACTTCATGTAATTCTGGCAAGTATGAATTCATTAAAGAAAGTATTTAGCATAAATTTTTAAAGTTTAAGTATCGTTGACTAACTCTAATTAGATAAATTAAAAAGTTTGGGTGGAAAATCAAAATTTTGAAAGGTTGGGTAGCCGATTCACAATGATCTATTGTTCAGATAAGTTCTTTACTTTTTTTTACCAAACTTTTTCTTAGCTTTTACTGTGAAATATGGTTCGAAATTACTTTTTCCATTATGTTATATAATCTTGAATGTATGAAATATGCTCTGAAATTACTTTTTTATTATGTCATACAATCCTGAATATACTCCTGGTGCGAAGCAGCGAAGGTAATGTAAAAATATAAAAAAAAATAAATTCACCAACCATATCAGTTGGGATTACAATGTTAAATTTTATAAATTTAAGATCGTACCTTCTGCCATGATTTCGATTTCTATACTCGGATTGTTGTCGGCGATTCTTGCTTGTGGTTCGTCCTCGTTCACGATCTGCAAAAGAGCGGGACGTTTCAAGTCTAATTCTCTTATCTCCGGAGATGGAGCCATCATAGGAATTAGGATTAGGGTTAGACCGGGACTCCCGTATGTTATATTTATATACAACTTAATGTAAGGATGTTAAATCACGTCCGTCCATCAAGAACATGTCTAGATACATTCTAACCGTTAGATCTACCGTATCTTTATAGATCGACTTGAATAGATCGACTGTATCTTTCTAGATCGCCTTGAATAAATCACGTGGGCCACCCAACATTCTCCCACTTGGCCTAGTGATATATTCATTACCGTATAGGCGATACAAAACTTTATTAGGTACCAACTTAAATTATACAGTCAAGATCTCCTACTCGACTAAGGAATCACAATACTTTGATCATAGCGGTTATGTTCCAACAGATGAACACTTCCTTCCATGTATCAAAAGCACGTATTCCTTAATCAAATAACTTTATGAGTTACAACCGTATGAACTTATTATAAGTTCAACTCAGAGTTTCATTTTAGTGCACAATAATACTTTAATGTACAAAAGATAACTTTATACGCATATGTGCAAAAACCAAAATGTGTCTTATTCAAATGAGAATAGTCTTTAAAGTCTTTATACAAGAAAAGAACACTTAAACTGTAAATGGACTCAAGATACCCATATGATGAACATGATCCTTGAACTTGTTTGTCGGCAATGCTTTAGTCATAGGACCAGCAATCATCATCTCGGTCCCAATGTGTTGGATATCCACCTACTTCTTATCGTATTCTTTTACAGTAAGATACTTTATATCAATATGTTTGATGCGATCTGTAATTCAACTATTCTTGGCAAAGAACACTGTAGTAGAGTTGTCGCAATAAATCTTAATTGGGCTTGAGATAGAGTCGACAACTCTTAAACATGAGATAAAATTTCTCAGCCATAAAGCCTGTGACGAAGCCTCGTAGCAAGCGATGAACTCTGCCTCCATAGTGGATGTAGCAACTGCATCTTACTTAGTGCTTCTCCAAGATATAGCACCATGAGCAAGGAAGAAAATATATCCTGTTGTGGATTTTCTAGAATCCACACATCCAGCAAAATCAGAGTCCGAATATCCAACCACCTCAAGATGGTCAGAATGTCTGTAGGTGAGCATATAGTCATTTGTTCCCTATAAATATCTCATGACCTTCTTTGCAGCTTTCCAATGATTAAGGCCAGGGTTGCTTTGGTATCTGCTCAGCATCCTCACTGCATGAGCTATATCAGGCATGGTGCAGACCTGCGCATACATCAAGCTCCCTACTGTAGAGGCATAGGGTATGCTCTTCATATGCTCTCGCTCTAAATCATTCTGCGAGCACTGTTTCTGATTAAATTTGTCACCTTTTACAATAGACACAGCTGTAGGTGCACAATTTGCCATATTAAATTTTTCTAGAACTTTTTCGATATAGGCTTTTTGAGATAGACCTAAAATCTTTTGAGATCTATTTCTGTGAATCTTTATGCTGATGACATAAGAAGTTTCACCCATATCCTTCATCTCAAAGTTCTTAGAAAGAAATTTTTTGGTCTCTTTGAGCAAACTTAAATCACTACTTGCAAACAGAATGTCATCCACATACAGGACTAAGAAAATATACTTACTCCCACTAACTTTAAGGTATATGCGTTGGTCCACAATATTTTCTACGAAATCGAATGTAGTAATAACATTATGGAACTTGATATACCACTGGCGGGAGGCCTGTTTAAGTCCGTATATAGACTTCTTTAATCTGCAAACAAGGTGATTATTCTCATCTGTACTAAATCCTTCGGGCTGCTACATATAGACTATCTCCTCTATATCCCCATTTAGGAATGTCGTTTTCACATCCATCTAATGTAGCTCTAAATCAAAATGAGCTACCAAAGCTATGATAATTCTTAATGAATCCTTCTTAGATACCGGAGAGAAGGTTTCGTGATAATCAATGCCTTCATTTTGAGTGAAACTTTTGGCGACAAGTCTGGCCTTATATCGTTATATGTTACCTAAGGAGTCCCTTTTGGTCTTGAAGACCCATTTACAGCCAACTGCTTTGACTCTTTGTGGTAACTCAACGAGATCCCAAACTTGTTATCCGCCATAGATTTCATCTCTTCCTTCATGGCATCATACCAAAGGGAGGATTTATCTCCCTGACATGGCCTCTGAAAACGTCCATGGGTCTCTATGGTGTCCAATATCATAGTCGGACTCCTGGAGATAGACTACATAATCATCAAGAATTGCCGATTTCTTTTGTCTTGAGGATCTTCTTAAGCCAACCTCTTCATGCAGATTTTCATTATTCTATGTAGCTAGCTCTATAATTATCTGTTCCTCTTGGGACAGCTCTTCATAGGGAGGTTCAACTGGTTCAGCATTTTCATGCTTCAAAATTAGTTGGTCTCCATTATAGTCAAATCGACCTCCTGGAAGAGCAACTAAATCATTATCTGTTGATGGATAACTAGTTGAATCCCTTATTTCCTCAAAATCAATCTTTTGAGGAATAACACTCCCACTAGTTTCAAAATCCTCAAGAAATTTGGCATTTCTGGCCTCAACTATCTTAGATGGGTGATTTGGACAATAGAATCTGAATACTTTGGAGTTTACCGCATAGCCAATGAAATATCCATTGACTGTTCTGGAGTCCAACTTTTTTATATGTGGGTTATAAACCTTTACCTCAGCTGAACATTCCTATACATACAGGTGATTTAAACTAGGTTTCCATCCTTTCCATAAGTCAAAGGGAGTTTTGGAAACAGCCTTCGATAGAATTCTATTTAAAACATACACTGCTGTCTTTAGTGCTTCACTCCAAAGGGAAGATGGAAGACAAGAGCCACTAATCATGCTCCTTATCATGTTCATGAGTGTTCTATTCCTCCTTTCGGTAACGCTATTTTGTTGAGGCGTGCCAAGCATTGTATACTGAGCAATGATGCCTTCACCTTCGAGGAATTGAGCAAATGGACCGGCCATTTGACATTTATCCGTATGTCTTCCATAGTACTCACCCCCTCTATCGGACCCCACAATCTTGATTTTTCTATCCAGTTGTTTCTCTACCTCAACCTTATAAGCTTTGAAAGTATCGACCGCCTCAGCCTTTTCAAATAAGATATATAGATACATGTATCTAGAATGGTCATCAATGAATGAGATAAAATATCTCTGACCATTGAAACAAAGAGTAGAAAAAGGTCCACAGATATATGTACGTATGATCTCAAAAATTTCAGAACTTCTTTTGGCACCTTTAGTAGTATTTGTGTTGATATGCTTTTCCTTTATGCATTCCACACAAGTACCAAAATTGGTAAAGTCAAGATCTTGTAAGATCTTTTCTTTCACCAATCTCTTTATTCTCTCTAAGGAGATATGAGCTAAACGCTTGTGCCATAAACAAGAGTAGTTCTCTTTAAGAATGTTCCTTTTAACACCAGTATTATGATCAGTATTAAAGTTATTCTCAAAGGATTTACTCAAATTAAATTTGTACAAATCATCTACCAAACAACCATTGCCAATAATAACATTATCGGAGAAGATAGTAAAAGATTTATTTTCAAATAAAAGTTTAAAACCTTTATTTCTCAATCTAGAAACGAAAACTAAATTTCTAGAAAATTTGGGAACATAAAAAGTATCATCAAGTTCAAGTGCTGTCACGCCCCGAGCTAGTTTTAGAAGCGGAAAATACGTGCCAATTTTTTTTTTTTTTGAAAGCCTAGCCCGCGCCACGTACAGACCCGCCACAAATACAGGGTCCACTGTACACACGGACAGAGCCTCCCCTGTATTTGCACGGCGTACACAACATACAACAGGATCACAACCACCATTCATTCACCACAACAACACAACAGCTCAATAAGATTCATACAGCTAACAGTCCTTAAACCTGTATGAATCTAAGCAAGTCCTTAGGCGAAGATTGATGCAATGCACAAACAACAGCTCATTCTAGAAAATTGCTCCTTACCCAGAAGCTTTGTTTTGAAACCCTAATATCAAGCATTCAAGAATCATTTGAAAACCGTTCTCCACACGAGAACTCTCTTTTGAAAACACAAAAGTCGATCGATCGGAAATTCATTTGAAAACTGTTTCCCACACGGAAAACGAACGATGATTGAATTCCCATGAGACCGTTCTATTACGCCTAAGAGTGGGAGTTTGCCACGAGTACATGCTCAGATTCGAACGAAAGAGTATTGAAACCCGATGAGAGCGTTCCATTACGCCCAAAGAGTGGGAGTTTGCCACGAGTACATGCTCAGATTCGAAAGAACGAGGATTGAAACCCCATGAGAGCGTTCTATTACGCCCAAAGAGTGGGAGTTTGCCACGAGTATATGTTCAGATTCGAACGAACGAGGATTGAAACCCCATGAGAGCGTTCTATTACACCTAAGAATGCGAGTTTGCCACGAGTACATGCTCAGATTCGAACGAACGAGGATTGAAACCCCATGAGAGCGTTCTATTACACCTAAGAATGCGAGTTTGCAACGAGTACATGCTCAGATTCGAACGAACGAGGATTGAAATCCCATGAGACCGTTCTATTTCGCCTAAGAGTGGGAGTTTGCCACGAGTACATGCTCAGATTCGAACGAAAGAGGATTGAAACCCCATCTCGTTCGTTCGATTCTTGGCATGTACTCATTGCACACTCGCATTCTTAGGTGTAATAGAACGCTCTCATGGTGTTTCAATCCGCGTTCGTTCGAATCTGAACATGTAATCGTGGCAAACTCCCACTCTTTGGGCGTAATAGAACGCTCTCATGGGGTTTCAATCCTCGTTCTTTCGAATCTGAGCATGTACTCGTGGCAAACTCACATTCTTAGGTGTAATAGAACGCTCTCATGTGGTTTCAATCCTCGTTCGTTCGAATCTGAACATGTACTCGTGGCAAACTCCCACTCTTTGGGCGTAATAGAACGTTCTCATGGGGTTTCAATCCTCGTTCTTTCGAATCTGAGAATGTACTCGTGGCAAACTCGCATTCTTAGGTGTAATAGAACGCTCTCATGGGGTTTCAATCCTCGTTCGTTCGAATCTGAACATGTACTCGTGGCAAACTCCCACTCTTTGGGCGTAATAGAACGCTCTCATGGGGTTTCAATCCTCGTTCTTTCGAATCTGAGCATGTACTCGTGGCAAACTCCCACTCTTTGGGCGTAATGGAACGCTCTCATGGGGTTTCAATCCTCTTTCGTTCGAATCTGAGCATGTACTCGTGGCAAACTCCCACTCTTAGGCGTAATAGAACGGTCTCATGGGATTTCAATCCTCGTTCGTTCGAATCTGAGCATGTACTCGTTGCAAACTCGCATTCTTAGGTGTAATAGAATGCTCTCATGGGGTTTCAATCCTCGTTCGTTCGAATCTGAGCATGTACTCGTGGCAAACTCGCATTCTTAGGTGTAATAGAACGCTCTCATGGGGTTTCAATCCTCGTTCGTTCGAATCTGAACATATACTCGTGGCAAACTCCCACTCTTTGGGCGTAATAGAACGCTCTCATGGGGTTTCAATCCTCTTTCGTTCGAATCTGAGCATGTACTCGTGGCGAACTCGCATTCTTAGGTGTAATAGAATGCTCTCATGGGGTTTCAATCCTCGTTCGTTCGAATCTGAACATGTACTCGTGGCAAACTCCCACTCTTTGGGCGTAATAGAACGCTCTCATGGGGTTTCAATCCTCGTTCTTTCGAATCTGAGCATGTACTCGTGGCAAACTCCCACTCTTTGGGCGTAATGGAACGCTCTCATGGGGTTTCAATACTCTTTCGTTCGAATCTGAGCATGTACTCGTGGCAAACTCCCACTCTTAGGCGTAATAGAACGGTCTCATGGGATTTCAATCCTCGTTCGTTCGAATCTGAGCATGTACTCGTTGCAAACTCGCATTCTTAGGTGTAATAAAACGCTCTCATGGGGTTTCAATCCTCGTTCGTTCGAATCTGAGCATGTACTCGTGGCAAACTCGCATTCTTAGGTGTAATAGAACGCTCTCATGGGGTTTCAATCCTTGTTCGTTCGAATCTGAGCATGTACTCGTGGCAAACTCCCACTCTTTGGACGTAATAGAACGCTCTCATGGGGTTTCAATCCTCGTTCTTTCGAATCTGAGCATGTACTCGTGGCAAACTCCCACTCTTTGGGCGTAATAGAACGCTCTCATGGGGTTTCAATCCTCGTTCGTTCGATTCTGGGCATGTACTCATTGCACACTCGCATTCTTAGGTGTAATAGAACGCTCTCATGGTGTTTCAATCCGCGTTCGTTCGAATCTGAACATGTAATCGTGACAAACTCCAACTCTTTGGGCGTAATAGAACGGTCTCATGGGGTTTCAATCCTCGTTCTTTCGAATCTGAGCATGTACTCGTGGGAAACTCGCATTCTTAGGTGTAATAGAACGCTCTCATGGGGTTTCAATCCTCGTTCGTTCGAATCTGAGCATGTACTCGTGGCAAACTCGCATTCTTAGGTGTAATAGAACGCTCTCATGGGGTTTCAATCCTTGTTCGTTCGAATCTGAGCATGTACTCGTGGCAAACTCCCACTCTTTGGACGTAATAGAACGCTCTCATGGGGTTTCAATCCTCGTTCTTTCGAATCTGAGCATGTACTCGTGGCAAACTCCCACTCTTTGGGCGTAATAGAACGCTCTCATGGGGTTTCAATCCTCGTTCGTTCGATTCTGGGCATGTACTCATTGCACACTCGCATTCTTAGGTGTAATAGAACGCTCTCATGGTGTTTCAATCCGCGTTCGTTCGAATCTGAACATGTAATCGTGACAAACTCCTACTCTTTGGGCGTAATAGAACGCTCTCATGGGGTTTCAATCCTCTTTCGTTCGAATCTGAGCATGTACTCGTGGCGAACTCGCATTCTTAGGTGTAATAGAACGCTCTCATGGGGTTTCAATCCTCTTTCGTTCGAATCTGAGCATGTACTCGTGGCAAACTCCCACTCTTAGGCGTAATAGAACGGTCTCATGGGATTTCAATCCTCGTTCGTTCGAATCTGAGCATGTACTCGTTGCAAACTCGCATTCTTAGGTGTAATAGAACGCTCTCATGGGGTTTCAATCCTCGTTCGTTCGAATCTGAGCATGTACTCGTGGCAAACTCGCATTCTTAGGTGTAATAGAACGCTCTCATGGGGTTTCAATCCTTGTTCGTTCGAATCTGAGCATGTACTCGTTGCAAACTCCCACTCTTTGGACGTAATAGAACGCTCTCATGGGGTTTCAATCCTCGTTCTTTCGAATCTGAGCATGTACTCGTGGCAAACTCCCACTCTTTGGGCGTAATAGAACGCTCTCATGGGGTTTCAATCCTCGTTCGTTCGATTCTTGGCATGTACTCATTGCACACTCGCATTCTTAGGTGTAATAGAACGCTCTCATGGTGTTTCAATCCGCGTTCGTTCGAATCTGAACATGTAATCGTGGCAAACTCCCACTCTTTGGGCGTAATAGAACGCTCTCATGGGGTTTCAATCCTCTTTCGTTCGAATCTGAGCATGTACTCGTGGCGAACTCGCATTCTTAGGTGTAATAGAACGCTCTCATGGGGTTTCAATCCTCTTTCGTTCGAATCTGAGCATGTACTCGTGGCAAACTCCCACTCTTAGGCGAAATAGAACGGTCTCATGGGATTTCAATCCTCGTTCGTTCGAATCTGAGCATGTACTCGTTGCAAACTCGCATTCTTAGGTGTAATAGAACGCTCTCATGGGGTTTCAATCCTCGTTCGTTCGAATCTGAGCATGTACTCGTGGCAAACTCGCATTCTTAGGTGTAATAGAACGCTCTCATGGGGTTTCAATCCTTGTTCGTTCGAATCTGAGCATGTACTCGTTGCAAACTCCCACTCTTTGGACGTAATAGAACGCTCTCATGGGGTTTCAATCCTCGTTCTTTCGAATCTGAGCATGTACTCGTGGCAAACTCCCACTCTTTGGGCGTAATAGAACGCTCTCATGGGGTTTCAATCCTCGTTCGTTCGATTCTTGGCATGTACTCATTGCACACTCGCATTCTTAGGTGTAATAGAACGCTCTCATGGTGTTTCAATCCGCGTTCGTTCGAATCTGAACATGTAATCGTGGCAAACTCCCACTCTTTGGGCGTAATAGAACGCTCTCATGGGGTTCTTCTGTTACGGCTTTTTATTTTTGGCGGATTTCGTAGAGTTTTATGGAGTCTTGAAGGGACGAAAAAGAAGATGTCAAGCTCAAAGACTCAAGAACTCGTTTATCAAGCTCATGGTCCCCCAGGTATGCTTTATATAGTTGATGGTGATTTATGGTTATACTTTAAGGGTTTGGAGGCATTAGAATAGATTTTAAACTATTTTTTTACCAAATCGAAAATTCTCTTGTCACGGGGTCCGGACCCCAGAAGTTGAGGTCCGGAACCCGTAAGGTGGTTTTGCTGCTTCACAGACCGGGTCCGGACCTTGGGAGCTGAGGTCCGGAACCCGTAAGTTGATATGGCCATCTTGAAGACCGGGTCCGGACCCTGGGAGCTGAGGTCCGGAACCCGTACGTTGATATTGCTATATTGCAGACCGGGTCCGGACCCTGAAAAATTGAGGTCCGGATCCCGTACAGAAACGTACAGTCTTACAGTCCGGGTCCGGACCTCAACTTCTGGGGTCCGGAACCCGTAGGTCTGCAAAGCAGACTGGCAGATCGGGTCCGGACCCTGATGGCTGGGGTCCGGACAATGAAACGCCTAAGCAGTGTCCGGGTCCGGACCCCATACCCGCGGTCCGGACCCCGACCCGACGAAATTTCCTGATTGTCCAGTTTTTCAATCCTAACCTAATTCTTTGTCTCCAAACCATATAAATAGGATGTGCGGGTGTCTCTAAAAGGTGGGAATCACATATTATCTTTGAGAAACCCTAGAAGCTTGTAGGTGACCGGTTTTCCTCATCTTCTACATCAAGCTTCTCTCAAATTGATTCATGGTGCCCCAATGCCCAATATTCTTTTAGAATCAATTTGAGGATTGCTTAGAGATTATTCCCACAGTTTTTTTCATGATATTCTAAGCAATAAATCATCATCAATTTTGTTGATCTTGCTCCGGACGGAGTGCGCTCGTGGATTCGAGTGGGCGTCGTGGATTCGACGTGTTGAGGGCTTCGTGGATTCGAAGTTGGGCGTCTCGTGGATTCGAGGCGTGGCGTTCGTGGATTCGAACGTGGGGCGTGGACAACCCGGTGGTGTGCGCGAGATCCAAAGAAGATAAAGGAGAGGTTAAGTCCGTGGAGTCGGTAATCACCTTGTAATCTTTTATTCTTAGTGGATTGTTATCGCGTGTTGGTCCCGTGGGTTTTTTCTCCAAGGTGGAGTTTCCCACGTAAATCTCGGTGTGCTGATTTTATTTTCCGCATTACTTTATCGCATTGAGATTTGTGATTTTTGTTATACACCTATTCACCCCCCTCTAGGTGATTGATAGTATCTAGATAGATCCTAGGGCACCCCCCTAACTTACAATTGGTATCA
The DNA here is from genome assembly GCA_016920855.1 of Puya raimondii. Taxonomy (NCBI): domain Eukaryota; kingdom Viridiplantae; phylum Streptophyta; class Magnoliopsida; order Poales; family Bromeliaceae; genus Puya; species Puya raimondii. The sequence goes on from JABWPP010000048.1 coordinate 26,235,949, forward strand.
GAGAGGGTTCTAGGCTTTATCTTTCATTATGGGTGAAGAAGATAGTAATATTAGTCGGCCATCTCTATTTGATGAGAGCGAAGAGGAGTCGGATGAGGAAAATCTTTTAGTGGCGTATCAACAACTTCTTAAGGAATCGAAGAAGATGGCTAAGTACAATAAGAAGTTGAGGAACCATCTATTGGAACTTGAGAATGAAAATAAAATGTTGAAGACCACAACTAAAGCTCTTGAGGAGGAAAGGGAGTCGATATTGAAGAACAACAAAATCCTCCAAGAGAATCTAGACCAATCGGAGACGACGATTAAATCACATCAAGAGAAGATTGGTTTTCTAGAACATCATGTCAAGGAAATTCATACTTCTAATCAAGTCTTGACTAAACAAGTCCATGAACTCAAGTCCGACATACTAAAATTCTCCTCCGGATCGAAAAAGCTTGATAGTATGCTCGGATTGGGTCAAACAAGTAAACTTGGACTTGGATATGAGCGAAAACATGTTGAGAAGGTTAAAAATTCAGCACATATAGTCTCAACGAAATTGAAGGATAAAATATGTCATAGATGCGGAAAGAAAGGACATATCAAGAAGACATGCCATAAAAAGAAAACTCAAGTGGCATCTTCTAAGCCATCTATCGGCATCTTCCACCACTCGACAACCTCCTCGGTTTCAAAAGCAACATCCAAAAGGTCGAGTACCCGAGGTCAACCGAAAGTCAAAGCCACAACACTTAAATACTCCAAAGCGGAATGCGATGGTGAGACCCACGGTTGATCAAAAGTCAAAACAAACCGTGCCCAACGTCAACAAACCAAGGCAACCAACAATCCGACAAGTTTGGGTTCGGAAAGGTGATATTTTTCCTTGTCTTAAACCTTAATTTGTTTTTGACTTAGAGTAATGCTTTGATCGGTTTTTATTGCATATCTTTTGTTCATTGCATTACACGTTTTTGGTGCTTTCATTGTTACAATTTTTTTTGGATTCTTTGAATGATTAGAACATTAAATAGTGCATTGAATATCAATAAGTTCACTTTCATTCACTCTTAATGAATTTCATAATAATTATCGGTTTTACTTTATTTTCATTATATTTGAAGGTAATCTATTATGAGAATTCTTAATTTTATATTCATCAAATTTAGGCAATCATGTGTAATCTCTAGGAGCTTAACCTATCTCGGTTGTGTGTGTTGAATTTGATGAATAGTCATTCTCTTATGGACTAAAATTTGTCACATGTTCTTTCAAATAAGAGATTGCATAAGCGAGGGGGAATTATTATTATAAAATGCTCATATGTTTTGAAAGATGTGGAAAGAGTTACATCCTTAAAAGGAGTGTGAAAACTACCACCACATGGAGGAAAGAGCTACCACCCCGGTCGTCCGGTTAGTGTGTGAAGCTACCACATGAGAATTGAATTGCATATCCGAAAAAAAAAAAAAAAAAAGTATATAAGTGCAAAAGCATGCAAAAGAAAAAATGTCACAAAATTTATTTTCGGAGTTATAAGGTGGTCCACATACATGAAAGATGCTCAAAGAGCCACCCCTTGTGCTATTTGTTTTATCTCAAATTTGAATGTTTGTGCGACAAATTTTCTGTCTCTTTGATGAATCACTTAAGTCATCTTCATAATCCGTTTACATCTTGATAGTTTTTGAGCCTTTAGATTATCATTGATGACTTGTTTTTGAAGTTTATATGAATTAAGAAATCGGATAATATTTTGTCTACATTATGATGAGTGTGTAGTAAAGTTCTTAATTCTTATGAAATTAATAGGGATTGAAAGAAGTCAATGTGAATTTATATTTCTCATGCACTAACATTGCTTGAAATTTTTATCACAAGTTGTTTCAAAATTGAAAAAGCTTTAAACTTGTATTTTGATTGATTTCTCTCGAACTTCTCTCTATTTTTGGTGTTTCTCTTTTGGCAATTTTTGACAAAAAGGGGGGGGGGGGAGAGAAGGAAATGATAACTTAGTAATGATAACTTAGACGCATAAACATAGGGGGAGAGAGTGCATGAACAAAGGGGGAGCGATTTTGATACTTTTTTCTACTAACTTTGTTCGTGGAGAATGAAAATATTTTGCAGGTCTCTCAAGACTTCAAGACTCCATGTTTGTCTAAGTTACAGAGTTTGTTTTAGGAGTTACTAAATTGTAATTTTATTTTTCATTTGGATCTTTCACGCGAGAAGTTCATTGTTTTGGTGATGGCAATGAATTTTATTTTTAGAGAGATGAGCATCGTGAGTGTTTTATGTATTTTTGTGTTTTTGTCACGAAATTGCCAAAGGGGGAGATTGTTACGGATTTTATATTGGCATATTTCGTGAAGTGAGTCGGAGTCTTGAAGGTTCGAAGAAGAAAAGACGAAGAACAAAGACTCGAAGACTCCACGTATGAATTCACGATGCTTGGTAAGTTTAAATAATCTTGATGATGATTTAGATTCATTTACAAGTGTTTGGAAGACATTAGAATGGATGGATAAAAAAAGTTTTTTAAAATGAAAAAAATTAAGTTTTCCAACTTCCGAGGTCCGGACCCTAAGGTTGAGGTCCGGAACCCGTAAGTTGATATGGCCATCTTGAAGACCGGGAGGGTCCGGACCCTGGGAGCTGAGGTCCGGGTCCGGACCCCCTATTTGCAGACCGGGTCCGGACCCTGAAAAATTGAGGTCCGGATCCCGTACCTGGAGAAAGTCACGCAGTCCGGGTCCGGACCCCAGAAGTTGAGGTCCGGAACCCGTAGGTCTGCAAAGCAGACTGGCAGATCGGGTCCGGACCCTGATGGCTGGGGTCCGGACAATGAAACGCCTAAGCAGTGTGTCCGGGTCCGGTCCGGACCCCATACCCGCGGTCCGGACCCCGACCCGACGAAATTTCCTGATTGTCCAGTTTTTCAACCCTAACCTAATTCTTTGTCTCCAAACCATATAAATAGGATGTGGGGGTGTCTCTAAAAGGGGTGAATCACATATTATCTTTGAGAAACCCTAGAAGCTTGTAGGTGACCGTTTTTTCCTCATCTTCTACATCAAGCTTCTCTCAAATTGATTCATGGTGCCCCAATGCCCAATATTCTTTTAGATCAATTTGAGGATTGCTTAGAGATTATTCCCACAGTTTTTTTCATGATATTCTAAGCAATAAATCATCATCAATTTTGTTGATCTTGCTCCGGACGGAGTGCGCTCGTGGATTCGAGTGGGCGTCGTGGATTCGACGTGTTGAGGGCTTCGTGGATTCGAAGTTGGGCGTCTCGTGGATTCGAGGCGTGGCGTTCGTGGATTCGAACGTGGGGCGTGGACAACCCGGTGGTGTGCGCGAGATCCAAAGAAGATAAAGGAGAGGTTAAGTCCGTGGAGTCGGTAATCACCTTGTAATCTTTTATTCTTAGTGGATTGTTATCTCGTGTTGGTCCCGTGGGTTTTTTCTCCAAGGTGGAGTTTCCCACGTAAATCTCGGTGTGCTGATTTTATTTTCCGCATTACTTTATCGCATTGAGATTTGTGATTTTTGCTGTTACACCTATTCACCCCCCTCTAGGTGATTGATAGTATCTAGATAGATCCTAGGGCACCCCCCTAACTTACAATTGGTATCAGAGAGGGATCTAGGCTTTATCTTTCATTATGGGTGAAGAAGATAGTAATATTAGTCGGCCACCTCTATTTGATGAGAGCGAAGAGGAGTCGGATGAGGAAAATCTTTTAGTGGCGTATCAACAACTTCTTAAGGAATCGAAGAAGATGGCTAAGTACAATAAGAAGTTGAGGAACCATCTATTGGAACTTGAGAATGAAAATAAAATGTTGAAGACCACAACTAAAGCTCTTGAGGAGGAAAGGGAGTCGATATTGAAGAACAACAAAATCCTCCAAGAGAATCTAGACCAATCGGAGACGACGATTAAATCACATCAAGAGAAGATTGGTTTTCTCTAGAACATCATGTCAAGGAAATTCATACTTCTAATCAAGTCTTGACTAAACAAGTCCATGAACTCAAGTCCGACATACTAAAATTCTCCTCCGGATCGAAAAAGCTTGATAGTATGCTCGGATTGGGTCAAACAAGTAAACTTGGACTTGGATATGAGCGAAAACATGTTGAGAAGGTTAAAAATTCAGCACATATAGTCTCAACGAAATTGAAGGATAAAATATGTCATAGATGCGGAAAGAAAGGACATATCAAGAAGACATGCCATAAAAAGAAAACTCAAGTGGCATCTTCTAAGCATCTATCGGCATCTTCCACCACTCGACAACCTCCTCGGTTTCAAAAGCAACATCCAAAAGGTCGAGTACCCGAGGTCAACCGAAAGTCAAAGCCACAACACTTAAATACTCCAAAGCGGAATGCGATGGTGAGACCCACGGTTGATCAAAAGTCAAAACAAACCGTGCCCAACGTCAACAAACCAAGGCAACCAACAATCCGACAAGTTTGGGTTCGGAAAGGTGATATTTTTCCTTGTCTTAAACCTTAATTTGTTTTTGACTTAGAGTAATGCTTTGATCGGTTTTTATTGCATATCTTTTGTTCATTGCATTACACGTTTTTGGTGCTTTCATTGTTACAATTTTTTTTTGGGATTCTTTGAATGATTAGAACATTAAATAGTGCATTGAATATCAATAAGTTCACTTTCATTCACTCTTAATGAATTTCATAATAATTATCGGTTTTACTTTATTTTCATTATATTTGAAGGTAATCTATTATGAGAATTCTTAATACTTATATTCATCAAATTTAGGCAATCATGTGTAATCTCTAGGAGCTTAACCTATCTCGGTTGTGTGTGTTGAATTTGATGAATAGTCATTCTCTTATGGACTAAAATTTGTCACATGTTCTTTCAAATAAGAGATTGCATAAGCGAGGGGGAATTATTATTATAAAATGCTCATATGTTTTGAAAGATGTGGAAAGAGTTACATCCTTAAAAGGAGTGTGAAAACTACCACCACATGGAGGAAAAGAGCTACCACCCCGGTCGTCCGGTTAGTGTGTGAAGCTACCACATGAGAATTGAATTGCATATCCGAAAAAAAAAAAAAAAAAAAAAAAAAATATATATAAGTGCAAAAGCATGCAAAAAAAAAAAAAATGTCACAATTTTAATTTTTTCGGAGTTATAAGGTGGTCCACATACATGAAAGATGCTCAAAGAGCCACCCCTTGTGCTATTTGTTTTATCTCAAATTTGAATGTTTGTGCGACAAATTTTCTGTCTCTTTGATGAATCACTTAAGTCATCTTCATAATCCGTTTACATCTTGATAGTTTTTGAGCCTTTAGATTATCATTGATGACTTGTTTTTGAAGTTTATATGAATTAAGAAATCGGATAATATTTTGTCTACATTATGATGAGTGTGTAGTAAAGTTCTTAATTCTTATGAAATTAATAGGGATTGAAAGAAGTCAATGTGAATTTATATTTCTCATGCACTAACATTGCTTGAAATTTTTATCACAAGTTGTTTCAAAATTGAAAAAGCTTTAAACTTGTATTTTGATTGATTTCTCTCGAACTTCTCTCTATTTTTGGTGTTTCTCTTTTGGCAATTTTTGACAAAAAAGGGGAGAGAGGAAATGGTAATGATAACTTAGACGCATAAACATAGGGGGGGAGAGTGCATGAACAAAGGGGGAGCGATTTTGATTTTTTTTCTACTAACTTTGTTCGTGGAGAATGAAAATATTTTGCAGGTCTCTCAAGACTTCAAGACTCCATGTTTGTCTAAGTTATAGAGTTTGTTTTAGGAGTTACTAAATTGTAATTTTATTTTTCATTTGGATCTTTCACGCGAGAAGTTCATTGTTTTGGTGATGGCAATGAATTTCATTTTTAGAGAGATGAGCATCGTGAGTGTTTTATGTATTTTTGTGTTTTTGTCACGAAATTGCCAAAGGGGGAGATTGTTACGGATTTTATATTGGCATATTTCGTGAAGTGAGTCGGAGTCTTGAAGGTTCGAAGAAGAAAAGACGAAGAACAAAGACTCGAAGACTCCACGTATGAATTCACGATGCTTGGTAAGTTTAAATATCTTGATGATGATGATTTAGATTCATTTACAAGTGTTTGGAAGGAGAATTAGAGAAGACATTTTTTTACCAAAGAATGGATAAAAAGTGTTTTTAACAGACCGGGTCCGGAAAAAATAAAAAAATTAAGTTTTCCAACTTCCGAGGTCCGGGTCCGGACCCTAAGGTTGAGGTCCGGAACCCGTAGGTCTGCAGACCGGGTCCGGACCCTGAAAAATTGAGATCCCGTACAGTACGCAGTCCGGGTCCGGACCCCAGAAGTTGAGGTCCGGAACCCGTAGGTCTGCAAAGCAGACTGGCAGATCGGGTCCGGACCCTGATGGCTGGGGTCCGGACAATGAAACGCCTAAGCAGTGTCCGGGGGTCCGGACCCCATACCCGCGGTCCGGACCCCGACCCGACGAAATTTCCTGATTGTCCAGTTTTTCAACCCTAACCTAATTCTTTGTCTCCAAACCATATAAAAATAGGATGTGGGGGTGTCTCTAAAAAGGAGTGAATCACATATTATCTTCGAGAAACCCTAGAAGCTTGTAGGTGACCGGTTTTCCTCATCTTCTACATCAAGCTTCTCTCAAATTGATTCATGGTGCCCCAATGCCCAATATTCTTTTAGAATCAATTTGAGGATTGCTTAGAGATTATTCCCACAGTTTTTTTCATGATATTCTAAGCAATAAATCATCATCAATTTTGTTGATCTTGCTCCGGACGGAGTGCGTCGCTCGTGGATTCGAGTGGGCGTCGTGGATTCGACGTGTTGAGGGCTTCGTGGATTCGAAGTTGGGCGTCTCGTGGATTCGAGGCGTGGCGTTCGTGGATTCGAACGTGGGGCGTGGACAACCCGGTGGTGTGCGCGAGATCCAAAGAAGATAAAGGAGAGGTTAAGTCCGTGGAGTCGGTAATCACCTTGTAATCTTTTATTCTTAGTGGATTGTTATCGCGTGTTGGTCCCGTGGGTTTTTTTCTCCAAGGTGGAGTTTCCCACGTAAATCTCGGTGTGCTGATTTTATTTTCCGCATTACTTTATCGCATTGAGATTTGTGATTTTTTTGTTATACACCTATTCACCCCCCTCTAGGTGATTGATAGTATCTAGATAGATCCTAGGGCACCCCCCTAACTTACAATTGGTATCAGAGAGGGATCTAGGCTTTATCTTTCATTATGGGTGAAGAAGATAGTAATATTAGTCGGCCACCTCTATTTGATGAGAGCGAAGAGGAGTCGGATGAGGAAAATCTTTTAGTGGCGTATCAACAACTTCTTAAGGAATCGAAGAAGATGGCTAAGTACAATAAGAAGTTGAGGAACCATCTATTGGAACTTGAGAATGAAAATAAAATGTTGAAGACCACAACTAAAGCTCTTGAGGAGGAAAGGGAGTCGATATTGAAGAACAACAAAATCCTCCAAGAGAATCTAGACCAATCGGAGACGACGATTAAATCACATCAAGAGAAGATTGGTTTTCTAGAACATCATGTCAAGGAAATTCATACTTCTAATCAAGTCTTGACTAAACAAGTCCATGAACTCAAGTCCGACATACTAAAATTCTCCTCCGGATCGAAAAAGCTTGATAGTATGCTCGGATTGGGTCAAACAAGTAAACTTGGACTTGGATATGAGCGAAAACATGTTGAGAAGGTTAAAAATTCAGCACATATAGTCTCAACGAAATTGAAGGATAAAATATGTCATAGATGCGGAAAGAAAGGACATATCAAGAAGACATGCCATAAAAAGAAAACTCAAGTGGCATCTTCTAAGCATCTATCGGCATCTTCCACCACTCGACAACCTCCTCGGTTTCAAAAGCAACATCCAAAAGGTCGAGTACCCGAGGTCAACCGAAAGTCAAAGCCACAACACTTAAATACTCCAAAGCGGAATGCGATGGTGAGACCCACGGTTGATCAAAAGTCAAAACAAACCGTGCCCAACGTCAACAAACCAAGGCAACCAACAATCCGACAAGTTTGGGTTCGGAAAGGTGATATTTTTCCTTGTCTTAAACCTTAATTTGTTTTTGACTTAGAGTAATGCTTTGATCGGTTTTTATTGCATATCTTTTGTTCATTGCATTACACGTTTTTGGTGCTTTCATTGTTACAATTTTTTTTTTGGGATTCTTTGAATGATTAGAACATTAAATAGTGCATTGAATATCAATAAGTTCACTTTCATTCACTCTTAATGAATTTCATAATAATTATCGGTTTTACTTTATTTTCATTATATTTGAAGGTAATCTATTATGAGAATTCTTAATACTTATATTCATCAAATTTAGGCAATCATGTGTAATCTCTAGGAGCTTAACCTATCTCGGTTGTGTGTGTTGAATTTGATGAATAGTCATTCTCTTATGGACTAAAATTTGTCACATGTTCTTTCAAATAAGAGATTGCATAAGCGAGGGGGAATTATTATTATAAAATGCTCATATGTTTTGAAAGATGTGGAAAGAGTTACATCCTTAAAAGGAGTGTGAAAACTACCACCACATGGAGGAAAGAGCTACCACCCCGGTCGTCCGGTTAGTGTGTGAAGCTACCACATGAGAATTGAATTGCATATCCGAAAAAAAATATATATAAGTGCAAAAGCATGCAAAAGGAAAAAATGTCACAATTTTTATTTTTCGGAGTTATAAGGTGGTCCACATACATGAAAGATGCTCAAAGAGCCACCCCTTGTGCTATTTGTTTTATCTCAAATTTGAATGTTTGTGCGACAAATTTTCTGTCTCTTTGATGAATCACTTAAGTCATCTTCATAATCCGTTTACATCTTGATAGTTTTTGAGCCTTTAGATTATCATTGATGACTTGTTTTTGAAGTTTATATGAATTAAGAAATCGGATAATATTTTGTCTACATTATGATGAGTGTGTAGTAAAGTTCTTAATTCTTATGAAATTAATAGGGATTGAAAGAAGTCAATGTGTGATTTATTTATATTTCTCATGCACTAACATTGCTTGAAACTTTTATCACAAGTTGTTTCAAAATTGAAAAAGCTTTAAACTTGTATTTTGATTGATTTCTCTCGAACTTCTCTCTATTTTTGGTGTTTCTCTTTTGGCAATTTTTGACAAAAAGGGGGAGAGAGAGGTAAATAACTTAATGATAACTTAGACGCATAAACATAGGGGGAGAGAGTGCATGAACAAGGGGGGGAGCGATTTTGATACTTTTTTTTACTACTAACTTTGTTCGTGGAGAATGAAAATATTTTGCAGGTCTCTCAAGACTTCAAGACTCCATGTTTGTCTAAGTTATAGAGTTTGTTTTAGGAGTTACTAAATTGTAATTTTATTTTTCATTTGGATCTTTCACGCGAGAAGTTCATTGTTTTGGTGATGGCAATGAATTTCATTTTTAGAGAGATGAGCATCGTGAGTGTTTTATGTATTTTTGTGTTTTTGTCACGAAATTGCCAAAGGGGGAGATTGTTACGGATTTTATATTGGCATATTTCGTGAAGTGAGTCGGAGTCTTGAAGGTTCGAAGAAGAAAAGACGAAGAACAAAGACTCGAAGACTCCACGTATGAATTCACGATGCTTGGTAAGTTTAAATAATCTTGATGATGATTTAGATTCATTTACAAGTGTTTGGAAGACATTAGAATGGATAAAAAGTGTTTTAAAATAAAAAAAGGTCCGGAATAAGTTTTGCAACTTCAGACCGGGTCCGGACCTTGGGAGCTGAGGTCCGGAACCCTAAGGATATGGCCATCTTGAAGACCGGGTCCGGACCCTGAGGTCCGGAACCCGTACGTTGATATTGATTGCAGACCGGGTCCGGACCCTGAGGTGAGGTCCGGACCCCCAAAGCAGTTACAGGCAGTCCGGGTCCGGACCCCAGAAGTTGAGGTCCGGAACCCGTAGGTCTGCAAAGCAGACTGGCAGATCGGGTCCGGACCCTGATGGCTGGGGTCCGGACAATGAAACGCCTAAGCAGTGTCCGGGTCCGGACCCCATACCCGCGGTCCGGACCCCGACCCGACGAAATTTCCTGATTGTCCCCGACCCGACGAAATTTCCTGATTGTCCAGTTTTTCAACCCTAACCTAATTCTTTGTCTCCAAACCATATAAATAGGATGTGGGGGTGTCTCTAAAAGGGGTGAATCACATATTATCTTCGAGAAACCCTAGAAGCTTGTAGGTGACCGGTTTTCCTCATCTTCTACATCAAGCTTCTCTCAAATTGATTCATGGTGCCCCAATGCCCAATATTCTTTTAGAATCAATTTGAGGATTGCTTAGAGATTATTCCCACAGTTTTTTTCATGATATTCTAAGCAATAAATCATCATCAATTTTGTTGATCTTGCTCCGGACGGAGTGCGCTCGTGGATTCGAGTGGGCGTCGTGGATTCGACGTGTTGAGGGCTTCGTGGATTCGAAGTTGGGCGTCTCGTGGATTCGAGGCGTGGCGTTCGTGGATTCGAACGTGGGGCGTGGACAACCCGGTGGTGTGCGCGAGATCCAAAGAAGATAAAGGAGAGGTTAAGTCCGTGGAGTCGGTAATCACCTTGTAATCTTTTATTCTTAGTGGATTGTTATCGCGTGTTGGTCCCGTGGGTTTTTTCTCCAAGGTGGAGTTTCCCACGTAAATCTCGGTGTGCTGATTTTATTTTCCGCATTACTTTATCGCATTGAGATTTGTGATTTTTGTTATACACCTATTCACCCCCCTCTAGGTGATTGATAGTATCTAGATAGATCCTAGGGCACCCCCCCCTAACTTACAATTGGTATCAGAGAGGGATCTAGGCTTTATCTTTCATTATGGGTGAAGAAGATAGTAATATTAGTCGGCCTCTCTATTTGATGAGAGCGAAGAGGAGTCGGATGAGGAAAATCTTTTAGTGGCGTATCAACAACTTCTTAAGGAATCGAAGAAGATGGCTAAGTACAATAAGAAGTTGAGGAACCATCTATTGGAACTTGAGAATGAAAATAAAATGTTGAAGACCACAACTAAAGCTCTTGAGGAGGAAAGGGAGTCGATATTGAAGAACAACAAAATCCTCCAAGAGAATCTAGACCAATCGGAGACGACGATTAAATCACATCAAGAGAAGATTGGTTTTCTAGAACATCATGTCAAGGAAATTCATACTTCTAATCAAGTCTTGACTAAACAAGTCCATGAACTCAAGTCCGACATACTAAAATTCTCCTCCGGATCGAAAAAGCTTGATAGTATGCTCGGATTGGGTCAAACAAGTAAACTTGGACTTGGATATGAGCGAAAACATGTTGAGAAGGTTAAAAATTCAGCACATATAGTCTCAACGAAATTGAAGGATAAAATATGTCATAGATGCGGAAAGAAAGGACATATCAAGAAGACATGCCATAAAAAAAAAAACTCAAGTGGCATCTTCTAAGCATCTATCGGCATCTTCCACCACTCGACAACCTCCTCGGTTTCAAAAGCAACATCCAAAAGGTCGAGTACCCGAGGTCAACCGAAAGTCAAAGCCACAACACTTAAATACTCCAAAGCGGAATGCGATGGTGAGACCCACGGTTGATCAAAAGTCAAAACAAACCGTGCCCAACGTCAACAAACCAAGGCAACCAACAATCCGACAAGTTTGGGTTCGGAAAGGTGATATTTTTCCTTGTCTTAAACCTTAATTTGTTTTTGACTTAGAGTAATGCTTTGATCGGTTTTTATTGCATATCTTTTGTTCATTGCATTACACGTTTTTGGTGCTTTCATTGTTACAATTTTTTTTGGATTCTTTGAATGATTAGAACATTAAATAGTGCATTGAATATCAATAAGTTCACTTTCATTCACTCTTAATGAATTTCATAATAATTATCGGTTTTACTTTATTTTCATTATATTTGAAGGTAATCTATTATGAGAATTCTTAATACTTATATTCATCAAATTTAGGCAATCATGTGTAATCTCTAGGAGCTTAACCTATCTCGGTTGTGTGTGTTGAATTTGATGAATAGTCATTCTCTTATGGACTAAAATTTGTCACATGTTCTTTCAAATAAGAGATTGCATAAGCGAGGGGGGGGATTATTATTATTATAAAATGCTCATATGTTTTGAAAGATGTGGAAAGAGTTACATCCTTAAAAGGAGTGTGAAAACTACCACCACATGGAGGAAAGAGCTACCACCCCGGTCGTCCGGTTAGTGTGTGAAGCTACCACATGAGAATTGAATTGCATATCCGAAAAAAAAAAAAAAAAAATATATATAAGTGCAAAAGCATGCAAAAGGAAAAATGTCACAATTTTTTTTTTTCGGAGTTATAAGGTGGTCCACATACATGAAAGATGCTCAAAGAGCCACCCCTTGTGCTATTTGTTTTATCTCAAATTTGAATGTTTGTGCGACAAATTTTCTGTCTCTTTGATGAATCACTTAAGTCATCTTCATAATCCGTTTACATCTTGATAGTTTTTGAGCCTTTAGATTATCATTGATGACTTGTTTTTGAAGTTTATATGAATTAAGAAATCGGATAATATTTTGTCTACATTATGATGAGTGTGTAGTAAAGTTCTTAATTCTTATGAAATTAATAGGGATTGAAAGAAGTCAATGTGAATTTATATTTCTCATGCACTAACATTGCTTGAAATTTTTATCACAAGTTGTTTCAAAATTGAAAAAGCTTTAAACTTGTATTTTGATTGATTTCTCTCGAACTTCTCTCTATTTTTGGTGTTTCTCTTTTGGCAATTTTTGACAAAAAGGGGGAGAGAGGTAATGGTAATGATAACTTAGAATGATAACTTAGACGCATAAACATAGGGGGAGAGAGTGCATGAACAAAGGGGGAGCGATTTTGATACGATTTTGATACTTTTTCTACTAACTTTGTTCGTGGAGAATGAAAATATTTTGCAGGTCTCTCAAGACTTCAAGACTCCATGTTTGTCTAAGTTATAGAGTTTGTTTTAGGAGTTACTAAATTGTAATTGTATTTTTCATTTGGATCTTTCACGCGAGAAGTTCATTGTTTTGGTGATGGCAATGAATTTCATTTTTAGAGAGATGAGCATCGTGAGTGTTTTATGTATTTTTTTGTGTTTTTGTCACGAAATTGCCAAAGGGGGAGATTGTTACGGATTTTATTTTTGGCATATTTCGTGAAGTGAGTCGGAGTCTTGAAGGTTCGAAGAAGAAAAGACGAAGAACAAAGACTCGAAGACTCCACGTATGAATTCACGATGCTTGGTAAGTTTAAATAACTTTAAGGGTTTGATGATGATTTAGATTCATTTACAAGTGTTTGGAAGACATTAAATGGAAAAAAGTGTTTTTTAAACCGGGTCCGGAAAAAAATTAAGTAAGTTTTCCAACTTGAAGACCGGGTCCGGACCCTGGGAGCTGAGGTCCGGAACCCGTACGTTGATATTGCTATATTTGACCGGGTCCGGACCCTGAAAAATTGAGGTCCGGATCCCGTACAGAAACGTACAGTCTTACAGTCCGGGTCCGGACCCCAGAAGTTGAGGTCCGGAACCCGTAGGTCTGCAAAGCAGACTGGCAGATCGGGTCCGGACCCTGATGGCTGGGGTCCGGACAATGAAACGCCTAAGCAGTGTCCGGGTCCGGACCCCATACCCGCGGTCCGGACCCCGACCCGACGAAATTTCCTGATTGTCCAGTTTTTCAACCCTAACCTAATTCTTTGTCTCCAAACCATATAAATAGGATGTAGGGGTGTCTCTAAAAGGGGGGAATCACATATTATCTTTGAGAAACCCTAGAAGCTTGTAGGTGACCGGTTTTCCTCATCTTCTACATCAAGCTTCTCTCAAATTGATTCATGGTGCCCTAATGCCCAATATTCTTTTAGAATCAATTTGAGGATTGCTTAGAGATTATTCCCACAGTTTTTTCATGATATTCTAAGCAATAAATCATCATCAATTTTGTTGATCTTGCTCCGGACGGCTCGTGGCAAACTCACATTCTTAGGTGTAATAGAACGCTCTCATGTGGTTTCAATCCTCGTTCGTTCGAATCTGAACATGTACTCGTGGCATTCAATCCTCGTTCTTTCGAATCTGAGCATGTACTCGTGGCAAACTCGCATTCTTAGGTGTAATAGAACGCTCTCATGGTGTTTCAATCCTCGTTCGTTCGAATCTGAACATGTAATCGTGGCAAACTCCCACTCTTTGGGCGTAATAGAACGCTCTCATGGGGTTTCAATCCTCGTTCTTTCGAATCTGAGCATGTACTCGTGGCAAACTCCCACTCTTTGGGCGTAATAGAACGCTCTCATGGGGTTTCAATCCTCTTTCGTTCGAATCTGAGCATGTACTCGTGGCAAACTCCCACTCTTAGGCGTAATAGAACGGTCTCATGGGATTTCAATCCTCGTTCGTTCGAATCTGAGCATGTACTCGTTGCAAACTCCCACTCTTTGCGCGTAATAGAACGCTCTCATGGGGTTTCAATCCTCGTTCTTTCGAATCTGAGCATGTACTCGTGGCAAACTCGCATTTTAGGTGTAATAGAACGCTCTCATGGGGTTTCAATCCTCGTTCGTTCGAATCTGAACATGTACTCGTGGCAAACTCCCACTCTTTGGGCGTAATAGAACGCTCTCATGGGGTTTCAATCCTCTTTCGTTCGAATCTGAGCATGTACTCGTGGAAAACTCGCATTCTTAGGTGTAATAGAACGCTCTCATGGGGTTTCAATCCTCGTTCGTTCGAATCTGAACATGTACTCGTGGCAAACTCCCACTCTTTGGGCGTAATAGAACGCTCTCATGGGGTTTCAATCCTCGTTCTTTCGAATCTGAGCATGTACTCGTGGCAAACTCCCACTCTTTGGGCGTAATAGAACGCTCTCATGGGGTTTCAATCCTCTTTCGTTCGAATCTGAGCATGTACTCGTGGCAAACTCCCACTCTTAGGCGTAATAGAACGCTCTCATGAGGTTTCAATCCTCGTTCCTTCGATTCTGGGCATGTACTCATTGCACACTCGCATTCTTAGGTGTAATAGAACGCTCTCATGGGGTTTCAATCCTCGTTCGTTCGAATCTGAGCATGTACTCGTGGCAAACTCGCATTCTTAGGTGTAATAGAACGCTCTCATGGGGTTTCAATCCTCGTTCGTTCGAATCTGAGCATGTACTCGTGGCAAACTCCCACTCTTTGGACGTAATAGAACGCTCTCATGGGGTTTCAATCCTCGTTCTTTCGAATCTGAGCATGTACTCGTGGCAAACTCCCACTCTTTGGGCGTAATAGAACGCTCTCATGGGGTTTCAATCCTCGTTCGTTCGATTCTGGGCATGTACTCATTGCACACTCGCATTCTTAGGTGTAATAGAACGCTCTCATGGTGTTTCAATCCGCGTTCGTTCGAATCTGAACATGTAATCGTGACAAACTCCTACTCTTTGGGCGTAATAGAACGCTCTCATGGGGTTTCAATCCTCGTTCTTTCGAATCTGAGCATGTACTCGTGGCAAACTCACATTCTTAGGTACCTCGTTCGTTCGAATCTGAACATGTACTCGTGGCAAACTCCCACTCTTTGGGCGTAATAGAACGGTCTCATGGGGTTTCAATCCTCGTTCTTTCGAATCTGAGCATGTACTCGTGGCAAACTCGCATTCTTAGGTGTAATAGAACGCTCTCATGGGGTTTCAATCCTCGTTCGTTCGAATCTGAACATGTACTCGTGGCAAACTCCCACTCTTTGGGCGTAATAGAACGCTCTCATGGGGTTTCAATCCTCTTTCGTTCGAATCTGAGCATGTACTCGTGGCAAACTCGCATTCTTAGGTGTAATAGAACGCTCTCATGGGGTTTCAATCCTCTTTCGTTCGAATCTGATGAACATGTACTCGTGGCAAACTCCCACTCTTTGGGTAATAGAACGCTCTCATGGGGTTTCAATTTCAATCCTCGTTCGTTCGAATCTGAGCATGTACTCGTGGCAAAACTCGCATTCTTAGGTGTAATAGAACGCTCTCATGGGGTTTTCAATCCTCGTTCGTTCGAATCTGAGCATGTACTCGTGGCAAAACTCGCACTCTCTTAGGTGTAATAGAACGCTCTCATGGGGTTTTTCAATCCTCGTTCGTTCGAATCTGAACATGTACTCGTGGCAAACTCCCACTCTTTGGGCGTAATAGAACGCTCTCATGGGGTTTCAATCTTCGTTCGTTCGAATCTGAACATGTACTCGTGACAAACTCCCACTCTTTGGGCGTAATAGAACGCTCTCATGGGGTTTTTCAATCCTCGTTCGTTCGTTTCGAATCTGAGCATGTACTCGTGGCAAACTCGCATTCTTAGGTGTAATAGAACGCTCTCATGGTGTTTCAATCCTCGTTCGTTCGAATCTGAACATGTAATCGTGGCAAACTCACACTCTTTGGGCGTAATAGAACGGTCTCATGGGGTTTCAATCCTCGTTCTTTCGAAAGTGAGCATGTACTCGTGGAAAACTCACATTCTAGGTGTAAATAGAACGCTCTCATGGGGTTTCAATCCTCGTTCGTTCGAATCTGAACATGTACTCGTGGCAAACTCCCACTCTTTGGGCGTAATAGAACGCTCTCATGGGGTTTCAATCCTCGTTCTTTCGAATCTGAGCATGTACTCGTGGCAAACTCGCATTCTTAGGTGTAATAGAACGCTCTCATGGGGTTTCAATCCTCGTTCGTTCGAATCTGAGCATGTACTCGTGGCAAACTCCACTCTTTGGGGGCGTAATAGAACGCTCTCATGGGGTTTCAATCCTCGTTCTTTCGAATCTGAGCATGTACTCGTGGCAAACTCGCATTCTTAGGTGTAATAGAACGCTCTCATGGGGTTTCAATCCTCGTTCGTTCGAATCTGAGCATGTACTCGTGGCAAACTCGCATTCTTAGGTGTAATAGAACGCTCTCATGGGGTTTCAATCCTCGTTCGTTCGAATCTGAACATGTACTCGTGGCAAACTCCCACTCTTTGGGCGTAATAGAACGCTCTCATGGGGTTTCAATCCTCTTTCGTTCGAATCTGAGCATGTACTCGTGGCAAACTCGCATTCTTAGGTGTAATAGAACGCTCTCATGGGGTTTCAATCCTCGTTCGTTCGAATCTGAACATGTACTCGTGGCAAACTCCCACTTTTTGGGCGTAATAGAACGCTCTCATGGGGTTTCAATCCTCGTTCTTTCGAATCTGAGCATGTACTCGTGGCAAACTCCCACTCTTTGGGCGTAATAGAACGCTCTCATGGGGTTTCAATCCTCGTTCTTTCGAATCTGAGCATGTACTCGTGGCAAACTCCCACTCTTAGGCGTAATAGAACGGTCTCATGGGATTTCAATCCTCGTTCGTTCGAATCTGAGCATGTATGTACTCGTTGCAAACTCGCATTCTTAGGTGTAATAGAACGCTCTCATGGGGTTTCAATCCTCGTTCGTTCGAATCTGAGCATGTACTCGTGGCAAACTCGCATTCTTTGGTGTAATAGAACGCTCTCATGGGGTTTCAATCCTTGTTCGTTCGAATCTGAGCATGTACTCGTTGCAAACTCCCACTTTTGGACGTAATAGAACGCTCTCTCATGGTTTTTCAATCCTCGTTCTTTCGAATCTGAGCATGTACTCTCGTGGCAAACTCCCACTCTTTGGGCGTAATAGAACGCTCTCATGGGGTTTTTCAATCCTCGTTCGTTCGAATTCTGCATGGCATGTACTCATTGCACACTCGCATTCTTAGGTGTAATAGAACGCTCTCATGGTGTTTCAATCCGCGTTCGTTCGAATCTGAACATGTAATCGTGACAAACTCCTACTCTTTGGGCGTAATAGAACGCTCTCATGGGGTTTTTTCAATCCTCGTTCTTTCGAATCTGAGCATGTACTCGTGGCAAACTCACATTCTTAGGTGTAATAGAACGCTCTCATGTGGTTTCAATCCTCGTTCGTTCGAATCTGAACATGTACTCGTGGCAAACTCCCACTCTTTGGGCGTAATAGAACGCTCTCATGGGGTTTCAATCCTCGTTCTTTCGAATCTGAGCATGTACTCGTGGCAAACTCGCATTCTTAGGTGTAATAGAACGCTCTCATGGGGTTTCAATCCTCGTTCTTTCGAATCTGAACATGTACTCGTGGCAAACTCCCACTCTTTGGGCGTAATAGAACGCTCTCATGGGGTTTCAATCCTCTTTCGTTCGAATCTGAGCATGTACTCGTGGCAAACTCGCATTCTTAGGTGTAATAGAACGCTCTCATGGGGTTTCAATCCTCGTTCGTTCGAATCTGAGCATGTACTCGTGGCAAACTCCCACTCTTTGGGCGTAATAGAACGCTCTCATGGGGTTTCAATCCTCGTTCGTTCGAATCTGAGCATGTACTCGTGGCAAACTCGCATTCTTAGGTGTAATAGAACGCTCTCCTGGGGTTTCAATCTCGTTCGTTCGAATCTGAGCATGTACTCGTGGCAAACTCGCATTCTTTAGGTGTAATAGAACGCTCTCATGGGGTTTCAATCTCGTTCGTTCGTTCGAATCTGAGCATGTACTCGTTGCAAACTCCCACTCTTTGGACGTAATAGAACGCTCTCATGGGGTTTCAATCCTCGTTCTTTCGAATCTGAGCATGTACTCGTGGCAAAACTCTCCACTTTTGGGCGTAATAGAACGCTCTCATGGGGTTTCAATCCTCGTTCGTTCGAATCTGGCATGTACTCGTTGCAACTCGCATTCTTAGGTGTAATAGAACGCTCTCATGGGTTTCAATCCTCGTTTCGTTCGAATCTGAACATGTACTCGTGGCAAAACTCCCACTCTTTGGGCGTAATAGAACGCTCTCATGGGGTTTTTCAATCCTCGTTCTTTCGAATCTGAGCATGTACTCGTGGCAAACTCACATTCTTAGGTGTAATAGAACGCTCTCATCATGGGGTTTCAATCCTCGTTCGTTCGAATCTGAACATGTACTCGTGGCAAACTACTCTTTGGGCGTAATAGAACGCTTTGGGTTTTTGGGCGTAATAGAACGCTCTCATGGGGTTTCAATCCTCGTTCTTTCGAATCTGAGCATGTACTCGTGGCAAACTCGCATTCTTAGGTGTAATAGAACGCTCTCATGGGGTTTCAATCCTCGTTCGTTCGAATCTGAACATGTACTCGTGGCAAACTCCCACTCTTTGGGCGTAATAGAACGCTCTCATGGGGTTTCAATCCTCGTTCTTTCGAATCTGAGCATGTACTCGTGGCAAACTCGCATTCTTAGGTGTAATAGAACGCTCTCATGGGGTTTCAATCCTCGTTCGTTCTCGAATCTGAACATGTACTCGTGGCAAACTCCCACTCTTTGGGCGTAATAGAACGGTCTCATGGGGTTTCAATCCTCGTTCTTTCGAAAGTGAGCATGTACTCGTGGAAAACTCGCATTCTTAGGTGTAATAGAACGCTCTCATGGGGTTTCAATCCTCGTTCGTTCGAATCTGAACATATACTCGTGGCAAACTCCCACTCTTTGGGCGTAATAGAACGCTCTCATGGGGTTTCAATCCTCGTTCTTTTGAATCTGAGCATGTCTCTCGTTCGTTCGAATCTGAGCATGTACTCGTGGCAAACTCGCATTCTTAGGTGTAATAGAACGCTCTCATGGGGTTTCAATCCTCGTTCGTTCGAATCTGAGCATGTACTCGTGGCAAACTCCACTCTCTTGGGCGTAATAGAACGCTCTCATGGGGTTTCAATCCTCGTTCGTTCGAATCTGAGCATGTACTCGTGCAAAAACTCACTCTTAGGGTAACGTAATAGAACGCTCTCATGGGGTTTCAATCCTCGTTCTTTCGAATCTGAGCATGTACTCGTGGCAAACTCCCACTCTTTGGGCGTAATAGAACGCTCTCATGGGGTTTCAATCCTCTTTCGTTCGAATCTGAGCATGTACTCGTGCAAACTCGCATTCTTAGGTGTAATAGAACGCTCTCATGGGGTTTCAATCCTCGTTCGTTCGAATCTGAACATGTATGTATCGTGGCAAACTCCCACTCTTTTTGGGCGTAATAGAACGCTCTCATGGGGTTTCAATCCTCGTTCTTTCGAATCTGAGCATGTACTCGTGGCAAACTCGCATTCTTAGGTGTAATAGAACGCTCTCATGGGGTTTCAATCCTCGTTCGTTCGAATCTGAACATGTACTCGTGGCAAACTCCCACTCTTTGGGCGTAATAGAACGGTCTCATGGGGTTTCACTCCTCGTTATTTCGAATCTGAGCATGTACTCGTGGCAAACTCGCATTCTTAGGTGTAATAGAACGCTCTCATGGGGTTTCAATCCTCGTTCGTTCGAATCTGAACATGTACTCGTGGCAAACTCCCACTCTTTGGGCGTAATAGAACGCTCTCATGGGGTTTCAATCTTCTTTCGTTCGAATCTGAGCATGTACACCTGGGAAACTCGCATTCTTAGGTGTAATAGAACGCTCTCATGGGGTTTCAATCTCTCGTTCGTTCGAATCTGAACATGTACTCTCGTCAAACTCCCACTCTTTGGGCGTAATAGAACGCTCTCATGGGGTTTCAATCCTCGTTCTTTCGAATCTGAGCATGTACTCGTGGCAAACTCGCATTCTTAGGTGTAATAGAACGCTCTCATGGGGTTTCAATCCTCGTTCGTTCGAATCTGAACATGTACTCGTGGCAAACTCCCACTCTTTGGGCGTAATAGAACGCTCTCATGGGGTTTCAATCCTCGTTCTTTCGAATCTGAGCATGTACTCGTGGCAAACTCGCATTCTTAGGGCGTAATAGAACGCTCTCATGGGGTTTCAATCCTCGTTCTTTCGAATCTGAACATGTACTCGTGGCAAACTCGCATTCTTTGGGCGTAATAGAACGCTCTCATGGGGTTTCAATCCTCGTTCTTTCGAATCTGAGCATGTACTCGTGGCAAACTCACATTCTTAGGTGTAATAGAACGCTCTCATGGGGTTTCAATCCTCGTTCGTTCGAATCTGAACATGTACTCGTGGCAAACTCCCACTCTTTGGGCGTAATAGAACGCTCTCATGGGGTTTCAATCCTCGTTCTTTTGAATCTGAGCATGTACTCGTGGCAAACTCGCATTCTTAGGTGTAATAGAACGCTCTCATGGGGTTTCAATCCTCGTTCGTTCGAATCTGAACATGTACTCGTGGCAAACTCCCACTCTTTGGGCGTAATAGAACGCTCTCATGGGGTTTCAATCCTCGTTCGTTCGAATATGAGCATGTACTCGTGGCAAGCTCGCATTCTTAGGTGTAATAGAACGCTCTCATGGGGTTTCAATCTTCGTTCGTTCGAATCTGAACATGTACTCGTGGCAAACTCCCACTCTTTGGGCGTAATAGAACGCTCTCATGGGGTTTCAATCCTCGTTCTTTCGAATCTGAGCATGTACTCGTGGCAAACTCACATTCTTTGGTGTAATAGAACGCTCTCATGGGGTTTCAATCCTCGTTCGTTCGAATCTGAACATGTACTCGTGGCAAACTCCCACTCTTTGGGCGTAATAGAACGCTCTCATGGGGTTTCAATCCTCGTTCGTTCGAATCTGAGCATGTACTCTCG
Source organism: Puya raimondii (assembly GCA_016920855.1). Classification (NCBI taxonomy): domain Eukaryota; kingdom Viridiplantae; phylum Streptophyta; class Magnoliopsida; order Poales; family Bromeliaceae; genus Puya; species Puya raimondii. The sequence goes on from JABWPP010000048.1 coordinate 26,257,627, forward strand.
TTGCAAACTCGCATTCTTAGGTGTAATAGAACGCTCTCATGGGGTTTCAATCCTCGTTCGTTCGAATCTGAGCATGTACTCGTGGCAAACTCGCATTCTTAGGTGTAATAGAACGCTCTCATGGGGTTTCAATCCTTGTTCGTTCGAATCTGAGCATGTACTCGTGGCAAACTCCCACTCTTTGGGCGTAATAGAACGCTCTCATGGGGTTTCAATCCTCTTTCGTTCGAATCTTAGCATGTACTCGTGGCGAACTCGCATTCTTAGGTGTAATAGAACGCTCTCATGGGGTTTCAATCCTCGTTCGTTCGAATATGAACATGTACTCGTGGCAAACTCCCACTCTTTGGGCGTAATAGAACGCTCTCATGGGGTTTCAATCCTCTTTCGTTCGAATCTGAGCATGTACTCGTGACAAACGCATTCTTAGGTGTAATAGAACGCTCTCATGGGGTTTTCAATCCTCGTTCGTTCGTTCGTTCGAATCTGAACATGTACTCGTGGCAAACTCCCACTCTTTGGGCGTAATAGAACGCTCTCATGGGGTTTCAATCCTCTTTCGTTCGAATCTGAGCATGTACTCGTGGCGAACTCGCATTCTTAGGTGTAATAGAACGCTCTCATGGGGTTTCAATCCTCGTTCGTTCGAATCTGAACATATACTCGTGGCAAACTCCCACTCTTTGGGCGTAATAGAACGCTCTCATGGGGTTTCAATCCTCGTTCGTTCGATTCTGGGCATGTACTCATTGCACACTCGCATTCTTAGGTGTAATAGAACGCTCTCATGGTGTTTCAATCCGCGTTCGTTCGAATCTGAACATGTAATCGTGACAAACTCCTACTCTTTGGGCGTAATAGAACGCTCTCATGGGGTTTCAATCCTCGTTCTTTCGAATCTGAGCATGTACTCGTGGCAAACTCACATTCTTAGGTGTAATAGAACGCTCTCATGTGGTTTCAATCCTCGTTCGTTCGAATCTGAACATGTACTCGTGGCAAACTCCCACTCTTTGGGCGTAATAGAACGGTCTCGTACCACTAACTAGGCGTGCCTCGCTGCGTCCCGACTCTCACCACCCTGCTCACCTGAAAACAACAACGAGGGCGGGGGGTGAGAACATGTAAACATGTCTCCCCTCCCAGTGGGTACCGCAAGCCGACGAAGGCGAGGTGTACACACCGGCACGAGTGTCAACAAAAGATAGATAAGGTAAACAGTAGCACAAGTAAGTATAAGGCTGACATACAACTAAACAACTATGCTACTGTAAGCAACTAGTATATGCATCAAAGGAGATAACCACAAAGTAAACCCAATCCATAGCCACCGGGACGTATCCCTGGCACTGTCACACTGCTCATCTCTCGGCACCTCAACCTTCTGCACGCAACGCAAAAAGGCTCACGGGTCGGTCGAAATACACAACCCTTTTCCGGAAAAGAACACCCCCAGGCGGTGGATCAGACCGCGGTGTACGTGATGTGCTAGAAGAGCTGTGACGATCGATGCGAATGCTCAATCCACAGAATGGCAACAAGCTGTGAAACAACTGATAAACCACAACGAGGATCGCTCGGAACAACAAGCGATCACTACCGACTAACTGGGTCGTCTCAATAATCATGCAAACCACAACTACTCTACTGTCCAAGCACACATAAGTAGAGTCAACGGGAGTCAAGTGAACTAATAACTGAAATGTAAGAGAAGGGATAGAAAGGTATCACCGTAGTCCACTGAACCAACTCCAGATCGAAGTACCCACCTGTCGAAAGATCAAATCTAACACCGACGGCTCTCGGGAACCGCGACAGGACCTACGAAAGACTCACAGGGTCAAGGTCCACCAAGTCGACACTAAACACATAGCTCTCACAACCCGAAACCGACGAATCGCCCGGAAAACCCACCGGGACGATCCCGGACCACACTAAGCTCCACAGGGGTACCAACAACCAAAGCAGGTCCTCCGCTGTCCCCAAACACACCAAAACAAGGTGACAGGACAGCGAGCACAAGCTCGGAGTGCTACGAACACAAATGCACCCGAAAAGGCTTCCCGGGTTCCCGAAAAATGTCGAATTGGCACCGGAACCCCTCGTCACTCATCCGCTGTCCTCGGAACTTTGGGACAGCGATGAGGAACAGCCAACGAGGCTAAACGACGAAGCCAAGTCGCTCGCAAAAACAGCGAGTGAGTCGCACAACTAAAAACACGCGTTTCGCCGATTAATTTATCGAAAAACGCGTCGGAAATGAATCCGGATCTCCGCGAAGGGCGAAGGGGTTGGACAACCAGTCCACAGGGCCTCAAGGATCATGCCCAAGCTACCCGCAGCGTCGCAACACTGCCACGATCGCCAAAGTCTCAAAACGAGCAACATTCACATACAAATAAGCGATAAACTAGGCCGTTAGAGCAATCCGTACGTCCGCACGACCTTCCGCAAGCACCAGCGGATAGGTAACGACGTACGGAGGCCGTGCTCACAGCCCCACTACGACAGGACCAGTCGCAAGCCCAGAAATTGCATAAAAATAGAGAAGGCATGCGATACCATAGCTCGGCATCGGCCGAACAGCGAAACGGCTCAACCAAATCGAATTCTAAGGTGAGCATGATGATCAGCGCGTCGCCGCGATCATCGTGCTCACCTTCCCGGGCTTCGGGAGGCAACAGGGAGCTCAAACACAAGCGTACGGCCAAAACAAAGCAAAAGGGACCCCGGCCGGAGCAACAAGCTCCGGCCGGCTGCCAGCCGGCATGCACGGCCAGCGGCGGCCAGGGGAGGTAGGGGGCGACGCCGGAGGACCTGAGGGTGGCGGCGCTCACCCTCCAAGGCGGCAGGAAGCGGCGGTGGCTCGGGCCACCAACCCCCTGCCCGCAGCTGCCCTAGCAGCAGCTGCAGCAGCTCGGCGGCCCACGGCGGCGGCTCCCGGCGGCGGGGCAGGTCACCGGCGGTCGTGCCACCTCAGGGGAAGCTCATGCATGGGTTCCCCCTGGGTGCACACCGCAGGGAAGGAGAAGAAGAAGAAGAAGAAGGAAAAAAAGAAGAAAAGGGAGAGAGGGTTGGCCGGGGTTGCGCCGGCCAGGGGGTGGCCGGCGGCGGCCGGCGGCGCAAGGGGGAGCTGGCAGGGGACCTGGGGGAGCTGAGGCTCACTGCTGGGGGGATGAGGGGGAGAGAGGAAGAGAGGGAAACTCTCTCTCTCTCTCTCTCACACACACACAATGCACATAAACACTATTGCACAATTGCAAAAACACCCCTCACACACAGCAAATCAGTCCTCAGTCCCTCACAGCAGGAACAAAATGCCCAGACACCCCTCCACAAGCAATCTCACGCAAAACGGTGCGTGAAATAGGGTCCAGATCGCGAAACCAAAAATGTAATTCGACCTCTCGGCGAAGAACATGGAAGATCTCTCAATCCGTCCGTCGCATGTCGAAACGGATCACGCCATCGCTTCAGCACTGCCGAGACATCGAACCTACCATTTTGGATCGTCAGATTTGGACTCCGGATTGCGCCGTTAAGCCGTTCACTCTCCGCAACAAACTTAAAATAAAATAAAAATACACTAAATACCACATATACATATACATATATATATATATATATATATATATATATATATATATATATATATATATATATATATATATATATATATATACTTATACAGATATATATACGTATACAGATCAATTACACAGTAACAGGGGAGAGAAACACAGAATTTTAAATTTCCAAAATTCGAATTCTCACAAGTACAAAACCAGTACTGAGTTCTAAAATAAAGTTTCCTACGACTTCAACTTGAGATTTATTTCCTTCTCCGCTAATTAAAATCTTTTCATTTGGCTTCAGCATCTTTGGGTTGTAAAAGCCATGCATGGTATTTGAGATATGTACAGTAGCACTAAAGTCAATCCACCGGGTATTTTTAGGAACATTAATTAAATGAGATTCATAACGGACATGGATAGTTTCAATACCTTTCTTCTCGAGTCAAGTTTTATACTTTAAACAGTCCTTTTTCATGTGCCCTTTTTTTTTACAGAAATAGCATCGATCTTTTTTGCCAGAATTCTTTATTGACAACTCTGCTGACTTCTTATAATTAAAGGTACCCTTACTCTTTTCCCTTTTGCGTTAGTCGCCAGATTAACCGATTCTGTTATAATCTCCGGCTTTTCCTGCTTAAGTCTCTCCTCTTCTTGAACACACATGGTCAATAATCCATTTATTGACCATTCATCCTTATGTGTGTTGTAGGAGATCTTAAAGGGGTCAAACTCAGACGGTCATGAGTTTAGAATTAGATAGACTAAGAAAGAGATGGAGATCTCAACTTTTAAAGCCTTTAGTTGAGCCGCTATGTTCCGCATCTCTATGATATGCTCGCACACACCCTTGGCTCGATTGTACTTGATGCCCGAAAGTCGCTTCATTAGCGTGCTAGCAAAAACTTTATCGGAGCTGACAAATTGCTCCTCAATGGCCTTTAGATAATCCTTAGCTTTATCACATTCTGGAATTGATCCCCTTATACTTTTTGATACTCAAGACTTTATGAGCATCAAACTTAGATCGCTCCCACTTTTCCTGCGCGGATTCCTGCTGTGGAGTCATTGGCCAACTACCTTAGACTGTTGCTCAACACGCAGAGCCAAGTCTAAATCCATATAGCCCAAAGTAAAAAAAATACTTTCTTTTCAATCAGAATAGTTATCCCGAGTAAGTATAGGAATACGAGAAATATCATTAAGAAATGCAGTAGAGGATGAAGCTGCAAGAAGAAAGAAAATATAGAACTTTATCACTTACTATAAGACAATAATCATTAAATTAGATAAATTTTACCTTCCTATGGGCAGAGGCGCTACACACATAGAATTTATCTACTTTAATAATAAGACTAGTGGAAAACTAATTTCTTAACAACAAGATTTCTGTACCTGTGGGCATAAGATACTCGCTATCTACAAATTCAATCCACGATCTTATTCCAGTCAAAATTCAAAAATTATTATTTGTTTGACTGCAATAAATAGTCAGACTTTAATTCAATGTCAGTAAATCCTTATATATTCTTCATTATCTATAGGATGATGTGGCTACTCCTAAGTATAATAAAAAATACAAATAACCTTATTTGACATTGAATGACTATTAAAATTAAATTAGGAATCCGTAGGAATTTTCGGGTTAACTTTAGTTCAATATCATCTTATAAAAATACCGTAATAAGTGATTATATACCATGACTAGGATGTTGTGGCTACTTCTAGACATAGTTGATCTCACAAATCTTTATATAATATTGAATGACCGAAAATTTTATGTTATTCCAAAACGCAGCGAAAAAGAATAAGAATCCAAAATAATTTTCTTAACAACCTTATGTGACTCAAAATTTATAACCTGTATGAAGTCTATATATCCTACTCTAAATTTTTATGATCATCTTTATGTGTGTTTAGAACAATAGCGAAAAATTATGCCGCAAAAGTTAATCTAAACACACCACTTTATAATCATAAATAACTAATGAGTAGTACAAAAATAAAAATAAATATCATACATAATTTTGATATAGACTTATTCAACAATGAGTCACATTATAAAGAAAATTATGAAACGAAATTTATATATATATATATATATATATATATATATATATATATATATATATATATATATATTCATTCTCTTTCATTAAAGAATAAATAAATAAATAAATAAATAAATTTTCTTTCCTTCCTTTTTTTGTGTGTTGGCCGATGTCCCATTGAGCAGCCCCTGCGGGCTGCATGCTTGCGGGCACTTGGCAGTAGGGGTGGAAACGAGCCGAGCTCAAGCGAGCTTACCTCAGCTCAAGCTTGGCTTGAAATTAATTTCGAGCCCAAATTTAGGCTCAAGCTCGACTTGAAATTAATTCGAGCCGAGCTCGAGCGAGCCTAACTTCGAGTCGAGCGAGCTCGAGCCCTAAACGAGCCGCTTGAAATTCTTAACATCATGCAATCTATAGTTCAATTTTTATAAAGCATTATCTAAAATTTAATACAAAAAATGTCCAATAGTTCAACATACAAAATGAATGCATGAAATGCAGTATTATAATATTAAAAAAAAGGGGAAGCGACTCTGCGACCAAGTGAAAGAGAGAGGGAGAGAGCAATTAGAGTAGAATTTTATTGGTTTGATTTTGTGGGCCAGCAAATATACCCAATAACCTAAACTCTATACACATATAATTAAAATATATAATATATATTATTATATATAATTAATATAGAATTCAGCTACTATGCTATCGATAGTACCTAGCGCTTTGTGCTAGGTACTATCGAATTTTTTGCTATCGAATAGCGCTTTGTGCTATCGAATTTTTCGCCGTTAGATCTATCATTTTGATCATTTCCACCCGTTAAATCATACTATTCAATCAACCACTTACTCAACCTTATGAGACCACTATCATCCTAACGGGCACATCTCTTCGTCCGAGGGCCGAAAATCTAATAGCACCAAATGCTTGATACTATTATCTAATAGCCTAATTAGGCTACATACTATTAATAGTTTAGTAAAGTACAGTAGCCTAATTAGGCTATTAGATAATAGTACCAAGCACTTGGTGCTATTAGATTTTCGTCCCTTGGATGAAGTGATTTGTGGTTAGGATGATAGTGGTCTCCGGTTATGATGATAGTAATTTTCTAGAATTGAGTGAGTAATTGATTGAATAGTATGATCTAACGGGTGAAAATGGTCAAAAGGGTAGATCTAACGGCGGAAAACTCGATAACACCAAGCGTTTGATACTATCAATAATATAGTAGTCGAACTATATATATATTCGAGCTTTTTGAGCCTAATTCGAGCGAGTCCAGTAATGCTCAAGCTCGGCTTGAAATAAATTTCGAGCTTCTTTTTCTGTTCAAGCTCGGCTCATTTAATTTCGAGTCGAGCTCGAGCGAGCCGAATATCGAGCCGAACGCGAGTCGAACACGAGCCGGCTCGCTCATTTGCCAGCCCTACTTGGCAGCCCCTACGGGCTGCATTGTGCAGCCACCTTTGTTTTTTTTTTTTTTTTGAGTTGACCGTCACCCAAGAAGCACCTCAATGGCTGCCTCGTACGGCCCTAATAGGGCCGCATAATGTGGCCCCTTGTGGGCCACACCTACGGCGGCCGGGGCTGCGGTGCTAGTCTGCGGAACGGCGATCTCGATTGCGACCGAGCGTCACCATTAACGCAAGTTGATCAACAAAATTTATTTATTTATTTTTCTTTAACAAAAAAAAAATCAAACGAAATCCGAAAAGAAACGAAATTCGGCAAAAGAACCTTGCTCTGATACCACATGTTAAATTTTATAAAAATTAAGATCATACATTCTGCCATGATTTCAATTTCTATATTCAAATTGTTGTCGGCGATTCTTGCTTGTGGTTCGTCCTCGCTCACGATCAAAAGAGCGGGACGTTTTGAGTCTAATTTCCTTATTCCCGAAAATGGAGCCGTCACAAGAATTAAGATTAGGATTAGACCGGAACTCTCGTATGTTATATTTATATACAACTTACTATAAGGATATTAAATCACGTCCGCCCATCAAGAACGTGTCCAGATACATCCTAACCGTTAGATCTACCGTATCTTTATAGATCGACTTGAATAGATCGATTGTATCTTTATATATCACCTTGAATAAATCACGTGGGCCACATCCAACATACAAATCTTATGGATTGTAACGTGGTAAAAGGCATGCCTAGCTAGAGGCTTCCCCATACCTTCCTTTTAAATTTAATAATATTTTAAAAGTATTCTATATTTTTTATTGAAAATAATTTAAATTATTATTATCTAACTCAAATTAAAAATATTATAATGTTACAAATTAGAAGATTTTACTATTTTCATATTTAATAGGAATAATGAGTAATTTATTAACAAAAATATACTAAGTCCTCCGAATAATCTCCCAATCCAAGCGGACATGAGAAGTTCGTAACAACTTTGTCATTTTAAACATAAAATGCGAAATTTTTTAAAATATTTATAAAATATATTATATTTCTAAAATAAACAATCCCTTAAAAAGAAGTAAAAAGAACATTGCCTACTTATAATTTTTTATTATTTTTTATATATGTTAACCTCGTATGTAACCACAGTTGGCAGTGATCATGGAGCCACCACATTCACTTGAGTTTGTGGGGCCCTTTTTTTTGGTAAATTTTATCAATAGTCTCCAACCTTTTCTGATTTTTCAATTGGGTCCCCAACTTATTTTTTTGTCAATTAAGTTTCCAACCTATAAATTTTTTTCAATTGGCTCTTTACTGCCAACTTCTGTTATAATTGATGGAAGTCGACGTGTGGGTACTAATTTGGCCCTCAGTTGTGAAATTTTTTGGGTTAATAGCACAATTGGTCTCCAACCTTTTTTCAAATTTTCAATTAGGTTCTTAATCACTTGTCAATTAAAATATTTATAATCATTTATTTAAATTTTTATACTTATTTAGATAAAAGTGTGTCATGCCCCGAGTTATGCTAGAATCCGGGCTCACCAATAGATCTGCCTCACACACGAAAAGCCTGTGCATACTAAACATCAAAAACTTTCTCAAACAAGAAACAACTATAACAATAGAGTAACAGAACTAAAATAACTAATATATAACATCAACGTACTGTACATATACAAAACATCCAAAATAGTACAATCCACTATGCTCAACTGGAAAGTAAAAACATCGACTATGTACAGTAGTCCCCTAGCACTAACAACTAGGCCTCCACTAGGACGGTCCTCGGGTAGGAGAGCTATCTATCCAGCGATCCTCTTACCTCGATCAGATGTAGCAGCGATAATAATAGAGGGCTCTGCAAGAAAAAGGTCAATACAGAGGGCGTGTGAACTACTAAAAACAAATAGTCCTAAATGGGTACCGTCATCGACGGCAATGACCTACCAATTAGGTCTAGCAGAGGCAACAGTAATACTAACAGCTGAAATAAAAATTGAGTAAATAAATACTGCAATAAGGAACTATCACTATCATGCCTCTAAACTAGATATCGAATGAATGCATGTATCATGTAGGATGAACATCAACTACCAACACCAATGCCGAAATAACCTAATCAACCAACTGACTCACAAGCCCAGTCAAGCCCACACTAGCCTCACATCTGGTCCGTACTAAAACCCCATGGGTCGCCGACGTGAACGTAAGAACACTAAATCAAGTCGCCTATCTCCGGAGTGACACTCAAGGGGAGCGACCACCTCGAGAATCAAGTAACCAAGCCAAGTATACTGCAAGCTATAATCGATGCAAACGATCAAATAGATCATACTAACCGCTACTAAAGCGATCTCGACACAATTTGATGCATATCTCTCTACGGGAAACCACTGTCTAAACCCACGACTAAACATCGAATCAGCTCAACAAAACGATACTGCCCCACATTTCGGGCATGAATCTAACTCTATTCTATCCAGGATATCCACCCAGCCCAACTCCTAGGTAGAGAGGAGTAGTAGAATTATTATCAAAAGGCCACTAGACTAGGTTCAAATGAATAAGTCAGATTCAAGTTGTATTGTACACAGAAAGTGCATTAGAAATGCACAATTAGCTTCTATGTTAAAATTTAAACTTAGGAGCAATAACCATGCAAGGTAATTAATCTCACAAACATATGAGTCAAGCTTAACCTAATAGGTACAACCTAGTATCAGGTTTATAATCGATGTTGAAATGTACATTAGACATATTTGGCGAGTTCAAAGTATTCGATGAATTTAAACCCACCTTAAATCCAGAAATATGCCAATGCAGCTTCAAGAAGTGGAAATTTCAGCAAGATTAGCAGGGATGAACACCAAAAACTCCAAAAACTCCAAAACTAGTAACCAAACCTGCTGGAATAGTTGAAACTGCTACTTCACTAAAATCTGCCAGCATTTAACAAATTCTAGATTTAAGCAAAATTAATACTAACTACCTTACTATCCAGTTCAAATAAGGTTTCCCGAGGTTCCTCAGCTCACAATCAAACAAGAAAAACAAAGAAGCTGCCACTCTACTCGAAGATTAAGCTGAAATGAGATTTAGAATCAAAATTCTACCAAAAAGTTATTTCGGTTTCAAAATCCACAAAAAAAACACCAATTCAGCTTAACTAACCTCTCCATCTAGCTAGAAGCAACTCCAAAATGACCAGAGTGAAGGAAAAACCAGCCAAAATTTCCCTCTAAAGTTTAGCTACAAGAATGGACTAAAAACATTAACCAAATCCACAAACACAACTTCAGCTAACAACGTGCAATTACCTCAACTAAACATCAACTCACGTGAAATTCAGCTTAAAGAATTGATCCCCTAACTCCTCTTTTTCAGATAATCCACGAGCAAATTCCAATTTGATAATTGAAAGCTCCTAAGTCAGCCAATTTCTCCTGCAACTGCTTGCACTACTTGCTGTTGCCGCTGCAGAACCTGCTGCTACTGGCTGCAGCCTACTGCTGTTGCTGCTCAGCTTGCTACTGCTGCTGCTGCTGCTGGCTGCTGTCCACTGCTGTTGATTCCTGCCTTGCTGCTGCTGGCAGCAGCTACTGCTGCTGAAACTGCTGTAATTGCTACTTGAATGCTGGCAGCCAACAAGAAGAAAAACAGAGAGAGGAGAGGAGAAGAGAAAAAATGGAGAAGAAGGAAAGAAGAAGAAGGAAAAGAGAAGGAAGGAGAAGAAATGAAGGGGAGGGTTAAGTTGAACCCTTGCCATCAACTAATTACCTTATTCCGGTTGAATTTAAATACTGTTTCGAAATTATTCGTGGCGTCAATTTCGCGTCAAAGTGATTTTGACAAATCCCGACACGCTATAGGAGTGTCGACCAGTTGTCGAAACTACTGTCATTCCGATAGTAAATTTTTTTGAAACAATACAAAGTGGTTAATAAATTTAATGACTCTATTAGTTTAACAATTAATTTATCTAATTTTATTTAATAAAAAATAAAAATATCAAATTTAATAAAATTATTGACGGATTTTTGCTAAAATCTCTTTTTTTTTACTTTTATTATTTTAAATCCAAAAATCCAAAAAGGTAAAAAGGTCTCACTAAAAAAAGAATAATGCTTGCAAATCTCACACCCACTTATTTAAGAGTCTACACTTGATCCTTATTCGCCAATTTCTTTAAATATTAAAAATTCAAAGGATTCTAAACCCTAGGATGAGGGGGTGTGTCACGCCTTAGGCCAAGCGGAAGGCTAATCCTAACACGTGCATAGACCCGCCATGTGTACAAGGACGCCCTCATACACACGAAGCGTCAACATCCAACCAATTCCATTGCTATTAGACAATACCACACAATAGATGAAATACAAGTTTATGGATATCTAGAGCATAAACATCAACTATCATTAAACTAGAAATAATTTACATTCAATATCACTTCCAAAATGGATACATACTTTTTCTCATCAGCCCTCAAGTAATACATAACTAAATCCATAAGTAGTACAATTAATGCTAAATCCACATAGCTCCCCAAACATAAAAGGGTCGGTCTCTACTCAGTCCAAAATGGGTGAAAGGGCTCTAGCTATTACGCGGCTCCCTTTCCATGATCCAGCACCTCCCAAGTACCTGAATGCTCTGAAAGAAAACACCAAACCACGGGCGTGAGAACTATAAAATATAGTTCCCAGTAGTTACTGCTGCCGAAAGAGGCGCGTAAGCTACTAGGTCAACTAAGGGATCAGTAGTAAAAAAAAAATGGAGATAATCACTGCAATAAAAGAAGTATGAAAAAACTGTATCTGCTGTATGATAATCATAAGAAGGGCATAACACTATTATTGTGACGCCCCAACTTCCCAGGGGGTCACCCATCCTAGGACTACTCCCGTCCTAGCACGCTCAACTCTCTTAATCTCTTGGGTTTAGCCACCGCCAAAATGCTTAAGTCAGGTTAAGAGTTTTAGCCCTATTATATCTTATATATAGGACTATCTGGGGTCTCACATTCTCCCCCCTTTAAGCCCTGACGTCCTCGTTAGGCTCAGACTCACAAGTACCAGGCGATGTAAGACTCGTCTCGCTAGCCTAAACCGACCTTGTGGTGAGCCACGCTCCACCCACAACAGTCAACAGCATGAGAGCCTCGCTCTCCCCGATGTATAATCCAGGCTCAGCCGAGACTCATCTCACACTTCCGCCTGGTAATTGGCTCTGATACCAACTGTGACGCCCCAACTTCCCAGGGGGTCACCCATCCTAGGACTACTCCCGTCCTAGCACGCTCAACTCTCTTAACTCTTGGGTCTAGCCACCGCCCAAAATGCTTAAGCCGGGTTAAGAGTTTTAGCCATATTATATTTTATATATAGGACTATCTGGGGTCTCACAATTATGCCTCTGTACTGTACGAAGTATTATGAATCATGTATCAACTTTCAACTATGCATCAGTTTAGTTTATAGTGTCCAAATATCAATATTTATCCAATCTCCTGAGGACCTACATAGAGGACGGTCCTAACTTGCATCGCGCCTCATAGACTATGTTCAGCACCCCACAAAGGCGAGCTGTATCTTACATATTATTATAAAAGAGATTATATCCCTCTTTATAAGATACAGGAGTTTTTAGAAAACTCCAGCCGCCATCTCTCTTTTCCTCTCTCTTATTCTCTCCTAACGTAGTGATCCTCTAGCAAGAAAGACATTCTCTGCAAGGGAGCTAGCACCCCGGTGAGGATATCGATCAGATCACCAATCTCGTGTGGATACCTATAGAGGCCGGACGCACGTGCAGTTTCAAGAGAATCTAATTCCATGATCATCAGATTGCGGTGAAGATCTACCCACGCAAAGTTGAAGATTAGATCTTCATTTTTCTTCTTTAATTTTAAACAATATGAGAGATCATATTTGCATGATTTTAGAGATCAGATCTCGAGTTTTAAAAATCAAATTTGTTTGATTTTCTTTTCCATTGTGATTTTATCGTACACAATTTTCTAACATTGGTATCAGAGCCATCCTCATGTTTTTAAGATTAAAATTATAAATTTGGGTATTTTAAACCGTTCTTCGCCGATTGAATGATTTACAATCATTTTTACCTTATTCGAAAAATCATAAATTGATCAAAATTTTCTTGTAATTTAATCCGCGCTCCCCCTATATATATATTTTTTTAAAAATACTGTAGCAACCGTACAGAGCTACTGTAGCAGTCCGTACGACCGCTACTGTAGTAGTCCGTACGTGTGACACCCCAATAATCCCACATCGGATAGGAATGGGGTTATCATTAGGTATATAAGAGACTCCACCCTATTAATAATAACTAGGCTTAAGCATTTTGGGCCGGTGGTTTGGGCCCAACGAGTTATTATTGCTAGCGGGTTGGGTCGTTACATTTGGTATCAGAGCCAATCACCAGCCGGAAGTGTGAGATGAGTCTCTGCTGAGCTACGGTCGGAATGACAAGGTGACAGGCTAAGTCAGGGTCGGGATGACAACGTGATAGGCTAAGTTAGGGTCAGGATGACAAGGTTAGCGAGACAAGTCTCACATCGCCTGGTGATCTTGGGTTGTGTATGTGTTTAGGGCTAACGAGGACATCAGGTCTGTGACATCCCAATAGTCCCACAGTGGATGGGAATGAGATTGTCATTGGGTATATAAGAGGACTCCACCCTAGTAATAATAACTGGGCTTAAGCATTTTGGGCCGGTGGTTTGGACCCAACGAGTTATTATTGCTAGCGGGTCGGGTCGTTACAGTACGACTGCTACTGTAGCAGTCTGTATAGACGGGTAGAAATTTTTTTTTTTTTTAACTTTTAATTTTGATGAGATCAATTTTAAAATACAAAATAAAAAAAGGGGGCTAATTTGATGAGATCAAATTTAGTTTTTACATGAGATGTGAATTCTTGATGAGATCAAGTTATTATTTTTGCAGATTAAGTTTTGATCAAAATTATAAACAATCGATAAGATTGATTGGTTTTGGTGATTTGATCAATATTATTTTTCGAATCATTGGTAAACAGTTAATTAGAATATCCAAAATTAATTATTATGCATATGATGTATGAGATACATATAGGTGAAGATTATGAATAGCGACCTATTTATTTTTGTTTTGACATGTGATATGTGATGTGTATGCAAGAATCATGTAATTTTAAATTTGTTACTTCAAGCACCCAGGTTGTGAAACAAATGAAGCCAACGGGCGCCCGATTCCTCAACCGGGCACAACAACGACTGATTCAGGCGGTTGAAAGTACCCTATATTGTATATATGAGATTGCTTATGGTTTGAAGAGTAAAATGTGTAAACCTAAAAAAGGTTAAGTTGTAATAGTTATTACTTAGAAGTTAATGTTGTAATGGGTTTAAGTTTAGTAAAGTTAATGTTGTAATAGGTTTAAGTTTAGTAAAGTTAATGTTGCAATGAGTTTAAGTTTAGTAATATATACTCTGATGCTCTATTGTATCCATATCATATATATGTTATATAGGTTGATATATGTTTCTGCTTTGTGCGGGCAGAAAAAATCTTGCCCGCTCGGTAGGTCTGTTGCACGTGCCTGAGCAGGCCCAATTAGCGGTCTCGGGGCGTGACATCAACATTCAAGTTAAAGTTCATAGTTGAAATTATTCTGATTTAAATTTAAATTTAAATATTTGAATTCAAGTTGGAATTTAAAAACTAGAATTCAAATTTGAGTCAATATATTTAAATTCAAATTTAAATTGATATATTTGAATTTAAAAATTTATTGTAAAATTGAATTCATAGATGAATTCAAATCCAAAGTTAAGATATAATTTGTAAGTTAAAATTAAACTCAAAGAATAAAATAAAGATAAAATATCATCTATTACATAGATTCTCAACTTTCAGTGACGATTTTTTTTATTAACAGGACTAAAAGATATTATAATTATAAAAATAGTTCTTCAAAAAATTTATTTACAAAATTTGGTCTTTGCGGTGAATGAATTATTATTTTCTAAATACAGTAAATTGTTCTTCAAAACATTAATTTTTTTTTAGTGTGTAATGTTATACATCTTTCGGAGTTCCGATGCAAAAAAATATTTTTTAGGTGAAAGCGGTAAATAATTTATCGCTTTTAGAAAGTGGTGTATTATTCAATGCTTTTAGATTCCCCACCTTTTAAAAACAATAGATTATTCACTGCTTAGGGCTAGTTTTATAAATAAAAATTTTGGATACCAATTCTTATAATTAGAAAGTTTCTTAGGCTTAGTACCCCAAAATTCTCTTTAGTGACTTCGGAATATTTTAAGACAAAGTCAAAAAAGTGAAATTTAGTAATAACCTACTTCCTCAACCTACTTTCGTAAACTAATTTTTATATTCATTTTCGCAAACAAAATAGTTGATAATGGTGTTAGTTTCTGAAAGTGTAATTTTAAATGTTTTACTTTGTGCCAACCGAACATCACCTAAGGGGATGTTTGGTTTGCCAAAAGTGAACTTTTAGAAAATGATGTGTTCTCGGTTGTTTGGTTTACGAAAGTAAATATAATACAAAAGTAGGCTGATAAAGTGAATTATAAAAGCAGGCTGATAAAGTGAGTTATAATTAAATCTCACTTTTCTAATTTCGGCTCAAAAAATTTCGAAGTCACCAAAAGTGAAGAGCTTAGCTAAGGAGTTATAATTAGTTTTAACTTTAATCTTTGAATTTATTTTTATAGTTAAATTTCACTTTAAATTTGAATTAAAATCATGAATTTAATTTTACATTCTAAATTTTATTTGTAAATTCAAATTACATAAAATTTTTAAATTCAAATTTTTGAATTTATATTTAAATTTACTTTTTGAATTTTTATTTTTATTTAAATTTGAATTTTACTATTAAATTTTAATTTAATTCTAAATTTAAAATTTTAATCAAATTATTTTTAGCTAAAACTTCAATTAGAACTTTGAATTCAAATTGTTCCAATAATAAATTCAAATTATTGACTGAAACTTAAATTTAAAATTTAAATTTCTAAGTTGAAATTCAAATTCAAATTTAACTTTGCTATTTACATTTAACCTCAATAATGATTTTCAGTTTGAATTTTGAATTTGAATTATGAATTCAAATGTTTAGTTTGAAATGTGATTTAAACTCAAATTCTATTTTAAATTTAAATAATAATTCAAATTGTGAATTCATATTTGAATCCAGAATTTAAGATCAAAGAGTAAATTAAAATATGATTCAAATTATAAATTCAAATTTGAATAAATGTTCTAATTTTTTTATGTTGAACTTTTATTTTAAAATTTAATTTTAATTATGAGTTATAATTTAAACTTTAAATTCAAATTGTAATTTTAATGTCCTAAATTATAATTAGTTTTTAATTTAAAATTTAAATTTAAATTTTTAATTTAAATAGCGAGTATAAGTTGTTTATTTATATTTTCACTTCTTTATATATAATTAAAGAATCAAAATTATAAAACTATAATTGTTCATATTTCACTTTATAATCGAACTGAAAAGTCACTTTTGTAAAAATTATTTTTGCAAAAGTCTTTTTTTTTTTCACTTTAACCACTTTTGAGCAACCAAACATGTCCTAAATAGAAGTGGAATGACTAGACCAAATATATTTGATTAATCCAACCTGATTAAATGTGAGAGAAAATTAAATAAAGTTAAGAGTCGACAAGTTTCAAACTCATGTTGTTCAAACTCAAGATGTTCTCCTGCTGCCATGCCATGTTTAATTATGTAAACCAACATTATTCTTAAAAAAATTAAGTTACTATAGAATAGTATTTTTAATATTTTATATTCAACATGAGGATTGAATTTGAAATTTAATACATGTAAGTACTCGCGTTTGGTGGTACATGGGGCTTAAAATAAATACTCAACTTTACTGGCAAAATATTATCTAAACAATAATCCTTTTGGATCTTCAAACTCAATCCCAATACTTACCTGCATAATAATATTATTAAAAAAAATAATTAGTTTACCGACTGTCCCTAGCGCAAGTGGCAAAGGGCTTGGTGGTCGGTACCCGAGGTTCCGAATTTGAATCCTAATTGATTCACATTTCGAACTAAATTTATTTCTAAAAGAAATAAACGAAGCGGTTAGCGTGCTACATTTCTCTCAAAAAACAAAAAAAAAGAAAAAAAAAATAGTTTGGATCTTCAAACTCAATCCCAATACGCTTCCTTCTGCTAGCAGCCTCAAATCAAAATCAAAACTGTCCGGCTACCAAACCCAGCAGCAAACTGATGCAGACTGGGCCCACCACCAAAATCCACACAACTCTATTACAAATATCCGGCCGCGAATACGGAGAGTCTCGTACTAATGTAAACTTACCAACCCAGGCCGCACGGTTGGCGTCGCCGTTGGATTCCCCACTCGAGTAATCACAGCCGTCTATTATTGGACGGCTGCGATTCCCAGTCGGCTATCTGCATCGTCGGGGTGAAACGGACTGGTTGATAGCAATGCAGAATTATTGGAGAAACTGTTAAATGGACCACATTCACCACTTCATCCCTGAACCGCATAAATATCTCTTCTTCTTCTTTGTTTCTCATCGTAATTTGTTGAAAACGTGATATTAATCACACATCCTTATTCTATTTAAAAAGATTAGATTTTCTGAAAATGGCTAAAATTAGTTATTAAATAATAACCAAATTTAATTAATATATTTTTTTAGTATTAAAATTAGTTACTTATGACATCTCTTTTGTTCAGTTGTTAATCGAGTCGGAGTACGTCGTGGATAGACCTGGCAAACGGGCGAGTCATTCTATCCGCGAGTTATATGGGCATGGATAAAATTTACTCGTAAATTTTTAGATTACCAACATATTTACTCATACCCGCCCGCGGGTGGGCGGGTGGGTATGCGGGTTGCCCGCAAATTTTTTTATTTATTTTTGCTCCTGTACTTTCTAAATAAGAAATATATATATATATATATATATATATATATATATATATATATATATATATATATATATATATATATATATATATATATATATATAATTTTTAAAAACGTAATATAACTTATTGTTTAAAATATCACAACATACAAAAAATATATTTAAAATCTTAAAGCAAATAAATTTCATAATGTAAAAAACACGTAATAAGAAATTATGGTTAGAATTTTTAGAATGGATAAACAAAAAAATATATACTTTCTAATTAAAAAAAAAATATTTTAATTAAAAAATATATATGTGGGTATCCGTGGGTACCCGCGGGTTATCTAAAATGCCCATAATTTAATGGGTACCCATCCGTTTTACCCATAATTTTTTGGGTAGAAAAAACTTGTATCCATACCCGCAAATTTACGGGTAACCCGCGGGTATCCGCGAGCATGGATCGAGATTGCCAGGTCTAGTCGTGGACAACTCATTCAATGTACAACCTAAGAAACTATAGGGAATGAGACTAATAAAGACCTTTGTTCAGCGTTATTTTATTTTCTTATTTTTCAAACAAAAATTTTATATAAAGAGTGGAGTGAATGCGGATTTTTTCACAAATTTTGTACTGAAAAAAATTTATTTGGGATTGAAGTTAAAGATCAAAAAGTAATCATTTATTGCATCTTTGATTATTTTTTGGAAGAGTTACCCTCTCTCATTTGAACATAATGCATTCTAAATTAACAAACTATGATAAAAAATTCATTTACCGATATATCCACATATATAGAATGTGTGGTTACAAAAATATAAAACATCAATATCAGACAAGATCTAAGGTTCTTGCTTCAAATAAAATATTAAGTGCTTAATTTTATATAAAATTCAAATAAGGATATGTTGAATAGCTCCGCTGGATTATTAGAGTGCTTAAGTACATCAAACATCACTTTTCATGTAATTACAAGAAAAAATTAATACAACTTCACCAATAATATCACTATATTATCATATTTATCCTTAATGAGTTTTTAATTAATTTTTGTCTTTAATACTTCTTGAATCAACCAAAATAAACTCAACCTCCCCTTCTAACACCTGTAATACTCTGTCAATGCTTTAGCATAGTTTCACTTTAATTTATTATACTTTATCGGTGGTTATCATTTATTATCACCGGATGGTCTAGTTGGTAGTTCCTAATAAGCTCGATTTGAATAGCTAGTTTAAAAATTTTATGAATTTTATTTTATTTAATTTTGATCTGATTGAATTATGGAATTCTACATAATCCTATAGAAATTCAAACTCTATTTTTTCTCTATTTGTATACCAACTGCATAATTTCACAATAATTTTATTAAATTTGATAAAGTTATTAATAAAATTAATAAATTTGTCAAATAAGTAGAAATTAAGATTATAAACTAAATGTAACATATACTCCATTTTATTAGTAATAAAAATTAAAGCAAACAAAATTAATAAACAAAGCTAACAAAAAAAAATTAATAAATACTATTTAATAAAATTAATTAGTTCAATCTGATCAGGAGAAGGAGGAGGGGGCGACAAAAAGGGTTGGCAGCAGTGCAGTGGAGGAGTAGGAGAAAGCGGCGGCGCGGTGGAGGGGGGCGGCCGAGGAAAAGGAGGGGGCGGTAGGTTGGATGGCAAAGGGAGAGATAGAAGAGAAAGAGTTAGGAAAGGAGAGGGGATCAAGTTGGAGTAGATTATAATAATATTCTATTTTTTAGAGTATAAGTTAGCTATATTTTAATTTATAGACATATTTTTAGCTCATTCCAACAACCATAAGTTTTCAGGTCGAAACTTTCCATGAGAAAGATCGGCGCATGCATGTGTATTCAAAAAAACAAAAAAGATTACGAATAATTTAAATTATTAGAATGTCATTCGAGCCAATCCGCACAACCAAATTTAGAACGGGATACGAACTATCTAAAGAAAACTAAATAACTAAATTGGCAATCCTATTGGCGATTGCATAAGGACTTTCTAGGCAAATATGTAGTTTATACTGTTTGATGAGAGGTCATAGGTTTACATTTCTCTACTAGAGAGCGAAAGTTTGAAATATTTGCTATGCCAAACACTACACGGGGTCCAATCAGATTCACTGAAGTAGTCCACGGTGAGTGAGGTGATAGGCAAAACTTCCGATTATTGCCGTGCTAAGTATGTATATTTATTATTATGGTTATTAATTTTCATTCCAGTTCGTATCGAATCTCCCGTATACTTACGAGTTACGAGCAGCAGCAGCCAGCAGTCTCCTCACTTTCCATGTGCCGCCTTCTCTCTCCTCTCTCCCACGATCTTTCAACCGCAGCCGCGAAGCATCCTCTTCTTTCTCTTTCTCTCTCTCTCTCTCCCCAAATCAACTGAACCGAGCGAGCGAGGCGAACTCCTCCTCCTACTACTACTACTGCTATGGCGGCGAGGAAGGAGTCCACGAGTGAGGTGGATCTCGAATCTGCTCTCCTCCGCTCGTCCGACTCCCTCCCCCTCCTCGGCCGGTCCACTCCCTCACGGCAGCATTCCCACCTCCGCTCCCTCCGCCGCTCCGCCTCCAACACCACCTCCCAGATCGCCATCGTCGGCTCCGACCCCTGCCCCATCGAGAGCCTCGACTACGAGTCGGTCCTCCTCTCGCGACTGTTCTTGATCATTTTCGGTTGGTTTTTTTTGGCGATGTGCAGACAGACTGTGACTGACTGAGAGATTTGGGTTTGCGCTTTGGCGATGGCAGGCTGATCGAGAACGAGGAGTTCTTGAAGCAGGACTGGCGCTCCCGCGGCCGCGCCCACATCCTCCGCTACGTCGTCCTCAAGTGGACTCTCTGCTTCCTCCTCGGCTCCCTCGCCGGCGCCGTCGGCTTCCTCACCAACCTCGCCATCGAGAACATCGCCGGCGTCAAGTTCGTCGTCACCTCCAACATGATGCTCGCCGACAAGTAACCAACACCGCCCCGAGATATCTCGATTCCATTCCTTCCTTTATGTACTATACATGTGGCACGCGGATTTGATTCAATTTTGGGTCTGAAGGTATTCGTGGGCGTTCGGAGTGTTCGCGGCGTCGAATTTCGTGCTCACGATGTTCGCGGCCGTCATCACGGCGTTTTTCGCGCCGGCGGCTGCTGGGTCGGGCATACCGGAAGTGAAGGCCTACTTGAATGGGGTTGATGCTCCTGAAATTTTCTCGCTGCGGACATTGGTGGTCAAGGTGAGGGCTTTTAGATTAGTCCCAATTTGGAAAAATAGTCTTTGAAGTTCCTAATAGTAGACCATAAGTTTGATGTTCGGGTGGTGACAACTAACATGGCTAAAGCTTGGGTGGTGATTTGTAATCTTGCTAGAGTTCAGGTGGTGATCTATAATTAGGCAGAAGTTCAGGCAGTGTTATGTCTTCTTTTTTTTTTTCTTTCCCCCCCCCCCCCCCCTCATTGAAACTTGGTAGATGCTAATTTGAAAATTTAACAAAAACTAATAGAAAATGGTGATTGAAACGAATTGATTGTTTAGATGGTAAATTTTAACTTCGCAAACATAAGGTGGCACATTGCGATCAGGCTGAAGTTTAGGAGGCTCCAAAGTTTCTTTTCCCCCTTATATTTGAGCTCGCCTCTTTCCATAACTTGTGTAACCGTAGGAAAACCTCTATTTGTTTTGATTGATTTGCATCTGCAGACCGTCATTAATATATGTCTTGGTTATTTTACATGCTTGTCTGTTGGTTATGCCGTTTCTGTAAAAAATGTTACATTGCTGTCTTATAATTCTTTGTTCAATTCTGTTGAAACCCAGAACAAAATAGGTTCTTTGATATGTTTATACATTACATTCCATTAGATCCTGCTATGCACAAAAAGCGAGTGGGAAGGTGCTTGAGATATATGAGTACTAATAATTTTAAATGTGATACATATTCCTCGTTTAGGAGGTAGTTTTAAAAAAATTTTGGAGCAACACAACTGTTTGATTTGGATGTTGGCTCAAATCAACAGGTCGTGGGTTGCATTGCTGCGGTTTCGTCATCTCTGCATGTGGGCAAGGCAGGTCCTTTGGTGCATACAGGTGCATGCATCGCATCCATACTGGGGCAGGGTGGGTCACGTAAGTATCGATTAACATGCAAGTGGCTGAGGTACTTCAAGAATGACAGAGATCGGAGGGACCTAGTTACTTGTGGCGCTGCTGCCGGAGTTGCTGCTGCTTTTCGTGCACCCGTTGGTGGTGTCCTATTTGCCCTTGAAGCAGTGTCTTCATGGTACTCAACTATTTTCTTAAAACTTATCGTCTTTCCTGAAATTTGATAGTTATTTATCCTTCTACTTTAGTGGAGCTATCAATTTTATTGGTAAACTCGTTGTTTTTGTCAAGAAAGTCACCAAAATCTTAAACATATACTAATTCATCCCTTCTAGTCATAGAAAACTTTTATTTTTTGTCTGTTCTTAGTCTATCAACTTAAGAGTTACTTGGGTGTTAATTATCCTCTTTTTTTTTTTTATTATAAAGAAATCCCAGTTATAATGATATGAAAAGGAAAGGAAAGGCGGCGCTTTCTGCTGTCGCGCAGTACAAAGTCTAATACACGCGATCTTATTGATTATTGAGAGTTTCTTGATCAATCTGCAATTTGGCTCACTCTATCAGTACCTTTACTTTGCAGGTGGAGAAGTGCCCTACTATGGAGGGCATTCTTTACAACAGCTGTAGTTGCTGTTGTGCTAAGGGCTCTGATTGACATTTGTCACAGGGGCAAATGTGGCTTGTTTGGGAAGGGTGGCCTTATAATGTTCGATGTGACCTCAGATACCATCGCCTATCATTTACCTGACTTACCTCCAGTGATAATACTCGGAATCGGCGGGGGTATACTGGGCAGTTTTTACAATTTTTTTCTTGAAAAAGTTCTTCGGGCTTACAATCTCATCAATGAGTGTGTACTACACTCTACTTCTTTACTTTATCTTAGTTTGAAGGTGCTTTCATAGCACTATCTAGAAACCAACATGATCTTTTCTTGTTTAATATTCCTTGCTTTATTTGTAGGAAGGGCTATGGGTACAAATTGCTTCTTGCGGCAACTATCTCCATATGCACATCTTGTTGCATCTTTGGTTTGCCATGGCTTGCATCTTGTAGCCCCTGCCCAACAGGAATATCAGAAGCTTGCCCGTCAATAGGAAGGTCTGGCAACTTCAAGAAGTTCCAATGCCCTCCAGACCATTACAACGATTTAGCTAGCTTATTCTTTAACACCAATGACGACACAATAAGGAATCTTTTCAGTGCCGGGACTGATAATGTTTTCCAGATTTCTTCGATCCTACTCTTCTTTTTTACGTCCTATTTTCTGGGTATTTTCAGCTATGGAATTGCTGCACCTTCTGGCCTCTTCATACCCGTTATCTTAACGGGTGCAACTTATGGACGCCTTGTCGGGATGCTTATGGGCTCGCACTCAACTTTAGACCACAGCCTCTTTGCAGTTCTCGGGTCTGCTTCCCTTTTAGGCGGATCGATGAGAATGACAGTTTCTGTCTGTGTTATTCTTCTAGAATTAACTAACAATCTTCTCTTGCTTCCCCTAGTAATGCTGGTTCTTCTTATATCAAAAACAGTGGCAGACGCCCTCAATGCCAACATTTATGATCTAATTGTCAAATTGAAGGGATTTCCTTACTTGGAGACCCATGCCGAGCCCTACATGAGGCAACTCACGGTCAGTGATGTTGTCACTGGCCCTTTGGTAATGTTTAATGGCATAGAGAAGGTTGGAAATATTGTCCATGTTCTAAAGACAACTGGTCATCATGGTTTCCCAGTGGTGGATGAGCCTCCTTTCTCGGATTCTTCTGTACTATATGGTTTAATTCTTAGGGCACATCTCCTTATTTTGTTAAAGAAGAGGGTGTTTCTTCCTAGTCGCTCACTTTTCGGGATAGATGCTTCGAAGCAGTTCTCTGCTGATGATTTTGCCAAGCGTGGCTCAGGCAAGCATGATGATATTGAGGATATAAAGCTCACTGCAGAAGAGATGGAAATGTTCATCGACTTGCATCCTTTTACAAACACTTCACCTTACACTGTTGTTGAGACCATGTCTTTGGCAAAGGCTCTCATACTTTTCCGCGAAGTTGGTTTAAGACACCTTTTGGTTGTTCCGAAGTCTTCCTCGGTAAGCAAACTTGCCTTCACGCTTAGAAGTTTCTTTTCTAGTTCTAAATGCGTTTATATGCTTAAGGCATTAGTTACTATTATTTTTTCTTGTATTAATGGTTAGCTATGTTTGTTTTGTTGATAACATTCCTGGTCGAAAATTTCTGCAGAGGGCACCTGTTGTTGGAATACTAACGAGGCATGATTTCATGCCTGAGCATATATTGGGCTTACATCCTTCCCTCTTGAAGAGCAGATGGAAGAGATTGCGTTTTGGAAAGACTTCATTGAATAAAGTTTTTTGTGACCTGTGTTAAGGCATGAAGATTAGCATTCAAAGTTTAACTTGGAGGAATAAAAGAACAGGCTTGAGGTTTTCTTCTCCAAACAAACAGGAAGGAAGTTATTGCATTTCTAATTTTTCCTCTTCAAATGATGGGCATGAAGGAAACAGGCTTGTCCCTTGATTTCAGTGTTTCAGAGAAAGAGCTGGAGCTTTCTGGAAGTTTAACAAATCTTTTGCTACAGATAGGAGGGTTCTGCTTTAACAAAGCAGAAGCACATTAGTTATTTTGCTTCCAGTCCTCGTACATTGCTTCGAAAGCTCTTTTTTTTTCTCTCTCTCCCCGGCAATTGTATCATAGAAAATACCGCAGTCGTTAGATACGTAATGGAACTTAAAGAATTCATTTTTTCATCATAGAAGTTACTTTCTGGTATGATGTATATAAGCATCATAAGTTCTAAAAGAACATTGAATGTTCTCCTTTGATCGCATGCTAGAAAAATTAATCAACTATTTGCTGCATTGGGAATTTGGGCTCACTGAGAATTTGTTATAGTTTGATTAACTAACTTGTCATCTGATTATAGAAGTTTTATTTGATGATAAAATGTTTTGGAAATTCATCAAAGTAGAGTATGGATTAGAAATTTGCATGCATTATGTGCATCATGCTTAGAAAAAGGTGGTGCTTGTGACGGTGAATCTGTAATTTCAGACATACGAAAAAGGAGATTTTTCTATGTATGCTTTGTACGAATTTCATGATGTAACTAGTGCGATTTCGCACTGAACTTTGTGTAATTAGTTTCATACTTTGAGAATTTCTGCTACCAGGTTTTGCGAAGGATAGTTGCATATGACTTGACCCACTCACTTTCTTACTACCATTAAGGTCATGGTAAGTTAAGATAGACACGATGATAATCGCAAATTTTCTATTTTATGTTTGCTTGATTGATGTGATCATGAGGGATTTTCATGGTAAGTTTAGATAGACTCGAAGATAATTGTAAAATTTCTGTTGTATGTTAGCTTGATTGATGTGATCATCAAGGATTTGTGCATGCTTTGTTTGAAATACTTGGGTTGGCTGCATCATTCACAATTTTTTGTAGATTGTAGATTGTAGATCACAGATTTTGTATGCGAATTGATACATGGATTGTTTCTTTACTCTTCAAAGAGTGGTGTCCATAGAAGCTATTAATATCAAGACCGTCACTATGTTGCCACCATAGTAGCTCTTGTTGTTTTATGTATTAATAAAAATTTTGTCTCTCTCTTGATTTTGTGCCCGTTTGGCCCGGCTTTTGCCGGACGAAAACAAGCTCTTGCCTGCTATTGGGCGTTTGGCAAAATTACGGAATCAAAAAGGTTGCGTTCGGCAACTTCGGAAACGTTTCTACCGCAGTAGGTCCTTCACCGAGCTTGTGTGTGGCAGAAAGACTGAAAGAGTTGGGCTAATTGCATTGTTGGTTCCTAATCTTTGTCTGTTTTCATACTTCGGTCCCCAATGTAGTTTTTGGAGATTAATTTTTCTTTGATTTGGAATTTTTAAATTTAAATTTAAATTTAAATTATATTTAATTAAATTTTAAAATTCAAAATTAAATTTTGAATTCAAATTTAACTTAAATTTAACTTTTTTTTCAAATTTTAAAGTTAATTTTTATTTTGAACTAGAATTTCAAATTCAAATTTTAATTTCAAATTCAAATTTAAATTGTGTACTTTATTTTAAATTTAAATTCAACTCTTATTTTAATTTCAAACTTTGGTTTTCAATTCCAAATTTAAAATATGAATTTGAATTCCACTTTTCAATTCAGATTTAAATTTAAAAATTATTCAATTTTTTCAATTAATATCTCTTGAGCTTCTAACTTTTTAATTTGAATTACTGTAGTTAGTTCAATTAACCGATTCTTTTAAATTTTAAAACATAGCAACTTAAGGAGGCGTTCATAAGAAAATAATTAATGAGACCATTAAATTAAAGTTATATTTTTTAATACACTTTTATTAGTTTTGCAATAATTTAACAAAGTTTTTACCAAAACAACTTTTTGTAATAGACAGTACTTTTAGGGCTTGTTTGATTTCGGAAAATAGTAGAAAACTATTTTTTTGAAGAAAACAGTTTTTGGTGGAATTTTTTCATTTTTTAGTTCCTGCTGTTTGGTTCGGCGGAAAAAAAAAATAGTTTCCATATATACGTGTTTGGCGGGTAAGAAAAAAAATAAAAAACAGTTTTTCATTTTTATTAGTTAAAAACTTGGTATATAAACACTTTATACAAAATGAGGGTGTGATTACCAACTTTTTAAAATTTAACATAATACTCATAATTTTTTTACAATATAAATAATACATGATTAAATAAAAATAAATTTTAACTATATTTTGGTATAGATTAAATAGTTTGATAAAAGAGATGGAGACGGTGGAGACATGAAGATGGTTTTGTTGTATGTGTCCTATATATATATATATATATATATATATATAGTTTGGATAGTTTGGGTAGATAGGGATGACGGTGAAATATGATGGAAATAACGGGTTGTATGGTAAACATACACCAATATATTAGAAACAAGATTTTTCTTTTTTACTCAAAGCGTTCGTGAGAGAAAAGTTTTTGTTTTACATAAAAAAATTGGAAAACGAAAAATAAGTGAAATATGAAAAATAATTTTTTAAAAAGTATATTTTTTCTACAAACCAAACACATGGAAAAAAAAATTTCAGCCTGAAAAAAGTTTTTTGATGTAACTTTCTTCAGCCTGAAAAAACTTTTCTTGGGTATTTTTCAAGAAACAAAATAGGCCCTTAACAAAATCAGCCAAACGCCCTATAATTTTTTTTTTCAGCACCGTACCATTTCCTACCATACTTTTCAACATTTTTACTTCTGAATGGCCAGGCCAAACAGGCCTTTAGAGCATAAGAAAACTATTTGAAGTAGCTTTTTTTGGTCTTGGATGAGTTCGTAATTTGCTCCATAGCTAAGGGGGCGTTTGGTTCGGCGTAAAACGAACCAAAAATTTATTTTCGGTATGAAAAATACTTTTTCACTTATTTAGTTCAATATAAAATAATATTTTCGTAAAAGTATTTTTACAAATTTTGGTAAAAATTGAAGTTTCCATTTTCTGTTGTTTTCCAGCAGAAAACGAAAACTCTCAGTTTCTCTTTATATTAATCTACTATTATATAATATTTTATTTATAAATATATATTTATATATTATATATTATATTATATATGTGTTATTATATATTATGTTTTATATATAGATATAAATTTTAATTATAATATATATAATATGGTAGTTATTTATATAAATAATACATAATACATAATAAGTAATAGAAGAAAATTATATAAAATTATTTTCGTTCGAACTTTTTCTTTCAACCAAACAAGTATGGCTGAAAAATTATTATTATTTTTTTACAAATCAAATGTTAAAGAGTGTAAATTTTTTTTCCACGATTTTTTTTTTTTTCACCGAGAATTACTTTTCATAGTTTTACGTTGAACCAAACAGACCCTAAGATGGTGCCTATGTCATAGGCAGAAGCTTTTCTTACCTTGGAAACATCCAGCTCTTATCAAATTTGAATATATCTATTAAATATCTCAAAAGGTAGAAATTATTATTTATGGCATATTATTTTTGGTTTGTAATCAGTTAAGAAAAAAAATTATGCCCTGTTTGGATGCACAAAAATCTTATTCGGTATGTATTTTTAATACTTGAGAAATTTGTATATTTGGTAGTTGAAGAGTGTGATCAAATGTCCAAACTGAATATAATATTTGGTTCAAGTCATTGTTTTAGATAAATAAATTTATTTCGTAGGTAAAAGAAAATTGTTCTACAAAATCATGGATATATATTTATATCTTTTAAGCAGTAAAAATCAAACTCTTTTCTATAATTATATAAAATTTTTCTTTTATACCAAATAAGTTATTCTTAAATAGGTTATTCCAAGACCCAGAGCCTTATTGTTCTAAAATAATATTTGATTGAAATATAAATGACCATTCTACTAAGCCACCCACATATTTAGGCACACTTCTCTGCCTACTACATCGCATGACATTAGAACAACTACTATTTAGCTGGTGATTATTTTCTTGGGTGTTGATCTAAGATGTTGGGATTTGATTTGAATTTTTTTTTTTTTTTTAAGATGTCGGGATTTGATATTCTGGCAACGCATCAATAGAATTGGGGCGCCCGAGCATCCAATTTGTTAGGAAAAATATTAGTAAATAGTTATTAGGGCTTCTTACGGTGGGGCCTAGATATTTGCTTTAAAAAGGAAAAATAAAATAAAATTACAAGACACCATTCGGTCGTAGATTTCTAGTTCAATTAATTAGGTTAGCAATAAGGTGATACGAATTTTAAGATAAAATGTATCATTTAATATCATACTATTCCCAAAATACCTACTAAATGGCATCAACAAATTGAAGAACAACCTTAAATCTAACAATGTATATCTATGACTTGTTGCAAGCAATCATGTTACGTATTTAAGTTTTCCCTTCAAATTAAGTAATTAAAATGGCTTAGTACCTCTGCTACATACAGGAATGTTTTAAATTCAGGTCTCAGCGCACGCCTTCAAGCTATCTATGAGTTGCCACAATCTCACTAATGTGAGCTTGTGAGCTTAACCCCTACCTCTTTACCTTAATTAATCCTCAGAGCCCTAATCCTTTGAGTGCACTATATTGTTATATATGTTTCGTATTATTATGATTCTCTCTTCCATGAGTTCGCCATTTTTATAAGAATCAGCAACTTAATCTCACTAAACTGTATACGAAAATGGTCTTAGAATTTTTATACCATCAGCTCTAATACTAATATTTATTAATGAGATTTTTAGCTGCAATCAAGGCCCACGCTATAAATCTAACTGAATCCATCTAACTCAAAAGCTTATAACTATTGGTTTGTACTAGTAGTCTATTACTATATATTCTTTTCTCTTTTCCGAATATTCACGCACAAGAACTCATAACAGAAATGAATCAAATTTTAAAATGTTAGTGATACTAGGGACGTACTTTTTCTTATTATGGATAGTTTAATATTCTTTAAGGTGTCTTTGACTCCAACCTAGGGTGGCAATTTTTGGAAAAATTAATGTGCCCTACTCATAAATTTTTCAAATATGATAAGAAAAAATATATTTTCTCTCCTTAGGCTCCAATTGGGATTAAAAGGAGATTGCGTTACGTGCAATAAGAAAGTACAATAAGAAAATACTGTATTTATTTTCATATATAATAATATCACGTTTTACATAGTCCAATGAGTTAAGTTATGATATATTTTCTACGGTCCTAATTGAAAATGAAAAAGTATATCTCTATATGTTTTTGCCCGAACTCATGCAGTTTTGTCTACTAGCATTAGATGAGACTTAATACTAAATAGGCCGTAAAACAAAAATTCTCAGATGGAGTAAAGATAAGATGCTTTAGTCGATTTATGTAAAGGTAGTAGGGATATGTGCGATCGAGTTTATCTAAATCTATCAGATCTTATCTAAGACTCATTTAAATATTTAACAAATCTAGATTTTTGGTTTTTGAATTAAACAACTAGATTTACTTTATTTTTAATGTATAAATAGACAAGATTAGTAGGAACCTATTTTATCGTGTGTCTTGTCCGTTAGATAAGTATGTTTTGCTATGGCGACATTTGTAAGCTAGATGAATATACTATATTTATTTTGAATTAAATACTCTATCTTATAATTTCCTTGATTTTTATGAGCACTACTTTCCTCTTTTGTGCATTGTCTTATTTATTTCTTTATATTAACCAGTAATGAATTATTAGTTTGGGTAAAGTCTTGAACTTCTATCTCATTTGAAATTATTAATTTTTTTTTGATGTTACCCACCACTCCACATTATAAGATAAGAGTAGGCTATTCTTTGAAAGGGTAGGATAAGATTTTGAATACGATCAGTTTAATATTGATAGTCGATTTCTGTCTTATCTGAAACTTATCTTATCTAAAGTGTTAGTACCTTTCACTCCATGTGAAATGACATCAATTTTATTTTTTACTTTGCAAAATTATTTTTTATTTGTTTGATTTGTGAAAATAGGTATTTAGTAGAATATATTAAAAATTGGAACTAGTAGAATATATTAAGCGTTAGTACCTTTATTTTTCTAGATTAAACAATGAAAAGTATGGATGTACAATAAAGCGCACTCATAATGGGCTATTTATACATTTTCTCTTCCAATTTCTATTAACAATATCAAAATGCATAAAAAGTAATTTCTGCTTTTCACCAAAATAAATATTAGAAATTGCGAACTTCATTTGCCTCCAAAAAATCTACTTTTTTGAAAGATTTTTTATTTATACATTTTATAGAAAAACCAAACACCTCTTCTAGTAAATGTGTCATTGAACCTTTACAGAGCAAGATATAGTATCCTCTATATAATCACATAAAAGCAAGAAATTTGTGCCATTGAACCTTTATGGAGTAAGATTTGGTATTTTTATATAATCACAGAAAAGTAATAGTCAATTAGGGACTGTCTGCTTTCATATAATAGGGAAAGTCACCAACTATCACTACAGGAAATACCTTATTTAACGAAAGAAGGACCCGTTGTTAAAAACACATATTTCCGTCACTAAAAGTCAATAACGACGACGAGTTTATCCGTCGTGAAACGTCGTTAACGCTTCGCAAAATAAGCTGCTGGTCGTTATATACTATTAACGACCATATTATTTTTCGTCGTTATTTAGTTATATTCGTAACCACTCCTTTTTACAATAGCGACCCGTTCTACCGTCGTAATAAAGATTACGAAAACTATAATTATCCATCCATAGTGTTAATAACGACCAAACTAACGACCATATTTTCCGTCGTTAAAAACATTTCATAAGTAGAAAATTATAATCATAACAACGACCACTCTTTCCGTCGTTAATGATACAAATATCGCATTTGATCTTTTTTTTTTCTGACCATTTATTACTATATAAATACTACGCATACACAAGATAATACACACACACACACACATATATGAACAAACTTATAACAAACCCACAAATTGTAAACTTATAATAAAACTTCATTAATAATAAAAATAATTAGCATCCACAATATTCATGTTTTCGTCAAAACATTCATCTAGTACATATAGTTTCCACCACAACATTACATATAGTCAAAATTCACCAAAAAAATAAAGTGGTGAAATCAACTACTATTACCATTTTCTCAAAAAAAGTCAGCTCAAAAACAAAAAAAGAGATCTTGCACTTCATTGTCTTTCTTGTCCCAAAAATCACCATGAACTACCTAAAAAAGGGAAATAGAATAAATATTAATACAATGTAAAAGTAAGTCATACAAATAGATTTTAAATAAGAAGGCAAATAAACAACTGATATAGAACTAAAACAACTTTTATGTACCAATACAAATATGCAGAAACTATACAAATTAATCTAAATAAGATTATATTGTTTACCCTTCGGATGAAGAACGTGGACTATTGGAATGTTGGCGTTGGAACATTTCCTTAATCATTCTTATTTCGGCTTCCATTTCATGCATGCAAAGTTCCGATCTATTCAGGTGCCAGTAACAAGAAGAGCACAAAGAATTAATTTCACTACAACATTAACACCAAGACTAGAGCTGTGATGCAGGTTGTAGAAGTCATAATACAAGCTACTACTATATTCTCAATGAGAATGTCCTGTTAAGTATTACTGCAAATGAGAAAAATGTAGCAGGAATTCAGTAGAATAGGAAACAACCACAGAAAATAGCTTACATTAATTACATTGTTCAATATCAAAATCAAAAGAGTAAATCGTTATTACATTTTCTTATGCAATATTTCAACAACACATAATTAGATAGTGATCACTAAAATTAACAACTGACTTAAATTCAATGAAAAACACAAACCTTGAAGAAAATGAAGAAGAGGAAGTAGCTTCAATCTACAATTTGGCTTTGAAAAGTATGAGGGGCTGTAGAAACAAAGAATAAGAGGTTATAACTAAAAAATTAAGTAAAATTAAAATTGTAGGCATAATTAAAATTGCTTCAATCTACAAGTGGCTTTGAAATATTCTTTTTGGATCATTTGGAGTTTAATATTACATAACTCTCAATATCAAACAAGCAGACATACATGCTATATGAGCTTTCTAATTATATCAACAGCATAAAAGTATGACACTAAAAGAAAATCTGTTGCAAAGCTCCAAAATGTAATATGTGAAGATGCGAATACTTCTTCAAATATGCCCCTGAACTTTATTTTTGTTCTGATAACCGGACACTTCACTTCATTTAAGTTACAAAATAGTTTCTTAAAAGAGATTCTAAATATAGAGAGCTACATAAATCAAACAGAAGGAAAAGAAAGAAAAAAATTGTCCACATGCATCTCAAAACTTAATATGGTTGATATTTTGGCACAAAATCCACAACCTCAAAAAATTCGTTCGAACTTTTTTCCCACCTAGAAGAAGTACAAAAATCCAGAACCTCAAACTAAGTAAGCATACGGCTTCATTAAGCTCGTCCTGAATCTCAAAAATCCAGAAAAAAGGAGAAAAGATTAAAAAAAAAATCTCAAATTGCAAGGCCTGATTTGTCAGCACAATCCACACTGAAAAGTTTTGTCCACAATTTATTTCGAAACTCCAAAAGAAGACCAAATACTTCTTATACAGTTTGGCACAAGGCAATAATAAAACAAACCATTTATACACGGAAAGATTTGCAATGCAAACTTGAAACAATAGGAGGTCGATTTTATTTCGAACTAGTACTCGTTCTTACCAAAGTTCTTGTACTAGAGCTACAAGGTATAGGCCGCACCAAGTGATGAGGCCGATAGTTGCATGAAATAGTAAATTTGTCAAAATATAGAACTAATAACCAATTAAGTGATTACCATTTGACAATTTTAAAATGTCCTAAAATGTACATGTTAATAGCCACAATTCTAAAAGAGTTCTAAACTGGAAAATAAGGAAGCAAAACTTGCCGTGCAAATCACAACTAGCACGATGTGTTGAAGGGACGAGTAATCTGCATTCTAACCTACTCTGCTTAAAGCTTGTTAATGATTAAAATAGCAACATATGATTTCAACAAGTATTCATCTTGAATAAGTTTCCTAAGCATAACAAAACAGTAGAAAATCCTTAATAGAGGAACATAAATCATGCTCAGCTATTATCTTCAAAATTATTTAAAATTAATTCAAAGTATGCATGAACAAGAGTTGATTTTACTTTTCTTGCATCACTACTAAGTGATAGTTCCATATTAAAACAGGACAATACCTTCTCTCGCAAGAAATAAAAAGCTAAAATATGCCCGAAGGTCTCTTCATCATGAAAAGTCTTTACAATTATCATATTTTCCTTTACTAGAAATATACAGACCTAAACTACTTGAATTTCGAAACTTTTGAATCAAGAAATGAAATGTTAGGCAAAAATTTAAAAAAATTCCAAGTTCAGGGTAGCCATCCCAAAATACAATATAAAAAATAAAAATTCTTTTGCATTCTTCTGATGTAGAAAATCAAACTTTGATAATAAAATCTTACAAACTCTAGATTCTTTCTAGTTAATCTTTAAAAAAAAAAAAAAACAGGCAAGCACCTATTAGTTTGGAAAAATTTAAACCCAGGTTTCAAGAAAAAAGGGACAAGAAAATAAACCAACAAACAATGTGAGCAACCAAAAGATTGTATAATGAAAATTTAGATATCTATTTTTTTTAATATATAAAATTTCTTTTTTTCCCCATTACTTGGTAATCTATATGACCAAAACGTAATAAAATTATAGTGCAAATTATCAAAGATATCCAGTATTTCCTCATAATTGATATCACATTATCATTCAAGAACTCGTCCTATGCATTCTTACTCCATCTACAATATCACAAAGTCGAGTACATAATTAATGAGTAAAGAGATAGAAATTACTTAAAGAATCACAGTGGGTATGGCGCCGGCTACGGCAGCGGTGACCGAGAGATGACGAGGCATGCACACGAACTAGCAACCAAGAGGCGACGGCTACGATAGGCTGCGGGCTAACAAAGGGCGTGGCCAACAGGGCGGATGACAGAGGGTTGCAGAGGCGATGGGCTATAGAGTGCAGGGTGAACCGGTGGAGAGGGCTGCAGTGTACGGGGTGTGCCTCAGGCAGTTGGACGGCTGGCGTCGACGAACTAGTGAGAGGGGCTACGGTAGGCAAGATCCGCTTCAGGCCGTCCGAGGGCTCGCACGCGCTGACGGACTGGTGAGAAGGGGATCACTTCTTGTCGTCTGTATAGTGCGGATCCGGCAGGGTACATGATTACTTTGGGGAAAAGGAGAGGAGGAGGAAGGTGAAGAGGCACAAGGGTTTGGGGCGCAGAGGGAAAGAGAGAGAGATAGAAAGAGAGAGAGAGAGAGAGAGAGAGAGAGTGAGTGAGAGAGAAAGGAAAGGGGGTGACTCTCTGATGGGGCAGAGAAAAGGTTGCGTGCGAGTATTGAAAAAAAATTGCGGCAACCAAAAATAGAAGCGCCAAATCTATATTATTAACGACCGGATTGTCACGCCCCGCCGGGTCCTTAAACACCAACTAGGTGGAAAGGATAACCGCACAAGCGTATGCACCAGACCCGCCGAACGGATAGAGTCTTTCCTATCCGCCCAAGGCGTCACAACACAAGCTTATCCACAATGTTCCAACTAGGAACGGAGTACAAGAGTTGCACAAGAAAAGCATCAACATAAAGAAGTTCTACTTCTATTACATCACATGGCACAATATAC
This sequence comes from Puya raimondii, assembly GCA_016920855.1. NCBI lineage: Eukaryota > Viridiplantae > Streptophyta > Magnoliopsida > Poales > Bromeliaceae > Puya > Puya raimondii. The sequence goes on from JABWPP010000048.1 coordinate 26,293,001, forward strand.
ATGTCCCAAATTTTTTTCTTTCTTTTTCATTCCATACATTATGTTCCAAAACTATGGAATATACAACATTCATACAAGAATGTAAATCCCCTATACTATCACATTCTAAAAATAGGGGTACAACTCTACATACAACCAAAAATGGAAGGGCCGCTATCTAAAGAGCCAAACCCTTGCCTCGCTCCGCCGCCTCACTCGCGGAAGGACCTGGAAAATGTGGGGTGAGAACTATAAACATAGTTCCCAGTGGGTAAGGCCACCCAAGAGAGGAGCTCGACCCACCAGGTCCAAAGAAACACCATATGCATAAGTTAGATCACATATAACTATGCAATAATTACTTACATGCTTGTAAATAAACATAAAGGATGCAACCAAATGAAATATAATTTATCATTCTCTCCTAGGTTCATCCTATGTCTCACAATGACTAAGTTCATTTACTTGTCATTTACTTATGGTTTCGGAATCGCCGTCTCACCATAATTATTCCAACATTCGAGGAGTGAACTCGTCACCTCCTAGTTCGAGTAGCGAACTCGTCGCATACTCGGGATAGCAAAATCGTCGCATACCCCGTCTCAACACGGCCACCGCATGGCATGGGTAGCGAACTCGTCGCATACCCGGGATAGCAACCTCGTCGCACATCCCCTCTCGACACCGCCAACTCAAGGCGAGGTAGCGAAATCGTCGCCTACCCGGGATTGCAAACTCGTCGCACATCCCGTGTCGGTACGGCCAACTCATGGCATGGTAGCGAAATCGTCGCCTACCCGGGATAGCAAAATCGTCGCACATCCCGTCTCAATACGGCCAACTCATGGCATGGTAGCGAAATCGTCGCCTACCCGGGATAGCAAAATCGTCGCACATCCCGTCTCAATACGGCCAACTCATGGCATGGTAGCGAAATCGTCGCCTACCCGGGATAGCAAAATCGTCGCACATCCCGTCTCAATACGGCCAACTCATGGCATGGTAGCGAAATCGTCGCCTATACCCGGGATAGCAAAATCGTCGCACATCCCGTTGTTCACGTTTTTCACTTGCCAACCTAAGTCTCGTGACCTTAGGTTCAAGTCACCAAGTCTCGCCTATGTTCAATAACACTAGGCTTACTTTCTCATTATCAACCTAGGTTCCATGACTCTAGGTTCCAATCTCATGTCAAACCTATGTTCAATGACACTAGATTTCAATCTCACATGTTCCAACCCATGTTCAATAACACTAGGTTTCAATCTCACATGTCCAACCTATGTTCAATAACACTAGGTTTAGCCTCATGTTCAACCTATGTTCAATAACACTAGGTTTACCCACACATGCAACCATGCAACAAGTATTAATATTTGAATTATACTTGAAATATACATCATGCAATAGGATCTCATTGTTCAACCTATCATGATTTTTTTTTACTTTTGCTAACATGCAAATTCTAGGGTTCACAACATATACCATTTTATCTTTAAATGGATATTTACCCTAGACATGGAAGTGACCTAATCACTTCGGTAAACACAAACCCACCTCAAGAGCTTTCAAATCCTTGTATTCTTCAAGCTCCTAAGTGTCCAAGCTTTGAGTTCTTGCTTCAACCCAAGCTTCTACAAGAAAACGGTTCGTTACTCATTACGAACCCTAAATTCAACTCAACATGTGAAATCAAGTGTTCTAACATGATTTCCTATGCCTCAATTGCAATTCCCGAAGGTCCAAATATTTTTAGAATCTCTCATTGCAAAAGCCCCAAATCTACCTAGGGTTTGCATGCATGCAAGCCAAACCCTAGATTTCATGGCTAATCTCCCACATTTTGTGCTTTAGATTGCCAAGGGTTCCCAAAAATCTCATTTCAAAGGATTAAATCCAAGGTTTGAACCCAAAACGTGAGGTACTAACCTTAATCACGAAATCCCCAAGCTCCTTCTTACACCAAGAAGCTTCTTTTCTCCTTTGGAAGCCTTTTCCAAGCTCCAATCCACCACTTCTCCAAGCTTTGGAGAGATCTCTAGAGAGAGAAAGTGAGGGAGAAGGAGAGGAGAAGTAGAGAGGAAAACAAATGAGAAGGGGAGAAGGTCTCAGCCATTCATACACCCCTAAGTCATGTGAAAAGACTATTTTGCCCCTCTCCACAAACAACACAACAACCAGCCAAAACTGGGCATTGTATACCGGTATGCGCATATGCATACCGGTATACCTCAGAAATCCCGCAGAATCCCGAGAGCTGGTTTTACTGTTTCGGCCATCGCATACCGGTATCCTCTTTCACATACCGGTATACAGCGACATTCCGGTATTTCCCGGAGAATTCTGCAAAACCCGAGAGCTGGGTTTTCGGTTCAATCACGGCATTCCGGTATTCCTTATGCACATACCGGAATCCAATGCAGAGTTTACAATTTCTGCAGTTTTCAACTTGTCGAAGTCCTTTTCGCGCCTCGCTTGCGCCGAAAACTCTTCACACAAGTCCCTAACTTGGCCGAAGCCTCACATATAGCCTCTCATGCTATTTTTCCACCGGAACTCTACAATTTACAGAAGTTCGGTACGATGCACTGAAATTCAGTGTACTACACGGATGATCCTCACTTAGCACGGCAGAAAAAATATTGGTCGTTAAAGTTCTGCATCATTTTGCGGGAACGCCAATCTGCATATTTTAATGACCAAAGTTGGCCTCCGCTCGTTAAAATTTGGTCGTTAAAAATACCAATATACCATTTTCTTTTTCTCAGTTGTCTGGTTTACTGTACCAATTTTTTTTTTCAATTGTCTGTTTCTCCAAAGATCACTGTAGAAAAACCAAAATCTAATGGATATATTTAATATATATATATATATATTTATTTATCTTGAGAGAAAGGTGACATTCTATCCGCTTCTTTCTTTTTTTTTTTTAGAAAATGAACTATAGCTAGAAATGTAAAGCAACTATGATTCGAATTTGGGATCTCGAATAGCAACTATTAAATTATTTGTCACTTACAATAGGGACAGTTAGTTAATGTCTCTAAATTAAAATTAGTCTTTTGAAGTTATAATTAAGCGTAAGTGACTTCGGAGCTATTCGAGGCAAAACAAAAAAAAAAAAAGAAATGAAAAATCTAACTTACATTCAAAGTTGAGTTTGCCTCCTCTACCAACGTTGAAACAAACACATTAGTATCCTAAAAGAAAGAGTGATTATATTAATAGATATATTTTTACTATGCACAGATCACATTTAATAAATCTAGCCCGTTTTAATTAGAGTGTGGTAACTTGATTCAATATATGTATCTATATTAGTGTTTTCGACCTGTTTATCCTATCAGAAATATGAATACTATCGGTAACGCTATAAATAGATGGTAATATCAATAAAGTAGACTGTATTATTGGTAAAAAAATAAATTGAGATCAATCATTATTTACTGACTGTGGTGATGGCGACAAAGCAAATTTTCTTATTGGTGAAAAGGTATAGAGATTGATTATCATTCACTGATTGAATTTGTATGGATTCACTAAAAACCAAGAGTTAAATAGGAATGATAGTGTATGTTACAATTGCAAGTAGAGATTAAAAAAATGGTTAACTATTCAGTAGGTAATTCCAACTCGTGAACTGTATTCAATCCAAATAAACAAAGAGTTATATAGTTATGTGATTATATGAGCTACATTAAATATAAAAATAGATGCAATATACAGGAAAAATATAATGTACCATTTTTTGTTAGCTGATTCATTTTTCTTATCTTTGTTTTATATATAGTGTCACGCCCCGGGCTAGTTCTAGATGCCGACGAACGGAGCGCTCGAACGGCCTTAATTATGCTTGCTTATTGCATGTGCACGACCTTCCGCAAGCACCAGCGGATAGGTAACGATGTCACGGAGACTGTGCTCACAGCCCCACTGCGACATATAGTGGTTATGGTGCTGTTTGACACGATAATGAATACATACAACTAATATATAATGTGAACTAGTATAGGGCCCGTGCTTCACATCGAATAAATATTATTTTAATCAATTAATATATATAATATATAATTATTAAGAATTGAAGATTGAAAAAGCTATAATTAAAGAAACACAGCCAAAATGCCCATTAAAGTATTTTTATATATTTTATAAGAAATCTAAATATAATACATTTCATTAGTACACATGTAAATGTTCCATACAATAAAAAATGTTAAAATTATTTTTTCCGAATCAGTTCTGTATCATGACAGTCGCTAACTCTATATTAGGAGTTTATGCGTGAAAAAAGTTGTAAGCTAATAATTAAATTTAACATTTTTCTAAACGAAAATTGGCCATTAATGATGAAAAAGTTGGGTGTTTTCGCATTTACGAAATAATTATTACTTGAAATAGGGGGAGCAGGTGTCGTCCTTCACTATTTTCACCGTGACGATCCTCTCCGCTACATCCATTCCCTTCACCTCCCACCCCACCACCGCTGTTGCTGCATCGAGCTGAGGCGCGTCCCTTGCCGCAATCACGAATTCCATCCTGTTTGGCGAGAGAGGGGGAGAGAGAGGCATCGGAAGAGGAGAGAGAGGGGTGGATAATGTCAAAAGAGGGGGGGGGGGGGGGGGGGGGGGGGGGGGGGGGGGGGGGGGGGGGGGGGGGGGGGGGGGGGGGGGGGGGGGGGGGGGGGGGGGGGGGGGGGGGGGGGGGGGGGGGGGGGGGGGGGGGGGGGGGGATGAGAAGGAAGTGACAAGATCAGAAAAAAGAGGGGAAAAAAAATTATAAGAATTCTGTTGTTTTGATAGAAAGAAAAAATTATAGAAATTTTGAGAAGATTTTGTAAGATCCTATAAGATATGATATAAAGATCAAGGAAGAGAGAGAGAGAGTTATGGGAGTGAGAGTTAGGATACTTAGGCATAATAATTGTCTAGAAGAGAGGTATTGAGAAAGATTTTATAAATTATTATGAGAAAATTTTTATAAGATATGATAGAGACAGGGAGGAGGGGAGATAGAGAGAGAGAAAAGCGGAGAGAGAGAAACGTATCTGGAAGAACGAGAGAAAAGGGAGAGAAAATCCGCCACGTGAATTGAAAACCGTCAAATCTATACCTATACATTATTTCTCATAAGCTTTTGCCACGTGGCAGTACCATAGTCTCTCCTTCTCCAAATTTCTACTCTCCAGCGACCGCTCGCCTTCCCCGTAACGTCTGCCTCTTCGGCTTCCCGTCTCATTAATTCCTTCCCCGTAACGTCTGCCTCTTCGACTTTCCGTCTCATTAATTCCTTCCCCGTAACGTATGCCTCTTCGGCTTTCCGTCTCATTAATTCCTTCTCTGTATCGTCGCTGCTTCGACTTCCCGCCTCATTAGTTTCTATTTTTCAAGAGGCGTTGCCCGAGGAGCCCGTGGGCACCGCATACGGCGTCCTCGACAACGACCTCGCCTACTACGTCTGCTCCAACCTCAAGCCCCGCAGGCGCGCGGCCCTCGCCCTCGCTGTCAACGTCGGGTGAGTTGAACTCTAACCCTAGCCCCCAACCCTGCTCCCTCGATCTCGACCACTTAAATTTGTAATGTATAGTTATGCAAGGGGTATGTATCCCTCTCCTCTAATGGCCTCGGAGAACGAGAAGTATCGGCTAGGATATGAACTTGCCGAAAAGGGGTTGAAGGCACTGTGGTACTTCACGAAATCGTCGGTGTCAGTAGAGAATGCCCTAAATGAGGGTACAAAGGGGTCCGATTTTATGTAACAATTTTTTTTTCTCCTATAGTTTTTTTTATCTTTCGTTGTTTTTCATTGAATTATAATTCTATTCTAAAATTTTTAAAGCATTTTTTATATTATTAAATTTAATCAAATATGATTATATCCGCCGCATCACGCGGGTTCCTACACAAGTCTATACCTATACATTATTCCTCATAAGCTTTTGTCACGTGGCAGCGCCATAGTCTCTCCTTCTCAAAATTTCTACTCTCCAGCGACCGCTCGCCTTCCCCATAACGTCTGCCTCTTCGGCTTCCCGTCTCATTAATTCCTTCCCCGTAACGTATGCCTCTTCGGCTTTCCGTCTCATTAATTCCTTCTCTGTAACGTCACTGCTTCGACTTCTCGCCTCATTAGTTTCTATTTTCTAAGAGGCGTTTCCCGAGGAGCCCATGGGCACTGCATACGGCGTCCTCGACAACGACCTCGCCGACTACGTCCGCTCCAACCTCAAGCCCCGAGGAGCGCTGCCCTCGCCCTCGCCGTCAACGTCGGGTGAGTCGAACTCTAACCCTAGCCCCCCCAACCCTCCTCCCTCGATCTCGACCATTTAAATTTGTAATGTATAGTTATGCAAAGGGTGTGTATCCCTCTCCTCTAATGGCCTCGGAGGACGAGAAGTATCGGCTAGGGTATGAAATTGCCGAAAAGGGGTTGAAGGCACTGTGGTACTTCACGAAATCGTCGGTATCAGTAGAGAGTGCCATAAATGAGGGTACAAAGGGGTCCGATTTTTATGTAACAAATTTTTTTCTCCTATAATTTTTTTTATCTTTCATTGTTTTTCATTGAATTATAATTCTATTCTAAAAATTTTAAAATATTTTTTATATTATTAAATTTAATCAAATATGATTATATCCGCCGCATCGCGCGGGTTCCTACACTAGTTATATATTATATAGATATAGATAGATGGTCTATCAGAAGGGAATGCTGTATATGAGTCACTCTTATAATTTTCTTCACCTCCTGTACCTGCCAAGAGATCCCATTTAGTGAGGAAAAAAAAAAAAAAAATACCCAGCCCATTTGGCACAACGTTATCAAGTCTCTCATTACTGGTTCTTATTTTGTTAATAGGTAGCCTCATTCTCTTCTTGTTAGCTTAATATCTTTCTTTTCATTTTGGATAAGAGCAATGCTATCTCTACATTTCACTAGAAATGTAAATTTTACACCCTTCATCGAAAAGCCTATATATATATATACACCAATCAGTAGCACATCGTAGATTGGTCAATAACAAAAATTTCTTCAATGCTTTGAGCTGCAAGAAACACTCTATCATGATATCATCAACTCCCACGTTTTTACATCCATGAAGGTTTCATTCTTCACAAAAATGTAAGAATACTTTGCAGACAATCTAGACTATGGCCCATTATGGAAATGCACTCCCCACATGCAACTTTGATGCTTAAGAGCTCCCTTTAAGAAAACCGAAAAACATGCTTCGGAGCTCCACTTCTCTAGTGGAGGTTCCCGAGAAGCAGGGAACCTACTAGAGAAGTATTCTATTGAATGCTTCTCCAGTGGAGGTTCCCAACTCTACGTTTTAGCGTCGGAGCAGCGAAGCTCCAAAGTGCTTTCGAGTTTTTTGAGGGCTTTAAAGCATCAACACAGTTGCTTATGGACACGTAGTCACAACAAAGCCTAAGAATGCTGAGCTTCTTCCACGTCAAATATCCAATGCTTCTATTGTCAGATTATTTCTTTTTCTTTTCTTTAAAATCAGCAAATTGCCTCTGCTCATCTACGGCTCTTCCCATACTCTTTCCTTATCTCCCAAAGCTGTTCAACGACTTCTTTCATTGCCGGTCTATCATGACGAGTTGGAGCTGCGCATTGGAATGCCAAACCAAAAATATTTTTCAGTACCTCCTCATTTACCACTTCTTGTAACCTAGGGTCCAGGATTTCTCTTATTCTCCCTTGGTTATATTTATTGAAGGCCTGCACCAAAAGCAGGAGCAAAAAAAGTTTTAAATATTAAAATCCACAACATAACCTTTCATACAAGTAAATTCTTAGATCTTCAATTTCATCCAAGAAAAGAACAATGATGCCTTACCCAACGGACCGTAACCCTTTCATCAAGACTTTTCCTCGTGTTCGTGTCTACAGGTCGACGTGCAGTGAGAATCTCCAGTAGTAGTATACCGAAAGAGAACACATCGCTCTTGGGTGTGAGATGGTACGTCCTCAGGTATTCAGGGTCGACATACCCGAATGTTCCTTTAACACTGGCCTTTACATGAGACTGGTCGGTTGGGCCAGTTCGGGCGAACCCAAAGTCAGCCACTTTGGCTCTCAAGCTCTTTGTTAGTAGAATGTTTGACGACTTCACGTCACGGTGAATTATGGGCTTTTCTGGATGTACAGAAAAACGATAATGGATGTAGTAAGAGAACATAAGAAGCACAGACTTTGGATCTCCCTACATAGATTAAAAAAAAAGGGGCACACTGTCTATGACCACTTTCATATAGGTGAGAGTAAAGTCCGTGGCAAGCAATGCAGTATCAACATGGAGAAAAGAGTTCGTAAAGACACTTAAATTATGAGATTATGAAAATTATGAGATTATGAACCTTTAAGATAAGCCATACTGTAAAAGTTTTCCACATCAGAATGATGATTTGTACAACTGCATGGTTTCATAATATTGAATCAGGACCGAAGAAAGTTTCTTTTCTGTTTATAATCAGTGCATGCTACACTCGTAAAATCATATGATATAGATGCCCTTGCTTTCTAGATGAAGAACGAAAATGATGTCTGCTTAGATGAATTTTAGCAATTAGAAAGAATATATAAACTATAAAAAAATAAAATTAATGGACAACTTCAAAAAGCCCCCATATGATGTGGCCTAGAATATTTGCAGTTTACTACCCTATGGTTCAAAGTTTAGTACTCTGCTGCCTGTGGTTTTGTCTTCATTTTCCGAAAAAACCTGCTGTGCAGTAAAATGAAGTATTTTACTATATTGTGATTTGCACTTTATGGCCCTGCAATTCGTAAAATATTGCACTTTGCAACCAGTAGTTCATAAAATTTAGTGCTTTGCTACCCTATTAAATGGAAGGTCCTCACGGAATAAATAACAAAAACCACAGAATATCGAAGTGCTGCACTTTGAACCAGAGGGTAGTAAATTGCAAATGGGCTATACAACAGGGGGAGGAGACTTTTTAAAGTTTTCCCTAAAAATTTACTGATTCTAAAAGAGTAGTACTACAAAGTCATAAATAAAGAATATGCAGTTTAAAGGGAAAGGGAACAAAAAATAGATCCAGAAGATGACTATACAATAGCTGCCAAATATATTCTAGAGGATAGCATTTCTTGTCATACTAAAAGATAAGTCAAAAAATAATTACATCAGAATTTTGTCAAACATTCGCTCGTGTACAACTAACACCTAAGCTGAAAACTTCAATGAATCATAGGTTATTTGGCAAATTTACCATGAATTAATGCAAAATATATCGAGAAAAATCACCTGCATATAGATGAAGATAAGTCAATCCATGAGCAACATCAATGGCTATTTCCAGACGTTGACTGAAGTCCAGAATATTCGCACGCTGACCTGCCAGGTAAGTGTGCATATTCAATATTTCTCCATAAATTACCTTAATAAAATAAATTAGAGGTTTACGAAGTTACCATCCAAATGTTCCCTAAGATTGCCATTTGGAACATATTCAGCAACAATAAGGCGTTCATTTCCTTCATCGACGTAACCAAGTAACCTGACTAAATTCCTATGCTCGATTGTGGTAAGCAGTGCAACTTCATTGCTAAATTCTGCTCGTAAAGAAGCACAATATTCCTAACAAAACGTTAAAGGTACAAGCGTTAAAATAGCCAAAAACTATTCTAGATGAAAAGGCAAGAAACCTTCAGCACACAGCTCGCTAATAAAAATAAAATGAAAGAAATTGTAATTTTAGGTTGTGCGTAGCAACTGACTTATTCAATTCTTTCGACCTTGGTCCGTAGGAGCAAGTCAGAAAGATTGATAAATATTTGCTACTTGACAATTTGAAACAGATTTTCCCGCTAATTCGTATAAAGCCATCGAACCAGCCCAACCAGAAACTAGAGTGATATTTCTGCTTGGGACGCATTTTATTTGGCAGTTTTCTGGGGCCATTCCCTTGACTCGTACTGATAAGAATTTTCTATCTATAATCCCCGAGGTAATGGGTCTTCTTTTGCGGTGATAAATTACCCCTGTTATTGGATCTAATCCTCCACGAAAACTTAGAAATTTTGAGAGATACTAAATGGGGAAGGAATTCTTCAAAGATTTTATAATAAAGTAGCTTTTTGAGGACTAATTCACAACATGATATTCATAGAAAAAGAGTACAATGATGGCAACAAAGCTTTACTATTTCAAATCTTTATGCCGTCTCACCTGCTCCTCTTACCTACTTTGCGTTCTGTTAAGTATGAAGTAATTGTTGATCAGCATTTGCTTAAACTATAATTATGTTTAGGTTTGGTCGTTTAGGCACTTGTTTAAAGCTGTAATTCTTTATAGCTTTGATCATTTAGGCTCTCCTTTTTTTGTTTTACAATCAATTTCTATGAAGCAAACTGACTTTTTTCATCTCGATTCTTCATTATCCCATTTATTAAGATCCAATAGCAGCATCTGCTATAAACATTTCCACAAACTTACTATGTTGGCTTCACTTGTTAACTCACTGAACTCCCATAATATGTTCAGATGTGGTATCATTTTTGTTGCAATTTTGTTTCTCGTTTACAAATCAATCTGCGTAACAACTTGTTATTTTGTAACTAGTATTCGGGAGAAAGGTTGATGAACTTTTAAATAAAGGTTCGATGATGTGGTCCAGTGAAGTATCTCCAAATAAACCATAGCATATCTATCATAGCAGAAAGGGTTACCTAAGAAGAAAAAGAATCTTCTTATGTTACAAAGGTTGGTATTTAACAGCAAGAGCATTACTTTGATAAAAAAATTATGTTAACCAACAAATAGAATTAGGCAAGTCTCTGAAAATGTTGGAAGAGGAGTTAAATATTACCTGCCTTGCTCTCTTAATAGCAACAACCTGACCATCTGGGAACTCGCCCTTGTAGACAATACCGAAAGCACCTTCACCTACTTTTAGAGCAGGAGAAAAATTCTGAGTGATTTTAGTAATCTGCTCAAGAGTTAGATGCAATGGGCGCATAGCACTTGATCGGGGAGACGGGGAAAATCTAGAAGGACTTGGTGGTACTCGACATGAAATTCTAGGCGTTTTATCCGAATCCAATCTCATTTCCGAAGAACCCACTGCACCATCAGAATCAACACTATACTGTCAAGAATGTTCCATATACAGAAGAAATTGTGGTAAAATACACAAATATAATGCTTAAACGAAAGTAGTTTACTGCTGATTTCATGAGAAGATTCCACTGTAAGCTAATTTGAGAAGAGTGAAGAAATATTGAAACTAATAGTCACATCTTTAGAATTCCACAACTCCTAACCACAAACAATTTTAGCTGTGTTCTTCTAATTGTCTCCTAGTGCTTTTTTCCATCCGCAGGGATCAGTAACTCATCACAAAAGAATATGTAAGGCAAAAAAAAGTTTCTGTTTCCAAGTAAGAAATCCCAGAGGAAATACCTAAAGAGGAGCACACTCTGATTGCTCATCTTATATTTACTCAAATTGTTGATTGTAATTATCTTTCCTCTGCTAACAAGCCTACCTTCAATAGAAAGATGCCATCAAACTTCTAGAACGTAGAAAAAACATTTATGCGAAGTTTTGATACATGTGCACATTGTACATTAATTATGTGAAGAGCAGATTTTTATAACTTCTTTCGGAAAAAAAAAACAGGGAAAAAGAAAGTTTTGATAAATATGCAGGCAAAAAAAATACACAAATAGGGAAAAAGAAAGTTTTTGATAAATATGTTGGCAATAATGCCAAGGCATTTTGCTTGTTTATTTCACAACTAGGATATGTTACATGCTAAGAATTGGACACTTCAAGTGTTGATAAGTATTTTGAATGTCACATAAGCTAGCGCAAACATAAGTTGATTGTTGCATGGCTATTTACCAATATTTGCTTCTAAATATTGGGTTAAGCAATACTTCTTCTGGGTTAAATATTTCTTGTAGAAGCTAAATCTTATCTTCGGCACTCGCAATATTGATCTTAAAAGCATCAAAATCACCTTCTTCTTCTTCTTTTTTTTTTTTGGGAGAGAGAAGCTTCAAAATCAACTTCAATGTCCCTGAGAAATATAGACGAATAAATATATAGTAATAACACTCACCAACTTCATTTCATTAGAGGCATACTTCTTGAGGAGTGTCTTAAGGATTTCCCAAGTCTCAAACAAGCTTATGATGCCATCTTTGAAACAGAAATTTTGAGTGGCCATTGCCCTCACATTCAGTAGCACATTTGTTAAGCATTACATGTCATCTAGGATTTAGCAACATCGTGCACGATCTGTTAAGATCGTGTAGTTTAGGAGGACCAAAGTAAGAGAGATTCAAAGGTTTAAAACTTGAAAGCTCAACTAGCCCATCTGAAAAGAGGGAGTAGTTATGCCTTCAGTATACAAGGAGAAGAGATTATCCCTTGCTTATAACTAAATGAGAAGTATTGATCCGAGTTGTCAACAACCCATACTATCTCTAGATTCTCTACTTACTTCGTCCCAAAAATTACAAGACAGGCAGTTGCATAGCTCTTTTTATCAATCGATCAATCACCAGATATTGACATATTTTAAGGATTCATGTGGTTTACATACTCAACTGAGGCGGGATGATTTGAGGGCTGACTACAACTACAAGGCAGCACTCCTATTATAAATATGCACAAGTAATAATTGGCAATATTCAACTTTACAGTGAAGCAAACAAGTGATCCTAATTAAAGCAGGAATTCTGCATTAAAGAATTATATATTATAAGGTACTTCATGTCACATTTAGGGAAACCTCATGTTAGTTAACTAAGAACCTTGCTTCCTTACAGAATATTTATACAAGTATAGTGAAGCAACTGATACTGTGCGCAAAACAAGGAAAATAAGAAATCAAATGCAGACAATATTTGATTTCATAAATATCCAGAATCAGGAGCAAAGCAACCCAAAAAACCGACAACAGAAAGATTGTCATGCGCCATAGAAAAGGCTGATCGTGAGATTACGTGGTTAAGAAGGAAGGGGAAAAAAAAAATCACATAAGAGAATTTTCAGCAACCTAGGTCCCTAAAAAATTATAAATAATGCCTAACCAGAGTTAAATATCCCAGTCATAATGTGATATTTACATTCTAATACTCAACTTACTTGAATTCATATCCTTTGCTAGAACAGGATCCTCGCTTGCATCTTTCCTTCTGGTATCAAAACAAGGACATACTAAACTGAAGCATAGGAAAAACATTCCTGATATAACTAGCATAACACGATGAACTAGGATTATGACGTCGCTCTTGCTCCTCTGTTTGACTCCTCCAAGTTAGCTCATCACAGATCCAGCAATTATTAGATGGTTGAAGCAAAATCTTTCTTCACATCCTCTTACGCAGGTTCTCTGCAAAAAGGGACACAAAGAAAGCCATATCTTTACAATCATGGGCAAAAGACAACAAGTGCAGTAGCAGCAGAAGTGATGCCGAACAAATTCATGAAGAGTACTCACTATAAACCAACTTACTAAGCTTGGAATAAATCAGCGAATCAGGATGTACCAAAAGATTCAAAACGAAAGAAAATACTACCATGAGTGCTAGATCGGCCAATAAGAAAGAGACAACTCCAATATGTTGGAAAGAGACAAAGAATAATAATGCCATCTTATTGACAATTTTGAATGACACTTTTACCTATTTGGATAAACTGTGTCATTAATTTTAATCTGCTTACTTTTCAGTTTTCCCACTATGGGCCGCATATTGATGCTGCTAAAATTGAGATCAACATGATCTTCCTTAAAAGCCAAGATATAAAGAAAGCTAAACACAATATACTAATTTGATTAGGTTTTAAAAAAATAATTATCTAAACATCGTGTAGTCAAGCAAACCAAACTAAATCTCTTAATTTATGCCGTTTTGCAAAAAAGATAATACCTATAGAGAGCTAAATAATTAACAGTGTGAAATTAATATGCGTTTCACAATGAGAAAAGAGGCTGGCTTCTCACCTTATTAAGCCATCTTCAGTTGGCAGGATAATCCACATCCCATGCTAATTATGCCAAAGACTTGTAGTCACCTTCAAATGACTAAGATCTCCGGTACTGTTCTCATTTACTCAACGGAAGAACTCTTTTCTCTTACTGTTTCTCAGCTGTTATTAACTTGATGTAGAAAAAAACAATTTTTAGCATTGAAGAGTATGCAACCCTAGATTTCAGATCGTTCTTTCGATGGAAGAATTTTGCATATTGTTAATAAAAACAAGAAGATAGGTGTCTACGAAAGTAAATCATCTTTCAGAAGATGATAATCTTTAATATAACCGGCGGCATTGCGTGTCTCTTCTTTTGCTCAATTAGTTTGCCACCCATTCATATAATTTCTAGGTAGATAACTTCCCACCCATATGCGTCCAACAAAATGATTATTAGGATTCCACGGAATGATTTTAGGTGATAGCAAAGGCATGCTATACTTCCATCCAACTCTCACGAACAAAAGCAGGTCATAAGCGAATAAGCTAATGATCTTTAGGTCGTCAATCCACCTGAACTGAACTTCGGGATCAAAGTAAAAGTTTTTCCTAATTTAGCAATTTAACATAAGTATCAAATAATCCTTTATTAGTTTTCTGTACTTTGACCTAGCATCTGATCTATATCCGAAATATGATCATGGCGATGAAGCTAAGAGATGAAAAAGGAGAGCAACTGAACCCAAATTGAATTCAGATCTTCAAAGTTCTTTGTACTTTATAACAAAAAAAAGATTCATTCATAATGAAAGCACATAGAGAACATAAAATTCCAAAGATATCGATTCACCTATAACTATACTAACCTGAATAAGTTCGCTCCTCAAACAAAAACCCTAGCTCTTCGCATATCAAGCCAACATCTTCTCCCTTCTCACGATCAAGCGCACAATCACTCCGGCGCTCAGTGGAAAGAACTCCATACGAGCCCTAATTAGAGAGGGAACGGATGTGACCGCTGGTTGGTAGGAGGAGATGGAGATGGCTCGAACGCGGTTTGGTTGGGGCGAGCGCCGGAAGGGGGGAATGGAAGACTGTGGTGACCGGACAGTTATTGCGACGTTGCCACGTAGTGGGATTTGGATGCAGGCTGCAGCCTTTTTCGGTCTGTACTTGGTGAAAAGACTGTCTGCTGTAGTAGGTTGATGATCCGATCTGGAATTAGGCCGTCAACCTTTTTACGAGCCCGGAAGCGTGTGTCGTGTAGCAGAAAAGAAAGAGACTCGAATATCTTAAAGTGAAAAAGAATTAGGTAACTGCATCTTCATTTGTTTACGGTTAAATCTCTGTATCAATTCATCACTGAAGCTGGAGAGAAGGATCTAATGAATCAGCACATCTGGAGTTTGAAGATTCCGACCAAAATTAAAATCTTCATTTGGTTGTTACTTCGAAAGAGACTTCTCACAGCCGACCGTTTGCTCGCTCGAGGCGTGCAAGTGGAGCATAACTGCGTTTACTGTGTTGTACTCCCGGAAAGTTGTGATCATCTCTTTGGTAACTGCATCTTCTTTAGATATCTACTGCTTTGTGCGGAGGGAATGGATGTACCTAACGACGATGTCAGAAGTCTTTGGTGCAAAACATCTGATATCCCCGACAAGATGATGAGAACGAATAGGCTAACCCTTTTGTCGGCCATTTGGTGGGTCGTCTGGACCGACAGAAACAACGTCGTTTTTAGGGCGGCACAACCCAATGCCTTTCGATCACTTGAACGGGTCAAAACTTTGAAGAAAGCCTGGAATATGCTACTCTGACTACCTTTCGCTCCCCTTTCCTACTACCCTTCTATCTATCTCTCTTCCTTTTTCGTTGCTTTTTCGGATACTCGGAGGCCTTAGCTGCTTCCATCTTGTATGCCTAGTTCATTTTGCCTAATGAATGAAGCAGGTAGCTTTCTACCTATTTCTCAAAAAAAGAAAAAGAATTAGGTAGTGCCGGATGCATGCCGCGTGCGCGTCTGTCCGAGTGCAGAGGAGCTCCCTTCCCACCTTAAAAAAAATTTAAAAAAAATTAAAAAAATATAAGTAAAAATATAGAAAGATGAAAGATAAGAAATAAAATAATATAAAAAAACTAGAAAACTTTTCAGAAATGTGTAAGCAATTGCCCTTATTTTTTAAAATTTTCTTTTTTTAATTTTATTTATTATATTTTTTAAATTTCTACTTATATTTTTAATTTTAAAAATTAAAAATGAGTCGCTGAGAAGCTTTCAAAAGAACAAAATTTACAAGTCACAAAAAAACTAAATTTGTATGGAATAACAAATGCGAGACATGCTTTCAAGAGATGAAGAATAAGTTGACAATGGCTCCAATTCTCTCTCATTCCATCATGGGGGAGAGTTCTTTGGTATATAGTGACGCGTCACACAATGGTCTTGGATATTTTTTGATACAAGGAGGGAAGGTCATTACATATGTCTCCCGACAATTGAAGAGCTTTCAGAAGAATTACTCTACGGATGACTTGGAGTAATCCATGATAATTTTTGCTTTGAATTTGTGGCAGCACTACTTATAACGAGAGCAATGTGAAATTTACACAGACCACAAAGTCTCAAGTACCTATTCAAGCAAAACGAGTTGAATCCATAGATGATTAGAACTGTTAAAGGATAATGACGTCATCATTTGTATCACTCCAAAAGGGGTGAACATAGCAGCGAATGCGTTAAATAGGAAGTCCATGGAGAATCTTGCCACGATGTTCACGAATCAAGTGTCGTTGCTTCAGGAGATACGGCGCTTTGAGTTGGAAGTGGTCCGGTGCAGTAGCAAAGCTCATGATATTGGTGGTTCAACCGACTTTATTGGAGAAGATAAAAAAAAAAACAAGTCTCGAACTCACACCTTCAAAGGTGCGAGCGAACCAACAAAGAAAGTAGGCAAGCAGGCGATTTCAACATCGACCCCGAAGAAGTTCTTCGATTTCGGGTCGGTTGGGTGTGCCGAGTGATATGGAGACAAGGGAGAAAATTTTGCGAGACACATATCAATCCCCGTATATGATTCATCCAGATGGCACCAAAATAGACAAGGATTTGAAAATTTACTATTGGTCACCTATAATGAAGAACTAGAAAACTACCCGCGCTTCACATATCAATCTTCGTATATAATTCACCCAGATGGCGCCAAAATAGACAAGGATTTGAAAATTTACTATTGGTCACCTATAATGAAGAACTAGGAAACTACCCGCGCTTCGCTGCGGCTAAATAGATTATGAATAATTTATATAAATATTTTTAATCAACTATTTAAAAAAAATTAAGAGAAAATAATACACAGTGACAAATTATAAACAAACTGATGAGCATTATTAAAACTGATTTTTTTCCTCAATATTTTTTTTTTCTCAATGAGGTGGCTTCTTGGTGATGTCGAACCATCCACCCCTTTTTTTTTTCCCTTCCTGCTCACGAAGCAAGAGAGGCTGCGGGCTTCAATCTTTGGCTTCGGCGACCGCGGCTCGGGCAGCGACGACGGAGGGTGCGGCGGCGTCGGCGGCTCGGGCGGCGGCGACAACAGGTGCGGCAGCGACGACGTCTTGCTTTAGGAGGCCCGAGCGGTAGATGCAAGGGCAGCAGTGGCTTCAGCGACGACGGCGGCAGACGCGGTAGCAAATGGCGTCGTCGGCGGCTTCGGGGGCGTCGGCAGCCGGGCGTGGCGGCGGCAATGACTCCCTTTTTTCATTATATATATATATAACTTTTTTTTTTTAATTTATCTGTTTTTATCCTCTTCTTCTTCACCTCTTTTTTTTTTTTTACTTCTCCTGTATCCTCTTTTCTTTTTTTTACTCCATCTTTACTATGCCATTCATGAATATGGCAACAGCCGAAGCCTCCCCCTCGCGTTGTCCGTGGATCCCCTTCTTTTGCTTTATTTATAGAGCTCTCAAAGCTCAAATCTGGTAAAGATTAGAATGAATTTCGAAAGGATCTCGGAGATATGGACGTGGGATTTGTGATTCCGGATTTTACGGAATTTGTTTGTGGGGTTGGGATCTTGGAGAGAGAGAAAGGAAGAGAGAGAAAGAGAGAGCAAAAGAGACCATGGGAGGTGAAAAATAGAGAGTTGAGGGGCGTCTCGGAAACCGGGTAGGGGAAGGGGGCGCCTCAGAAACCGGGGGGGTGTGGGCTTCGAGAAACATAAAATTTAAAATTTAAATTTTGAAGTTTGGAACATAAAATTTGTAACATAAAATTTTGAATTTAAAATTTTGAAATTTAAAGATATCAAAATTTGAGAGATTTAAAATTTTAAAACTTGAAGTAAATTATAAAATTTATTATTTTAAATTTAGAATATAAAATTTAGAATTTAAAATTTTAATGTTATAAAATTTAAAAACTATATATATATATATATATATATATATATATATATATAGGGAGAGAGAGTAAATGAGGGTTGGGGGGACACGTGTCAGACCAAGGTCCCCCAAACCCTCCTTTAATGTGGAAAATATTTCTTGCACCCGGTGTACAATAATATTTCATACACCATAAGATATATTAAAATTTTAAATTCTATTTTATAACTTGGCATTCTCCTATTGGTTGACCCTTAAAAGGTGACGTGGCTCTTTCCGGTTCCGTTTCCATGATTTGACAGAACCCTCAAATTAAGTATACAGATCTCTATTATATATATAATATAAAATATTTAAATTATTAATTATATTATAAAAATTTATCATTGATGTATATTTCAAAATTGGTTTACCGTGCACTTGGTGCACCGAATTTTTTTTCAAACACTTGGCATTCTCCTATTGGTTGACCCTTAAAAGGTGACGTGGCTCTTTCCGGTTCCGTTTTCATGATTTGACGAACCCTCAAATTAAGTATACAGATCTCTATTATATATATAATATAAAATATTTAAATTATTAATTATATTATAAAAATTTATTATTGATGTATATTTCAAAATTGGTTTACCGTGCACTTGGTGCACCGAAATTTTTTTCAAACACTTGGCATTCTCCTATTGGTTGACCCTTAAATGGTGACGTGGCTCTTTCAGGTTCGTTTCCATGATTTGACAGAACCCTCAAATTAAGTATACTATAGATGACATTGGGCGCTATGTAGCTCAATGCCTAGTGTGCTAACAATTGAAGGCAGAACACCACCTTTCAACAGGTAAGCTCCAAAGTTTGCCAATTCTGGTTGGGAAGTGGGAGAATATTGTGATAGATTTCATCATGAGTTTACCTCAATCTCAAGCAAGCCACAATACAATAGGCGTAATTGTGGACCAAATAACCAAGTCAACACATTTCTTATTGATCCAGACTATATGGCCAAGGGACAAGTTGGCATCAACGAGATTGTCCATCTTCATGGAGTTCCAATATCTATCATCTTGGATCGAAATCTCTGAATTGTGTCTCAATTTTGAAAGATCTTGCATGAAGTTCTTGGCACACGATTTGATTTTAGCACGGAGTACTATCCTCAAAGTGATGGACAGTCGAAAAAAATAAATCAAATCCTAGAGGACGTGTTGCAAGCATGTGCATTGGACTTTGGAAGAGGGCGACACAAGTTTTTCCCTATGGCAGAGTTTGTATATAGAAATAGCTTTCAATCAAGCATTGAGATGGCCCTCTACAAAACCTATATAGAAGAAAGTGCCAATCTCCATTGCATTGGAGTGAAGTCGGCAAGAAGGTGACTTGAGGTCCCGATATAGTACAATAAGTGGAATAGAAAGTATGAATCACGCGTCAACGACTTTTGACTGCACAAAATATACAAAAAAGCTATGTGTCACGCCCAAAGACATGCCCACAGGACTGCCCGAGTGCGTGTAATAGATCCACCGAATAAATAGAAATTTTCTACTTACATAAAGCGGTAATATACATCAACCTATAAATTTCATTCAAAAGTAGGTACAAGAAAATGGCAGAGTTAAATAAGCTACTACTTTAAACTCTTATAATGTCATTTGTCATTTAATTATTCCAAACTTAAATAATTAAGTTTACATTATTATCCAAAAATGGTGCTAAAACATGTCTTTCACATTAGTTCTCGCAAAATGATACCCTCAAAACTGACTCGTGGATGATCTATCTAGCTTGCGCCATCTTTGCCGCGGTCACGCGCCTCGTCATTGATGGTTGATTTTGTAAAAACAACAACAATAATGGGGTGAGAATTTAAAATAAATTTTTAGTAAATGTGTGAGAATTCGAATTTGATTTTTTGAAATTTGAATTTGAATTCAGCGTTTTCCCTCCCTCTACTTTGTTTTTGTATGCTACGTATTTGTATATGTATATATATATGTATAGGTGTATATATATATATGTATATATATAGTATTTTTATTAGTTTTGAGCTGTGTTGGAGGAGAGAGGATGGATTGCGTCGCAATTCGGAGTTCATTTCTGACGATCCAAAATGGTAGATTCGATGTCTAGGAAGTGCTGAACGCGATGGCGCAATCCGTTTGCACATGCGACGGTCGGATCGTGAGATATCGCGAGTTCTTCGCTGAGAGGTCGTAGTGTATGTTTGATCGTTTCGCGAACTGGACCCTGTTTTACACACCGTTTTGCGTGAGATCGAGTGTGGAGGGGTGTCCGTGCATTTTGTGCATGCTGTGAGGGACTCGGGACTAAATTCCCATGTTGCGAGGGGCTTTTTGTAATTGTGCAAGGTGTTTATGTCTGTGTGTGTGTGTGAGTGGAGAGAGAGAGAAACCTTGTTGCTTTCTCTTCTCCCTCAGCTCCCCAGCAGGGTGCCACCCTCCTCCTCAGCTCCCCTGCCCACCCCCTGAGCGCCGCCGACCGTCGCCGACCTCCCCTGGCCGGCGGGAAGCTCCGGCAACCACCCACTCCCTTTACTTCTTCTTTTCTTCTTCTTCTTCCCTGCAGTGTGCACCCAGGGTGAACCCATGCCCTAGGTCCCCCTGAGGTGGCACAGCTGCCGGCGACCTGCCCCGCCGTCGGGAGCTGCCGCCGAGCGCCGCAGCGCCGCAGCTAGCTGCTGCTAGAGCTGCTGCGGGTCGAGGGTGTTGGACCCGAGCCGCCGCCGCCTCCCGCCAGCGCAGCAACCTCCGGCCAGCTTCGGGAGTACCTCCGCCGCCGTCGCCTTCCTCCCCGGCCGCCCCCGTGCCGCCGGTGCGCCGCCGCAGCCACCGCTGTTGCAGCTAGGCCTGCTAGGGCAGCCGCGGCCGAGCGCCTTGCGCCGCCGTCGCCGCCGGCCTTTCTTGTCGCGGTCACCTACCTTCCGACCTCCGGCGGGCCCCTCTTGCCGGTGCTCGCCGTCCCGACCGTCGGCGCTGCCGTTTGTTGCCGGCGCCGCCGTGCCCTAGCCACCCGAGAGCTCTCACTCTTCCCGCGCCGCCGCCGTTGCTTCCTGTCGCCGGTTGATGTGAGCTTCCCCTTCCTCACCTCCCCCGCGTCCGACCCTGGCCGCCGCACGCGCTGCATGTCGGCCGGCAGCCGGCCGGAGCAAGCTGCTCCGGCCAGGGTTATTTTTTTAGCTTGTTTGGGCTGCATGCATGGCCAGGAGCTCCCTGTTGCCTCCCGAAGCTCGGGAAGGTGAGCACGATGATCGCGGTGACGCGCTGATCACCATGCTCACCTTACTCTGCTGTTTTGGCAAGCCGTTTCACTGTTTAGCCTTTGTCGGGCATTATTATCGCATGTGGGAGCTATTTTTATGGGTTGTTTGTTCCTGCGACTGTCCCTATCGCAGTGGGGCTGTGAGCACGGCCTCCGTTACGTCGTTACCTATCCGTTGGTGCTTGCGGAAGGTCGTGCGGACGAACGAAGTGCTCAAACGGCCTTCTTTACGCTTAATTATGTGTGTATGTTGCTTGTTTTGGGATCTTTAGTGATTGTGGCAGCGTTGTGACGCTGCGGGCAACAAGGGCATGATACTTGAGACCCTGTGGACTGGTTGTCCAACCCCTTCGCCCTTCGCGGAGATCCGGATTGATTTTCGGTGCGTTTTCTGATGAAATAGTCGGCGAAACGCGTGTTTTAGTCGTGCGACTCACTTGCTGGTTTCGTGAGTGACTTGGCTTCGTCGTTTAGCTTCGTTGGCTGTTCCTCATCGCTGTCCCAAAGTTTCGAGGACATCGGATGAGTGACGAAGGGTTCCGGTGCCAAATCGACATTTTTCGGGAACCCGGAAAGCCGTTTCGGGTGCGTATGTGTTCGTGGCACCCCGAGCTTGTGCTCTCTGTCCTGTCACCTTGTTTAGTGTGTTTGGGGAGAGCGGAGGACTTGGTTTGGTTGTTGGTACCCCTGTGGGGCTTGGTGTGGTATCGGGATCGTCCCGCTGGGTTTTCCGGACGATCCGTTAGTTTCGGGTTGTGAGCGCTATGTGTTTAGTGTCGACTTGGTGGACCTTGACCCTGTGAGTCTTTCGTAGGTCCTTTCATGGTTCCCGAGAGCCTTCGGTGTTAGACTCTATCTTTTCTACAGGTGGGTACTTCGATCCGAAGTCGGTTCAGTGGACTACGGTGATACCTTTCTATCCCTTCTCTTGTATTTCGTTATTAGTTCACTTGACTCCTGTTGACTCTACTTATGTGTGCTTGCCTTAGTAGAGTAGTTGTTGTTTGCATGATTATTGAGACGACCTTGTTGGTCGGTGGTGATCGCCTGTTGTTCCGAGCGATCCTCGTATTTTGGTTTATCAGTTGCTTCACGACTCGTTGTCGTTCTGTGGATTGAGCATTCGCATCGATCGTCACAGCTCTTCTAGCACCTCACGTATGCCAGCGGTCTGATCCACCGTTTGGGTCTTCTTTTTCGGAAAAAGGGTCGTGTGTATCCGACCCGTGAGCCTCGACGCCGTGCGTCTAGTAGGTTTTGTGCCGAGGGTTGAGCAGGTTGTGACAGTGCCAGGGATCCGCCTCGGTGGCTTATGGATTGGGTATACATTTGTCGTTATCATTGTTGATGCATATACTATTTGCTTGCAGTAGCATAGTTGTTCAGTTGTATGTCAGCCTCATACTTATTTGTGCTACTGTTTACCTTATCTATCTATTTGTTAACACTCGTGCCGGTGTGTACACCTCGCCTTCGTCAGCTTGCGGTACCCACTGGGAGGGGAGACATGTTTACATGTTCTCACCCCCCGCCATCGTTGTTGTTTTCAGGTGAGCAGGGTGGTGGGAGTCGGGACGCAGCGAGGCACGCTTAGTTAGTGGTATTAGAGGTCCCGACTTGTGAGGTTCCTCCCTTCAGATTGGTTATCGTCCTTATCTCTTTATCAGTTAGTTGTGGATGTGGTTCAGTTACACTATGGTTGTTTTGTCTTGCATGTTTGGATTTCGTGGATTTGGCTCAGTTTTTATGTGTTGATTGCATGCTTAGACATTATGGATGACGATATTTACTAGACCTCTATTCTGGTTTAATTATTGCTTTATACTGTGTATCTTGGATTTCTACCCCTCGTGGTAGCGTTTTCAAATAAAGGTTTCTGTGTGGGAAACGTTTTTCAAATGGATTTCCGATCGATCGACTTTTGGAATTTCAAAAGAGAGTTCTCGTGTGGAGAACGGTTTTCAAAGGATCTTTAAATGATTGAGATTGGGGTTTCAAATAAAGCTTCTGGGTAAGGAGCAGTTTTCTAGAATGATCTGTTGTTTGTGCATCGCATCATCCTTCGCCTAAGAACTTGCTTAGAATCATACAGATTTAAGGACTGTTAGCTGTATGAAGCAAGTATTGTGATGTTGTTGTTTGTGTGGGATGAATGATGTTTGTGATCCTGTATGTATGTTGTGTACGCCGTGCAAATACAGGGGAGGCTCTGTCCATGTGGACAGTGGGCCCTGTATTTGTGGCGGGTCTGTACGTGGCGCGGGCTAAGCTTTAAAAAAAAATGACACGTATTTTCGCTTCTAAAACTGGCTCGGAGCGTGACAGATTGAGATGGTATCAGAGCGTAAAGGGTACAAACACTCATTCATTCATAAATTTCTAACTGAACCATTGGTTAGGCTGACCCATAGGAAGACCTAAGATGTATAGGTGCGAGAGTTCGAGGGATTTGTTTTCGGTGTGTTTTGTGGGAGTTGCCGACCCCTTTCTCTTGCGCGGTTTTTGTGTTTTACAGATGGCTCGTGGTCGTGGTAGACCTCCCCGTCCTGGTCGTGGTGGTGGGCGTGCGCCTGCGGAGCCGTCTGCTGGTGTTTCAGACTCGGGCTACTGCGGCTGGTTCGAGCGAGGAGCCGGCAGGAGGCGAGCAGCCTGCTGTTGACCGTACTCTGTTGCTAGAGGTTGAGGTGGCCGAGGTGAGGGGTCAGCTGACGGCTCTCTCCGGCATGTTCCAGCAATTTTTGCAGCAGCAGGCTACGGCGACTGCCGCTCCAGCCCCTCCCCCTCCTCCGCCGAGAGCCTCGATGACTGCAGACCCTCCTGTGGCACCCACGCCGTTCGTGGCCACGACCGGGACGACGACAGCGACTACGTCGGCTGTTCCGCGTGTGGACGCCGACCCCGTGATTGGAGGTGGTGGCCACACCCGAGCGCGATTGGCGGATTTTCGGAGGTTCGATCCGCCCTTGTTCGCAGACTCGTGCTTCTACTAGAAGTGGTGGTGGAATACCAGGCATATACCAAGTGGCAGGGTGTGTTTTCCCCTATGTGTATCCACTCGTTGGCAGGTGGTGGCCCTAACGGGCTAGGTGACGTCACTTAGTGGATCTGTGTTGTCGTTTGGACTGTTCTTGCCCTAGCCCCACTTTTTTGTGTAGAGCACGAGAGCCACTGCGAGCGTCTCTACGGAGGCGGTGCTTTGAGCAATTTCGATCGCGACTTTCGTGGGGGCTACTAGAGTGTAGCCCAAGGTTTTGGTAGCGGTTTTGGACGACCGCAACTTTGGTATTACCTTCTCTGTTTTGTTGGGTGGGGCGGTGAAGCCTACCCCTCTGACGTTTTGCTGGTGGAATCGTCAGTGTTGGTCTTTCGACCTTTAGCTAGTTCTTACGTCAAATTGACGTGTACTAGACTGAGTGGACACTGTTTGGTGTCAGGTTTTTGTTGGTGCCTACATTGTATGCGGCTATCCTAACGCCTAAATTGGTGTGTCATGGGATTTCTGGTGGTATTTGTAGGCTTTCGTGTTGTCGCGAGATCTTCTAGGTTGTTGTTGGAGGTCTCACAGCGTCTGACGTTGGTTAGACGACGCTGGAATTTGTTCTTCCTTCGCTTTGGTTCGTGTGGTTGGCGACCCTACGTCGCGAGTAGTCGTCGGTTTGTTGTTGGAAGCCGAAGACTCCTAGGGAGTTGGCTCAGGGCCGACCTTATTTTGTGGTCGGTTTGCTTTTTCGTTAATTCGGTGATTCTTTCGTGAATTTGGTCCAGCTTATGAGTTTAGTTGGCCTGGTACCTTTGTGGTGTTGCCAACTTGTTGTTGGCATTCGATCTTCGGTTATTTCGCTTTTCTTTTGATAAGTGCGTTGGCTGCAGACAACGTAGTGTCAAAAGTTAGGACGGAATACCCTATCCCTTTTGGGACTGTCTGGTTGGGGTCGGTGCTTTCTCTTACAAGACAATCTCTATAGGTCGTCTTGTGGGAAAGCTAGAGTGGTGGTCATCCCTGATCACGTAGTGAGCCTTGAGCTAATCCTTGTTTGGTTTTGCGCAGTTGATTTGCCATCACTGCGGATGGTTTGACTCCGGTTTGGGTCGGGTTGCCTATTAGCTGGGTAAGGCACACAGCTAAAAAGGTTTGTTTTGTGGGGTGATCTCTGTCTTTTGCCAGGTGTTTTGGTGCCTTGGTGATCGAATGTCGGGAGCCTGGTTGTTGGCTCCGAGGTCTCTG
This sequence comes from Puya raimondii, assembly GCA_016920855.1. Taxonomy (NCBI): domain Eukaryota; kingdom Viridiplantae; phylum Streptophyta; class Magnoliopsida; order Poales; family Bromeliaceae; genus Puya; species Puya raimondii. The sequence continues at coordinate 26,318,827 of JABWPP010000048.1, forward strand.
TGCGTGTGTTTGCGTACAGGGTTTTTGTCACGGCTTTCGTGCAATCTTGGTTTGGATTGCGTGTCCGATCACTTGTAGATAGGTGTTTGGCATCACTGGTGATTTTATCGCTTGTTGCGATTGGCAACCCTGTGCACCAGAGTGATGGACTCGCAAGGATTTTTACGTTGGTTTGATCGTGAGTTCGAGCTCAACAAGGTGACGGTGAAGAACAAGTACCCTCTACCGCGGATCGACGATCTCTTCGACCAGCTTCAGGGAGCCTCGGTATTCTCAAAGATTGACTTGCAGTCAGGTTATCATCAGCTGAAGATCAAGGCCGAGGACGTTGCGAAGACGGCCTTCCGGACTCGTTATGGGCATTACGAGTTCACGGTTATGCCGTTCGGATTGACTATCGCCCCGACAGCTTTCATGGATTTGATGATCAGAGTTTTTCGGCAGTTCTTGGATCAGTTTGTCGTGGTCTTCATTGACGACATACTGATCTATTCGAGGAGCGACGTGGAGCATGAGGATCACCTTCGGCGAGTCCTCCAGACGCTTCGAGAGCATAAGCTTTATGCTAAGCTCAAGAAGTGTGAGTTTTGGCTTCAAAAGTTTCCTTCTTGGGTCACATCGTGACGCAGTCTGGTATTGCGGTGGACCCAAGGAAGGTGGACTCTGTGGTGGATTGGCCTGTTCCGACTTCGGTGACGGAGATCAGGAGTTTCCTCGGCTTGGCGGATTATTACCGGCGATTTGTTGAGGGTTTCTCAAAGATTGCCGCCCTTTTGAGCAAGCTGACGAGGAAGGGCGAGAAGTTTCTGTGGACTCCCGCTTGTCAGGTGAGCTTCCAGGAGCTGAAGGACAGACTGACTCGTGCCCCTATCTTAGCATTACCGCAGCCTGGTGAGGATTTTGTTGTCTACTGCGATGCGTCTCGGATAGGATTGGGGTGCGTGCTCATGCAGCAGGAGAAGGTTATCGCGTATGCTTTGCGCCAGTTGAAGGACTACGAGAAGAACTATCCGACGCACGATCTCGAGCTAGCAGTAGTGGTGTTCGCTCTCAAGCTTTGGAGACACTACCTGTACGGAACGCATTGCGAGATGTTCACGGATCATCAGAGTATGAAGTACCTCTTCACTCAGAAGGAGCTGAACCTCAGATAGAGACGGTGGCTTGAGCTTTTGAAGGATTACGACATCTCCATCCAGTATCATCCAGGCAAGGCAAACGTCGTGGCAGACGCCTTGAGCCGGAGGCAGCCTTCGGCGGAGCTGTCTCTCATGATCACCGTCCATGAGCGGTTGGTGGAGGAGTTTCGTCGACTTGAGTTGGAGATTCTACCTTATGGAGCAACCTCACAGCTGTTGACTCTGGTGGTGCAGCCCACCTTGTCTGATCGGATTTCCAGTGGACTGCTGATGGACCCGCACTTGCAGAGAGTGCGAGCAGAGGCCGAGCAGGGTAGAGATGGTGACTTCACGATTCACGCTGATGGTTCCTTTCACTTTCGAGGACAGAGGCGTGTGCCCAGTGATCGGGATTTGAGGCGAGAGATCTTGACTGAGGCACATCGGTCGCCGTACACCGTTCATCCTGGAGGGACGAAGATGTACCGCGACCTGAAGTAGAGTTTCTGGTGGCCTGGTATGAAGATGGACGTGGCTCAGCTTGTGGCACAGTGTCTGGTTTGTCAGCAGGTGAAGGCTGAGCATCAGCGACCAGCAGGGAAGCTTCAATCGTTGCCTGTACCAGTATGGAAGTGGGAGCAGATCACCATGGATTTCATCACCGGGTTGCCTCGTTCTCAGCGAGGTCACGATGCGATCTGGGTTATTGTGGATCGACTGACGAAAGCAGCTCACTTCCTACCTGTACACACGACTTGGTTCCGGGATCGACTGGCGCAGCTCTAATTGGATGAGATCGTCAGGCTGCATGGAGTGCCAGTGTTGATCATTTCGGATCGGGATTCCCGCTTCGTATCTCAGTTTTGGAGGAGTTTGCAGCAGGCACTGGGAACGAAGCTCAACTTCAGCTCAGCTTACCACCCTCAGAATGATGGGCAGTCGGAGCGAGTCATCGAGACTCTCGAGGATATGCTCCGAGCATGCATTTTGGACTATGGTGAGGGATGGTTCAAGTACCTTTCTTTGGTGGAGTTCGCCTACAACAACAGCTTCCAGGCGAGCATTGGGATGGCACCGTACGAGGCTTTGTATGGACGTCGTTGTCGATCTCCGATCTGTTGGGATGACGTGGGTGAGCGTCGAGTGATCGGGCCTGACTTGTTGGAGGACGCATAGGCCAGGATTCGCAGTGCGAGGTAGCGGCTACTGACTGCGCAGAGCCGGCAGAAAAGCTATGCGGACCAGCAACGACGTGACCTAGTGTTTCAGGTCGGTGAGCATGTGCTGCTCAGGGTGTCGCCGTCTCGAGGGATCAAGCGGTTCGGATTGCGGAGCAAGCTTAGTCCGTGATTCGTGGGACCGTTCGAGATCCTTGAGCGTGTGGGTCCGGTGGCTTATCGGTTAGCTCTTCCTCCTAGTCTTGCTCGGGTGCACAATGTCTTCCACATGTCCATGCTTCGGAAGTACATCCCCGACCCTTCTCACGTGATCAGCCCGACGACGGTTCAGCTGAGGGAGGATCTCAGCTACGACGAGGTGCCTTTGAGGATTTTGGCCCGCGAGGTGAAGCAGTTGAGGAACCGGAGCATTCAGTATGTGAAGGTTCAGTGGACGAATCACGAGGAGCGTGAGGCTACTTGGGAGTTAGAGTCTGCTTTGCGCGAGAGGTACCCGCAGTTGTTTGCGACTGGTGTGTGAGTAAGTTTCGGGGACGAAACTTCTTGTATGGTGGGAGTGATGTGAGAATTCGAGTTTGATTTTTTAAAATTTGAATTTGAATTCAGCGTTTTCCCTCCCTCCACTTTGTTTTTGTATGCTACGTATTTGTATATGTATATATATATGTATAGGTGTATATATATATGTATATATATAGTATTTTTATTAGTTTTGAGCTGTGTTGGAGGAGAGAGAATGGATTGCGTTGCAATTCGGAGTTCGTTTCTGACAATCCAAAATGATAGATTCGATGTCTCGGCAGTGCTGAACGCGATGGCGTGATGCATTCGCACATGCGACGGTTGGATCGTGAGATATCGCGAGTTCTTCGCTGAGAGGTCGTAGTGTACGTTTGATCGTTTCGCGAACTGGACCCTGTTTCACGCACCGTTTTACATGAGATCAAGTGTGGAGGGGTGTCTGTGCATTTTGTGCATGCTGTGAGGGACTCGAGACTAAATTCCCATGTTGCGAGGGGCTTTTTGCAATTGTGCAAAGTGTTTATGTGTGTGTGTGTGTGTGAGTGGAGAGAGAGAAACATTGTTGCTTTCTCTTCTCCCTCAGCTCCCCAGCAGGGTGCCACCCTCCTCCTCAGCTCCCCTGCCCCCCTCCTGAGCGCCGCCGACCGCCGCCGACCTTCCCTGGCCGGCGGGAAGCTTCGGCAACCACCCTCTCCCTCTACTTCTTCTTTTCTTCTTCTTCTTCCTTCTTCTTCTTCCCTGCAGTGTGCACCCAGGGTGAACCCATGCCCTAGGTCCCCTGAGGTGGCACAGCTGCCGGCGACCTGCCCCGCCGTCAGGAGCCGCCGCCGAGTGCCGCCGCGCCGCAGCTAGCTGCTGCTAGAGCTGCTGCGGGCCGAGGGTGTTGGACCCGAGCCGCCGCCGCCTCCCGCCGGCGCAGCAACCTCCGGTCAGCTCCGGGAGGACCTCCACCGCCGTCGCCTTCCTCCCCGGCCGCCCTCGTGCCGCCGGTGCGCCGCCGCTGTTGCAGCTAGGGCTGCCGCGGCCGAGCGCCTTGCGCCGCCGCCGCCGCCGGCCTTTCTTGTCGCGGTCACCTACCTTCCGACGTCCGGCGAGCCCTTCTTGCCAGTGCTCGCCGTCCCGACCGCCGGCACCGCCGTTTGTTGCCGGTGCCGCCGTGCCCTAGCCACCCGAGAGCTCTCACTCTCCCCGCGCCGCCGCCGCCGCTTTCTGCCACCGGTTGATGTGAGCTTCCCCTTCCTCACCTCCCCCGTGTTCGACCCTGGCCGCCGCGCGCGCTGCATGTCGGCCGGCAGCCGGCCGGAGCAAGCTGCTCCGGCCAGGGTTGTTTTCTTGTCTTGTTTGGGCCGCATGCATGGCCAGGAGCTCCCTGTTGCCTCCCGAATCTCGGAAAGGTGAGAACGATGATCGCGGCGACGCGCTGATCACCATGATCGCGGTGATGCGCTGATCACCATGCTCACCTTACTTTGCTGTTTTGGCAAGCCGTTTCGCTGTTTAGCCTTTGTCGGGCATTGTTATCGCATGTGGGAGCAGTTTTTATGGGTTGTTAGTGCCTGTGACTGTCCCTGTCACAGTGGGGCTATGAGCACGGCCTCCGTTACGTCGTTACCTATCCGCTGGTGCTTGCGAAAGGTCGTGCGGACGAACGGAGTGCTCAAACGGCCTTCTTTACGCTTAATTATGTGTGTATGTTGCTTGTTTTGGGATCTTTAGTGATTGTGGCAGCATTGTGATTCTGCGGGCAGCAAGGGCATGACCCTTTAGACCTTGTGGACTGGTTGTCCAACCCCTTCGCCCTTCGCGGAGATCCGGATTGATTTTCGGTGTGTTTTCCGATGAAATAGTCGGCGGAACGCGTGTTTTAGTCGTGCGACTCACTTGCTGGTTTCGCGAGTGACTTGGCTTCGTCGTTTAGCCTCGTTGGCTGTTCCTCATCGCTGTCCCGAAGTTTCGAGGACAGCGTATGAGTGACGAAGGGTTCCGATGCCAAATCAGCATTTTTCGAGAACCCGGAAAGCCGTTTCGGGTGCGTTTGTGTTCGTGGCACCCCGAGCTTGTGCTCGCTGCCCTGTCACCTTGTTTTGTTTGTTTGGGGACAGCGGAGGACTTGGTTTGGTTGTTGGTACTCCTGTGGGGCTTGGTGTGGTTTTGGGATCATCCCGCTGGGTTTTTCGGACGATCCGTCAGTTTCGGGTTGTGAGCGCTATGTGTTTAGTGTCGACTTGGTGGACCTTGACCCTGTGAGTCTTTCGTAGGTTCTGTCGTGGTTCCCGAGAGCCGTCGGTGTTAGGCTCTATCATTTCTACAGGTGGGTACTTCGATCCGAAGTCGGTTCAGTGGACTACGGTGATACCTTTCTATCCCTTCTCTTGTATTTCGTTATTAGTTCACTTGACTCCTGTTGACTCTACTTATGTGTGCTTGCCTTAGTAGAGTAGTTGTTGTTTGCATGATTATTGAGACGACCTTGTTGGTCGGTGGTGATCGCCTGTTGTTTTGAGCGATCCTCGTATTTTGGTTTATCAGTTGCTTCACGGCTCGTTGCCGTTCTGTGGATTGAGCATTCACATCGATTGTCACAGCTCTTCTAGCACCTCACGTATGCCAGCGGTCTGATCCACCGTTTGGGTCTTCTTTTCCGAAAAAGGGTCGTGTGTATCCGACCCGTGAGCCTCGACGTCGTGCATCTGGTAGGTTTTGTGCCGAGGGTTGAGCAGGTTGTGACAGTGCCAGAGATCCGTTCCGGTGGCTTATGGATTGGGTATACATTTGTGGTTATCATTGTTGATGCATATACTATTTGCTTGCAGTAGCATAGTTGTTCAGTTGTATATCAGCCTCATACTTATTTGTGCTACTGTTTACCTTATCTATCTATTTGTTGACCCTCGTGCCGGTGTGTACACCTCGCCTTCGTCGGCTTACGGTACCCACTGGGAGGGGAGACATTTTTACATGTTCTCACCCCCCACCATCGTTGTTGTTTTTAGGTGAGCAGGGTGGTGGGAGTCGGGACGCAGCGAGGCACGCTTAGTTAGTGGTATTAGAGGTCCCGACTTGTGAGGTTCCTCCCTTCAGATTGGTTATCGCCCTTATCTCTTTATCAGTTAGTTGTGGATGTGGTTCAGTTACACTATGGTTGTTTTGTCTTGCATGTTTGGATTTCGTGGATTTGGCTCAGTTTTTATGTGTTGATTGCATGCTTAGATATTATGGATGACAATGTTTACTAGACCTCTATTCTGGTTTAATTATGGCTTTATACTGTGTATCTTGGATTTCTACCCCTCGTAGTAGCGTTTTCAAATAAAGGTTTCCGTGTGGGAAACGGTTTTCAAATGGATTTCCGATCGATCGACTTTTGGGATTTCAAAAGAGAGTTCTCGTGTGGAGAACAGTTTTCAAAGGATCTTTAAATGATTGAGATTATGGTTTCAAATAAAGCTTCTGGGTAAAGAGCAGTTTTCTAGAATGATCTATTGTTTGTGCATCGCATCATCCTTCGCCTAAGGACTTGTTTAGAATCATACAGGTTTAAGGACTGTTAGCTGTATGAAGCAAGGATTGTGATATTGTTGTTTGTATGGGATGAATGATATTTGTGATCCTGTATGTATGTTGTGTACGCCGTGCAAATACAGGGGAGGCTCTGTCCGTGTGGACAGTGGGCCCTGTATTTGTGGCGGGTCTGTACGTGGCGCGGGCTAGGCTTTAAAAAAAAATGACACGTATTTTCGCTTCTAAAATTGGCCGGGACGTGACAAATTGCAATCACCGAAATGGTGCTCTACACTCACTCGGTCTAAGAGAGGCATAAAAATTAACTAATCTTTTTTTTAGGGTTTCTAAATTTGTCTCAAATAAGGAGAAAGGAAAAGGTTTAAATGGGCTAATTCATATATAGCTATTGATGAAAGGGCCTTCAAATATTTTCACCAAAATAATTGATTTTGTCTATAGAATAGTAATTAATTTACTTTTTAGGATTCAGAGAATGCAGTTTATTTGAAAATAAAAAATATATTATATCGGTTTTGATTGAGTTTGTTTTTTTTACTGGATAAGCATCCTATTCGGTTTAATTATTTTATTTATTTTTATTTTTTAAAATATATGGCATGCATTTGCACGTGCACTTTACTAGTTCTTAATAAAATTACTAAACATGATTTTGATTATCCTAGAGAATAAGAAGATGTCAAATCAAACACAAAATCTTTTTTATTTCTCTTTATTCTAAAATAGAAAGTTATACCAAAAATAAAAATATTTATGTTTTAAATATTAATCTATTACCATATGTAGCCTAAAGTACCAAATCACCAAATGTACCTCAATTAATCACAAGCTATTTTGAAATTACCCCACAAAACTTTTCCCTTTTTTTATTAACTTCTAAATTGTTAAAATGACATTATTTTTAATATTAATTTAAAAATTTTATTAATTTTTATAACTTTATTAATCAATCAACTTTTTTTTTTTTTACAAAACTATAATAAGAAATATTCAATTTGATAGAATTATTGATAAATTTAATCAAATTATTAATTTAATGAAAATTAATTAATTTCAAAAAATTTAAAGGTAAATTTAAAATTTCTAACTATCAAATTTATTAGCAGTTTCTTCAAATTTAATAATTTAAGAATTTATTAGCAAATCAAAATAGAATAATTAGTTGGTAATAACTAAGATATTAGGATTTTGATATTCCAAGTATAATTTTTCTAATTAGATTAATTTTTAATTATATATTTTCTACAATATATTTTAAACATATTTTATTAAAAAATATTAAAAACGGTATTTTGATAGAATTTTATAAATTTACAAAATTTCAAAACACTCTTAAGTCCAACAGTAGCCACACAGCGATTCAAATACATTTATATGACAAAACTACCAAACGCTCTGCAGTTTTTTATGTAGTACAACACCATATGCTTTGGCACTTGTACAACATCATTATTTTCTACAGCTTAGCTAAAATGGCTCATAACACCATCATGTGTGCTCCATATGCCTACATACTTAGGTTCATTGTTTCTATTATTCATAAAAAGGGAAAACTTCAATGTGTACCCTGTGGTTTAGCAGTCCAAAGCGCGATACATCTCTTAATATGTATTCCCCAATCATTCGTCAAATAGCATATGAATTAATTACCTAACTTTATCGAGTCCTCACATCTACAGAGCCCGACCCCAACTCTGATGCTGCTATGCTACATCTCAGAGGACAGCCCTGCCGTGGCCTATGCCGACGAAGCTGCAGCTGTCCTAATTCCGTTGTAGCCATGACCTCTATTCCTGAAGCTGCTTTAGCTCAGAACTCCGATTGTGACACCCCAATGGTCCTACATCGGATAATGTGGGAGAGTGTGATGGGTTTATAAGTGACGGATACACTAGTATAATTGGGCTTAAGCATTTTGGGCCGGTGGTTTGGGCCCAACAAGTTATTATTGCTAGCTGGTAGGGTCGTTACATTTGGTATCAAAGCCTGATAACCAGCTGTAAGTGTGAGATAGATCTTACATCGCCTGGTGAATCTGGCTGGGCTGACCAGGACGTCAGGGCCTAAACGAGGAGAGTATGTGACACCCCAATAGTTCCATATCAGATAATGTAGGAGAGTGTAATGGGTTTATAAGTGACAGATACACTAGTAATGATAACTGGGCGTAAGCATTTTGGGTCGGTGGTTTGAGCCCAGTGAGTTATTATTGCTAGCGGGTCGGGTCGTTACACTGATGCTGCGGCTTCCGCTCAATTTGTGCCCCGCTGCAAACTTCAATTCCAACTCAGCCACGACGTCCGAATTAGACTTGGCTACGGACTTCAATTCTGACGCTGACTTAGACTTCGACCTCCATCTCGGATGTCATAGCGGACTACAACTCCGATGCTGCCTCGGACTTCAATTCCGACATTGCTGAGGACTTCAATCTTGCCGCGACTTTTGCCCCACTCATGGGCCGCCACAGCATTCTAATCCGATGCGCGGGTTGTCCATCTTTAATGCTGCTGCGACCTCTGTTACCGAGATCACATCGCTTGTGCAAGCAAGATGGGCAAGCCCAGTGCTCTGCAAGCACCTTGTCCATTACCTCAATGAAATTGTTGAAGAAATATTGATAAAATATTAGAAGATTCATTCTTCGACTTTCCATCTGAAGATTATAGTCCTTCCATGTGAAGAAGATCAACTGCAACATAATTTGTGCAACATAATACTTCTACCATGTATAGTGATTATATAGTATTTTATTTCTATGATTGGCAAAGTTGTCATTTTGGGTGTAAGAATTATGTATATATTAGTGTCAATGGAAAACATAGAAGAATAGAAAAATTTTCTGTTCTTTTATTTCATTGATTTCTTCTTAAATATTTCTCACATGGTATCAGAGCCATATTTTTTAGAGAACAGTGTTTTTTCCTTGCGCACTGAAGATTTACTTTAGTGGTACGAGAGGACTTGTTCCTCGATGAAATTCTAGTCATTTCAATTCGCCCATCTCTAAATAAATTATCTCCTGTATGGCTCAAGCAGATGTCGCATAGCCTATCCAAATTGTTCTCGATACATCCAACTATACTCTGTGGGTTCAAGACATGCGAAACTTTCTCAAAGGGCGTAAATTATGGCGATACATCATCAGTGACATCACAGAACTAGTTTGTCAGATGAATAAAGCTGTTGTTGTGTACAAGCTTAGAATAGAAGAATGGGACAACAATAATCATAAAGTAATTTCTCGGTTCGATAACACATCCATCAAATCAATTCATCAGCAATTTGGTAAATTTGATGCTACAAAAGAGATATGGACTCTAGCCAAGAGATATTCTGCTACTAGTAGTGCTTCTTGTTTTCAACATATCACTACTTTATATCACATGCGTCAGGATAAAAGTCAATCTATATCCGATTTTATTCACAAATGTCATATATTTGGGATCAATTGTCTTTATCTGAGCCTCAATGGGACTGCTCTAACGATGGTAAGAAATTCTATTGAATATCGCGATGTCATGCTTCTTTACCAATTTGTTATAGCACTAGATGATAATTATGGACACGTGTAACGCCCCAGGGCCCGTTTTGTAACGCCTCGGGGCCCGTTTTGTAAGCCTTTTTGGGAAAAAAAAAAGGCTAGTTAGAAAATAAAGTCAGCGAAAAGTGCCTTTTTTTTTTTGAAAGATTCATTTCCCACAAGACAAAACAGATTAGCCACAAATACACGGGCTCCTCTGTCCACGCAGACGAAGGCTTCCCTATATTTGCATGGTGTACCACTCCACAAGCAAATACTACAAAACACACATACACTCACACAACTCAGCAATCACGGTGCAGATGCTCACAAAATCAAATAGCTAACTATGCTTAAAGATGATGCTATACTTTAAGCACTCCTTAGGCGAAGGATGATGTGAATGCACAATACATCAACCAATCCTATCATTTAAAGTGTTTTCCATTCGAAAACTTTATTTTAAAATTTTAAGGTATCGATAAATCTGAAAATCATTTGAAAATTATTTTTCACATAGAAACTCATTATTTTGAAAACCGACTACCATGAGGGGTAGAAAATATTTTTGCCATAAATTCACAACTTATCCATAACTATAAATCCGAAAACCATAGTTATATTAATCCAAAACTACTATCAAAGATAACAAGTATTCACATAATTGAACCACATTTTATCTACTTTATTCACAATAACCATAAAGGAAAGGAAGAATGAGCAGAATAAATCGACGATGGCACGGGACCTCTAGAGCTCTCTAAATAACCGCACCTCATGCACCGTCCCTATCCTCACCGCCAAGATCACCTGAAATTGGAGGGAGAGGGGTGAGAAATCAATAAGAGGTCTACCAGTAGGTACCGCAAGCTAACGGGGGCAAGTGTACTCACTGGCAATCGAGAGATATAGTAGCATGTAGGGATGTCAATGGGTATAGATACCCAAAATATTAACCAAACTCGAACCCGAATGGATGGGTTTACCTGAGCTAAATGGACATGGATTCGGTTATGAGTATAGAAAATAAAACCCACCGGATTTAGATATGGGCAAGAATTTTGTATGTACCTGACCTGAGCCCGAACCCGAACCTGAACCCGAATTCGAATAAATTTTATATTATTTATTTATTTATTATATAATATATAAAAAGTCTAATAATTTTCATCCATTGGATTTTCATCCAACGGTAAACAATAGTCACTTTACCTCCCAAAGTCCAAACCCTAATAGGTCTCTTCTAGTCTTCTCCTCTATTTTCTCTGCCGTCCCCAACCGATCCTCCTCATCTTTGTGAGACCCCAGGATTTACAATAGTCCTATAAATAAGATATAATAGGGCTAAACCTCTAAACCCGGCTGTAGCATGTTTGGCAGTGGCTAAGCCCAAGGTTAAGGGTGTTAAGCGTGCTAGGACTAGAGAAGTTCTAGGATGGGTGACCCCCTGGAAAGTGGGGTGTCACAATCTTCTCAATTTCTCCTAGTCTCGACCCTTCTTATCTTCTCAATTTCTCCTAATCCCACACATGCGTCTGGTGTCCTCCTTCTCTGAGTCATCTCTTTCTCCACGAGTGGGGACTATTTTTCCATTCGCCGGCAAGTCCTGTACGAGTGGGCTAGTTGCGTAGTTCTGATTTACTGTCTGTAACAATAGACCTTTAATACCTACGGGGGTTTAGTTTCTATTGTTACAACTATAACTGTAATATTCTCTCTGCTTGTTATCTAATGACCACTGATGATTGTTCTTGGAGGGGCCTAGTGTTTTGTGAATAGTGCTTCTACTCTAGCGGGGAAATCTTTGTGAGCAAAACAAATTTGAATATCTTTAGTGTGAATTTGAGTTGATTTCATCCTGATGTTTGTAGGGAATCTACTGCTTTTTTTTTCATTATCGACTAAAGATCTGCTATTTGAATGATTTTATGATTTTCCTGGCATTGAGCGTGAGCGTGAGCATGTATTAATTAGGCGACTGGATCAGTCATATTTATGGCTTTTCTTTTATTATTTCATTACAGTGGATCTGCCAAGACCTTCGTCGACGGCAGCCTCGCCGTGCTCGAGGGCCTATGCCATGCAGCACATGCCACACTCAAGCTCAAGCACCTTAGTGCGTGCCGGATCTGGCCCTCCATCACACACGCCGACGGCTGCCTAGAGTCATAATAAGCTTGTGAATCAAGTATTCTAGTACAAGTAAGCCCCTTTAAAAGATTTTGTAGTTTTTGCCAAAGTAAAATGCACATATAATCCTTATATCTTCACTACTCTCTACTTACCTCCTAGATGTTTGGTTTTTGTCAGAAAAAATTGCAAACTTTTCATCTAAACAATTCAGTATTTCAGTCCTTGATGTCGCTATATTTTAGATTTATATTCCTTCTCCATTAGCCATTCAACAAGCCCCATTTCCTGTGAAAACTGAAAACGATCATTTTTGTGAAAATGATTACTTGTAGAGCATGAGAGATAACAAATTTAAGTTTTTTTTTGGGTGTAAAACAGGTTCAAAAAGTTCAAAGATTAATTGGTAAGTAAAAAGTTTTGGGATTAGGTCGCAATATTAATAAAGTACGAGGGTTGACCATTCATTTTGCACTTTTTCCTATATATATATTACTCTGTAGGCACTACAAATATTACTTTGATATCATAACGTGAAGAACAACTTCTATACCACTCCGTTTTGGTTTTATTTGCATAATCATTGAATTATTCTCCTTGCTAGATACTTTTTCTTTATTTATTACTCTCTTGATGATCATTTATTACTCTCTTGATGATTGATTAACAGGTCATATTATACAAACCAAAAGAATAAAAAATGTCTACACAACATGCTAATAAAAACTCTCAACCTTCATCGGCACCACTTACTATTCATACAATTGTGGGGTCAAATCCATCCCCAGTTTGTATTACTGGATGATCAAGAAATTAATGAAGTAACGAAAAGAAAAGCAACTTCTTTGGTGTGGAATCACTTTACGGAGGAAAAAGTTGGTGAAGCTATTAAAGTCGAGCGTAATTATTGTGGGAAGAAATTTTGTGGGGACGCAAAACATGGAACGAGCTACTTACATTCACATCTTAAGATATGCCCAAAGCGCAAATTTAAGAACATTAAAGATGTAGTGAATCAAAAAGTAGTTAAAGTTAGAACAACTCGGAGGTGAGAAAGTAAAGGTTATTAATTTCATTTTTGCTCAAGAGGTGTCAAGAAAGGAGTTAGCATCGATAACTATTAGGCATGAATATCCAATTTCCATAGTAGAGCATGTTGGTTTTAGAAGATACTCGGCTTCTCTTCAACCGACATTCAAAATACCTTCTAGAAATATAGTGAGAAATAATATATTAAAATTTTATGATTATGAGAAGAAAAAGACTATGAATTTATTGAAATCAAATCGAAGTAGAATTTCTATTAGTACTGATATGTGGACAGCTAAGAACCAAAAGAGAGGCACGACTCACTTTATTGATGATTCTTAGATGTTGCAAAGTTGAATGTTGAGGTATATCTTAATTTCTGTTATGTAATTGCTCTACTTTACCTTTCATCTATGCTTATTGTGATTCAGTAGTAGAGTGATACTATGTGGTGACTTTGCATAATTGTCACAGATTGGACCTGAGTGGTCGGCTTGTTGTGAGATCTATGAGATTAGATGACCTAGTTGGTCCGTATATTCTATGTGGATTTGGTGGCTGCTATTTGCCGACCGATGGCTATTGATCATATTGCATCGATCGCTAGAGCTCGTGTGCATTCACGTACACCAGCGGTTTGGTCACCATATCGGTATTCTTTTTTGAAAAAGTGGTCGTATTTTCGACTCGTGAGCCTTAAGCGGTCTATTGCTAGCTTCACATGCCAGGTGGAGCAGACGTGGCATTTGCCTGAGGTTTTTAGACTAACATAGTGGATGGATTGGGTATTCTTGGACTATTCATCCGGTTGCCGTATGTTTTTACTTTATGTAGTAGAGGCAGTTGCATACTTGTACTTACTTCTTTTCAGTTCATACTTGCTACTGTGGAATGTATTTCATATCATACTATTATATCTCTCGGTTGCCAGTGAGTACACTTGCCTCCGTCGGCTTGCGGTACCCACTGGGAGACCTCTTGTTGGTTTCTCACCCCTTCCCCATTTCAGGTGATCTTGATGGTGAGGATTAGGACGGTGCGTGAGAGGCAGTTAGCTAGTGAGCTTTAGAGCTCCCATGCATTCGTCATTGATTCTAGTTATTCTGATCTTTATCCTTTTATATTTATTTGTTAATAAAGTAAACTGTGTTGTGATTCAGTTAGGTGATTGTTTGGTTTAGTTGAATGTTTATTCGAGAATAAATGCATAGTGAATTTTGCTTATTCTCTGAGGTAGTGTGATGTTATACATATGGTTTTATGATAAAATAGTTTTCTACACCTCATGGCAGTCGAATTTCAAAAGAATGAGTTTTCATGTGGAAAATAGTTTTCAAAATGATTTTATGGATTTATCGCTATATTAGGTTTTTATAATAAAGTTTTAGGGCGGAAACTAATTTTAAATGATCGAATTATTTTGTGTATTATGCATTCGCATCATCCTTCGCCTAAGGTATACTTAGAGCATGGCATCATCTTTAAGGATGGTTAGCTGTTTGGATTTGTGAGCATCTGCGTTGTGATTGCTGAGTTGTGTGAGTGTATTTGTGTGTTGTGATATTTTTAGTGGCACACCGTGCAAATACAAGAGAGACTCTGTCTGCATGGATAAATGAGTCCTTAGGTTTGTGGCGGGTCTGTCCTATCCCGTGGGCAAGGTTCTCTTTCAAGAAAGGGCACTTTTCGCTGACTTTAAAGTGACCCTTTTTTCGAAAGAGGCTTACAAAACGGGCCCCAGGGCGTGATAGATTAAGATGGTATCAGAGAAGGTTACAACCACAAAAATTCACTCACAGGTAGGGGTGGAAACGAGCCGAGCTCGAGCGAGCTTATCTCAGCTCAAGCTTGACTTGAAATTAATTTGGAGCCTAAACTTAGGCTCAAGCTCGGCTTGAAATCAATTCGAGCCGAGCTCGAGCGAGCCTAACTTCGAGTCGAGCGAGCTCGAGCCCTAAACGAGCTGCTTAAAATTCTTAACATCGTGCAATCTATAGTTTAATTTTTATAAAACATTATCTAAAATTTGATGCAAAAAATGTCTAAGAGTTCAACATACAAAATGAATGCATGAAATACGATATTATAATATTTAAAAAAATTAGGAAAAGCAATTCTGCGAGCAAGTGAAAAAGAGAGAGAGAGAAAGCAATTAGAGTAGTATTTTGTTGGTTTGATTTTGTGGGCCCAATAATTCAAACTCTATATACATATGATTAAAATACAAAATATATATTATATATAATTATATATATATAGTTCGACTACTATACTTTTATAAGTATAGACCCCTTTATATTCATAAATTTTCGACCGTTAAATCTACCTTTTGATAATTTTTATCCGTTAAATCATGCACTATTCAACCAACCACCCACTCAATCTTAGGGGACCATTATCATCCTAATCGCACATCCCTTCATCCAACGGCCAAAAATTTATAAGTATAAAAGAGTCTATACTTATAAGAGTATAATAGCCATATATATATATATATATATATATATATATATATATATATATATATATATATATATATATATATATATATATATATATATATATATATATATATATATATATATATATATATATATATATATATATATATATATTTTGAGCTTTTCGAGCCTAATTCGAGCGAGCCCAGTAATACTCAAGCTTGGCTTGAAATTAATTTCGAGCCTAAATTTAGGCTCAAGCTTGTTTGAAATTAATTCGAGCCGAGCTCGAGCGAGCCGAATATCGAGCCGAACGCGAGTCGAACACGAGCCGACTCGCTCATTTGCCAGCCCTACTCACAGGTCTCTAACTGAACTATAGGTTAGGTTGAACCATAGGAAAACCTAAGGTATTTAGGCACGTGAATGCAGGGTATGTTGGGCTTGAGTCTCAACGAGTGAGTTGAGTCTTATTTGTACTTGACTGTGACTCTATGACGATACAGATGTGGCTAGGGGAAGACCTCCTCGCAGGGGCCGTGGTGGTGGACGTTCAGATGTAGAGCCATATGACGGTATGCAGACGCGTGTATCTTCCGGCAGGAGTGGTGGCGACTAGGCGGGCACCGAGCAGCTGGGCGATGCTAGTCGCACCAAGTAGCTCGAGGCCCAGGTGGCAGACCTGACGGGCCAGGTGACTGCACTTGTTGGCCTAATATAGTAGTACGTACAGCAGTAGGCTATGGTTGCTACTACTCAGGCTCTACCTCCTGCCCAAGGCATGGCTGCTACCACGGACCCTCCTGCGGTGACAACGCAGGTTGCGGCTATGGCGGCTACGATGACTACGACGATCGCCATGTTGGTTACGTCGCCGGCTGGCGACTCTGGACCTTCGAGCACGGCCAGTGTAGCCCCCAGGACGACGACTGCATCTGCTGGGGGCAATGACGCTCTGGCAGCGGAGCGGACCCGCACGCAGGCGAGCCTAGCGGAGTTCAAGAAATTTGAGCCGCCAAAGTTTTCTCGCAAGGGCAATAATCCATGGCCATCAAAAATGGATCACGCAGATGGAGAAGTTGGTCTGAGATCTATATATCGAGGAACAAGAGAAGGTTTCTCTGGCTACCCATTTCTCGGAGGTCGAGGCTTATAACTGGTGGCTACGACTTCTGGAGAAATAATATGCCGCAGCCTACTCGTCCTGGAAGGAGTTCTAGGAGCTCCTTTACGGCCACTATTTTAAAAAAGTTCCAAGCAGACTTAGAGCGGGAGCTTAAGCGGCTCAGACAGGGCAACCACAACATGGCGAAGTAGGAGTGGGACTTTTCTCGCATCGTCGGACTGATTTCCTTTGTGGTCCGTGACGAGTATCACAAGGCGAGGTTGTTCGCTCGGAGCTTGAAGCACAGCATTCGGAGACTGATCGCATCCTATGGCGCCATAACCTTTTGTTGGGTGCATAGATCAGGCCCAGATGATCCAAAGTGATATAAACAAGGCGCAGGCCAAGGAAAAACTGACTAAGAAAAGTGGGGACAAGAAACGTCCTCATTCCAAATCTGCGGGTGGCTTTTCCTCCAGTAAGAGGCCATCCAAGCACCCTCGCACCTAGCAATAGGCCAGGAGAATACCTTCAGGCGGCCATTGACTAGGCGATCGACCCTGTGTCATCTGCGGATAGGCGCATCTGGTGATCATGTCCCCGCAGCGGAGGGACCACTGTTTTCGATATGGTCAGCTAGACCATATGCAAGCGGATTGGCCCACAGGTGGTAGGGCTACTCACAGTGCGGTTTTCTCTCTAGCTGCTTCGTGCCAGAATCGTGGAACTCCTATTGCTGCAGCTTCGTTTGGGCGTCCCTCCACCTCACACCAAAATGATGGGGTGTGCCAGACATCCGACAGGCGTGTCTACAATATGTCCCAGCCAAAGGAGAATTCGACTAGAGACACCATTGTAGGTATTATCTCCCTCTATGATACTCGAGTTAGAATATTATTTGATACTGGAGCTTTTCACTCATTTATATCATGTTGTTTTGCACGCGATCACGGCTTCGCTACGAGTCCATTGGCAATGGCTCTACGGATACAGGCGCCCAGAATTGTTCTAAACGCAGATAGGTACATTCGGTTATGCTCTATGATATTGGGCGACCTGGTATTTTTGGTGAACCTGGTGCTTCTATCGATAAAGGGGTTCGATGTAGTGCTTGGGATGGACTGATCACCAGGCACCACGCTGTTATCGACTGTGAGCAGAGAACAGTGACCTTTGTTGTGCCAGGGAACGAGCAATTCATCTACCGAGCATGTAACAACTCCTTCTTCGTCTTGACCATCTCTTCGACTAGAGCAAAGCGGAATGATGAGCGGATATAGAGCCTATCTGGCTTCAATCGAGGTCATCCGTCGAGTGGCACCAGAGCTGAAGAAGATTCCGGTAGCTCGGGAGTTTCCCGATGTATTTCTCGATGAGCTACCAGGGATGCCTCCGGATCGGGAGATCGAGTTTTTCATCGACTTGGTTCCCGGCACTACTCCCATCTTGAAGGCCCTGTATTGAATGGCCTTTGCCAAGCTGAATGAGTTGAAGGCTCAGCTTGAGGATCGCTTGTATAAGGAATTCATCAGACCTGGTGTATCTCCTTGAAGTGCACTAATCCTCTTCGTCAAAAAGAAGGACGGTAGTCTGCGGTTATGCATCGACTATCAGGAGCTCAATAAAGTGACAGTGAAGAACAAATACTCCCTACCTCGAATCGACAACCTCTTTGATCAACTACAGGGATCGTCGGTCTACTCAAAAATTGATTTATAGTCTAGTTATCACCAGCTCAAGATCAAGACAGAGGATGTGGCAAGGACCATTTCAGGACTCGTTAAGGCCATTACGAGTTTACGATAATGCCCTTCGGGCTTACTAATACCCCAGTGGTACTCATGGACATGATGAACAGTGTCTTCCCGCCATATCTAGATCAGTTTGTTGTAGTCTTCATTGACGGCATACTGATCTACTGGTGGAGTGATGAAGAGCACGAGGACCATCTTCAACAGATTCAATAGATTCTCCAGATTCTTTGAGAGTATAAGCTCTACGCAAAACTCAAGAAGTACGAGTTTTGGCTCTGAGATGTCTCTTTCTTGGGCCATATTGTGACTCAGTCCGGATATTACGGTGGACCGAAGAAGGTAGACTCGGTGGCCGAGTGGCCTAGACCGACCACCGTGACCGAGATCAGAAGTTTTCTTGGTTTGGCGGGCTACTACCGATGTTTCATCGAGGTTTTTTCTAAAAAAGCTGCCCCACTTAACAAGCTGACGAGAAAGGGTGAGAAGTTCCATTAGACTCCTGAATGTCAGAGGAGTTTTGAGGAGCTGAAGGACAGGCTGACTTGCGCCCCTATCCTAGCCTTGCCGAGATCTAGTGAGGACTTTATGGTCTATTACGATGCCTCACGGGTAGCATTGGGTGCGTGCTCATGTAGCAGAAGTAAGTAATTGCTTACTGTAAGATAGGGGGTGCCCAAGGATCTATCTAGAGTATATCTATCACCTAGAGGGGGGTGAATAGGTGTAACAACTAAAGACACAAATCTCAATGCAATAAAAATAATGCGGAAAATAAAATCAGCACACTGAGATTTACGTGGGAAACTCCACTTTGGAGAAAAACCCACGGGACCAACACGCGAAAAACAATCCACTAAGATTAAAGGATTACAAGGTGATTACCGACTCCACGGACTTAACCTCTCCTTCGTCTTCAGCGGATCTCGCGCACTCACGGCCGTCCACGCCTCACGTCTGAATCCACAGACGCCACGTCTCGAATCCACGAGACGCCTTGCTCCGAATCCACGAAGCCTTCACGATCCGAATCCACGAACCGCCTTTAACACGTCGAATCCACGACGCTAAGAGGAACACGATCTCAGGGTTTATTCTAGTGATTCCTTGCTTAGAATTTCATTAAGAACCAGAAGAACAAGTTCTAAGCAAGAGGGAGATCAATTCGACATATGAAATAGAAATTACAACTATCTCGAATTGATCTCGGAGGCTATTTTGTGGAAAAAGGTTTAGAACGAAAATCCTAGCCTCTAGGGTTTCTCAATTACGAATTCTGAGATGTTCAAAGGTTAGAGAAAACCCCCATATGTTATTTATAGGTGTTGGAATCAAATAGACTCGGATTAAATCAAAACATACCAAATCTGGCACTGTATACCGGTATACGTAGGCAGATACCGGAATGCGATGACGGAAACAGTTTCTCACGCAAACGCATTCCGGTACTACAACTCCAGTACCGGTATACTACAAATCAGTACCGGTACTAGAATGAACATACCGGTATACAATTCCGGAAACAGTTTTTCAACTTCGGTTTTGAGGAACACCAGATTGGATTCCGGAATTCACTTGCATACCGGTATCAGATTAGGCATACCGGTATGTGACTCCGGAATTTCAATAAAAGAGTTTTATCAAAGAATCAAAAGTTCCTAAAAACTCATTTAATCCGATTTTAAACATACACATGATTCCAATACCATAATTAACTATGAATCACCATATAACCAATAAAACTTACCTTCACGTCGTGATTCAAACATGAGTCGATGGTTGTCAATGCTTGAAGTCTCGGAATCTTCAACAAGTTCACGAAGCACTCGACCTTCAAGACTCCGACTCAACAACTCAAGAAATATGCCAATACAAAATCCGTAACAATCTCCCCCTTTGGCAATTTCGTGACAAAACCTAAAATACAAGTTCTACCCGAACCAAAATAAAAGAAATTCATTGCCATCACCATAACAATGAACTTCACGCGTGTATGATCCAAAACATAAAACCAAAATTACAAATGGTTCAACCTCCTAAGACAAACTCTATGACTTAGGACTTGGAGTCTTGAAGTCTTAAAAGAAAATCCTGCAAAAACAACTTCAGACACACACACAGGTAGAGACAAGCAAGTCAAGTTAGTAAAATGTTATATCATCTTTCCCCCTTTTCGTTTCTCCCCCTCAATATAGTTCTCTCCCCCTAACTATAGTTCACTATAACTCTCTCTCCCTTAGTATGATCCTCTCCCCCTTTTTGTCAAAAATTGCCAATCAAACACAGAAAGAGATAACAATAACAATAACTAAGCAAGTAGAGTTAGTCCAGAGAAACAAGTCCAAAAATAGAGAGGAAATATCAAGCAGATAACTAAGACAAATACGAAATAGTGGAAAAGTGAAAACAAGATAAGAGATAGAACACGTCACTCTCCGTCGTCACTATCGTTGTCTTCTTCACCTTCAGTGCCCGGAAGGTGCTGCTCAAAAGAGGGAGGAGCAGGTGGATGTGAAGTACTAGGACCTGCACCACCGGCAACGTCATCATGACGACAAGTAAGAATCTCTAAAATTTTCTTCACACCGTCCTTGACATTCTTAAGTCTGTCCTCCAGTGCTCGGAAGCCCCGCTCAACTCTCTTCTTGAAAGATCGTAATTCATGACGAAGAGAGACCTCGGTAGCTGCTCCCCCTGAGCTAGAGGACCCACCACGCTCAACAGGACGGGGCGCGGTACTAGGAGTAGTAGTAGAGTAGCCTTTAACGTGTTGAAACATCTTCAAAGTGCTGACCGACTTAGCCAAGGTAACTCCATCAATAGGTCCTAAGCCATAGTCAAACTTGTTGCAAGACGTATCTACTCCATGTGCTTCCAAAATACGTGTGATCAAAATGGGAAATGGTAGAAGCTCACGACGTCCAGAAGCATGAATAACAGTAGCCATACGCTGCCACATCAGAAAAGGGATGTTGATGTTGAGTCCCACTGCATACTCCGGATGACCAAGTAAAAAGAGAAGCACTAAACGGTCCCACCGGATGCGTTTTGTGCCAACTGTCGGCACAATATTGTAGCAGACGATTAACGAAAGAATGTGATATTCGGGCTTCAATTCTCTTGATTCCACAAACAGACGGTTTGTATATGTGCCCGGTTTGCATAAGGCATCTGTCATGATCTCCCAATGTGACGACGGTTGAATATGCCCTTGAGTATACGATAAACCCGTGGTGCTCACATTTAAACCAAAAATCTCTCCAATAGTGTAAGGAGTGACCACCACGCGTACACCTCGAACCGTAGTCTCAAACTGATAATTTCCGGTTTCAGAGTCTTCATAAGTAACATGCCCATGTATATAAAATTCCCGAATTAATTCCACGCAAAAGGGGGCACGTATAGGAAGGCGACCGACTGGTTCGATCGGAGCTCGTTGAAGTAGTTGAGCGAAGTCTTGAACTTCACGTGACAGCTCACTGAAGTTCACATTGCGCTCCGCATGACAGGCCTTGCCTGCATAAGCCGTTTGCCGAGTAGAGGAAACACCTCTAGTATCTGCTCCTCATTTGGTACGTCGTTCCGCCGTACTCGGTTCGCGAATAACCTGACCACCGGTGCTCCGACGAGGTGGAGAAGAAGCTCTTCCCCTACGAGTAGAACCCTCAAGAGCTTTACCCTTTCCGCGACCAATTTGCTCTTCCGGAGCATACTCGGAGCCCTCCGACTCGGTGCTCGATGAGTCCTCCTCTACACGTGTCCTCTTGGTGACATGTTGCTTGCCGCGACCACGACCACGACTCCCACCGGCAGCCATCATCATCACGAGCACAAGAATAACCGAAAATGCCATTTTTCCTATGCAACAAAGCACAAAAAAAAAAAAGAAGAACAAGATCACATTGTCTTTTAATTTCGAATGAGCGTTATAATCAGCAAGACATGCATCAAGAACATCATATGCTAGTTTCATGAGGTTTCATTCATCAACAAAAATTTTCTAGCAAAAACCCTAAAAATGCCCCAAAACATGCCTTAGAACAAAGATCAAAGAGAAATAACATGTTATTCTCGGATCTAAGTGTATTAGAACAAAGCTTGCATGTATCTAAACTCATTTCAAGCATAAACCCTCAAGAAATTTCAGTAAAAACGAAGATCGATCGTCAACCCAACAAAAACATGTAAAAATAGATAAAAACTAGGGTTTCGAGAATGCAAGAAGATAAACTTACAAATCCAAGGTGAAAAACACAGATCTGGAGGAGATTCACGTCAGGGAGCTCTTAGAGAGAGAAAGAGAGAGTTTTGAAACCGTTTCAATGTGTTTTGAAAAAACAAAATACCGGAATATAAGCAGATTCCGCAGGCGCATACCGGTATGCGATACCGTATACCGGTATGCAATGTAAATTTTCGAAAAACAGTTCTCGGTTGAAAAAATAGAAAAACATTGTATACCGGTATTCCTTTTACATATACCGGTATGCAGAGAGAAAAAATACAGTGTATGCCCTTTTAATGAAAAATTCACATGTAGAATATTCATCCCTTGATAATGTCACGAAAATTAAACATTTTAATCCAAAATTATCATGATGCAAATACAATAGTGTAAAAATTTCATTAATCATATATAAATCAAAAACAAGTCATCACTAATAATCTGTAGACTTAAAATCTATCAAGATGTAACCAGTTTATGAAGATGACTTAAGAAATTCATCAAAAAGACAATTATTTGTCGCACAAACGTTCAAATTGTGAGATAAACTTTAATCACAAGGGGGTGGCTCTTTGAGCATCTTACTTGCATGAGGATCACCTTATGACTCCAAAAAAAAATGTAAACATATTTCCATTGCACGCTTTTGCAATCATATATATATTTTTTTTCGGATATGCCAATCAATTCATGTGGTAGCTGCACACACTAACCGGACGACCGGGGTGGTAGCTCTTTCCTCCATGTGGTGGTAGTTTTCACACTCCTTTAAAGGATGTAACTCTTTCCACATCTTACAAGCAATATTTATATCATAATACTCCCCCTTACTTTAGCAATCTCTTAATTGAAAATACATGTGACAAATTAGAGTCTGTAAGAGAATGACTATCCATCATATTCAACACACACAACCGAGACAGATTAAGCTTCTAGAGATTATACATGATTACCCAAATTTGATGAATATAGAATTATGAAATCTCACAATATAGTATTTCCAAAAATAATAAAGATGGAGTAAAATCGATAATTAACATGAGATTAAAACGAGAGTGAATGAATGTGAATCAACAAACATCTAAGGCACAAATTAATGTAGAAAGGAAAAAACACAAGTCGACACAGTCTTAAAGCATTAAAATAACAAAAGTAAGTAACGAAAAGCAATGAGCAAATAGGATATGCAATAAATATGGATCAATGCAAAGTTTCTAATATATTAATGCTTAAGACAAGGAAAGATATCACCTTTCCGAATCCAAACTTGTAGGATTCTCGGTTGACTTGGTTTATTAGAATGAAGCTCCGCTCTCTTCGGCTTTTGTGCAACCCTTGATCTGCGCATAGATTTTTCCTTTTGTTGTGGCTTAGACAGTAGGTTGATCTTCGCATTTTGACCCGTTTGAATTTTCTTTTGAGTCCTCGGGAGTTGCCGGATTGTTGAAGATGCCATTTTCTTTTCACTTTTGCGACAAAACCTTTTAATATGTCCTTGAATCCCACATTTATGGCATACAATCTCCTTTACTTTGGATGGAGTTTTAGATGCTGAAATTTCACTCCTTTTAACATGGGTTCTTTCATATCCGACTCCAATTTTATCCGTTTGACCAAGTCCAAGCATGTTATCAAGTTTCTTTGATCCGGAGGAGAATTTTTGAATATCGGATTTAAGTTGGTGGACTTGTTTGGTCAAAACTTGGTTGGAAGAAAAAATTTCCTTGTATTGTAGTTCGAGAAAACCAACCTTTTCTTGATTCGCTTTGATCGATACCTCCGCTTGAACTAGCTTCTCTTGGAGGATTTTATTACTTGTTAGCATTTGATCCTTTTCCTCCGCAAGAGCTTTAGTAGAATTTTTTAATTCATTGTTTTCTCCTTCAAGCTCAAGTAGCCGCCTCCGTTGCTTCTTGTTTAGCTTAGCCAATTTTTTCGATTCAATTAGAAGTTGGTTGTAGGCATCGGCTAAATCTTCATCATCCGACTCCCCCTCGCTAGTGCCATTTTCGCTCGACGTTTCATGCACAGAAGGAGAAGCAACGGGGTTAGCAATAACAGATGATAAACAAAAAACAGAGGGAGAAGAAGAAACATGTGAACATAAAGCAATATTATCATTATTTTCTTCTTCATTAGAGCTCGAATCGTTTGAGGTAGAATCATCCCAAGTTTTAGCTTGTAAGGCCTTCTTATCATAGGATTTCTTCGAGGGACAAACTGTGGCGATATGACCATATCCTCGGCATTTGTAGCATCGGATTTCACCTACAAACTCATCCGTTTCTTTAGAAGACTTTCCAAGCTTCTTTTCTTTAGAAGATTTAGAATGAGAAGATCCGTTAAAAGGAGGCTTTCGATTTGAGGATGAAGCTTGAATGTTGTGATTCTTCCTAAACTTCCGACGAAACTTCTTAGTAAGAAGTGCCATTTGACGTTCGAAATTTTCAAGAGAAACTTCATCGTCGGATTCGGTATCCTCGTCTTCCTCCTTTGTTGTATTAAGTGCAGCACCTGTACTCTTAGAGAAAGACTTGGAAGAAGATTGATTAGTAGGAAAAGTCATTTCATAAGTTTGTAAAGCGCCTACTAATTCATCAACTTTCATATCATCCGGATGATTGATCGTTTCAATAGCCGCGACTTTAGCCCTAAAACGCTCCGGAAGTGTTCGAAGGATTTTTCTAACGACTTTAGATTCCGGGATTTTCTCTCCCAAGTTAGCACATGTATTAATGACATCTTGAAGTCTAGTAAAATAATCAATAAATGATTCATGCTCCTCCATGCGTATAGAATCAAATTGACTCGTAAGCATTTGAAGCTTTTGTATTTTTACTAGACTAGTACCCTCATGTGTAACTCGTAGAGTATCCCAAATTTCTTTAGCCGTTTCACACGCTGAAACACGTGTAAACTCAGTTTGAGATAAGGCATTAAATAGCGCATTAATACCCTTACCATTAAAAGACGATAAATCAATTTCATCCTTCGACCACTTATTCCGAGGCTTAAGTATAGTCACGTCATCAACCACTTCGGTTGGATGTTTCCACCCGACTTCAATGGTTTGCCATACACACTCATCAATTGCGATGAGGAAGGCTCTCATCCGGACTTTCCAATAAGCGTAATTGGTTCCATCAAAAAATGGTGGCCTAAAGATGTTACCTCCTTCACCCATTAAGATAGATAAGGCCTAGATCCCGCTCTGATACCAATTGTAAGATAGGGGGTGCCCAAGGATCTATCTAGAGTATATCTATCACCTAGAGGGGGGTGAATAGGTGTAACAACTAAAGACACAAATCTCAAAGCAATAAAAATAATGCGGAAAATAAAATCAGCACACTGAGATTTACGTGGGAAACTCCACTTTGGAGAAAAACCCACAGGACCAACACGCGAAAAAAAACAATCCACTAAGATTAAAGGATTACAAGGTGATTACCGACTCCACGGACTTAACCTCTCCTTCGTCTTCAGCGGATCTCGCGCACTCACGGCCGTCCACGCCTCACGTCTGAATCCACAGACGCCACGTCTCGAATCCACGAGACGCCTTGCTCCGAATCCACGAAGCCTTCACGATCCGAATCCACGAACCGCCTTTAACACGTCGAATCCACGACGCTAAGAGGAACACGATCTCAGGGTTTATTCTGGTGATTCCTTGCTTAGAATTTCATTAAGAACCAGAAGAACAAGTTCTAAGCAAGAGGGAGATCAATTCGACATATGAAATAGAAATTACAACTATCTCGAATTGATCTCGGAGGCTATTTTGTGGAAAAAGGTTTAGAACGAAAATCCTAGCCTCTAGGGTTTCTCAATTACGAATTCTGAGATGTTCAAAGGTTAGAGAAAACCCCCATATGTTATTTATAGGTGTTGGAATCAAATAGACTCGGATTAAATCAAAACATACCAAATCTGGCACTGTATACCGGTATACGTAGGCAGATACCGGAATGCGATGACGGAAACAGTTTCTCACGCAAACGCATTTCGGTACTACAACTCCAGTACCGGTATACTACAAATCAGTACCGGTACTAGAATGAACATACCGGTATACAATTCCGGAAACAATTTTTCAACTTCGGTTTTGAGGAACACCAGATTGGATTCCATAATTCACTTGCATACCTGTGAGAATCCGAATTTTGGAAATTTGAAATTCTCAGTGTTCCTCTCCCCCATTACTGTGTTTTTGTGTTTTTGATCAGTATACGTATATATATACCGGTATTTATATATATGTATATGTATATAAGTGATTTTAGTGGATTTTAATAGTTGTTGGTTTTTCGTCGCGGAGAGTGAACGGCTAACGGCGCGATCCGGAGTCCGAATCTGACGAACCAAAATGGTGAGTTCGATGTCTCGGCAGTGCTGAACGCGATGGCGCAATCCGTGTCGGCGTGCGACGCACGGATTAAAAGTTATTGCATCTTTATCGCTGATCGCTCGAACGTTACGTTTTATGTTTCGCGATTGGGTTCCCGTTTTCGCACCTTTTCGCGCAATTTCGAATCGTAGGGGGCCTGGGAGGATTTTGTTACTTGAGAGGGAGGGTTTTGGCTGAGAGGGAGCTTTGAGTAAAGCTCACTCAACCCCCTCTCTTTATCCCTTTTACACTCCATCTCTCTCTCTCTCTCTCTCTCTCTCTCTCTCACTCTCTCACTCTCTTCTCTCCCCTGCTCCCAGGTGGTGAGCCCGAGCTCCCCCTGCCCCTCAGCCTCCTCCCCGAGCTCTGCCGGCCGCCGCCTGGCCGGAGCAGCCCCGGCCATCTTCCTCTCCCCCTTTTTCTTCTTTTCTCCTTCTTCTTCTTCCTCTTCTTCTCCCTGCGGTGTGCACCCAGGGGAAACCCATGCGTGGGCTTCCCCTGAGGTGGCACGACCGCCGGAGTGGAGAGCCGCCGCCAGGAGCCGCCGCCGTGGGCCGCCGGAGCTGCCGCTGGGCTGCTGGAGCTGCTGCTGGAGGAGCTGCGGGCCGAGCATGGGTGGGGCCGCGCCGCCGCCGCCTCCCGACGCCGGAGAGGGTGAGCTTGGTCACCCTCGGGATCTCCGCGCGCCGCCTCCTCCTTCCCCGGCCATCGCCGTGCCGCCGGAGCGCCGCCGGAGCCGCCGCGGCTCGGTGTAGCCAGCTAGGGCATCCGCAGCTTGGGTTGCTCCGCCGCCGCCACCCGCCGCCCTTTTTTGTCGCGGTCACCTCCCAACCGACGGCCGGCGACCTCCTCTTGCCGGTGCTCGCGTCGCCGCCGGCCGCCGTCGCCGTTTGTTGCCGGAGCCGCCGTGCCCTGTCTCGGGTTGCCAACCCGAGAGCAGGCTTGCTCCCCGCGCCGCCGCCGCCGGTCCCTGCCGCCACCTGAGGTGAGCCCCCTCTTCCTTGCCTCCCCCGCATCCACCCCTGGCCGCCGCCGGCCATGCTTGTCGGCCGGCAGCCGGCCGGAGCTAGTTGCTCCGGCCAGGGTGCTTTAGTGTTCTGTTTTAGGTTTCTTTGCTTGTTTGTCGCTTCCGATGACTCCCGAAGCTCGGGAGGGTGAGCCCGACGATCGCAGCGATGTGCTGAACACCGTGCTCACCCTAGTTTTGGGTTTCGTTGAGCCGTTTTATCGTTCGGCCTTTGTCGGGCTATTTTTGCCTATTGCTCGCTGTTTTATGCACTTTCCCGGACTGCGACCGATCCTGTCGCAGTGGGGCTGTGAGCATGGCCTCCGTTACATCGTTGCCGATCCGCTGGTGCTTGCGGAAGGTCGTGCGGATGTACGGCTTGCTCACACGGCCTTAGTTAAGCTTGCTTGTGTGCGCGCGCTCACTGTTTTTATGGGATTTCCCGGCTTGCGACTGGTCCTGTCGCAGTGGGACAGTGAGCACGGTCTCCGTGACGTCGCTACCCATCCGTTGGTGCTTGCGGAAGGTCGAGCGGACGAACGGGTTGCTCGAACGGCTTATTTTAGCGCTTGTATGTATGTATATTGTGCTTGTTTTGGGACTTAGGCGCTTGTGGCAGCGTTACGACGCTGTGGGCAGCAAGGGTTTGGTCCTCGGGACCCTGTGGACTAGTTGTCCAACCCCCTCGCCCTTCGTGGAGTTTCGGATTCGTTTCCGACGCGTTTTTCGATGAAATAATCGGCGAAACGCACGTTTCTAGTTGTGCGACTCACTCGCTGTTTTCGCGAGCGACTTGGCTTGGTTGTTTAGCCTTGTTGGCTGTTCCTCATCGCTGTCCCGAAGTTCCGAGGACAGCGGATGAGTGATGTGGGGTTCCGGTGCCAAATCGGCACTTTTCGGGAACCCGGGAAGCCTTTACGGGTGCGTTTGATGTTCGTGGCACCCCGAGCTTGTGCTCGCTGTCCCGTCACTTGGTTTAGTGTGTTCGGGGACAGCGAGGGACCTTGTTGGCTGTTTGGTACCCCTCGGGGGCTTTGTGTGGTTTCGGGATCGGGCCCCGGTGGGTTTCCCGGGCGATCCGTCGGTTTCGGGATGTGAGAGCTTTGTGTTTAGCGTCGACTTGGTGGACCTTGACCCTGTGAGTCTTTCGTAGGTCCTGTCGCGGTTCCCGAGAGCCGTCGGTGTTAGATTGGATCTTACCTACAGGTGGGTACTTCGACCCGGAGTCGGTTCAGTGACTACGGTGATACCTTTCTATCCCTTCCTTTGCTTTTCTGTTAGTAGTTCACTTGACTCCCGTAGACTCTACTCATATGCGTGCTTGGATAGTAGAGTAGTGTGGGTTGCATGTTCTTTGAGACGACCCAGTCGGTCGGTGGGGATCGCTTGTCATTCTGAGCGATCCTAGTGTGGTTTGCATGTTCTTGAGACGACCCAGTCCAGTCGGTCGGTGGGGATCGCTTGTCAGTCTGAGCGATCCTAGTGTGGCTTGCATATTCCTTGAGACGACCCAGTTGGTCGGAGGTGATCGCCTGTTGTTCCGAGCGATCCTAGTTGTGGTTTATTGGTTGCTTCTCGGCTTGTTGCCGTTCTGTGGTTTGAGCATATGCGTCGATCGTCACAGCTCTTCCCGCACTTCACGTACACCGCGGTCTGATCCACCGTTTAGAGGTGTTCTTTTCCGGAAAAGGGTCGTGAATTTCTACCGACCCGTGGCCCCGAGCATTGCGTCGGGATGGATGGTGCCGTTGGATTGAGCAGGGTGACAGTGCCAGGGCCACCCCCTGGTGGCTATAGATTGGGTTCACTTTGTGGTTATCCCCTTTGATGCATACTAGTTGTTTACAGTAGCATTGTTTTTTTCTGTTATAGGTTCAGCCTCATTTTTACTTTTGCTACTGTTTACCATATCTATCTTTTGTTGACCCTCGTGCCGGTGTGTACACCTCGCCTTCGTCGGCTTGCGGTACCCACTGGGAGGGGGAGACATGCGTGCATGTTCTCACCCCCCACCCCCTTTACAGGTTTCAGGTGAGCAGGGTGGTGAGTGTCGGGACGCTGCGAGGCACGCCTAGATAGTAGCTCTAGAGGTTCCGACTCGTGAGGCTACATCCCCAGATTTGGTTATTCCCCTACCTCTATTTGATAGATGTAATGTGTGGTTCAGTTACCCCGTTTGTATATTCTAGCATGCCTGTGTTGTGGATTTACTCTTTATGATTTAAGTGATGATGCATGCTTGGACTGATTGGTTGTATCCATGTTTTTCGATGGTTTCATTATCTAGTATTTTGGTTTTCTACCCCTCGTGGTAGCGTCGTAAAACAAGGTTTCCGTGTGGGAAACGGTTTTCAAATGGATTTCTGATTGCTCGGTTTTGTGATTTCAAAAGAGAGTTCTCGTGTGGAGAACAGTTTTCAAATGATTCTTGGATGTTTGAAATTAGGGTTTCAAATAAAGCTTCTGGGTAAGGAGCAGCTTTCTAGAATGTTTGTTGCTTGTGCATTGCATCATCCTTCGCTTAAGGATCTGCTTAGATTCATACAGGTTTAAGGACGGCTAGCTGTATGGATCTACTGTGTTGTTGTGCTGTTGGGATGAATGAATGGTGGTTGTGATCCTGTTGTTTGTTGTTGGACGCCGTGCAAATACAGGGGAGGCTCTGTCCGTGTGTACAGCGGACCCTGTATTTGTGGCGGGTCTGTACGTGGCGCGGGCTAGGCTTTCAAAAAAAAAATTAGCACGTTTTTCCGCATCTAGAAATAGCCCGGGGCGTGACAGATTAAGATGGTATCAGAGCGTAAAGGAAACAAACACTCATTCATTCATCAACTTGTAACTGAACCACTGGTTAGGCTGACCCATAGGAAGACCTAGGATGTATAGGCGCGCGAGCTCGAGGGGTTTGTTTTCGGCTTGTATTTTGTGGGAGTTGCCGACCCCTTTTCTCTTGCGCTGGTTTCTGCTTTTTGCGTTGGCTTGTGGTCTTGGTAGACCTCCTCGTCCGGGTCGTGGTGGTGGGCGTGCGCCTGTGGAGCTGTCTGCTGGTTTTCTGTTTCGGGCCGTTGTGGCCGGTTCGAGTGAGGAGCTGGCAGGAGGCGGACAGCCTGGTGTGTAGACCGTGCCCTGTGTGCTTGGGGCCGTGGCGAGGGGTCAGTTGGCGACCCTCTCCGGCATGTTCCGGCTTGTTCCGGGTTTTTTTTGCAACAGGCTACGGCAGCTGCCGCTCCAGCCCCTCCTACTCCTTCGCCGTGTTCCCCGATGACTGCAGACCCTCCTGTGGCACCCACACCGTTGTGCGACGACCGTGACGACGACAGCGACTTCGTCGGCTGTTTCGCGTGTGGACGCCGACCCCGTGTTTGGGGGTGGTGGTCACATCTGAGCGTGTTGGGGCGGATCTCCTGAGTTTTGATCTGCCCTTGTTCGTAGGCTCGTGCTCCTTCTAGTGGTGGTGGATCTGTTTTGTTGTTGGGCTGTTCTTGCCCTGTCCCCACTTTTCGTGTTGTGTACTTCTGTTCTGCATGTTGGGAATAAAAATAGAATAGACAAAAAGTATACTTTCTAAGTGATCAACTAGCCCCTTCCGCCTTTCCTGCTTGCCCTTGTTAGCAGAAAATTCTAGTCTATCGCCGCTGAAACTGGTATCATTTGATAAAGAAGACCCCGATAAGGAGCAGTTTGATTCTGTTACATTTCCCTTCCTCCAATGTAAGTCCCTCTGTCTCATTTAAGAATATGAATTGGAAAGCGGAAGCACTTCCATTTTCAGGAAATTCAGGAACGGAGGACTGACAAAGAGAGGAACTTCAGGGGCCAGGTAGAAAGACGAAAACCCGCTCGTCAAAGTAGTTGGGGAAGCACTTGATGTAGAAAAAGCCGATCCGATCCTAGCTGGTGGTTCTAAACTCATCGATGTCAAGCATGGTTTAAGGGCGGGGTTCCTATTCTCTTTGTCCTGTCCCGGAATCAACAAAAAAGGGGTGCTTCCTCGACCGAAACTGGCAAACTTCAGAAAGAGGTCAAACCATGGTAGCCTGAATGCAAGATGACCCGGCAGGGGGGCTTGATTGATGATCGGAGAAAAGGAAGGGGCGGGAATGGTTTTCGAATAGCAGGGGATGAATTCTTCTATCTTTTTTAGCAATTTCTATCTTTGTATATATAGATATAACTATTGAATAATCTAAGTGTTTCATTCTCTTCGTGATTGATAAGCCTTCCCTTCTGGACATTTGCATCACGGGAGTCCAAGAGAGGCCCGGTTCATTCAGACTTTAAACGTCTTGGAGAGATGAAAGGTCGTGCCCCACTCAGATCCCAATAGCAGTACGAAAAGCAGAGAGAAAGAGAGAGAAGACCATGTCGAAAGGATTCTGTCCATCAATCCGCTCTTCTAAAAGCCATTTTTGAAAATGAAAAAAAAAAAAAAACACGTTGTCACAATCTTTCCTTTGGCCACTTCCAATTCTAGGAGAACAGAGAAAACCTCCATAACAATAGTGAAAAGATAGGGAGACAATGGGTCTCCAGTAATTCCTTAAACTATTTTGCTTATGTCCTTAATTGGTATAAGAAAGCTGTGCTTTCCCGGGATCTCTCCTTATTGCTTGATGTCTTACTTTACTATGCTTAAGGCATGGAATTTATTTACCAACTTTCGTCCAAGCCCACTAACTAGCCCTTCAGTTTATTCGCAAAAGGTAGCATCATGATATCTTCTTTGACGATGCGGGTAGACTACCTTTTTTCATTGAGCAAACCCCACTTAAGTTAAGGTTTCGCATCGATAAAGAAATGGTTTAATCAAAAAAGGCTACTCTGACTTGGGCGATTTCGCTCACTGAGGGGGGCCCCTGTTCGTCGTCTACGGAGACGGTGCGGTTGTTTTTGTTGTTTCGACCGGCTTTGGGTTGGCGGCCTTGGCTTTCGAGTTCTGGAGACGTTGTGTTTTTCCCCTGTGTTTCCCCTCTGTTTGGTTGGGTAGGGCGGTGGCGGTGAAGCCTACCCCTCTGACGTCTTGCGGGGGTGCATCGTCAGTGTTGGTCTTTTGACCATTGGCTAGTTCTGGCGTCGAGCTGACGTGTACTAGACTGAGTGGACACTGTTGAGTGTCGGGTGTTCCGTTTGTTTGTGGTGCCTACGTACGGCTTGCGGCTATCCTAACGCCTAAATTGGTGTCTTATGGGATTCCGGGTGGTATTTGTAGGTTTTTTCGTGTTGCCGCGAGATCTTCCAGGTTCTTGTTGGGGATCTCACCGCGTTCGACGTTGGTTAGTCGACACTGGTTTGGTTTTTTCTTCCTCCGCGTCGGTACGGGTGGATTGACGACCCTTTGTCGCCCTGTAGCCGTCGGTTCGTGGTTGGAAGCCGATGACTCCTAGGGAGTTGGCTCAGGGCAGACTTTGTTTTGTGGGTCGGTCTGCTTTTCCCGTTAATTCGGTGACTCGTCTGTGACTTTGGTCCAGCTTTGGAGGAGTTGGTTGACCTGGTGCCTTTGTGGTGTTGCCAACTGGTTGTTGGCTTTGACCTTGGGATATTTCGTCTTTTTTTTTTTATAAGTACGTTGGCTGCAGACAACGTAGTGTCGAAAGTTAGGACGAAATACCCTATCCCTCTTTGGGGACTTTCTGGATTGGGTCGGTGCTTTCCCTTGCAAGACTTTCTCTCGCTCTTGGCCGTCTTGCGGAAAGCTGTGTGTTGGTCATCCCTGTTCTAGTGGTGAATCTTGAGCTAATCCTGGCGTGGTTTTTGCGCAGTTGATTGGCCATCACTGCCATTGGTTTTGACTCTGGTTGAGTCAGGGTGCCCTTTTAGCTCGGTTTCGGGATGACGGGAGCCTGGTTGTTGGCTCCGAGCTGTGTTTGCGTGCTGGGTTTTTTTCGCCGCGTCTTTCGTGTAGCCTTGCTTTTTAGAGCGCGTGTCCGATCTTTTGGATCTGATGTTCGGCATCGTTGGTGTTTTTACCGCTGGTTGCGATTTGCAGCCCTGTACACCTGAGGGGTGGACTCGCAAGGTTTCCGTTGGTTGGATTGTGAGTCGAGCTTTCTGTTGGTCGGTGTCGTTTTAGTACCCTCTACCGCAGATCTTCGATCACTTTGACCGGCTCCAGGGAGCCTCGGTTTTCTCGAAGTGTGTTCCGCAGCCAGGTTATCTTTAGTTGAGGATCAAGGCCGAGGACGTTGCGTTACGGGGCCTTTCCGGACTCGTTACGAGCTTTACGAGGTCTCGGTTTTGCCGTTCGGTTTGACGAACGTCCCGGCAGCCCTTTGGTTTTGATGAACTGGGTTTTCGGCAGTTCTTGGATCAAATTGTCGTGGTCTCCTTTGACGACATACTGATCTATTCGAGAAGTTTCCTTCTTGGTTCGCATCGTGACGTGGGTTGGTTTTGAGGAGGAACCAAGGAAGGAGGACTCTGTAGTGGTTTGGCCTGTTCCGACTTCTGTGGCAGAGATTAGGAACTTCCTCGGCTTGGGCGTGGTTGTCGGCGATTTGTTGAGGGTTTTTCTCAAGATCGCCGCCCCTTTGAGCAGCTGTTGAGGAAAGGCGCGTTGTTTCTGTAGACTCCCGCTTGTCTGATGATGAGCGCCTAGGAGCCGATGGACTGTTTTGACTCGTGCCCCTATCTTAGCATTGTCGCAGCCTGGTGAGACTGTTACGATCTTCTGCGATGCATCTTGGATGAGATTGGGGTGCGTGCTCACTCAGCAGGTGAAGGTTATCGCTTATGCTCCGCGCTAGTTGATGGACTGTGAGAGAATCTATCTAGCGCTCGATCTTGAGTTAGCAGCAGTGGTGTTCGCTCTCGAGCTTTTGAGACTGTACCTTGTGGAGCTACCGCTTAGTGTTGCCTTTGGAGGTGCAACCCACTTTGAAGGATCAGATTTTCGGTGGGCAACCGATGGATCCGCACTGGTAGAGAGTGCGAGCTGGACTGAGAAGGTGACTTCGTGCTACATGCTGTTGGTCTTCCTTCGAGGATGGAGTTGTGTGCCCAGCGTTCAGGATTTGAGGTGAGAGTTTTGGCTGAGGCACACCAGTCGCCGTACACCGTTCATCCTGGAGAGACGAAGATGTACCGCGACTTGTGGCTGGTTTCTGGTTGTAACGCAGCATGTGGCACTGTGCCGGGTTTGTCAGCAGAGAAGCTTTGACCTTTGCCTGTACCTGTAGGGAAGTGGGAGCAGATCTGGTTTTCGTCACCGGGTTGCCTCGTTCTCAGCGAGGTCATGTTGCGATCTGGGTTTTTGTGGAATGTTTGACGAAAACAACTCACTTCCTACCAGTACATTCGTTTTTAGTCTTGGGACCGACTGGCGCAGCTCTACTTGGATGAGTTCGTCGGGCTGTTTGGAGTGCCAGTGTCGATCGTTTTGGATCGGAATTCTCGCTTCGTTTCCCAGTTCTGGAGGTGCTTGCAGTAGGCACTGGGGACGAGGCTCAACTTCAGCTCGGTTTACCACCCTCAGAGTGTTGGGCAGTCGGAGCGAGTCTTCTAGACTCTCGAAGTTATGCTCCGGGCATGCGTTTGGATTTTGGTGGGGATTGGTTCAGGTATCCTTCCTTGATGGAGCTTGCTTCGTTCTACAGCTTCCTAGCGAGCATTGGATTGGCACCGCACGAGGCGTTTTGTGGAAGTCGTTGTCGATCACCGTTCTGTTTGGTTGACGTGGGTGAGCGTCGTGTGATCGGCCCGACAACGGTTCAGCTGAGAGAGGACCTCAGTTGCGGTGAGGTGCCTGTGAGGTTTTTGGCTCGCAATGTGAAACAGTTGAGGAACCGGAGCTTTCTGTTGGTGAGACTGCGGTGGATGAGTCGCGAGGAGCGCGAGATTTCTTGGGAGCTAGAGTCTGCTTCGTGTGAGCGGTATCCGCTGTTGTTCGCGGATAGTGTGTGGGTAAGTTTCGGGGACGAAACTTCTTGTTAGGTGGGAGTGATGTGAGAATCCGAATTTTGGGAATTTGAAATTCTCAGTGTTCCTCTCCCCCATTACTGTGTTTTTGTGTTTTTGATCAGTATACGTATATATATACCGGTATTTATATATATGTATATGTATATAAGTGATTTTAGTGGATTTTAATAGTTGTTGGTTTTTCGTCGCGGAGAGTGAACGGCTAACGGCGCGATCCGGAGTCCGAATCTGACGAACCAAAATGGTGAGTTCGATGTCTCGGCAGTGCTGAACGCGATGGCGCAATCCGTGTCGGCGTGCGACGCACGGATTAAAAGTTATTGCATCTTTATCGCTGATCGCTCGAACGTTACGTTTTATGTTTCGCGATCGGGTTCCCGTTTTCGCACCTTTTCGCGCAATTTCGAATCGTAGGGGGCCTGGGAGGATTTTGTTACTTGAGAGGGAGGGTTTTGGCTGAGAGGGAGCTTTGAGTAAAGCTCACTCAACCCCCTCTCTTTATCCCTTTTATCCCTTTTACACTCCATCTCTCTCTCTCTCTCTCTCTCTCTCTCTCTCTCACTCTCTTCTCTCCCCTGCTCCCAGGTGGTGAGCCCGAGCTCCCCCTGCCCCTCAGCCTCCTCCCCGAGCTCTGCCGGCCGCCGCCTGGCCGGAGCAGCCCCGGCCATCTTCCTCTCCCCCTTTTCTTCTTTTCTCCTTCTTCTTCTTCTTCCTCTTCTTCTCCCTGCGGTGTGCACCCAGGGGAAACCCATGCGTGGGCTTCCCCTGAGGTGGCACGACCGCCGGAGTGGAGAGCCGCCGCCAGGAGCCGCCGCCGTGGGCCGCCGGAGCTGCCGCTGGGCTGCTGAGAGCTGCTGCTGGAGGAGCTGCGGGCCGAGCATGGTGGGGCCGCGCCGCCGCCGCCTCCCGACGCCGGAGAGGGTGAGCTTGGTCACCCTCGGGACCTCCGGCGCCGCCTCCTCCTTCCCCGGCCATCGCCGTGCCGCCGGAGCGCCGCCGGAGCCGCCGCGGGCTCGGTGTAGCCAGCTAGGGCATCCGCAGCTTGGGTTGCTCCGCCGCCGCCACCCGCCGCCCTTTTTTGTCGCGGTCACCTCCCAACCGACGGCCGGCGACCTCCTCTTGCCGGTGCTCGCGTCGCCGCCGGCCGCCGTCGCCGTTTGTTGCCGGAGCCGCCGTGCCCTGTCTCGGGTTGCCAACCCGAGAGCAGGCTTGCTCCCCCGCGCCGCCGCCGCCGGTCCCTGCCGCCACCTGAGGTGAGCCCCCTCTTCCTTGCCTCCCCCGCATCCACCCCTGGCCGCCGCCGGCCATGCTTGTCGGCCGGCAGCCGGCCGGAGCTAGTTGCTCCGGCCAGGGTGCTTTAGTGTTCTGTTTTAGGTTTCTTTGCTTGTTTGTCGCTTCCGATGACTCCCGAAGCTCGGGAGGGTGAGCCCGACGATCGCAGCGATGTGCTGAACACCGTGCTCACCCTAGTTTTGGGTTTCGTTGAGCCGTTTTATCGTTCGGCCTTTGTCGGGCTATTTTTGCCTATTGCTCGCTGTTTTATGCACTTTCCCGGACTGCGACCGGTCCTGTCGCAGTGGGGCTGTGAGCATGGCCTCCGTTACATCGTTGCCGATCCGCTGGTGCTTGCGGAAGGTCGTGCGGATGTACGGCTTGCTCACACGGCCTTAGTTAAGCTTGCTTGTGTGCGCGCGCTCACTGTTTTTATGGGATTTCCCGGCTTGCGACTGGTCCTGTCGCAGTGGGACAGTGAGCACGGTCTCCGTGACGTCGCTACCCATCCGCTGGTGCTTGCGGAAGGTCGAGCGGACGAACGGGTTGCTCGAACGGCTTATTTTAGCGCTTGTATGTATGTATATTGTGCTTGTTTTGGGACTTAGGCGCTTGTGGCAGCGTTACGACGCTGTGGGCAGCAAGGGTTTGGTCCTCGGGACCCTGTGGACTAGTTGTCCAACCCCCTCGCCCTTCGTGGAGTTTCGGATTCGTTTCCGACGCGTTTTTCGATGAAATAATCGGCGAAACGCACGTTTCTAGTTGTGCGACTCACTCGCTGTTTTCGCGAGCGACTTGGCTTGGTTGTTTAGCCTTGTTGGCTGTTCCTCATCGCTGTCCCGAAGTTCCGAGGACAGCGGATGAGTGATGTGGGGTTCCGGTGCCAAATCGGCACTTTTCGGGAACCCGGGAAGCCTTTACGGGTGCGTTTGATGTTCGTGGCACCCCGAGCTTGTGCTCGCTGTCCCGTCACTTGGTTTAGTGTGTTCGGGGACAGCGAGGGACCTTGTTGGCTGTTTGGTACCCCTCGGGGGCTTTGTGTGGTTTCGGGATCGCCCCGGTGGGTTTCCCGGGCGATCCGTCGGTTTCGGGATGTGAGAGCTTTGTGTTTAGCGTCGACTTGGTGGACCTTGACCCTGTGAGTCTTTCGTAGGTCCTGTCGCGGTTCCCGAGAGCCGTCGGTGTTAGATTGGATCTTACCTACAGGTGGGTACTTCGACTCGGAGTCGGTTCAGTGGACTACGGTGATACCTTTCTATCCCTTCCTTTGCTTTTCTGTTAGTAGTTCACTTGACTCCCGTAGACTCTACTCATATGCGTGCTTGGATAGTAGAGTAGTGTGGGTTGCATGTTCTTTGAGACGACCCAGTCGGTCGGTGGGGATCGCTTGTCATTCTGAGCGATCCTAGTGTGGTTTGCATGTTCTTGAGACGACCCAGTCGGTCGGTGGGGATCGCTTGTCAGTCTGAGCGATCCTAGTGTGGCTTGCATATTCCTTGAGACGACCCAGTTGGTCGGAGGTGATCGCCTGTTGTTCCGAGCGATCCTAGTTGTGGTTTATTGGTTGCTTCTCGGCTTGTTGCCGTTCTGTGGTTTGAGCATATGCGTCGATCGTCACAGCTCTTCCCGCACTTCACGTACACCGCGGTCTGATCCACCGTTTAGAGGTGTTCTTTTCCGGAAAAGGGTCGTGAATTTCTACCGACCCGTGGCCCCGAGCATTGCGTCGGGATGGATGGTGCCGTTGGATTGAGCAGGGTGACAGTGCCAGGGCCACCCCCTGGTGGCTATAGATTGGGTTCACTTTGTGGTTATCCCCTTTGAAGCATACTAGTTGTTTACAGTAGCATTGTTTTTTTCTGTTATAGGTTCAGCCTCATTTTTACTTTTGCTACTGTTTACCATATCTATCTTTTGTTGACCCTCGTGCCGGTGTGTACACCTCGCCTTCGTCGGCTTGCGGTACCCACTGGGAGGGGAGACATGCGTGCATGTTCTCACCCCCCACCCCCTTTACAGGTTTCAGGTGAGCAGGGTGGTGAGTGTCGGGACGCTGCGAGGCACGCCTAGATAGTAGCTCTAGAGGTTCCGACTCGTGAGGCTACATCCCCAGATTTGGTTATTCCCCTACCTCTATTTGATAGATGTAATGTGTGGTTCAGTTACCCCGTTTGTATATTCTAGCATGCCTGTGTTGTGGATTTACTCTTTATGATTTAAGTGATGATGGCATGCTTGGAC
The DNA here is from genome assembly GCA_016920855.1 of Puya raimondii. NCBI lineage: Eukaryota > Viridiplantae > Streptophyta > Magnoliopsida > Poales > Bromeliaceae > Puya > Puya raimondii. The sequence continues at coordinate 26,358,197 of JABWPP010000048.1, forward strand.
TGATTGGTTGTATCCATGTTTTTCGATGGTTTCATTATCTAGTATTTTGGTTTTTTCTACCCCTCGTGGTAGCGTCGTAAAACAAGGTTTCCGTGTGGGAAACGGTTTTCAAATGGATTTCTGATTGCTCGGTTTTGTGATTTCAAAAGAGAGTTCTCGTGTGGAGAACAGTTTTCAAATGATTCTTGGATGTTTGAAATTAGGGTTTCAAATAAAGCTTCTGGGTAAGGAGCAGCTTTCTAGAATGTTTGTTGCTTGTGCATTGCATCATCCTTCGCTTAAGGATCTGCTTAGATTCATACAGGTTTAAGGACGGCTAGCTGTATGGATCTACTGTGTTGTTGTGCTGTTGGGATGAATGAATGGTGGTTGTGATCCTGTTGTTTGTTGTTGGACGCCGTGCAAATACAGGGGAGGCTCTGTCCGTGTGTACAGCGGACCCTGTATTTGTGGCGGGTCTGTACGTGGCGCGGGCTAGGCTTTCAAAAAAAAATTTAGCACGTTTTTCAGCATCTAGAACTAGCCCGGGGCGTGACAATACCGGTATCAGATTAGGCATACCGGTATGTGACTCCGGAATTTCAATAAAAGAGTTTTATCAAAGAATCAAAAGTTTCTAAAAACTCATTTAATCCGATTTTAAACATACACATGATTCCAATACCATAATTAACTATGAATCACCATATAACCAATAAAACTTACCTTCACGTCGTGATTCAAACATGAGTCGATGGTTGTCAATGCTTGAAGTCTCGGAATCTTCAACAAGTTCACGAAGCACTCGACCTTCAAGACTCCGACTCAACAACTCACGAAATATGCCAATACAAAATCCGTAACACTTACGCGTCGTGCAAGCTAAACGACTACGAGAGGAATACCCGACGCATGATCTCGAGCTCGCGACGTTGGTGTTCGCCCTTAAGTTATAGAGGTACTATTGCTATAGGGCACATTGCGAGGTATTCACGGATAACCAGAGCTTGAAGTACCTTTTCACTAGAAAGAGCAGAACCGCAAGCAAAGGCGATGGCTCGAGCTCCCGAAGGACTATGGCCTCTCTATCCAATACCATCCGGGAAAGGCAAATATGGTGGCAGACACCTTGAGCGGGACAATCGTCAGCTATCACTCATGATCACTGAGCAGGATCGCTTGGTGGAGTAGTTCCGTTATATGGAGTTGGAGGTTGCACCCATTAGGGCCACTGGCCAGTTGATGACCATGGTGGTGCAGCCTACCTTGGTGAACCAAAATTCGCTCAGACAGCACTTAGACCCGTACTTGCAGAAGATGCGGGCGGATATCGAACAAGGAAAAGTAGGGGACTTCATGATCCACTCAGACGGCTCTCTTTGTTTTCGGGGCCGGTGGTGTGTGCCTGATGATTCAAAGTTGAGGAGGGATATCCTATCTGAGGCACATTGATCTCCATACACCGTGCATCCCGACGAATCCAAGATGTACCGCGATCTGAAGCAGAACTTCTGGTGGTCGGGAATGAAATTAGATGTGGCTAAGCACGTGGCTTAGTACTTGATGCATTAGCAGGTGAAGGCTGCGCATCAGCGACCAGCAAGAAAGCTGCAACCACTTTCGGTGCGTGTGTGTAAGTGGGAGCAGATTACTGTGGACTTCATCACAGGTTTGCCTCGATCGCAGTGACACCATGATGCGATCTGGGTCATTGTGGACCGATAGACGAAATCGGCCCATTTTCTACAGGTGCATACCACTTGGTCCAGGGATCGGCTGGCATAGCTCTACATCAACGAGGTCGTTCGGTTCTAAGAACTGCCGATGCCTATTATGTCGGATCGAAAAACTCGCTTCATATCCCAGTTTTGGAGGAGTTTACAGGAAGCTATAGGTAGAAGCTAAATTTCAGTACTGCTTTCCACCCATAGAGTGACGACTAGTCTGAGCATGTCATCCAGACTCTCAAGGACATGCTTCGTGCTTGTGTCTTGATTACGGTGATGAGTGGTTTAAGTAACTACCCTTGGTGGAGTTTGCCTACAACAACGGCTACTAGGTGAGCATTGAGATGGCATCGTATGAGGCACTGTTTGGGCATCAATGTCATTCCCCCATCTGTAGGAATGATGTCGGTGAACGCCAAGGGATCGAGCTGAATTTAGTGGAGGATGCGGAAGCCAAGGTGCGCATTGCGAGGCAGCGATCACTGACCGCACAGAGCAGACAGAGGAGCTACGCGGATTAGCGAGAAAAGGGATGAGCATGTGTTGCTCAAGGTGTTGCCGTCCAGGGGGATCAAGCGATTCGGGTTGCGGAACAAGCTGAGTCTGCAGTTTGCTTGACCGTTTGAGATCCTGAAGCTCATTGAATCCAGTGGTGTACAGGTTGGCTCTTCCTCTGAGTCTCGTTCGGGTGTATAATGTGTTCCACTTGTCTATGCTTCAGAAGTATGTTCCGGATTCATCCTATGTCATTAGCCCGATGACTATTCAGCTGCAGGAGGATTTGAGCTATGATGAGGCTCCGAAGCGGGTATTGGCGCATGAGGTGAAGCAACTACGAAACAGAAGCATTCCATATGTGAAGGTTTAGTGGAAAAATCACAAGGAACCTGAGGCTACATGGGAGCTTGAGTCTGTTATACGGGAGCGGTATCTGCATCTGTTTGCAGGGGCAATTAATTAAGTTTCGAGGATAAAACTTTTTGTAAGGGGGAAGTGATGTAATAACTGTACTTTTAAATGGGGAAATTCAAATTTGATTTGAATTTGAATTCGAATCTTTAAAATTTTAGATTTGAATTTATATTTAAATTATTGGAGAAGAAAGAGGGATGGGTTTCTTGCGAATCGTGATCGTTTATGATAAAACAAAAATACCAGTTTAGTGATCGTAAATATTGAGGTTTGGAGGACTTTTGTGCAATTAATCCAAACACTTTATATACACTACCTAGGTTTCGTAAACTAAACCTAGCCCTAGACCTAATCCCTCTGCCCACAGCCGTCGCTGCCCTCCTTCCCACCGGCGTTGCCACCACCCTGACGGTCGGCGACCTTCCTCGGCCGCCAAAAATCCTGCAACACCTTCTCTCTCTCACACACAAGTTGCAAGAACCTAAGCACCCTCTCCCTGTGCCGCTGCCACTCTGGGACCTCACCGCCAGCACCTGGGGAGTCTGGCGACCTTTTCCCACGCAGCCCCGTCGCTGCCGTGGCCGGGCTCCAACTCGAGAACCACCTAGGGCTAGGGCGGTCACAGCATCTTGTGCGACCGCCGTAGCCGCCTCCTGCCGCCGTAGTCGACATCTGAGGGTCCCAAGGGACCCCTCCAGTGTTGCCTATCATGCCCGGCCGCCCGCCATCGCCGGATCAAAAAGCCTTAACGGAGCTTCCTTGATCTTGGCCACGGCTGCAAGATCACCGTTGCCACTGCCTCCGCCACCGGCCAACATCTCCGTTGGTCCTTCTCTGTCAGCCACGTTCTCCTCCAGCCAGCGGCACCCTTGGGCCGCCGGAACCTTAGCAGGGAATCTCCTGCTCCAGCCTAGCCGAGCTAGGGCTTCCTTGGGCCGGCTTCACTATTCTGGCGATGAAGGTGGTCAGCGACCTCCCGAACCGCGAGCATGGCCCTCCTGAGGGCCTGAGGACAATCGAGCTCACCTTGGTTGCTATTGGTGAAACCCTAGTTGGTGGTTTTGACTTTGCCGCTCCCGATGACTTGGAAAGTTCGAGTTCACGTCCCCTGGCGCGCTCTCGTCCTTCGTTTATGCTTAGGATAGCGAGCATGGGCATCGACACATTGAGACCTATCGGCCTACACCATTGGTTGGTCTTTACACCCCACAAAATTTAGTAACAAGTCGAAAATCCAGTTTCCCTATGTTAAAATACAAATTAATTGTTATTTAGGGGTTTTTGTGTAATTTGGGTAATGCGGTCTGCCTTCGGCGGTGTGAGATCACTGTTCATGACCTTCGGACCGATAGTCCAGGGTTCGGTGGCCCTCGCAAAATAGAATTTGGATTTTGGTGCATTTTCCAGTAAAATCGCCAGCGGAACGTAGTTTTCGGTGTGGGTATCACTCTTTATTAATGTGAGTGCCCTAGGTTTGTCCCTGAGCCTTGTTGGCTGGTTGCTCTCATTGTCTCGGGTGTTTGGAGACAGCGGGAGAGCAGTGGAGGGTTCGGGTGCCATTTTTTGCATTTTCGAGAACCCGGAACGACGTTAATTATGTTAAAGTTATTTTATAATACTAAAATGTGTGTTTAAGAAAAAAAAAACAAAAACAAAAACAAAAAAAGATCACTTCTCTTTTCTCTCCCACCTCACTAAACCCACCTCTCCATCATCATCCCACTTCTTCTAATTTCTCTCCCACTTCACTAAACCCATTCCTCCACCATCTCCCCACTCATCTCCCACTTCTCCACCATTCCCTCCACTTCTCCATCATTTTCTTCACTTCTCCACCATTTCCTCCATTTTTTCATCATTTACTTTTCTCTTCATCATAGACCTCTACCACCCTCTCTCTGTATAAAGAGAAGTGAACAAAAAAAAAGAAGGATTCTACTCATAAAAAAGAAGAAAAGAACTTGGATTAAAAAAAAGCCAAATAGGAAGGTGGGTTTAGATTCTCTCACTCTCATTTTCTCTCTCTTCTCTCCTAGTCAAGGTACTCCCTACGTCGAGCTTTCTCTGCACACCAGACTATATAGAAATCAGATTTGCCGTCGTCAACCATTACTACGCTGGGTCATTGTCAACCAATAAAAGACGACCGCTCGTCGCCATTCCTACACCATCGTTGACTGCCGCTGCCTCGTCATCATTGATCCCGGAGTGGTGCACATTCCCTTTTGCTGTTGTCACATCATCATCGACCAAGGGGGTGGCCACTCGCCGAATGTTGCTGCGGCAGCAATAACGACGGCGACTATCCGCTTGACGCTTAGCCATCGGTGGTGGAGAAAAGCAACAACGACAATGATGACGGTGACTATTCATTGACGCTTCCCTATCGGCGGTAAAGGCGGTGACGACACTATCGGCAACTATCTGCTTGACGCTCTGCCGTCGGCGGTGGAGAAAGGCGACAATGACAACGACAATGGCGACTATCCACCGGTGCTTCGCCGTCGGCGGTAAAGGCGGCGACAACAACGACGACGACGACTATCCGCCGGGGCTTTACCGTCGGTGGTAAAGGCGGCGACAACAACGACGGTGACTATTCTCTTGACACTCCACCATCGGCGATGGAGAAAGGCGGCAACGTGCGACTATCCGTCAGCGGTTTGCCATCGACGGTAAAGGCGGCAATGATAATAACCGTGACTATCCACTTGATGCCAAGCCGTCGGTGGTGGAGAAAGGCGACGACAACAACGACGATCCACCGGCGCTTCGCCGTCGGCAATAAAGGTGGCGACGACAACGACCATCCGCCGGCGCTTCACCATCGGTGGTAAAGATGATGATGACGACGACAATCCGCTTGACGCTTAGCCGTCGGCTGTAGAGCAAGGCGGCAGTGACGACGACGGCAACGACGACGGAGACTATCTGCTTGACACTTAGCTGTCGGCGGTAGAGAAGGCAGCGACGATGATCTGCTTGACGCTTAGCCATCAGTGGTAGACGGCGACAACAACTATCTGCTTGACGCTTAGCCGTCGACAGTAGAGAAAGGCGGCGACAACCATCCATTTGATGCTTAGTCGTCGAAGGAAAGCACCGATCAAATTATTGATTGCCGCTCTTTATAATTGGTTATTTGTCAAAAACCACTTATGCATGATGTATAGTTTATGTGCATGTGCCAAGTGTTAGACAAAATGCCAAAAAAATTTGTGCATAGTGCATTGCTTATGTGCGTGTGCTAAGTGTTCGACGAAATACCGAAGACGGTGTGCACATAACGAAATGTCAAAGAAAACTTGAGCATGATGCATTGTTCATGTGTATGTGCCAGGCATTCGATGAAATGCCAAAGACAGCTTGCGCATAATGCATTACTTATGTGCGTGTCAAATGCTTGATAAAATGCCAAAGAAAGCTTATGCATGATGCATGGCTCACATTGTTTGGAGAAATGCCTTGACGAGACACTAATCATATGTTCGCGATTGCTTGCATTAAAAGAGAGAAGGAGAGATATGATAATTATCGCTTTTTCTCTTTTCAGTTGTATTTATTTTTGTACACCGATGTACAAGAATAATAAAAAAAAGTATATTCTGTTTTGCTAATTATCATAATTGACCAGCTTAATCGGAGATTGCCTAAATGCGAATAGGCGTAATTAATTAGAAATCTTTATGACTCCTAAGGAGTATAGAATCTTTGATCTTGGTTTTTCAACATATCATACTTTAATCCCCTCGCCTCACTTTTGAGCATTTAAATTTTTAACACTCTCACAAAAATGGCGACTCTGCTGGGGACATACTCCTCCTCCCATCTTTGCTAGTCATATGATAATTTATTCTTCTGCTTCGTACCGTTGCTAATTGTTGTAATATTTTTTGTGCAGGAGGTAAAGCGAAAGCACACTTCAAGATGGCAGCTATTACAAGCTTTCAAATCCAACTTGGATCATTTTCGTCCATTGTTGTCGTATGTTGAGGGGATGTCAATGTGAATACTTTTGAACATGCTAAGCAAACAGTTAAGCAAGAAAAGACTCGTGGTTCTGGACAACGGACTGTTATGCAAAAGTCGAACTCGAAAATGACTCAATAAAATGGAAATGACTCAAATCATTTGGTCATGATCCCAAAGCAAATAATGAAAGCCCCAACAAAATCTTATCCTAAGAACATAAAGCTTGGGGTGTCAACAAAAAAGGCCACTTCAAACACCAATGCTAGGTGCTGGGGGCAAGTTCCTAAAATTGACAAAATTCGGCAAGCTTCCTACATAGGAAAAGCAAAAGGACCTATGATTGATAATGCATCAAGTGTCTCTACCTTAGTTGTGCCAACTCAACTTGCTACTCGAGTTGCTTCTAAAACTATGCTCATACCCCTACACTATAATGAATCATTTTTCGCTAAAAGAAAGATAACATTGTGAGCCTCATCTTCTAAAGGTAGTTAGTCATCGCAAAAGAAACAAACGCCTCGAAGCAACCAATCTGTGTGCCAAACTTAAATGAAGGCTCAAGCCCTTCAATTAACATGCTCTATAAGGATGAAGAAAACAAGCAATAGATTTGCCGGTCTTTCAAGAAATACTTTAGCACCGCATACTTCTAACTTCATACAACTTCATGCTCGGCGAGCACCAGATGCTCAAAGAAGCAATTGGCCTAACAAGTCTCCAGCACAAGTGCGAAATGAACGAAGAGCTCGGATGCGACAATACTGTCGACAACAAACTAATATTCATCCAACTCCTTTGAGGTTCTTTTGTTTCACTATTAGAACCGACTCTGACCGGGGACAAGACCCTAACACCAATGAAAGTGTTGAGAATCTTAGAAGGCTATTTGAACTACCTCAAGATCCTGAAGAGTTGAGATGTATAGCCACAATGTCGAGGCTTAGAACTCGTCTTCAAACAGCTGTTTGTGAAAGGTTAGCTATTGACAACCCTGATAAGCTAGCATCACAAGAAGATACAGAAGGAATAGAACATGAAAATATCAATACAGAGGAAGTGGCAACAACATTGTAGTATTTGCTACTAATATGACCGAAGAAGCAAATGCTATTAATAATGAGATGCAAGTCTCTCAACGAGAGGAAGAGTTTGAACAACTTAAAGAGCAAGTACAAATATTGTGCGATATGGTTCAGCGCCAAGATCAACAATCCAGACCTAAACCCTCCCACGTTGAACAAGTTGGAATTTCAGCAACTCCGGCTGTTGAAGTGCAAGGGCATGCTAGAATGGATTTAAGGGAGCCCCAAGTAGCAACGACAAATCCTATGGACCCTGAAGCTCTACAAAAATTCATTGATTGGGCAGTGGTTGCGAAATTCAAACAACTAGCCCAAGATAATGAACCACATTTGAGCGAAAGTGATAAGCCATACCAAGCTTGGCATGACTTAGTCCCCTTCCCTCCAGGGTATACCAGACCTCATTTCCAAATGTTTGATGGAACGGGAGACCCCCGAGAACACCTCCACCCATTTTGAGGTGGCTTGTGGAGATACGGTCACAAATGGTTCACTTCTATTGCACTAATTTCCACTATCTTTAAAGGGAGCGGCTTTCCAATGGTATTCAAAGTTACCACCCGGCTCTGTTCAGGATTGGCCAATGATGAAGGCTCAATTCAAGTCCCACTTTGTTTCTACAAAGAGGAAAATTACTCTTAGAGAGTTGGCTGATCTTAGACAAGAAAGGGATGAGAAGGTCGAGGCGTACATTACTCGGTGGAAAAATACCAGCATTAATTGTCCGCAAGAAATTTACGCCGAGGAAGTAATTAAACTTTGTATGGGGGGATGCATCCTTGGTTAGCAGTGCAAATTATTTGGAAAACTCCGAAGTCCTTCCAAAGCCTATCTCAAACGGCAGCTGAATTGGAAGCTCAGTATAGAAACATCCCTGAACTTCTACCATGTATAAAGGGTTTTCTTCTAGAGATAAAACTAAGAAACCCCAGCCAACTAGAAGTGCCTCAACTAATGAAGTGCAAAGAGCAAACAATCCTCCAACTAAAGGATTTGGCAACAGTAACGCAGCCAACTCTTCTAACCAACCCTCCACTAATAAAAGAAAGCCATAATAATTGGGGGGGGATGAAGTTTCAGCTAAACAAGATAGGCCAACTTTTGAGCAAAGATTGAATAGGGTCTACTCTTTTCGACGAGAAGCCGTTCCAAAACTGTTTTGACAAGCTCTTAAGTCTCAAAGGCTCACTCTACCAAATCCAGCTAGACCATAGCAAGTCAATAAAACTGACGACCCTCTTTATTGCCCATACCATAGATTTGTTGGGCATATAATTGAAGATTGCATCACATTTAAGGATTGGTTGGAAAAAGTTGTCGAAAATGGGGTATCTGCACTTTCTCCTAAAGTCCTGAATACACCTGAAAAGCTAGAAGCGAATTCTGTCTCTATTTCGCCTCAGTGGGTTTCTTGTAATATGGGGACAATTCAAACATTATCTTTATCAGACTCCGATGATGAAGTGTTGCTTTTTCCACAAGAAGCAACAGCTCTAAATAAATATGCTTTTATTTACCCACGAAACTTTGAAGCTGATGGAATGGAACTTCGAAGAGGGAAGCAGCTCTTAGATCCACCTATGCGCCAAGATAAAGAAAAATAATCTAAGAGTACATTGAAGCCACCTCAAAACACATCTTTGCACCTCCTGGCAAGAAGAGTAATTTGGATTATAATATTATCACACATTTGAAAAGAATTCCTGCTCTTCTTAGTATTTTTGATGCCTTAATGTGGCTAAGGAATTAAGAGAAGCCTTGGTGGAAGCTCTTCTTAACCTTGAACTCTATGAGACAATAATGGTTGAAATTTATCTCATGAATCAAGTTGATGAAGAGGTGAATCAAATCACATTTTATGATGAAGACTTTATGACCCCAAACTACAAACACAATCGTCCCTTATATGTAGAGGGACATCTTAAGAGGGTCGCTCTCAAATGCATATTGGTTGACCTAGGATCTGCAGTTGAACATACTTTTGCTTCAAACATTGCGAGTATTAGGGCATTCTGCTGATGATCTTGAACCAGAAAATATCATTATTTCAGGGTTTAACAAATCTGATGAACATACCTTGGGTTCCATCCAGTTAATGCTCTCTTTACAAGAGCTAAAAATATTGGTGAGATTTTATGTTATTGATGCTGACACCTCTTACACGATATTACTAGGCCGACCCTGGATCCATGAATTTCAAATTGTGCCCTCGACTCTTCATCAATGCCTCAAGTACAACGATGAGCACGACCGACAAAAGAGAATTTCTAAAAATCCTAACCCTTTCTCTTGAAAACTTTTCTATTATGCTGATGCTCAATTCTTTTTAGAAGCTACTCCATCCTCTTCAAGATTAGCTTTGAATCTGAACAAAAAGAAATATGCCAACATTCCACCTCCAGCATATAATGATCAATGCTAGCTCATTTCGAACCCTTCTGCAAGAGAAAAATGTTAAACGTGATCGTCACCAAAATCTTAATGATCCCATTTTACTGGGGAGTGACTCCGAGGATGAGAGTAGTGAGCATTTTCAAACAATGGCAATTTTTGTGTCAAAAGTCCCTGATGAGCTACAAAATTTTTCCTTCCCTCTTTCAAGTCAAATGTCGACAACCAAAGAAGATGTTTGTGTTCGAGTTATACGTTCGACTATACGGAGGCGCAAACAAGACTTCTAAAGCTGTGAGGTATTCTGAAGCATTTCTAATAGAAGAGGATGAGGAAATGTCAACAGTCTCCAGGGTGAAAGATGATCGACTTAAACATTTACTACGTTGGGTAGGCATGCAAGTTATAGATGAAGAACGATTGCCCCCTACTCCCTCTATATTTGAGAAGTTATGGGTTCCCTCTAACAACATGCAAGACATAGAAGCATGTCGTCGCCGACAAGGACTTGGCTACGTTGAGCCTTCGCTTAAATAGCCATGCCGTTCTTGCAATCACACTACTATAGTTCTTGGCGAATCTTCTGAATCTGATAAAGAAGAGCTTTTGCTCTGGCATATTGACAATGTAAACCTCACATTTGAAAATACCAAAATAACGGGACAGAACAATTCTCCTTCAACCTCTTCTCAAGATAGATTCCCAAGTTCTTATAATAGCCCTCTAGAGACATGTACTAGAGAGATTGTCGACGCTACTCCTACGCCTAAAGAGCTCGAAGATGGAGGATAAGCAACAGTCGATGAGCTATTTGAACTTAACCTCCGCACTGAGGATGACCCCCTGCCTATTTTTATTAGTGCGTCATTATCTGATGAAGAGAGGAACAATACAAGAATTTTCTGATAGAGCTGTCACGCCCCGCCGGGTCCTTAAACACCAACTAGGTGGAAAGGGTAACCGCACGAGCGCATGCACCAGACCCGCCGAACGGATAGAGTCCTTTCTATCCGCCCAAGGCGTCACAACACAAGCTTATCCACAATGTTCCAACTAGGAACGGAGTACAAGAGTTGCACAAGGAAAGCATCAACATAAAGAAGTTCTACTTCTATTACATCACATGGCACAATATACATGTCCCAATTTTTTTCTTTTCCATTCCATACATTATGTTCCAAAACTATGGAATATACAACATTCATACAAGAATGAAAATCCCCTATGCTATCATAGTCTAAAAATAGGGGTACAACTCTATGTATCACCAAAATGGAAGGGCCGCTATCTAAAGAGCCAAACCCTTGCCTCGCTCCGCCGCCTCACTCGCGGAAGGACCTGGAAAATGTGGGGTGAGAACTATAAACATAGTTCCCAGTGGGTAAGGCCACCCAAGAGAGAAGCTCGACCCACCAGGTCCAAAGAAACACCATATGCATAAGTTAGATCACATATAACTATGCAACAATTATTTACATGCTTGTAAATAAACATAAAGGATGCAACCAAATGAAATATAATTTATCATTCTCTCCTAGGTTCATCCTATGTCTCACAATGACTAAGTTCATTTACTTGTCATTTACTTATGGTTTCGGAATCGCCGTCTCACCATAATTGTCCCAACATTCGAGGAGTGAACTCGTCACCTCCTAGTTCGAGTAGCGAACTCGTCGCATACTCGGGATAGCAAAATCGTCGCATACCCCGTCTCAACACGGCCACCGCATGGCATGGGTAGCGAACTCGTCGCATACCCGGGATAGCAACCTCGTCGCACATCCCCTCTCGACACCGCCAACTCAAGGCGAGGTAGCGAAATCGTCGCCTACCCGGGATTGCAAACTCGTCGCACATCCCGTGTCGGTACGGCCAACTCATGGCATGATAACGAAATCGTCGCCTACCCGGGATAGCAAAATCGTCGCACATCCCGTCTCAATACGGCCAACTCATGGCATGGTAGCGAAATCGTCGCCTACCCGGGATAGCAAAATCGTCGCACATCCCGTCGTTCACGTTTTTTACTTGCCAACCTAAGTCTCATGACCTTAGGTTCAAGTCACTAAGTCTCGCCTATGTTCAATGACACTAGGCTTACTTTCTCATTATCAACCTAGGTTCCATGACTCTAGGTTCCAATCTCATGTCAAACCTATGTTCAATGACACTAGGTTTCAATCTCACATGTTCCAACCTATGTTCAATAACACTAGGTTTAACCTCATGTCCAACCTATGTTCAATAACACTAGGTTAACCATACATGCAACCATGCAACAAGTACTAATATTTGAATTATACTTGAAATATACATCATGCAATAGGATCTCATTGTTTATCCTATCATGATTTTTACCTTTGCCAACATGCAAATTCTAGGGTTCACAACACATACCATTTTATCTTTAAATGGATATTTACCCTAGACATGGAAGTGATCTAATCACTTCGGTAAACACAAACCCACCTCAAGAGCTTCCAAGTTCTTGTATTCTTCAAGCTCCTAAGTGTCCAAGTCTTGAGTTCTTGTTTCAACCCAAGCTTCTACAAGAAAACGGTTCGTTACTCGTTACGAACCCTAAAATCAACTCAACATGTGAAATCATGTGTTCTAACATGATTTCCTAGCCTCAATTGCAATTCCCGAAGGTCCAAATATTTTTAGAACCTCTCATTGCAAAAACCCCAAATCTACTTAGGTTGCACATGCATGCATGTGAAACCACAAAATCTCTTGGCCAATCCTCACGTTTTGTGGTTTAGATTGCCTAGGGTCTCCAAAAACCTCATGCTAAAGGATTGAATCCAAGGTTTAAACCCTAAATTACAAGAACTCACCTCAAAGCCCTAGCTCCCAAGCTTCTTCTTGCACCAAGAAGCTCCAAATCCACCTTAGAAGCTTTTCCCAAGGTCAAATCCTTCATTCTCCAAGCCTTGGAGAGATCTCTAGAGAGAGAAAGTGAGGAAGAGGGAGAGGGAGTGTGAGGAGGATGAAGAAGGAATGAGGGGAGAAGTCTCAGCCCTCAATATATAGCCCCTCCATCGTAAAATTACCAAAATACCCCTCACTGGGCATTCTGCACCAGCCGAGTCCGGACCTTGCGAATGGGGTCCGGACCCCGCACTGTTGACTGGTCAGTGCGCAGGCCGGGTCCGGACCTTGGCATCAGGGTCCGGAACCCGTACGCACCCCAACTTGGAGACCCGCTCGGGTCCGGACCTCAAGTCCCGGGTCCGGAACCCGTACGTTCCCCATCTCGGACATCGGCTCGGGTCCGGACCGTAGCTGCCCGGGTCCGGACCGCAGCTGCCCGCGGACTTCATTGTCCGGACCCCAGCTTCCAGGGTCCGGACCCCGTGAGCAGTTTTGCTCCGGTTGGTCCTTTTCTTAGAAATCTTCGATTTCTGGGTTTCCACTCGCACCCAAAATGTTTCGAAACCTTCGGAACTCAACTCCACACTAGCCATTACCGGCTCTTTCCGAACTTTCTCAAATTTAGTAAAGTTCGAAGCAACGCACCGAAATTCAAAGTGCTACATTCCTCCCCCCCTAAAGAGAGTTTCGGCCGTGAAACTAAATCATACCTCAGCTGGACTCAGCGAAGAGGTAAGGAAACCGCTCCTTCATCGAGCTTTCCAATTCCCACGTAGCTTCGCGCTCACCGTGATTTGTCCATTGTACCTTTACATAAGGAATTTCACGGTTCCTCAAACTTTTCACCTCACGATCCATGATACACAAGGGAAATTCCTCATAAGTCATATCCTCATGAAGCTCCATAGGCACATACTCGAGGACGTGCGCCGGATCAAACACGTACTTGCGGAGTGTCGATACATGGAATACATTGTGTATCCCCGCAAGTTTTGGCGGCAAAGCTAGCCGGTACGCCACGGATCCCACACGCTCCAAGACCTCATAAGGTCCAATGTAACGGGGACTCAACTTACCCCGAACACCAAATCGCTTCACCCCTCTCATGGGTGATACTTTCAAGAAGACGCGGTCTCCTACCGCGAATTCCAAATCTCTTCGACGTCGATCCGCATAACTCTTTTGTCGAGATTGCGCCGTCGATAAGCGTTCGCGTGCCAAGCGGACCTTTTCCTCCGCTTCACGCAACACGTCCGGTCCTAAGACCCTTTTCTCGCCGATTTCGCTCCAATGAATAGGAGAGCGGCACTTCCTTCCATACAAGGCCTCAAAAGGTGCCATTCCGATGCTAGATTGATAGCTATTATTATAAGCAAACTCAGCCATCGGCAAATGTGTAGGCCATGCACCCTTGAAGTCCATCACACACGCTCGCAGCATATCCTCCAAAATCTGAATTGTCCTTTCCGATTGACCGTCAGTTTGAGGGTGAAAAGCTGAACTGAAATCGAGCCGTGTACCCAAAGCTTCTTGCAAGCTTTTCCAAAAATGCGATGTGAAACGGGGATCTCGATCTGAAACTATCGAGGTCGGGACCCCGTGCAACCGCACAATCTCGTCCAGGTAGACCTGTGCTAACTTGTCCCCCGACCAAGTGGTGTGGATTGGCAAAAAGTGTGCCGACTTTGACAAACGATCCACCACCACCCAAATCGCGTCGTGGCCACCTAATGATCGAGGTAAGCCCACAACAAAATCCATCGCGATATTTTCCCACTTCCAAACCGGAATGGGCAATCCTTGCAGTTTTCCCGCCGGAAAGCGACGCTCGGCCTTCACTTGTTGGCACACTAAGCATTGTGCCACAAAGCGTCCAACATCAAGTTTCATCCCCGGCCACCAATAATGCAATTTGAGGTCCTTATACATTTTGGTGCCGCCCGGGTGAATCGCATAGGGAGAAGTATGAGCTTCTTTCAAGATCTCCCCACGAATATCCTCGACTTTTAGCACGCACAATCGATTTCGAAATCGAATTGCGCCCTTCGAGTCTACATGAAAATCACCGGCGCGCCCGCTCTCGATAGCACTTCGCACCTTTTGGAGTTCCGGATCACCGGATTGCTTTTCTTTTATTTGCTCCAACAAGGTCGGCCAAATCTCGAGATTCATAAGTCTAGCGGGGACGCCCGGGGCCACGATCTCCAAATCAAATCGGCCCATTTCCTTGATTAACGGTATTTGTCCCGTCATCTCAATTGCGAAGTTCTCCACGGATTTTCTACTGAGCGCATCGGCCACCACATTGGCTCTACCGGGGTAGTACAAGATGGTTAAGTCGTAATCTTTTATCAACTCCAACCACCTCCGCTGCCTCAAGTTCAACTCATTTTGAGTGAATAAGTACTTTAAACTTTTGTGATCCGTGTAAACCTCACAGTGCTCCCCGTACAAGTAGTGTCTCCACAACTTAAGTGCGAAGACCACCGCCGCGAGTTCTAAGTCGTGGGTGGGGTAATTCTGCTCATAGCTCTTCAGCTGTCGAGAGGCATATGCTATTACTTGTCCTCTTTGCATAAGCACACACCCAAGACCACGATGTGATGCATCAGTATACACCACAAAACCCTCCCCCGCAATCGGCAAGGCGAGTACCGGAGCCGAAGTCAACCTTTCCTTTAGCTCCTTAAAGCTTTGGTCGCATTCTTCGCTCCAAACATATTTGGCTCCCTTGCGGGTAAGACGTGTTAGTGGACCGGAGATTTTTGAAAATCCCTCCACGAACCGCCGGTAATACCCCGCAAGACCCAAACAGCTTCGTATTTCCGTGACATTGGTCGGGCGAGGCCAATCCTTGACTGCCTCTACTTTCATAGGGTCCACAGATACTCCTCCTGCGGAAATTACGTGACCCAAGAAAGCGACCTCACGGATCCAGAATTCGCACTTTTTCAATTTGGCGAATAACTTGTTCTCTCGAAGAACTTGAAGCACAACCCTTAGGTGCTCTCTATGTTCTTCTTCACTCTGAGAGTAGACAAGAATGTCATCTATGAACACAACCACAAATTGATCCAATAGTGGTTTGAACACACGGTTCATTAAATCCATAAACGCTGCCGGGGCATTAGTAAACCCGAAAGGCATAACCGTGAATTCATAATGTCCATACCGCGTTCTAAACGCGGTCTTATGCACATCCTCCGGTTTGATCTTCAATTGGTGATAACCGGATTGCAAATCAATCTTTGAATACACCCGAGACCCTTGCAATTGATCGAATAAGTCATCAATTCGGGGTAACGGGTACTTATTCTTGACGGTCACTTTGTTCAACTCGCGGTAATCTACACATAACCGCAGCGAACCGTCCTTTTTCCGCACAAATAGAACAGAGGCTCCCCAAGGTGATACACTTGGCTTCACGAAACCCTTGTCCATCAAATCTTGCAATTGTGCTTTCAATTCCTTCAGTTCCGCGGGTGCCATCCTGTACGGGGCCTTAGAGATCGGCGCCGTACCCGGGAGCAAATCGATCACAAATTCTATTTTCCGGTCCGGTGGCATTCCGAGCAACTCCGTCGGAAATACATCCGGGAACTCTTGGACTATAGGAATGTCCTCAAGTCCCAACACTTCCTTTCGGTCATCCACTACCGTCGCCAAGTAGGCAATGCATCCTCTAGCAATAAGCTTCCTTGCTTGCGACGTGGATACCATCGACGCAAAGAGCGAACTCTTACACCCACGGTACACAAACTCTTTGTGCCCGGGTTCTCTAAACTTCACTATCCGGCTCTTACAATCGATAGTAGCATGATACCTCGAGAGCCAATCCATTCCTAGGATCAAATCATATTCATTCATTCGATTTAATACCAGCAAATCAGCTGGCATGATCCAGTTCTCAACCCTCACGGGGCAATCTACACACGCGTGATGTACGCAAAAAGTGTGTTCAGGTACTTGCACCGTTCTTACATGTGTGGCATCTATAATTTCTATTCCATGTGCAATAGCAAATGATCGAGCTATGAATGAATGCGATGCACCAGTATCAAACAAAGCTCTACATCGAATGCCTTTACTTAACACAATACCTGCCACGACGTCATCTTGGGCAGAAGACTCCTCCACCTGAGAGGCGAATACTCGACCACTGGGTGCTGGCCGCTGGCCCTCCACTAGTCTCGGCGGCTGTGCACGGCCTGCCGACATCGCCGCGGGTGGTATGCCCGCAAGCTGCCTCGGCGATGCAAATGCCGATGCCGATGACGGTGCTCGGCCATCATCCATCGGGCAGTTGTACCTCATATGCCCTTGCTGTCCGCATTTGTAGCACCGGCCCTCACGATAGTCACACTGCTGAGGGTGGTGGGGGCCGCTACAAATCGGGCACTGGGTTGCGGGTCGATTCCGTCGGAACCCCCGCGATTGGTTTTGCGACTGCGAGTGCTTCGGGGGCCGCTTAGAGCTAGACTGCCCACCCGAGCCACCCGCCGGTCGCTTCTTTCCCTTCTCTTTCTCCTTCTCTTTTTCCCAAGATTCGCGCTCCTCGCGCGCACATGCATTCCCGTGCTCCACCCAAAGAGCACGGTCCAAGACCTCCGCAAAGGTCTTAAGCTTAAGGGCGTGAACCGCCCGAAAGATCTCCGGTCGAAGCCCGCGCACGAAGCAATCGACCTTGTCCAACTCTCCGCGGACAACGTGCGGTACGCAATTTATAATGTACGAGAACTCCCTCTCGTACTCGCGCACGGTGCGGTTCCCTTGTTTCAACTTACGGAACCTTTCTTGCAGTTTCCTTTTCTCGCTATCGGGGAAGTAGGTGGCGAACACCATACCCCGAAACTCTTCCCACGACGGTGGCGGAAGGCTAGAGAGTCTATCCCGTCGGACTCCCTTCCACCACACCTTCGCCGATCGCTCCAAGCAATGAACGGCGAGATGTACTTTGTCCCTCTCCAAGGTATAAAGATCCTCGAAGAGCGTCTCCATAGCATCGATCCAGGTTTCCACATGCCATGGATCCACGTTCTCCCCGCTAAAGATAGGCGGGTTGAACTTCTTGAACCTCATGAGAGCCGCAAGTGCGCGCTCTCGCTCCGCGTCCTCCATGTCGGTGTCGGGCATAGGAGTACCCGACCCACCGGCTACAATCGGTGATGCCGGTGGCACCACAGCCGGCGCCGGTGTCACCTCCTTGGCCGGTGCCGAAGCAGAGGCCGGAGGTACTCCCGTTCTCTCCTCCCTAACCGCAGCCGCTTGCTGCGCCATCTCGTATTGGAACTTTTTAATTTGCTCATCCTGTCGTTGCATGGCTTCGGCCTGTCGCCGAACCACGCCCATCAACTCGGTCATCTCATTACGAAGACCCGAGTTCTCGCCCTCCACGAGTTGTTCGGGAGCCGCGCTCGATCCTCCGAGCCCAGCCCTCGTAGGAGGTCGTCCACGTACCATTTTCTCCTGAAAACACAACGACTTTGGTCATTTCATGACCTTCAAAGTCATTCGTAACATAACGTTTCACGAAAATAAACGTGAACCCAATCTAGGCGAAAGTCACACAAGGGTCCTTATTCCCCTCACTTGGTTTTCATGTTGTCGGCCGCCAACATGAACACTCTTGGTGAAGAATAAGACACACCTCGAATCTACCTCTATTTCCAACAAGAGGCATAAGGACATAACACAATCACTTATCTTTCGCCATATCAAAGATCTCGTCACTCACGAGCCTACACTCCTAGGGTCATTTCCATCCTAGGGTTTCTTAGGTCAACCTAGACCGTTTCTATGCTCTGATACCACCTCAGTCTGTCACGCCCCGCCGGGTCCTTAAACACCAACTAGGTGGAAAGGGTAACCGCACGAGCGCATGCACCAGACCCGCCGAACGGATAGAGTCCTTTCTATCCGTCCAAGGCGTCACAACACAAGCTTATCCACAATGTTCCAACTAGGAACGGAGTACAAGAGTTGCACAAGGAAAGCATCAACATAAAGAAGTTCTACTTCTATTACATCACATGGCACAATATACATGTCCCAATTTTTTTCTTTTCCATTTCATACATTATGTTCCAAAACTATGGAATATACAACATTCATACAAGAATGAAAATCCCCTATGCTATCATAGTCCAAAAATAGGGGTACAACTCTATGTATCACCAAAATGGAAGGGCCGCTATCTAAAGAGCCAAACCCTTGCCTCGCTCCGCCGCCTCACTCGCGGAAGGACCTGGAAAATGTGGGGTGAGAACTATAAACATAGTTCCCAGTGGGTAAGGCCACCCAAGAGAGAAGCTCGACCCACCAGGTCCAAAGAAACACCATATGCATAAGTTAGATCACATATAACTATGCAACAATTATTTACATGCTTGTAAATAAACATAAAGGATGCAACCAAATGAAATATAATTTATCATTCTCTCCTAGGTTCATTCTATGTGTAGTACACCGAACTTTTACAAATTATGGAGTTTCGGTGGAAAGATAACATGCGGCGCCATATGTGAGGCTCCGGCCAAGTTAGGAACTTGGGCGAAGTGTTTCGGCGCAAATGAGGCACGAAAACGGACTTCGGAAAGCTAGAACTGCTGAATTTGAGAAATCTGCAGTGGGATTCCGGTATGTGGAAGTTCATACCGGAATTGGAGTGCGTATACCGGTATGCGATGTGAGATACCGGTATACAGTAGCAGAATCCGAAAATCCAGCTCTCGGGTTCTGCGGAATTCCTCGTGGTATACCGGTACGCCAACCCGTATACCGGTATTCCAACTCGTATACCGAAATACAATGTGCAGGATGCTGATTTCGAAGGGTAGTTTGGTAATTTCACTGAGGGGAGGCTTACTTAAAGGGGAACCCTTCCCCTTTCTCCTCAGGGAACATACACATAGAGAGAGAGTGAGAAGCTCTTCTCCCTCTCTTCTCTTCTTCATCTTCTTCTTCTCCAAATTGGAGATCTTGTGGAGATCAAGCTTGGGAAGCTTGGAGGAGTGAAGATCGAGCTCGTGCATGCATGGTGACTTGGTGAGCTCGCGGATCCGAGGTAAGTCCTTGTATTTGGTGGCTAGGGTTTCGGATTTAGACTAAGAAATGAAGTTTTGGAGACCCTTGGCTAATCTAGACTACAAATTGTAGAGATTAGCAAGAGATTTTGGGTTTTGCCATGAGTTTTGGAAAACCCTAGGTTGAAAGAGGGATTTTCTTGTGGAGGGTTTTAAAAATGTTTTAACCCTTTAGAACCCTAGTTTGGGGTTAGTAGAACATGTGGGACAACTCCATTTTGAATGATTTGGAGAGATGAGATCGTTATGAGTTCGACTCGGATTAACGAATCCTTCATGTGTGTTAGGGCTAGGAGCTTGAAGATCAAGCTTGAGGCCAAGGAAAAGAGCCCGATTGCAAGTGTCTACAAGCAATCGGAAGAGTGTGAGGTGGGTTTGTGTTTACCGAAGTGATTAGGTCACTTCCATGTTGAAAGAGTAAAGTATAATTATTTTACTTGATGCATGTAATGGTAGGTTAATTGGCAAATGGTATATGTGTATGAATGAGTAGATCATATGATGTTAATACCATTAACTACCACGGATTGGAATTGTAGGCATGTGGAACACATTGTTACAAATGGACATGTGTATGCCTAGATGTAAACATAGCGGGGAGCTAGTTTCTCTACATGATAGAGAATTTGACATGGTCCAAAATGGGCTAGAGGTCATGTGAATGGAAAATCCTAGATATGGACAACTAGGATAAGAAAGAATTATAATGTGCATGTTGGCATAGATTTATATATCAAATGATTTGAGCCATGGGCTCACCTTGCATGTAAAGAATCTAAGTATTTTATAACAATGTATATTTATACTTGAGAGATGATGCATGCATGTTAAACCTAGTGTCATTAAACATAGGTTGAATTTGTAATGAACCTAGTGTCATTGAACATAGGTTGGAATGTATGCGAACCTAGAGTTATTGAGCCTAGGTTGTGGCACATAGTGATAGGGAGATCACTTAAACAAGACTATGGAACCTAGTGTTATTGAACATAGGTGAGACTTAGCGACTTGAACCTAAGATCATGAGACTTAGGTTGGCAAGTAAGTAATGTGAATATCGGGATGTGCGACAATTTTGCTATCCCGGGTAGGCGACGATTTTGCTACCATGCCACGAGTTGGCGGTGCCGACACGGGATAGGCGACGATTTCGCGATCCCGGGTATGCGACGATTTCGCTACCGCGCCACGTGTTGGCGGTGTCGAGAGGGGATGTGCGACGATTTTGCTATCCCGGGTAGGCGACGATTTCGCTACCATGCCACGAGTTGGCGGTGCCGACACGGGATAGGCGACGATTTCGCGATCCCGGGTATGCGACGATTTCGCTACCTCGCCATGAGTTGGCGGTGTCGAGAGGGGATGTGCGACGAGGTTGCCATCCGGGGTATGCGACGATTTCGCTACCATGCCATGTGATGGCGGTGTTGAGACGGGGTATGCGACGATTTCGCTATCCCGAGTATGCGACGATTTCGCTACTCGAACTAGGAGGTGACAAGCTCACTCCTTGAACGTTGGAACAGATATGGTGAGACGGCGATTCCGAAACCATAAGTAAATGGCAAGTAAAAGAACTTAGTCATTGTGAGACATAGGATGAACCTAAGAGAGAATGATAGATTATATTTCATTTGGTTGCATCCTTTGTGTTTATTTACAAGCATATAAATAATTATTGCATAGTTATATATGACTCAAGAGTGAGTCGGTGAAGGTTTGACTAAATAAGTAAACCTAAGCTGGGCTGCGGTCCAAGGATATTTGACTCAAGAGTGAGTCGGTGAAGGTTTGACTAAATAAGTAAACCTTAGTTGGGCGGTGGCCCAAGGATGTTGACTCTAGAGTGAGTCGGTTAAGGTTTATCTAAAGTAAGTAAACCTTAGGAGGGTGGTAACCCGTTAATATTGAACTCGAGGGCAAGTCGAGTACGGCTTGGCTAAGGTAAATGAACCTTAGGAGCAGATTGGTTATGAAATGGATAGTGGAATAGCAGTTAAAATTATATTGCATGGATTTTATTATCGCATTTGTTGAAGCATAGCATGTTTACTTTCATATATTGTAAAGTTATATGCTTAATGGTTATGTATATGTACTAACCCATGCTCGTATGCTTCCTTTGGACCTGGTGGGTCGAGCTCCTCTCTTGGGTGGCCTTACCCACTGGGAACTATTTTATATAGTTCTCATCCCACTATTTTTCAGGTCCTCACATGAGCGGCGCGGCGGCGCGAGGGAAGGGCGTAACTCAATAGTTAGCGTCCTACCACTGTGACCAGAATAGAAGTGCCCTTTTACTGCGTAGTATAGGGGTGTTCGAGCGTATGGAAATGTAATAATCAATTGATTGTATTTGGAAAGATTGAACAAAGACAAAAAAAAAACAAATGTAACATATGGTTGTATTGCGAATGCTTGTAATAGCATAGTAGTTTATGATGCTTTCCTTATGCAATCTTTGTATGAATTCTGTTCCTGTTTGGAACCTCTTGAATTATACTGGTTGTGACGCCTTGGACGTACAGGGGAAACTCTGTCCGTTCGGCGGATCTGGGTCATGTGCCCGTGCGTTTTCCTTCCACCTATTTGGTACTAAGGCACGGCGGGGCGTGACAGATTGAGGTGGTATCAGAGCGTAGAAACGGTCTAGGTGGACTTAAGAAATCCTAGGATGGAAAAGACCCTAGGAGTGTAAACTCGTGAGAGACGAGGACTTGTGATGTGCGGCGAAAGGGTAATCGATTGGGTCGTATGTTGGTTATGCCTCTAATAGGATGTTAGAGGTAGATTTAAGGTGTGGTTTATTCTCAGCTAAGTGTGTTCATGTTGGCGCGCGACAACATGAACCCAAGGGATGAGAATAGGCGCCCTTATGTGACTTTCGCCTAAATTGTGTCCGTAATTAACATCGTGTTTGTACTTGGCCTAAAAGGTCGAGGATGTTGACAGAAGTTGTCGTGTTTCAGGATACGATGGCGTCACGTGGACGATCTCCGACGAGATCAGCACGGGATGGACCTAGTGGGGTCCCTGTGCAATCTGGGGCAAGTGGAGACCCGGAGCTTCGTGAACAGTTGGCCACACTCGTTGGAGTGGTGCAACAACAAGTTGAGATGGCACAGCGACAGCAGGAGACTGTCGTGCGCCAGGAAGAGCGGATCAGGAGACTCCATGAGACCGTGGAGCGATTAGCACGTCGTGTACCATCAGGAGCCGCAACGGGTACCTCACAACTAGATGTTGGTGCCTGGGCCCCTGATTCTGTGGAATTGGAGGCGGAGAGGGAGCGGGCTTTAGCTGCCCTCATGACGTTCAAAGAATTCAATCCGCTTACCTTCGACGGGGAAGAAATGGATCCGTGGACCGTAGAAACGTGGATCGATTCTATGGAGTCCCTGTTTGAGGACTTGTACACCTTGGAGCGAGACAATATGCATTTTGCTGCACACTGCTTGCAAGGGTCAGCAAAGGCGTGGTGGAAGGGAGTCCGGCGAGACCGACCTTCTAGTCTCACTCCAGTGACTTGGGAGGAATTTCGAGGACTGGTGTTCTCTGCCTACTTTCCTGATAGTGAGAAGAGAAAGCTTCAAGAAAAATTCAGGAAGCTGAAACAAGGTGATCGCTAAGTGAGAGAGTACGAGAGAGAGTTCTCTCGCATTGTAAATTGTATCCCTTATGTGATACGGGATGACAAGGAGATAGAGATGAGACGATCATCGAGTAAATCGGGTGGACCACCTGCAGTAAGGTCTAATGAGCATGCATTGATGTTGAGGCAACTTGAGGGTTCGCGTCGGGCGCCAAGTAGCCATGGGTATGCGACTCAGGTGATGGAATCTACTGCTGTCGACGGCGTCGTAGCAGGTATGTTTTGATTGCTGAAAACATATGTAGAACATAAAGCAACACTGGAGCATTACATGCAATGGTTGTGGTCGGTTACTACGATGCAAGTGCAATTGTAACCAGGACCAAGGTTATGGGTAAGGATAGATGCCCAGCTATGTTCGTGTCGTGGAGGCACATGTATTGCCGCTGGAGCGGCTAGAGATTTTGATGAATACCGGCAAGTTGCGGGTGTTGCGTCTAGTTGACGGCTTGAGATAACAGTAATTGTTGGCGAGCTGACTCTCGATATTAGGGCAATGTGTGTAGCCAATTGCAAGAATCGAGTTATGACGTTGAGAACGTGTTAAAAGTTCGCGAATCCCGAACATCGTTATAGTGGAACGATGATGGTTGTGGATTGATAAGGTGATCGCCAAAACTGGGCGAGTGGGCCTTACTGTACCTCAAATTGAGGTAGATTGTGGTACTCACAATGCGAGTGAGCATAAGCGTGGTAGCTTAGTGCTTGTGGATAACGCGAATAAATATAGTAGCGTGGGACACTAGAGTGTAAGTGCTCGTGGAATATTGGTTCCTGATTAGCCGAGAGAGTTGTTGGCAGTAGCACTTGGGTATTACTAAGTGTGAAGGAGGCCAAGAACCGCTTGAGAGCTAGTGGCTCGCACTGGGTGCTTAGGAGCCGGTAGTGGTTGTGGTCGCTTGGTATAGCGTGCGGGACACGTGTAGCGACGGTATCGGGTATTGCTTGGGGACGATCCGTGGCCGGACCATTGTGGACTGTGGAGCCTGGGGGCCTTAGGGACAGGCGCAGTCAGCTGTGTGTGACAGCAGCTCGAGACCTGAGGGTAGGGCAGAGATTTATGGTCGGGGCGGTAGTCCAAGCGATGACCCGGGGGGCATGGAATGCCACTTGTGAAACCATATGAATGGTAGTACACCGAGAGTGTGGATGTGACCCAACTCTAGGACTTAGTAGAGGTTTGGGGTCTTGGTTACTCCTGGATGGAGTATTGCGCAAAGTCCTAAGTGAGGACTCCGCCGAGGAACGATTGGATTTACGTTTGCGAGCAAAGATGTTACGCGACGTTGGGACAGGTTTAGGCAGTAGGCCTACGTGAGAGATTTGGTCTGTGGACCATTTGTTATAAACCGAGATAAGCGGTTTGACCGATGGCTCTAAGAGTATAAGAGCATTAGTCGTGTGTAAGAGAATTATGATTGTGACCTGAGGAACAGATGCTCGGTCATACCTTTCACCTGATTGGTGAAGTCACCAATTGCCAAGTCTGGCATTGTCGGTGAAGTGAAATCGAGATTACGAACAAAGTGTTCGAACGAAAACATCGCGAAGATGATGTGATGTTGACCTAGTAAGGAAGGGCAACGAGACATATTCCTTATGCAATATCGGGAATATAAGACCCGTGGACTATGGAATGTACTCCTGAGTGAGCAGGAACCAGAGAACGCGAGGAACGAATGATGCCCTCATCTAATTGGTAAATAGATTTGTGGTGTGATCTCAGTTTCGCGGACGAAACTCCTTTTAAGGAGGGAGGAATGTAGTACACCGAACTTTTACAAATTATGGAGTTTCGGTGGAAAGATAACATGCGGCGCCATATGTGAGGCTCCGGCCAAGTTAGGAACTTGGGCGAAGTGTTTCGGCGCAAATGAGGCGCGAAAACGGACTTCGGAAAGCTAGAACTGCTGAATTTGAGAAATCTGCAGTGGGATTCCGGTATGTGGAAGTTCATACCGGAATTGGAGTGCGTATACCGGTATGCGATGTGAGATACCGGTATACAGTAGCAGAATCCGAAAATCCAGCTCTCGGGTTCTGCGGAATTCCTCGTGGTATACCGGTACGCCAACCCGTATACCGGTATTCCAACTCGTATACCGGAATACAATGTGCAGGATGCTGATTTCGAAGGGTAGTTTGGTAATTTCACTGAGGGGAGGCTTACTTAAAGGGGAACCCTTCCCCTTTCTCCTCAGGGAACACACACATAGAGAGAGAGTGAGAAGCTCTTCTCCCTCTCTTCTCTTCTTCATCTTCTTCTTCTCCAAATTGGAGATCTTGTGGAGATCAAGCTTGGGAAGCTTGGAGGAGTGAAGATCGAGCTCGTGCATGCATGGTGACTTGGTGAGCTCGCGGATCCGAGGTAAGTCCTGGATTTGGTAGCTAGGGTTTCAGATTTAGACTAAGAAATGAAGTTTTGGAGACCCTTGGCTAATCTAGACTACAAATTGTAGAGATTAGCAAGAGATTTTGGGTTTTGCCATGAGTTTTGGAAAACCCTAGGTTGAAAGAGGGATTTTCTTGTGGAGGGTTTTAAAAATGTTTTAACCCTTTAGAACCCTAGTTTGGGGTTAGTAGAACATGTGGGACAACTCCATTTTGAATGATTTGGAGAGATGAGATCGTTATAAGTTCGACTCGGATTAACGAATCCTTCATGTGTGTTAGGGCTAGGAGCTTGAAGATCAAGCTTGAGGCCAAGGAAAAGAGCCCGATTGCAAGTGTCTACAAGCAATCGGAAGAGTGTGAGGTGGGTTTGTGTTTACCGAAGTGATTAGGTCACTTCCATGTTGAAAGAGTAAAGTATAATTATTTTACTTGATGCATGTAATGGTAGGTTAATTGGCAAATGGTATATGTGTATGAATGAGTAGATCATATGATGTTAATACCATTAACTACCACGGATTGGAATTGTAGGCATGTGGAACACATTGTTACAAATGGACATGTGTATGCCTAGATGTAAACATAGCGGGGAGCTAGTTTCTCTACATGATAGAGAATTTGACATGGTCCAAAATGGGCTAGAGGTCATGTGAATGGAAAATCCTAGATATGGACAACTAGGATAAGAAAGAATTATAATGTGCATGTTGGCATAGATTTATATATCAAATGATTTGAGCCATGGGCTCACCTTGCATGTAAAGAATCTAAGTATTTTATAACAATGTATATTTATACTTGAGAGATGATGCATGCATGTTAAACCTAGTGTCATTAAACATAGGTTGAATGTGTAATGAACCTAGTGTCATTGAACATAGGTTGGAATGTATGCGAACCTAGAGTTATTGAGCCTAGGTTGTGGCACATAGTGATAGGGAGATCACTTAAACAAGACTATGGAACCTAGTGTTATTGAACATAGGTGAGACTTAGCGACTTGAACCTAAGATCATGAGACTTAGGTTGGCAAGTAAGTAATGTGAATATCGGGATGTGCGACGATTTTGCTATCCCGGGTAGGCGACGATTTCGCTACCATGCCACGAGTTGGCGGTGCCGACACGGGATAGGCGACGATTTCGCGATCCCGGGTATGCGACGATTTCGCTACCGCGCCACGTGTTGGCGGTGTCGAGAGGGGATGTGCGACGATTTTGCTATCCCGGGTAGGCGACGATTTCGCTACCATGCCACGAGTTGGCGGTGCCGACACGGGATAGGCGACGATTTCGCGATCCCGGGTATGCGACGATTTCGCTACCTCGCCATGAGTTGGCGGTGTCGAGAGGGGATGTGCGACGAGGTTGCCATCCGGGGTATGCGACGATTTCGCTACCATGCCATGTGATGGCGGTGTTGAGACGGGGTATGCGACGATTTCGCTATCCCGAGTATGCGACGATTTCGCTACTCGAACTAGGAGGTGACAAGCTCACTCCTTGAACGTTGGAACAAATATGGTGAGACGACGATTCCGAAACCATAAGTAAATGGCAAGTAAAAGAACTTAGTCATTGTGAGACATAGGATGAACCTAAGAGAGAATGATAGATTATATTTCATTTGGTTGCATCCTTTGTGTTTATTTACAAGCATATAAATAATTATTGCATAGTTATATATGACTCAAGAGTGAGTCGGTGAAGGTTTGACTAAATAAGTAAACCTAAGCTGGGCTGCGGTCCAAGGATATTTGACTCAAGAGTGAGTCGGTGAAGGTTTGACTAAATAAGTAAACCTTAGTTGGGCGGTGGCCCAAGGATGTTGACTCTAGAGTGAGTCGGTTAAGGTTTATCTAAAGTAAGTAAACCTTAGGAGGGTGGTAACCCGTTAATATTGAACTCGAGGGCAAGTCGAGTACGGCTTGGCTAAGGTAAATGAACCTTAGGAGCAGATTGGTTATGAAATGGATAGTGGAATAGCAGTTAAAATTATATTGCATGGATTTCATTATCGCATTTGTTGAAGCATAGCATGTTTACTTTCATATATTGTAAAGTTATATGCTTAATGGTTATGTATATGTACTAACCCATGCTCGTATGCTTCCTTTGGACCTGGTGGGTCGAGCTCCTCTCTTGGGTGGCCTTACCCACTGGGAACTATTTTATATAGTTCTCATCCCACTATTTTTCAGGTCCTCACATGAGCGGCGGAGCGGCGCGGCGGCGCGAGGGAAGGGCGTAACTCAATAGTTAGCGTCCTACCACTGTGACCAGAATAGAAGTGCCCTTTTACTGCGTAGTATAGGGGTGTTCGAGCGTATGGAAATGTAATAATCAATTGATTGTATTTGGAAAGATTGAACAAAGACAAAAAAAAAACAAATGTAACATATGGTTGTATTGCGAATGCTTGTAATAGCATAGTAGTTTATGATGCTTTCCTTATGCAATCTTTGTATGAATTCTGTTCCTGTTTGGAACCTCTTGAATTATACTGGTTGTGACGCCTTGGACGTACAAGGGAAACTCTGTCCGTTCGGCGGATCTGGGTCATGTGCCCGTGCGTTTTCCTTCCACCTATTTGGTGCTAAGGCACGGCGGGGCGTGACACTATGTCTCACAATGACTAAGTTCATTTACTTGTCATTTACTTATGGTTTCCAAATCGCCGTCTCACCATAATTGTTCCAACATTCGAGGAGTGAACTCGTCACCTCCTAGTTCGAGTAGCGAACTCGTCGCATACTCGGGATAGCAAAATCGTCGCATACCCCGTCTCAACACGGCCACCGCATGGCATGGGTAGCGAACTCGTCGCATACCCGGGATAGCAACCTCGTCGCACATCCCCTCTCGACACCGCCAACTCAAGGCGAGGTAGCGAAATCGTCGCCTACCCGGGATTGCAAACTCGTCGCACATCCCGTGTCGGTACGGCCAACTCATGGCATGGTAGCGAAATCGTCGCCTACCCGGGATAGCAAAATCGTCGCACGTCCCGTCTCAATACGGCCAACTCATGGCATGGTAGCGAAATCGTCGCCTACCCGGGATAGCAAAATCGTCGCACATCCCGTCGTCACGTTTTTCACTTGCCAATCTAAGTCTCATGACCTTAGGTTCAAGTCACTAAGTCTCGCCTATGTTCAATGACACTAGGCTTACTTTCTCATTATCAACCTAGGTTCCATGACTCTAGGTTCCAATCTCATGTCAAACCTATGTTCAATGACACTAGGTTTCAATCTCACATGTTCCAACCTATGTTCAATAACACTAGGTTTAACCTCATGTCCAACCTATGTTCAATAACACTAGGTTAACCATACAAGCAACCATGCAACAAGTACTAATATTTGAATTATACTTGAAATATACATCATGCAATATGATCTCATTGTTTATCCTATCATGATTTTTACCTTTGCCAACATGCAAATTCTAGGGTTCACAGCACATACCATTTTATCTTTAAATGGATATTTACCCTAGACATGGAAGTGATCTAATCACTTCGGTAAACACAAACCCACCTCAAGAGCTTCCAAGTTCTTGTATTCTTCAAGCTCCTAAGTGTCCAAGTCTTGATTTTTTGTTTCAACCCAAGCTTCTACAAGAAAACGGTTCGTTACTCGTTACGAACCCTAAAATCAACTCAACATGTGAAATCATGTGTTCTAACATGATTTCCTAGGCCTCAATTGCAATTTCCGAAGGTCCAAATATTTTTAGAACCTCTCATTGCAAAAACCCCAAATCTACTTAGGTTTCACATGCATGCATGTGAAACCACAAAATCTCTTGGCCAATCCCCACGTTTTGTGGTTTAGATTGCCTAGGGTCTCCAAAAACCTCATGCTAAAGGATTGAATCCAAGGTTCAAACCCTAAATCACAAGAACTCACCTCAAAGCCCTAGCTCCCAAGCTTCTTCTTGCACCAAGAAGCTCCAAATCCACCTTAGAAGCTTTTTCCAAGGTCAAATCCTTCACTTCTCCAAGTCTTGGAGAGATCTCTAGAGAGAGAAAGTGAGGAAGAGGGAGAGGGAGTGTGAGGAGGATGAAGAAGGAATGAGGGGAGAAGTCTCAGCCCTCAATATATAGCCCCTCCATCGTAAAATTACCAAAATACCCCTCACTGGGCATTCTGCACCAGCCGGGTCCGGACCTTGCGAATGGGGTCCGGACCCCGCACTGTTGACTGGTCAGTGCGCAGACCGGGTCCGGACCTTGGCATCAGGGTCCGGAACCCGTACGCACCCCAACTTGGAGACCCGCTCGGGTCCGGACCTCAAGTCCCGGGTCCGGAACCCGTACGTTCCCCATCTCGGACATCGGCTCGGGTCCGGACCGTAGCTGCCCGGGTCCGGACCGCAGCTGCCCGCGGACTTCATTGTCCGGACCCCAGCTTCCAGGGTCCGGACCCGTGAGCAGTTTTGCTCCGGTTGGTCCTTTTCTTCGAAATCTTTGATTTCTGGGTTTCCACTCGCACCCAAAATGTTCCGAAACCTTCGGAACTCAACTCCACACTAGCCATTACCGGCTCTTTCCGAACTTTCTCAAATTTAGTAAAGTTCGAAGCAACGCACCGAAATTCAAAGTGCTACATAGAGCACCGGGATTGCTTTGCTTGGAGTTATAAGGAGATGCCTAGGCTTAATCATGACGTAGTTATGCATCGATTGTCGGTTGATCTAAAGGCCAGTCCTATCAAGAAATCACAACGACGGTTTCGCCCAGACTTACAGGATCAAATTATTGCCGAAGTTGATAAATTGATCAGTGTCAGGTTTATAGAAGAAGTCCAATATCCCACCTGGTTGGCAAATATAGTGCCAGTTAGAAAGAAGAATGGCCAAATTCGCATATGCGTGGACTTCCGTGACTTGAACAAGGCATGCCCTAAGGATGAATTTTCAGTGCCAACTACTGAAATTATGGTAGATTCAACTACAGGACACGATGCACTGTCATTTATGGATGGCTCATCTTGATACAATCAAATTAAGATGTCACCAGAGGATGCTCCTCACATAGCTTTTTGTAGTACACTGAACTTTAGCAAATTGCGGAGTTCTAGTGAGAGAATAGTGGCTTATACTATTCTGGAGTTTGAGTTGAGTTTGGTGAGCTTCGGAGTGTTTTCGGGACTTGAAAAGTGCGAAAACGGACTCCGAAAGTCGAAATCTGTAAAAGTGCAGATTTTGCTTTGCATACCGGTATCTGGTTTAAGTATACCGGAATCCAGTGAAGACTGGTTGTGCGCAGCTCTCGGGTTCTGCGGAATCCAGCAGTTGATACCGGAATACGCTGGCATTCCGGTATGTGCAATGCGCATACCGGTATTGGAGCGTTTTGTACCGGTATCTGGAGTTGGCATACCGGAATCCCTTCGCGTGGCCTGTTTGGCCGAGGCTCGGGTTTTGCAGAATTTGCACAGTATACCGGTATACACATGAGCATACCGGTATATAATGCTGCAGAGTGCATTTTGTGCAGTTTTGCAATTTTGGCTTTTTGAGGGGCCTAGTTGGATTTTGTGCATTGGGTTAAGTACCCCTTCACCCCCCTCTTATGCTGCTGTGGCTGAGGACTTGGAGGAGAAGGAAAGGTAGGGTTTTCCCTCTCTCTCTCTCTAGATTTTCTCTCCCAAACCCTTGAAATCTTGGGTTTTGATCTCTTTTTCCTCCATTTTCTTCATGGAGGAGTGCTCCTAGGCTTGGAGGGAGCTCGTGGCCTTTGAGGAGAGCTTGTTGGAGGATGGATCTTCAACCCTAGCTTGTGTGAGCTTGGTTGGAAGCTTGATTTGAGGTTAGTAAACTCTTTTACAACCTCTATTTGTGATTTTTGCTTAAGATTTGCTTAGAAACCTAGTTTCATGAAAACTAGGGTTTTATTTGGGGTTTCTTGATTGTGAGCCCTTGAGGTGGAATTGATGGGTGTAGAATGTTGTTGTAGGTTAGATTGGAAGATCTCTAACCTCCAATGGGATTTAGAACAAGTTTTACTTGCTCAAGGTAATTTCCACCCATTTACCTCATTGATTTTTGGGTAGTTTTCGAATTGCTTGTTCGATACCCCTAACCCCTTGGAAAATTATCTTAGGGTATGAGAAGCTCGGGGGACAACTTCGTTTCGAAGTACTGCGAGGTTTCGACGGGTATCCGGTGGGTCTGACCTCACCGAAATGGGTGAACTCCCCCTATGTCTCCTATCTTGTTATAGGATTGATTAGATGCATAATTATGATAATTATGGCATGATGATAATTGTGATTGCATGAGACATGCAAGTTGTTTATGAAAAATGCATATTTCATATAGTATGGCATTATGAGGATATTATGCATGCTAGGGTATTTGCACTAATAGTGTAATGATGCATTAGGAAATGCTAATTAAGTTATGCATGCTAGAAAGAAGTGTCATATGAGACACTACTTGCTTAGTGGATTAGTGAATTCTCTTTGCATACTAAAGTATGCTTGTATAGAGAAAAGAGAGGATATGACAAGTGTATGTTGCACCTCAACTAGGTGAGCAATTGTGATGGGCATTGTTGGTATTGGGCTCGACCTTTTGGTCGTGGATTGATTCCATGTTTAAGACCTGAGGAAAGGGAATTCTATTTGCATTTGATAATTATAATTGGTTAAGCATGATAGCTCTATACTCTATGTAGTAGAGGTTGTTGTAGCTTATGCATTGGACATGGCATTGGGATAGTGCATAGTTTATGAACTTAGTAAACAAAAGATGGACATTTACATGTTAGAGACATGGACATATTGGTAGGAACTTACCAAAGGACAATTTGAGAACAACATGACATTGTTGACATTTAGCATATTGGCTATTGAATATAGTAAACAGGATATGACATGTTTTGACATAGTGTGAGGTTAAACATATTATATTTCACTTAGGTGAATAACTAGGTTGACATTTTGACATAATGTTAGATCCTTGGACATTGGTTGGCTATTCCATGTTTTAGACATGATGAGCGTATTTTCCTATGCTATTGACTATGCTTGTTAGCCATTGTGCTCGTGCGCACATGCTTGTGAGGGTCGCTCCCTACAAGCCGGCACTCCGGAGTTAGCCTATGCGACAGTTATTTCGCTTGCGACAGTTATTTCGTCGCGCAGTTTTGAGACGCCGAAATGGAACCGCCGTGGGCGAGGCTCATCCTTAGCGCGAGGGTGGTGACTACCACGGAGCCATTAGGCATGGCACAAGCCGGGACGTTACCTTGTGTAAGTCCCTCGTGGATTGGGTAAAAGCTAAGTAAACTGGTCCTAGTACATCACAGTTGGTTGATGCATATAGATGTAGCTGATGGACATAACATAGGGTGGTGACCTTATGGCATTACATGTAGTGAGACTTTAACATGACTTGGTACACTAGTGGTTAGTAAACATAACATACATATTGTTGGGAACAAGTCATATAGTTCATACATGTAGTAGAAAATTGGATGTACATTACATACTTGTAGTTGGAGACAAGTCATATGTGTAATAGTAAAACTTGACATATAGTGAGTTTATTATATTAGAGCATATTCATGTTCATGTAGATGATTTAGTCATTGGAGGCAAGATAGTTGTAGAACTACCTGTTTAGCATTAAATGTTATATGCTTTCTGCTTTATGTTTCAGTTATACTATCTTGCCTCAGTTGACCTAGCGGTGTAATTCGCCACTCTCGGCGGCTTACCCACTTGGAACTATTGATAATAGTTCTCACCCCTATTGTTGTTGGGTTTTTCAGAGCCTTCCGCAGCAGGAGAGGCTTGGGATCGTGGCGAGGGGTTAGCAGCTAGCTAGAGCCTCTACGGTGTTGTGGTTGTAGGCATACCATGGGTTTCCTTTCATTGTATTTTGAATGAAAGATGTATAGTTTTGTTGGTTGATTGATCTACTAGTTGATAAGATGTATAATTCTATTGTATATCTTGAGATTTTAGTTGTGTGGATTTTGTTTTAGTTGTAGAACTATGTTTTCGCTCTGATCACCTTGTTTAGGATGTATTTTTTATCCTACTTGATTGTTGTGGTTGTAGACGCCTTGTGTACACTTTGGGTTGTTTTAAGGTACACGGCGCTGTGCACGTGCCTGGTAGGCTCCCACGAGGGCCCGGGGCGTGACAGATTATTGTGGTATCAGAGCCTAGGGTTAAGTCTTAGTGGACCTAGTAAACCTTAGGCAGGTTGTACGATAAGGAATAGGAACGTGAGAGACGGGATCTCTTATGACTTATTGGCGAAAGTATTATGATTGGGTCATGTCTAAAACTCCAAAGGTGTTGGAGTTAGATCGGAGTGAACCACTTCTATACCCTTGGAGGGTCACGTTGGCGGCCGACAACGTGACATCGGGGAATAGTGGGAGTCCACTTCATTACTTTCGCATGATTGGGGTTATAGTCTTGTGTGGGGATGCGTTGGCGTGGGGTGTTTCACCTGCGCATGTTTTGCTTGTTGCAGCTTGAGTGGTGACAGACGCACTCGATGGCAGCCGAGGCAGCCGAGACGGAAACCCTGCATCCTCCGGGTTTGGTGGAACCCTGAAGTCGAGAGAACAACTGGCAAATTCAGCGAGTACGGTGGGGCGGCGATCATTTATGATGCTACTCCAAGTTGAGGCTTTGCGCCGGCAGACGAGAGGATTAAGCAACTGGAGAATTTGTCGATCCAGTTGGCAGTCGACCTCAGGAAATTCTATGAGAATACGGATCGCACCTTGGTAAGGGCAAGAGATGTGGAGACCGTGGGGATGGCAAAAGAAGCTACTACGAGTGGCAAGTCTGATGTAAGAGAACAATCAAGTGATCAAGGAGAAATTAGATCTCGAGAAGGTGGACCTTTAGTAGGATGATAATGGGACGTTAAATCGTCATCGACTATTGTGACGTGTGAGCGGTGGAGCCGCGGGTACCTGATGATGCCCTTGGAGTAGGGGCAAGTACTCTCTTCGTGGCCAGGTGGGCCATCCCCAGTCGGAGTGTTTGAGGAGAATAGTGTCGGCAATATTGGGACCGACTTCGCGCGCGGTCGGCTTTGGATGTGTGCGTGCCTGTATGACGGGCGGATGATGACGCAGCGACGATGGAGGTTGTCGCAGCTCTTAGTATTGGAGCTTGTTTGTTGTCTGTTATGATTGTGGTTTTGGGTTCGGCTGCTTGCCGAATGCATTGCAGGGAACTCATTCCTTGTTGTTGCAGATCGAGTAGTCCTGAGTGCTTGGACTTGTGAGTACTGTTCTTGTACTCCGTTAACTTTGGATGTTTCTGTGCGCCAACGAAGTGATTGGCTTTATTTGGCTGAAAGCGTACAGTTCTAATTTGAACTTGGGCTGGCTCTTCGGCTATCTGATTGCCGATGAGTGTGTGAACCGAGCTGTAGTGCTTTGGGAACTTGGACACGAAATAGTGTTTTCTGAGGGCTTGGAGGTTCGCTAATTGCGATGATTGTTTCACCTGCCCAAGCCTGGTTGTTGGCTGAGTGAGCGCGTGGCCTTTGGGCCAGCATCTTTGGTGAGTGTTGAGAATCCTCAAAAGCGAGGATGTCTCTTGTGAGGGAGTTGCCTGTGCAATCCCGGTTGTGTTGTGAGAATTGAAGGCTTGGTCTGGAGACCTCTTTTGCCTAGTGTTTCCTCTTGTGGAGTGTAGATCTCGTTTGTTTTGAGCGGATGGGTCATTTCGACTGTGAGTCGACTATCGTGAACTCAGTAGGGTCACGATGAAGGATATGCACCCGTAGTCGAGATCTGTTGATCTGTTTGATCAAGCTCCATGAATTCTGGTTTTGCTCGAGGGTAGTTGCAATCTGAGTGCTACTCTCGTTGGGTCGAGTTTGAGTTTGGACCGAGGGTGACTTGTTCACTCGGTGTAGACATTGCGAAATTGTCGTGGTGTCGGTTGAGCTGGTTGATGCTCTTGTGTGTTGTGATGTTTGTCCCTTTTGGGTGTCCTTGTCCTTGTGCGCATCGACGATTTATTGGAAGTCGAGAGGCGATGAAGACCATAAAGATTCCTTGGAACGAGGATTGCAAGTGCTTCAAGTTGAAGACGTGCTGTTTTGGTTGTGAGGACTAGTGTCCCTTGGCAGTTGATGCCAAAGTGGTTATGAGTGGAGATCTCAAGGAAATCAACCATCCATAGTTGATTTGAACAAGCGGATGTGATCGAAGTTCAAACTTTTTAGTTTGATTAGATGTTATGGATAATTGTGGGGAGATTTTCGAGTTGTCTACTCCCTCTACTGGGCTCACACATTAAGGGATTAAATCTTTTGGAAAAATATGTGTGAGAGAGGTTTCTTGGAACTGTTGGCGTGGTCGATGACCGCCAACCCTGGTTACCCCGAAGGTGGGCTTTGTGTTTTGTAGTTGTGTTTCTCTCTACGGATTGAGTTGCACTTTGGTGTAAAATAGAAAGGTAGTATTGACCTTTCAGTAAGTGAGAGAATGCAAGAGGAATTACCAAATTGTGATTTGGAAAAGATTGCCATGACATTTACTTGGAAACTATGGCAATTTTATGTTTAGATAGTGGTGTGAAGTGCACCCAGACCTTATTGTTGGAGATATCTCTACACTCAAGGAAATGAGTTGAAGCTGTGAAAACAGGTTAGAGGCTGGTATACCAGAGATATCGTTGAGACGAGTAATATGATGTGATATCTATCCTTTGGATCAGATCATGGAAGTTAGCTTTGATCCCAACTGGTGAATGATGAAATTGAAATCAAGAGTACAGCGGCTGATGATTTCCTAGTGGACTGTCAGAAAGTGCCTTGACGGTGGAATCGACAAGTTGCACATGGGATAGCAGGATTTATGTGATAAGCTAAGTAAAGGCTATCTACTTGTATGGATGGAGGATGATTACCGGAGGTTCCGGAATTGGATTGTCTCGCTTCTAAGCTAGACGTGATGATTGTTGAGAGGTTGTGAATAGGAGTAACTATTCACCTGAGTTGGATTGAGGAAATTTTGCGCAAGTATATTTTGGAAAAAATTTGCGTGATTGCATAGGGCATCTAGCTCTATCGCTTTGAAATTTGAGCCATTGGATGATTCTCGGTGAGAGATAGGATTTTGGACATCTGAATCGGAATATCTGATTTGTGATATTTGGCTAAGGAAATCCAAGAGATTTGAGTATGAGGAATCTAAGTTTCAGATTCTCAGGATTATTTGAGACCCTGAGGCAAATGGGCTTAGTGGCATGTCGAGTTGTTTCACTTCAGATCTGTTGAAGATATATGAAGTGTGTGGACGCTCCGAGTGAGTATTTGAATCCTACCCCGATGGTGGATGTCGTTTTAATAGAGCTACACGAAGATCTAAACTTCAAGGAGCATTGTTGTGGATTGGGCTTGTGGAATGTAGGAATATGGAATTGTCACTATTCCTACTACAAGATGCTTTGGAGCAACATCTTGGACGCGATGCATGGTGTGAGAGCTGGAGGCTTCACGGCGAGGGCGATTCTCTTATCCACTTTGGTTTTGCTGTTGTTGTTGGTTGTTGATCCGTAGTTTCGCGGACGAAACTCCTTTTTAGGAGGGGAGTATCTAGTACACTGAACTTTAGCAAATTACGGAGTTCTAGTGAGAGAATAGTGGCTTATACTATTCTGGAGTTTGAGTTGAGTTTGGTGAGCTTCGGAGTGTTTTCGGGACTTGGAAAGTGCGAAAACGGACTCCGGAAGTCGAAATCTTCGAAAGTGCAGATTTTGCTTTGCATACCGGTATCTGGTTTAAGTATACCGGAATCCAGTGAAGACTGGTTGTGCGCAGCTCTCGGGTTCTGCGGAATCCTGCAGTTGATACCGGAATACGCTGGCATTCCGGTATGTGCAATGCGCATACCGGTATTGGAGCGTTTTGTACCGGTATCTGGAGTTGGCATACCGGAATCCCTTCGCGTGGCCTGTTTGGCCGAGGCTCGGGTTTTGCAGAATTTGCACAGTATACCGGTATACACATGAGCATACCGGTATACAATGCTGCAGAGTGCATTTTGTGCAGTTTTGCAATTTTGGC
This sequence comes from Puya raimondii, assembly GCA_016920855.1. NCBI lineage: Eukaryota > Viridiplantae > Streptophyta > Magnoliopsida > Poales > Bromeliaceae > Puya > Puya raimondii. The sequence goes on from JABWPP010000048.1 coordinate 26,396,330, forward strand.
TTTTTGAGGGGCCTAGTTGGATTTTGTGCATTGGGTTAAGTACCCCTTCACCCCCTCTTATGCTGCTGTGGCTGAGTACTTGGAGGAGAAGGAAAGGTAGGGTTTTCCCTCTCTCTCTCTCTAGATTTTCTCTCCCAAACCCTTGAAATCTTGGGTTTTGATCTCTTTTTCCTCCATTTTCTTCATGGAGGAGTGCTCCTAGGCTTGGAGGGAGCTCGTGGCCTTTGAGGAGAGCTTGTTGGAGGATGGATCTTCAACCCTAGCTTGTGTGAGCTTGGTTGGAAGCTTGATTTGAGGTTAGTAAACTCTTTTACAACCTTTATTTGTGATATTTGCTTAAGATTTGCTTATAAACCTAGTTTCATGAAAACTAGGGTTTTATTTGGGGTTTCTTGATTGTGAGCCCTTGAGGTGGAATTGATGGGTGTAGAATGTTGTTGTAGGTTAGATTGGAAGATCTCTAACCTCCAATGGGACTTAGAACAAGTTTTACTTGCTCAAGGTAATTTCCACCCATTTACCTCATTGATTTTTGGGTAGTTTTCGAATTGCTTGTTCGATACCCCTAACCCCTTGGAAAATTATCTTAGGGTATGAGAAGCTCGGGGGACAACTTCGTTTCGAAGTACTGCGAGGTTTCGACGAGTATCCGGTGGGTCTGACCTCACCGAAATGGGTGAACTCCCCCCTATGTCTCCTATCTTGTTATATGATTGATTAGATGCATAATTATGATAATTATGGCATGATGATAATTGTGATTGCATGAGACATGCAAGTTGTTTATGAAAAATGTATATTTCATATAGTATGGCATTATGAGGATATTATGCATGCTAGGGTATTTGCACTAATAGTGTAATGATGCATTAGGAAATGCTAATTAAGTTATGCATGCTAGAAAGAAGTGTCATATGAGACACTACTTGCTTAGTGAATTAGTGAATTCTCTTTGCATACTAAAGTATGCTTGTATAGAGAAAAGAGAGGATATGACAAGTGTATGTTGCACCTCAACTAGGTGAGCAATTGTGATGGGCATTGTTGGTATTGGGCTCGACCTTTTGGTCGTGGATTGATTCCATGTTTAAGACCTGAGGAAAGGGAATTCTATTTGCATTTGATAATTATAATTGGTTAAGCATGATAGCTCTATACTCTATGTAGTAGAGGTTGTTGTAGCTTATGCATTGGACATGGTATTGGGATAGTGCATAGTTTATGAACTTAGTAAACAAAAGATGGACATTTACATGTTAGAGACATGGACATATTGGTAGGGACTTACCAAAGGACAATTTGAGAACAACATGACATTGTTGACATTTAGCATATTGGCTATTGAATATAGTAAACAGGATATGACATGTTTTGACATAGTGTGAGGTTAAACATATTATATTTCACTTAGGTGAATAACTAGGTTGACATTTTGACATAATGTTAGATCCTTGGACATTGGTTGGCTATTCCATGTTTTAGACAAGATGAGCGTATTTCCCTATGCTATTGACTATGCTTGTTGGCCATTGTGCTCATGCGCACATGCTTGTGAGGGTCGCTCCCTACAAGCCGGCACTCCGGAGTTAGCCTATGCGACAGTTATTTCGCTTGCGACAGTTATTTCGCCGCGCAGTTTTGAGACGCCGAAATGGAACCGCCGTGGGCGAGGCTCATCCTTACCGCGAGGGTGGTGACTACCACGGAGCCATTAGGCATGGCACAAGCCGGGACGTTACCTTGTGTAAGTCCCTCGTGGATTGGGTAAAAGCTAAGTAAACTGGTCCTAGTACATCACAGTTGGTTGATGCATATAGATGTAGCTGATGGACATAACATAGGGTGGTGACCTTATGGCATTACATGTAGTGAGACTTTAACATGACTTGGTACACTAGTGGTTAGTAAACATAACATACATATTGTTGGGAACAAGTCATATAGTTCATACATGTAGTAGAAAATTGGATGTACATTACATTACATACTTGTAGTTGGAGACAAGTCATATGTGTAATAGTAAAACTTGACATATAGTGAGTTTATTATATTAGAGCATATTCATGTTCATGTAGATGATTTAGTCATTGGAGGCAAGATAGTTGTAGAATACCTGTTTAGCATTAAATGTTATATGCTTTCTGCTTTATGTTTCAGTTATACTATCTTGCCTCAGTTGACCTAGCGGTGTAATTCGCCACTCTCGGCGGCTTACCCACTGGGAACTATTGATAATAGTTCTCACCCCCATTGTTGTTGGGTTTTTCAGAGCCTTCCGCAGCAGGAGAGGCTTGTGATCGTGGCGAGGGGTTAGCAGCTAGCTAGAGCCTCTACGGTGTTGTGGTTGTAGGCATACCATGGGTTTCCTTTCATTGTATTTTGAATGAAAGATGTATAGTTTTGTTGGTTGATTGATCTACTAGTTGATAAGATGTATAATTCTATTGTATATCTTGAGATTTTAGTTGTGTGGATTTTGTTTTAGTTGTAGAACTATGTTTTCGCTCTGATCACCTTGTTTAGGATGTATTTCTTATCCTACTTAATTGTTGTGGTTGTAGACGCCTTGTGTACACTTTGGGTTGTTTTAAGGTACACGGCGGGTCTGTGCACGTGCCTAGTAGGCTCCCACGAGGGCCCGGGGCGTGACACTTTTCGTGCGCCGAAAGGGATTTTCTATTACAAAGTGATGACCTTTGGCCTAAAAAATGCAGGGGCAACATACCAACGAGCAATGACGGTCATATTTGACGACCTACTACACCATAAAGTCGAATGTTATGTCGACAATCTCGTGGCCAAATCTCGAGAAAGGAGCAATCATGGAAGATCTTCGAGCTGTCTTCCAATGCCTAAGGAAGCATCAGTTAAAAATGAATCCACTCAAATGTGCCTTTGACGTCACATCGGGCAAATTTTTTGGATTTATAGTTCGGCATCAAGGCATTGAAATTGACCCTGACAAAATAAAAGCCATCATAGAAATGCCACTTCTGAAGAATTTGAGGGAGTTAAGGTCATTACAAGGAAGACTTGCTTATATTAGGTGTTTCATATCCAATCTTTCAGGGCTCATCCATCCATTCACAAAGAAAGGAGCTGAGTTTGAATAGGATGACTCCTGTCAAAAAACTTTTGACAGTATAAAGCAATATTTGCTCAGTCCTCCAGTGGTAGCGGCCCCAATTGAAGGCAAACCACTTGTCTTGTATATCATAGCAATGCCAACTTCTTTAGGAGCACTTTTGTGAGACCCCAGATAATCCTATATATAAGATATAATAGGGCTAAACTCTTAACCCGGCTTAAGCATTTTGGGCGGTGGCTAGGCCCAAGAGGTTGAGAGAGTTAAGCGTGCTAGGATGGGAGTAGTCCTAGGATGGATGATACCCTGGGAAGTTGGGGTGTCACAGTTGGTATCAGAGCCAATTACCAGCCGGAAGTGTGAGATGAGTCTCGGCTGAGCCAGGTGTACAGCGGGGAGAGCTAGGCTCTCATGGTGAAGACTGTTATGGGTAGAGCGCGGCTCCCCACAAGGTCGGTTTAGGCTAGCGAGACGAGTCTCACACCGCCTGGTACTTGTGAGTCTGAGCCTGACGAGGACGTCAGGGCTTAAAGGGGGGGAGATTGTGAGACCCCAGATAATCCTATATATAAGATATAATAAGGCTAAACTCTTAATCGGCTTAAGCATTTTGGGCGGTGGCTAGGCCCAAGAGGTTGAGAGAGTTAAGCGTGCTAGGACGGGAGTAGTCCTAGGATAGGTGACCCCCTGGGAAGTTGGGGTGTCACAACTTTTTGCTCAGAATAATGCTGACGAAAAAGAAGTTGCATGCTACTATCTAAGCAGAATGATGGTAGGAGCTGAACATAAATACTCCCCATTGAAAAGCTTTGTCTTGTTTGATCTTTGCATTGAAAAAACTGAGGCATTATATGCTGTCCCATGAGATTAGGCTCGTCGCTAGAGTTGATCCAATCAAATATATCCTAAATAGACCTACTTTGATAGGCCGAATCGCTAAATGGGCAGTGTTAATGATGGAATTTGATATTACCTATGTGCCGCAAAAAGCAGTAAAATGGCAAGCGCTTGCGGATTTCTAATTGCTCATCGACTCCTTGATGACTCACCCCTCATAACTAAGCTGCCAGATGAAGAAGTAATGACCACTAAACATCTAGGGCCACATTGGCAGATGTACTTTGATGGCGCATCATGTACCATTCCAGTAGTTGATTGTGATCCACCAAGATGGAAAGCAGGTGCTGGAATTATATTCGTTACGCCTACAAAAGGGGTCATATACCACTCTTTTTCACTTCTCAAGCAAGAGTGCTCGAACAGTCAAGCTGAATATTAGGCCTTCATTTTTGGTTTGATCATAGCCCTTAATATGGAGATATTCTATCTGCACGTATACGATGACTCGCAGCTCGTCATCCAACAAGTTCTGGGTTTTATGAAGTTCGAAAGCCAAAACTTGTGCCTCAACATGGAATAGCCCGTAATTTGATAGAGAAGTTTGCATTTATCGAAATCAAACACATCCCATGACGAGAAAATATTGAGGCTGATGCTTTAGCTAAACCAGCTGCGGCTCTCACTTTACCACTCGGAGGTGACGCAGACGTTCACATCGAGCAAAGATTTCTATTGCCATCGATGCTTGACATTGTTCCAGAATGGATCCAAGTTGGCCAAGTCGATCATTCATCCACTGATCATGGGGATTGGAGACTGCCTTTTGTTGAATATTTTAAACATAGAAAACTTCCTGATGATCCTACAGAAAGGATTGAGCTTCAAAAGCGCTTACCACAATATCTTTTTCACAACAACGTCCTATATAGAAGGTCATATGAGAATATGTGGCTTCGTTGTTTGTCGTATGAAGAAGCACGAAAGGCAATGAAAGAGGTTCATGCTGGAGTTTGTGGTGCACATCAATCTGGCCCAAAAATGTATCATAAGCTAAGAATTGTAAGCTATTTTTGGCCTAGGATGGCTGGCGATTGTATCGAATATGCAAAAAAAATGTCATCAACGCCAAATTCATGGTGAAATACCTCATTGCCTCCAGCATCATTACATCCCATAGTCCCTGCGTGGCCATTTGCAGCTTGGGGAACAGATGCGATTGGACTAATTGAGCCGCCCTCAAGACGAGGCCACAGGTTTATCTTGGCGGCAATTGACTACTTCTCTCGATGGGCAGAAGCTATACCATTAAGAGAAGTCAAATTTGATAATATTGTTAGCTTCTTTGAACATCATGTCATTTGCAGGTTTGGAATTTCGAATCGTGTAATCTCAGATAATGGGCCTACTGTAGTACACTGAACTTTAGCAAATTGCGGAGTTCCAGTGAGAGAATAGTGGCTTATACTATTCTGGAGTTTTGGGTTGAGTTTGGTGAGCTTCGGAGTGTTTTCGGGACTTGAAAAGTGCGAAAACGGACTCCGGAAGTCGAAATCTGCAAAAGTGCAGATTTTGCATTGCATACCGGTATCTGGTTTAGGTATACCGGAATCCAGTGAAAACTGGTTGTGCGCAGCTCTCGGGTTCTGCGGGATTCCGCAGTTGATACCGGAATACGCGGGCATTCCGGTATGTACAATTCGCATACCGGTACAGAAGCGATTAGTACCGGTATGGGGAAGTCGCATACCGGAATCCCGTTGCGCAGACTGCTTGGCCGAGGCTCGGGTTTTGCAGAATTTGCACAGTATACCGGTATACACATGCGCATACCGGTATACAATGCTGCAGAATGCATTTTGTGCAGTTTTGCAATTTTGGCTTTGTGAGGGGCCTAAGTGGATTTTGTTACTTCGGGATTAAGTACCCCTTCACCCCTTTCTCAGCCATTGTTGGCTGAGACTTGGAGAAGGATGGAGGTAGGTTTTCCCTCTCTCTCTCTCTAGAATTTCTTGCTCCCAAACACTAGAAAAGTGGTTTTGATCTCTTTTTCCTCCATTTTCTTCATGGAGGAGTGCTTCTAGGCCTTGTGGGGAGCTCGGGATGGAGGAGAGGAACTTGTTTGTGGGCTTAGCTTCAACCTAGCATGCTTGAGCTTGGTTGAGAGCTTGATTTGAGGTTAGTAAACCCTTTTACAACCTCTATTTGTGATTTTTGCTTAAGATTAGCTTAGAAAACCAAGTTTCTTGGAAACTAGGGTTTTGTTTAGGGTTTCGTGATTGTGAGCCCTTGAGGTGGAATTGATGGGTGTAGAATGTTGTTGTAGGTTGGATTTGAAGATCTCTAACCTCAATTTGGACTTAGAACAAGTTTTACTTGCTCAAGGTAATTTCCACCCATTTACCTCATTGACTTTTGGTGGTTTTCGAATTTGCTTGTTCGATACCCCTAACCCCTTGGAAAATTATCTTAGGGTATGAGAAGCTCGGGGGACAACTTCGTTTCGAAGTACTGCGAGGTTTCGACGGGTATCCGGTGGGTCTGACTTCACCGAAATGGGTGAACTCCCCCTATGTCTCCTATCTTGTTATAGGATTGATTAGATGCATAATTATAATAATTATGGCATGATGATAATTGTGATTGCATGAGACATGCAAGTTGTTTATGAAAAATGCATATTTCATATAGTATGGCATTATGAGGATATTATGCATGCTAGGGTATTCGCACTATTAGTGTAATGATGCATTAGGAAATGCTAAGTATGTTATGCATGCTAGAGATGAGCATCATATGAGACACCACTTGAGTGGTGGACTAGTGAACTCTCTTAGCATACCAAAGTATGCTTGTATAGAGAAAAGAGAAAATATGACAAATGCAAAATAAGTTTGTTGCACCTCATCTAGGTGAGCAACTATGACGGGCATTGTTGACATTGGGCTCGACCTTTTGGTCGTGAAACGATTCCATGTTTAAGACATGAGGAATGGGTTCTCCTTGTATTTGATAATGGCAATTGGTTAAACATGTGTGTTTAGTTAAATGAATACTTGCTTGGTGACTTATACTCCATAAAGTGGAAGTTCATGTAGTATGACATATGTAAATCATGAATGATGATTTAGTTAGCATTGTAGAATGCAAGATATATAGCATTAAGATAATGCATGGATATGGCATTGGTAGAATGCATAAATTATGGCATTGTAGAATGCATCGAAAATATCATTAGTATAATGCATTGATCATGGCTTTGGTTATAGCTTATGATAGTAACCCGTTGGGGTCATGAATGAGACTTAGGTCCATTCCTATTGGTAGAGTGAAATGTAACCATTTGCATGTTAGAGACATGTTACATATTGGTAGAGTTATACCCACAAGTGATTTGAGAACAAGTGTGACTTATGTGTCATGATTCCGACCCTCGAGTCGATGTAGTGATTCCATGTTTTAGACATGATGATTGAGATGTATTTGGCCTTGGATATGATGCTTATGATCAGCGCTTGTTTGCCCTTGTGCTCATTCGCACATGCTTGTGAGGGTCGCTCCCTACAAGCCGGCACTCCGGAGTTAGCCTTGCGACGTTTGATCGCCCGTGCGGGATTGGGCGCCGAAGTGGATCGCCGTCGGGGGAGTGTCTCATTCTAGCGAGAGAATGCTGACTACCACGGGACCATTAGGCATGGCACAAGCCGGGATGTTACCTTGTGTAAGTCCCCTCGTGGATTGGGTAAAAGCTAAGTAAATTGGACATAGTACATTGGTTGCTTGATGCATATACATGTAGTGTATGGACTTAGTAGTGAGTCGCATATCGTGGCATTACTTAGCTTGACACTATTGGGATGCATTCATTTATAGTTGGACATAGTAGTGAGTCACTACATACATTGGCATCCATAGTAGCATTAGGCCTATACTCATATTGGTTAGTATAGTGGCATGAATATACGATGATATTATGAAAAGAGATTCTTTCAACCATAATCATGGCATCAATTTGACATGCATGTAAAATGATGTGATTAATTGTTGAGCTAATGACAGTAGGAACATATCTATGTTCATGTAGATGATTTACTTCATTGGAGGCAAGATAGTTGTAGAACTATCTGTTTAGCATTTTATGTTTTATGCTTTATGTTTCAGTATACTATCTTGCCTCCGTTGACCTAGCGGTGTAATTCGCCACTCTCGGCGGCTTACCCACTGGGAACTATTGATAATAGTTCTCACCCCCATTGTTGATGGGTTTTTCAGAGCCTTCCGCAGCAGGAGAGGCTTGGGATCGTGGCGAGGGGTTAGCAGCTAGCTAGAGCCTCTACGGTGTGGTGGTTGTAGGCATACCATGGGTTTCCTTTCATTGTATTTTGAATGAAAGATGTATAGTTTTGTTGGTTGATTGATCTACTAGTTGATAAGATGTATAATTCTATTGTATATCTTGAGATTTTAGTTGTAGAACTATGTTCTCGCTCTGATCACCCTGTTTAGGATGTATTCTTTATCCTACTTGATTGTTGTTATTTTAGACGCCTTGTGTACTTTGTGTTTGCTTTGAGGTACACGGCGGGTCTGTGCACGTGCCTGGTAGGCTCCCACGAGGGCCCGGGGCGTGACACCTACATTCAAATCTCAGAAAGTTTATCGACTTGCAGCCAAATACAAGATTTATTGGCGTTTCTCTAGCATATATTATCCACAAGCAAATGGCCTCGTAGAAGCCTTTAACAAAACACTTGGAAACATTCTTAAATGAACAGTCTCTAAAAACAAATGTGATTGGCATGGAAAAATGCAAGAAGCTTTATGGGCCTATTGCACAACAGTTCGTACTCCAACACAAATCCATATGCATTAGTATTCGGTGGGGAAGCGGTGTTACCCCTCGAAATAGAGCTCCCCTCTTTAAGAATTGCGATGCACAAGAAGCTTACTAAAGAGGAACAGATAAAACTTAGACTGGCTGAGCTAGAATCGTTATAAGGTCAAAGGCTAGTAGCCCAACAAAATCTTGAACTTTATCGTGCTCAAATGGCACAATCTCATAATAAAGTGGTTAGAGGACGAGTCCTTAAGCCAGGAGATTTAGTGCTTGTCTAAAGAAGGCCTGTCATGGCATGCCAATACCTTCAAGGAAAATTCGAGCCTAAGTGGGAAGGACCTTATGTCGTCGAAAAAGTTTTTGATGGTAGGGCCTATCAACTTATTGATTGTGAAGGGAGACATCCTTTGCCTCCAATTAACGGTCGATTTTTGAAGACGTGCTACTCTTGACCTTCTCCATACCTAGTGGAAACTCCAACTCTGCATAGTACCAGCTTCACCAACTGCTCGACCTGAACTCTAACGCTAAGTACCAGCTTCACCAACTACTCAACCTGAACTCCAACGCTGCCAAGTACCAGCTTCACCAACTACTCGACTTAAACTCCAACGCTGCCAAGTACCAGCTTCACCAACTACTCGACCTCGACTCCAACGCTGCCGAGTACCAGCTTCACCAACTACTCAACCTCGACTCCAATGCTGCCGAGTACTAGCTTAACCAACTGCTCCACCTCGACTCCAACACTGCCGAGTACCAGCTTCACCAACTACTCGACCTCGACTCCAACGCTGCCAAGTACCAGCTTCACCAACTGCTCGACCTCGACTCCAATGCTGCTGAGTACCAGCTTCCCCAACTGCTCGACTTGAATTCCAATGCTGCCGAATACCAGCTTCACCAACTGCTCTCGACTCCAACGCTGCCGAGTACCAACTTCACTAACTACACGACCTCAATTCCAACGCTGCTGCACCAACTTCACCAACTGTTCGACCTCGGCACTGCTGAACCTAGCTATGACGTGATAATGAGCGCATTGAAAAAAAACATCGGCATCAGAGATGTACATTCAACCTTTGCTCTCATATACACTTTGGTTGGGAGCATTTGTTAGAAACAAAAAAAAATAAACAAAAAAAGATCACTTCTCTTTTCTCTCCCACTTCACTAAACCCACCTCTCCATCATCATCCCACTTCTTCTAATTTCTCTCCCACTTCACTAAACCCACTCCTCCACCACCTCCCCACTCCTCTTCTACTTCTCCACCATTTTCTTCAATTCTCCACCATTTCCTTCACTTCTCCACCATTCCCTCCACTTCTCCATCATTTTCTCCACTTCTCCACCATTTTCTCCACGTCTCCACTATTTTCTTCACTTCTCCATCATTTACTCCTCTTCACCATAGACCTCTACCACCCTCTCTCTATATAAAGAGAAGTGAATAAAAAGGGGAGGATTCCACTCATAAAAAAAGAAGAAAACAAACTTGGATTAAAAAAAAGAGCCAAATAGGAAGGTTGGTTTAGATTCTCTCACTCTCATTTTCTCTCTTCTCTCCTAGTCTAGGTACTCCCTACATCGAGCTTTCTTCGCACACCAGACTACATGGAAATCAGTTTGTGTCGTCGTCAACCATTACTACACTGGGTCATCGTCAACCAATAAGAGACGACCGCTCGTTGCCATTCCTACACTATCACTGACTACCATTGCCTCGTCCTCATTGATCCCCAAGTGGTGCAAATTCCTTTTTGCTGTTGTCGCGTCATCATCGACAAAGGAGGTGGCCACCCGCCGGCTGTTGCTGCGGTGACAATAATGACGGCGACTACCCGCTTGACGCTTAGCCATCGGCGGTGGAGAAAGGCGGCAACGACAACAATGACGGCCACTATCCGCCGGCGCTTCACTGTCGGCAGTAAAGGCGGTGATGACAACGGCAAAAACTATCCTCTTGGCGCTCTGCCGTCGATGGTGGAGAAAGGCGGCAACGACAACGACGATGGCGACTATCTGCCAGCGCTTCGCCCTCGGCGGTAAAGGCGGCAACGACAATGATGACGATGACTATCTGCCGGGGCTTCGCTGTCGGCGGTAAAGGCGGTGACAACAACAACGGTGACTATCTGCTTGACGCTCCGCCATCAGCAGTGGAGAAAGGCTGCAACGACAACGATGAGGGCGACTATCCGCCGGCGCTTCACCGTCGACGATAAAGGTGGCGACGACAACGATGGCGACTATCCGCTTGATGCCTAGCCGTTGGTGGTGGAGAAAGGCAACGACAACAATGACGATCCGCCGATGCTTTGCTGTCGGTGGTTAAGGCGGCGACGATAACGACCATCAACCGGCGCTTCGCCGTCGGTGGTAAAGGCGATGATGACGACGACGATCCGCTTGACGCTTAGCCATCGATGGTAAAGCAAGGGCGGCAGCGACGATGATGGGAACGTCGATGGAGACTATCCGCTTGACACTTAGCTGTCGGTGGTAGAGAAAAGCGGCGACGACGATCCGCTTGATGCTTAGCCATCGGCGGTAGACAGCGACAAAAACTATCCGCTTGACGTTTAGCCGTCGGCGGTAGAGAAAGGCGACGACAACCATCCGTTTGATGCTTATCCCTATTTCTAATTGGTTTTTTGTCAAAAACAACTTGTGTATGATGTATAGTTTATGTGCACGTGCCAAGTATTAGACAAAATGCCAAAAAGAACTTGTGCATAGCGCATTGCTTATGTGGGTGTGCTAGGCGTTCGACAAAATGCCCAAGACGGTGTGCACATAACGGAATGTCAAAAAAAACTTGAGCATGATGCATTGTTCATGTGCGCGTGCCAAGCATTCGATGAAATGCCAAAGACAGCTTGCGCATAATGCATTACTTATGTGTGTGTCAAAGGCTTGATAAAATGCCAAAGAAAGCTTATGCATGATGCATGGCTCACATTGTTTGGAGAAATGCCTTGACGAGACACTAATCATATGCTCGCGATTGCTGGCATTAAAAAAGAGAAGGAGAGAGATGATAATTGTCGCTTTTCTCTTTTCAGTTGTATTTATTTTTGTATATCGATGTACAAGAATAATGAAAAAAAGTATATTCTGTTTTGCTAATTATCATAATTGACTAGCTTAATCGGAGGTTGCCTAAATGGAATAGGCGTAATTAATTAGAAATCTTTATAATTCCTAAGGAGTATAGAATCTTTAATCTTGGTTTTTCAACATATCATATTTTAATCCCCTCACCTCACTTTTGAGCATTTAAATTTTTAACACTCTCACAGTGTGTTCGCTGCCTGCGCACCTAAAGCGGTGCATTTTGGGTCAGCGGCTGACTTATGGTGTAAATTGGTACCTCCTGGGACACTTCGAGGGTTTCAGAAGTGTTTCGGTGGATTTTCAAAAAATGCCGACGGCTTTCGGGATTGTGAGTTTAGTATTATTGAGTCACCTAGGGTTAAGCCTTGACTCGGTGGACTTTTCGTAGGTCCAATCGACGATTTGGTGCATCTTGAGCATTAGGTGTCTCGTCGAATACAGGTGGGTACTCATTACGAAGTCGGTATTACAGTACTAGCTCGGTGATATTCTTTCCCTTCTCCTTTTACATGCACTAGTAGCATGTTGAGCACTTAACCACTTGACCTCGCTTTTTGTTGCTCTACTTTAGCTTCCATCTATGCTTATCATGATTTGGTAGTAGAGCGGTACTATGTGATGACTTTTGCATGATTGTCATAGATTGGACCTGATTGGTCGGCTTGTTGTTTGATCTATGAGATTGGTGACCTAGTTGGTTGGTATATTCTATGTGGATTTGGTGTCGGCTATTTGCCGACAAATAGCTATTGATTATATTGTATCAATCACCACAGCTTGTGTGCATTTCACGTACACCAGCGGTTTGGCCACCGCGTCGGTGTTCTTTTCCGAAAAAGTGTCGTATTTTCGACCCGTGAGCCTTAAGCAGTCTATTGCTAGGGTCATGTGAGAATTCGAATTTTAATTGAATTTGAATTCAGTGTTTTCCCTCCCTCTACTTTGTATTTGTATTTGTATATGTATATATATATGTATAGGTGTATATATATATGTATATATATAGTATTTTATGTATTTGTTGGTTTTTGAGTTTTGTTGGAAGAGAGAGGATGGATTGTGTCACTATTCAGAGTCCGTTTCTGACGATCCAAAATAGTAGATTCGATGTCTCGGCAGTGCTGAACGCGATGGCATGATCCGTTCTAACATGCGACGGTCGGATCGTGAGACATCGCGAGTTCTTCGCTGAGAGGTCGTTTTGCATTTTTGATTGTTTCGCGAATTGGACCCTATTTCACGCACCGTTTTGCATGAGATCGAATGTGGAGGGGTGTCTGTGCATTTTGTACATGCTGTGAGGGACTTGGGACTAATTTCCCATGTTGCAGGGGTTTTTTTGCATTTGTGCACATGTGTATATGTGTGTGTGTGTCTGTGAGTGGAGAGAGAGAGAGAAACCTTGTGCTTTCTTTTCTCCCTCAGCTCCCAGCAGGGTGCCACCCTCCTCCTCAGCTCCCCTGCCTTCCCTCTGAGCGCCGTCGACCGCCGCCAACCGCCGCCGACCTTCCCTGGCCGGTGGGGAACTCCGGCAACCACCTTCTCCTTATTTTCTTCTTCTTTTCTTCTTCTTCTTCCTTCTTCTTCTTCCTTCTTCTTCTTCCCTGCAGTGTGCACCCAGGGTGAACCCTTGCCCTAGGTCACCCTGAGGTGGCACAGCTGCCGGCGACCTGCCCTGCCGTCGGGAGCCGCCGCCGCGCCGCAGTTGGCTGCTGCTGGGAGTGCGAGCAGTGTGTTGGTGACCCGAGCCGCCGCCGCCTCCCGCCGCCGCAGCGGCCTCCCGCCGGCCTTAGGAGGGCCACCGCCGCCGTCGCCTCCTTCCCCGGCAGCCCCCGTGCCGCCGGTGCGCCTCCGCGCCGCCTATGGCTCCTGCATGCAGCTTACAGGCAGGAGTAGCTGCAAGCCACGCCCTGCCGCCTCCCGCCGCCTCGGAGGGTGCGCGCCGCCACCCTCTGGACCGCCGCCGTCGGTCCACCTCTTCCCGGCCGCCGTCGTGCTGCCGGAGCGCCGCCGCAGCCGCCGTTGTCGCCGCTTGAGCTCCTAGGGCACCCGCGGCCGAGAGCTTCCGGCCGCCGCCGCTGTTGCCCTGAGTTGTCGCGGTCTCCCCCTACCCGACGTCCGGCGGGCCCTTCTTGCCGGTGCTCACGTCCCCGCCGACCGCCGTCGCCGTTTGTTGTCAATGGCGCCGTGCCCTAGTCTCGAGTAGCCGACCCGAGAGCTTCTGCTCTCCCGGCGCCGCCGCCGCCGCTTCCTGCCGCCGGTTGAGGTGAGCCCCCTCTTCTCCACCCTCCCCGCATCCGATCGGAGCAGCCGCGCGCGCTGCATGTCAGCCGACTGCCGGCCGGAGCTAGTTTGCTCCGGCCGGGCTTGGTCCTAGCTTGTTGGAGCTGCATGTGGGTTTTTGAGCTTGTGGCTGCCTCCCGAACCTTGGGAAGGTGAGCACGATGATCGCGGCAATGCGCTGATCACCGTGCTCACCTCATTTTGGTGTTTCGGTGCGCCGCTTCGCTGTTTTTACTTGTCGAGCCCTTTTAATGTATGTTGTGGCTATTTTTATGGACTGTTTACGCCTGCGACTGTCCCTGTCGCAGTGGGGCTGTGAGCACGGCCTCCGTTACGTCGTTACCTATCCGCTGGTGCTTGCGGAAGATCGTGCGGACGAACGGAGTGCTCAAACGGCCTTCTTTACGCTTAATTATGTGTGTATGTTGCTTGTTTTAGGGTTTTTGTGATTGTGGCAGCGTTGTGATGCTGCGGGCAGCAAGGGCATGATCCTTGAGGCCCTGTGGACTGGTTGTCCAACCCCTTCGCCCTTCGCGGAGATCCGAATTTATTTCCGATGCGTTTTCCGATGAAATAGTCGACGGAACGTGTGTTTTAGTCGTGCGACTCTCTTGCTGGCTTCGTGAGCAACTTGGCTTCGTCGTATAGCCTCGTTGGCTGTTCCTCATCGCTGTCCCGAAGTTTCGAGGACAGCGGATGAGTGACGAAGGGTTCCGGTGCCAAATCAGTATTTTTCGGGAATCCGGAAAGCCGTTTCGGGTGCGTTTGTGTTCGTGGCACCCCAAGCTTGTGCTCGCTGTCCTGTCACCTTGTTTTGTGTGTTTGGGGACAGCGGAGGACCTGGTTTGGTTGTTGGTACCCCTGTGGGGCTTGGTGTGGTTTCGGGATCGTCCCGGTGAGTTTTTCGGATGATCCGTCAGTTTCGAGTTGTGAGCGCTATGTGTTTAGTGTCGACTTGGTGGACCTTGACCCTGTGAGTCTTTCGTAGGTCTTGTCGTGGTTCCCGAGAGCCGTCGGTGTTAGGCTCTATCGTTTCTGCAGGTGGGTACTTCGATCCGAGTCGGTTAAGTGGACTACGGTGATACCTTTCTATCCTTTCTCTTGCATTTCGTTATTAGTTCACTTGACTCCTGTTGACTCTACTTATGTGTGCTTGCCTTAGTAGAGTAGTTGTTGGTTGCATGATTATTGAGACGACCTCGTTGGTCGGTGGTGATCGCCTGTTGTTCCGAGCGATCCTCGTATTTTGGTTTATCAGTTGCTTCACGGCTCGTTGCCGTTCTGTGGATTGAGCATTTGTAGCGATCGTCACAGCTCTTCTAGCACCTCACGTATGCCAGCGGTCTGATCCACCGTTTGGGTCTTCTTTTCCGGAAAAGGGTCGTGTGTATCCGACCCGTGAGCCTCGATGCCATGCGTCTGGTAGGTTTTGTGCCGAGAGTTGAGCAGGTTGTGACAGTGCCAGGGATCCGTCCCGGTGGCCTATGGATTGGGTATACATTTGTGGTTATCATTGTTGATGCATATACTATTTGCTTACAGTAGCATAGTTGTTCAGTTGTATGTCAGCCTCATACTTATTTATGCTACTGTTTATCTTATCTAGCTATTTGTTGACCCTCGTGCCGGTGTGTACACCTCGCCTTCGTCGGCTTGCTGTACCCACTGGGAGGGGAGACATGTTTACATGTTCTCACCCCCTGCCATCATTGTTGTTTTCAGGTGAGCAGGGTGGTGAGAGTCGGGACGCAGCGAGGCACGCCTAGACAGTGGTACTAGAGGTCCCGACTTGTGAGGTTCCTCCCTTCAGATTGGTTATCACCTTTATCCCTTTATCAGTTAGTTGTGGATGTGGTTCAGTTACACTTTGGTTGTTTTGTCTTGCATGTTTGGATCTCGTGGATTCGGTTCAGTTTTTATGTGTTGAATGCATGCTTAGACCTTATGGATGACGTTGCTTACTAGATCTCTTTTCTGGATTAATTATGGCTTATTATGGTGTATCTTGGATTTCTACCCCTCGTGGTAGCGGCTTTCAAATAAAGGTTTCTGTGTGGGAAACAGTTTTCAAACCGTTTTCGATTGATCGACTTTTGGATTTCAAAAGAGAGTTCTCGTGTGGAGAACTATTTTCAAATGATCTTTAAATGATTGAGATTAGGGTTTCAAAATAAAGCTTCTGGGTAAGGAGCAGTTTTATAGAATGATCTGTTGCTTGTGCATCGCATCATCCTTCGCCTAAGGACTTGCTTAGATTCATACAGGTTTAAGGACTGGTAGCTGTATGAACCTTATTGTGCTGTTGTGGTTTGTGTGATGAATGAATGGTGGTTGTGATCCTGTTTGTGTGTTGTGTACGCCGTGCAAATACAGGGGAGGCTCTGTCCATGTGGACAGTGGGTCCTGTATTTGTGGCGGGTCTGTACGTGGCGCGGGCTAGGCTTTAAAAAAAAATTTTTGACACGTATTTCCGCTTCTAAAACTAGCCCGGGGCGTGACAGGTCACCTGCCAGGTAAAAGAGGCGTGGCATATGCCTGAGGTCATTAGACCAACAACGTGGATGGATTGGGTATTCTTGGACTATTCGTCCGGTTGACGCATTTTTTTATTTTCTACAGTAGCGGCAGTTGCATACTTGTACTTACTTCTTTTCAGTTCATACTTGCTGCTGTATATTTTATATCATGCTATTATATCTCTTAGTTGCCAGTGAGTACACTTGCCAGTGAGTACACTTATTTAAATTTTGATGTAATATTTTGATATCTAGAGATTGCACATTTGTACTATATATTTAGAGAATGTATTGTTGTCTTTAACTATTCGAATTCTTATTTAGATATTGCTATTGTATGTGTCACGCCCCAGATTACTCGTTTCCCCGGGCTCGCCAACAGATCCGCCGTATATATAGAATTTTCTATATATACGAAGCGATAGCTAACCTGTAAACAAAGCATACAAGCAACTACAAGAAATATAGAGCTGAAATAAGATCATACTAATAGAACAAAAGCCACATGTACATATAGGATCCAAAATACAACAGTTCCTCCAAAGCCAAAAATAGGTACAAGTCCACCTCAAAAGGAACAACCAGTCCACACTATATGTACATGGCGCAACTCAAAAAAAAACTATCTCCAGTAAGGTCCTCCTCTAGGAAAACTGGGAATGGTAGGGATCTAGCTCGCGACTCCCTTACCTCGATCCGCAGGAACAGATGCAGCAGCCGCAACAGACGAAGGCTCTGCAAGAAAAGGTGGCAACAATGGGTGTGAGAACTACTATCAAAAGAAGTAGTGCTCAGTGGGTACCGCTACCGACCCCAACGGTACACCCACTAAGTCTACAAGACTAACATTATAGCTGGTAGGTAAAGAAACAATAAAGTAAGTTGGAACAAACTCAACAGCTGAAATGCCACTACCCTACCACTATCCAAGTCATACTCTCAAAGTAGAAGCATCACAAAGTGAATAGTCACCCCTGACCCAATCTAACGGAACCGCCCAAAAAGGCTCGTCCAGCCAACAGCCTAGCCACACCGCACACTACCAAAAGGTAGCCGGTCCAAGTATCATATCCACTAATCTACAGCGACATCAACGCATGAGAGGCCTCACTCCGAAGCGGCACTCGGGGGAGCTACCCAACCGAGTTAATAAGCGTATCTCTGTCGAGCACAATCAGGCTCCGGCAGGCTATAATCAAATAAAAATGGTCGAATGGGTCAAAGACTCTAAGCTCACGTGCCCTCAGCACAAACAGATACTAAAACAAGAATCTGGGTCCACCGTCAACCCCGACGGCACCCAGTAATACAAAACAGCCTAACCCTGCTGTATATATAAGCTCGACATCTCAGCACGAGCGTAAACTCGTCCTACAACAATCTAAGTATCCACCTCGCACTAACAGCGGTGATACAAGAATAGAAACGGCTCTTAGAGCTAAATCTGATAACAGTTTCGAAAAGTGACGGTTGTAGGTTCGCGAGTTTTCTCCTAAGTCAAATCCCAGTTCAGCATGTAAATCATGTTTATAAATTATTAATTTATACTCTAAATTCAGATTTCATATAAACACATGCAAATTCATAAATTCGAGCTACTAACATGATCGATCAGATAATAAAACAACATGCTGCACTCTCTACAATTTAGGAGAAATTCCGAAGCTTTCGGCAACATCAACCCACCTCAAATGCTATCCAACAAAGGTTAGGAGTCGAGTGGAAGGCCTCAAACAAAACCAGCTAAAATCGGGCTCAAACCTGCCAAAGATAGGATTCGGATCCCCCTGCTCAAGTTCTGGGCGCCCAGAACATCAGCCCAGAACTGCAGCCTGGCAGCACGACCAATATGGATTCAACATGCGATAAAATCCAAATCCTAAGTCCAAATACAGTGAAAATTTACCCAACTCACCAGCAGGGGCTCAAGAACAAACCCTCCAAAATTCAGCCAAAACGGAGTTCGAATCGATCTCCAAAAAACCTTTGCACAGATTCGGACCCACTTCTGGACCCTCCAGAACTGCATCCAGAAGTTCCAGCAAATAAGTAAATAATACTTCTAGCATAATTCCTGAAATTCCAACAAATCTAGCCCAGGGAAAAGGGTCACAAACCTCCCAAATACAGTGATGGAACAACCCAAATCCTCTCCAAAGCTTCTAACAAAATCTGGATTCAAAAGATCCAAGAAATCTACCAAGGATCCACAATTTCAGCACTTAAGCTTAATTCCTAAAATCTGAGCTAGTACTCACCTTTGAATTCTTAATTCAGGTGGAAAGAACCTCCAAACCAGCAAGGGATGAGGGAAAACCAATCTTCACTTCGAAAATCCAGCTCCAAGGAGATTTGGATCCATAAGATCAAAGAAAAATCCAAATTTCAGTTCAAGAACACAAGAGGTCCTGTAAAACAGCAACTTCAGCGTACATACCTGTCCAAAAGGCAATTGGAAGGATTCCACGGTTTCCTCTACGAGTCCACAATCCAAAAAACCAAGTTTTGTGGGATTTGGACACTTCTACACTGCACACGAGCAGAAACGCCACAGGTCGACGCTGCTGTTCTGCAGGAATCCAAGGCCTTCAATGGAAAAGATGGAAATTGGGAGATTTGAGGGGCTAAACTGCAATTATCCAGGGCTCACTGTGGAGAAGGGGAGAAAAAGCCTCAGGGGGGTCGTCCCCAATCTTTTATAAACATAGGGATAGGGTACAATGAGCCTCAAGAACAATTGTTGCTAACCTGTCCCTCAGCTGAAAAACCAACATTCGGGCGCCCGAAACCCAAGAAGTGGGCGCCCGGTTCTTCCAGCCAGCACTCGTCCAGCACCTCGGATTCTCCGCTCGCGGTCTGGTGTGCCCTAACGTGGTCCGGCGGAACCCACCTACCACATCACACGTGTCACACGAATCGATACTCACGAGGCAAACTTTCGGACTCACTTTCCGGGCGCCCGAATACTGGATCCGAAATGACTTAGCAAATCAAGAAATAAGCACTCAACAACTGGGCGCCCAAAACATAACTTCCGGGCACCCTAATGTACCAAACGGCCAAAACTTCAGTTTCGGCTTATTTCGATGCTCCGAGTCCGTTTTCGCGTCTATTTTGCGCCAAAACGACTCTGACTTGTCTCGACCCTCTCCAGAAGTGTCGAACAGCCTAGGATACTATAGTCATTTCGTCAGTTAGGCCCCTGGGGTACTACAGTATGGCATGGATGTTTAAAGTTATATTTGATTGTGTTTTGAAAATTTTGATTTTACTATAATACTATTTGAAATATGGTAAAGAGAAATCGTTATTTCGGGTTTCTCAGGTTCGGGTTCGGGTTTTTGGTCGTTGGATATGGGTATGGATTTTTAAAACCCGCCGTGTTGATGTCCAGGTTCGGGTTTCAATTTTGGCTGTTGGGTTTGGGTTCGGGATTTTGAAAACCCGACCCAACTTGACATCCTTAGTAGCGTGATACAAAATATACACTAGCAAGTATGAACTAAAAGGAAATAAGTACAAATATGCAACTACCGCTACTGTAAAAAGTAAGAACATTCCGGACGAATAGTCTAAGAATACCAAATCTATCCGCCATGTTGATCTAAAGACCTCAGGCAATGTACGTCTAAAAGAACACTGATGCGGTGGCCAAACCACTGGTGTACGTAAAATACACACGAGCTGTGACGATCGATGCAGTATGATCAATAGTTATCCGTCGACAAATAGCCGATATTGCCTCGACATGGGATATACTGACCAACTAGGTACCCAATCTCATAGATCTTACAACAAGCCAAGCAATCAGGTCCAATCCGTGATAAATTATGCAAAGTCATCACATAAATTTGCTCTACTACCGAATCACAATAAAGATAGATGAGAGCTAAAGTAGCACAACAGAAAGCGAAGTCAAATGGTGAAGTACTCAACATGCAATGTGCGTATACAAACAAGTAAAAAGAGAAGGGGAAGAATATTGCCGAGCTAGCACCACATTACCAACTTTGGAATGAGTATCCACCTGTATCGGGAGATGCACCTAACTCCCAAGGTGCACCAGATCATCCATCGGACCTACTGAGGGTCCATAGAGTCAATATCTAATCCTAGACAACCCAAATCCATAATCACACATAGCAACAACTATCGGGAAATGAATTCTTTAATTGATTCCCAAAACCACCGGATTTTTCGAAAATCCATCGGAACACTTCTGAAACTCTCGAAGTATCCCGGACTACCGATTCACACCACCTCTCTTCTCTTCCCATTTGAAAGCATCCATAATCCACTCGCACCCGAAACGCACCATTTTGGGTGCCCGGGGGCAGCAAACACACGATCTTATGTTAATAAATACACTTAGCAAATATAACGCCATACCGAGTTTTCGAAAAATGCCATTTTGGCTCCGGAACCCTCTGCCGCTCATTTGCTATCTCCAAACGTCCAAGGCAGCTAAAGCAACCAGCCAACAAGGCTCTGCAACCAACATGGGCACTCTCCTTAATAAAAACGCGAAGGCCTAAACTGAAAACACGTTAAGTCAGTGATTTTATCGAAAAACGCACCAAACCCTAATTAATACATCACAAGGGACACTGGACCTTGGATGACCAGTCCAAAGATCACAAACAATGATCTCACGCTACCCAAGGCAGCCCGCAAGGCCCTAGATGCATATAAATTCCTAACATTATATCTATTTGCATTTTATATATGTAGTTTCGACTTGTTACCGATAACCGCGAGGATCGGAGACCAACCAACAATGCAAGCCATTAGGTCTTAACACGTTGAGACTCGTGCTCATTGACCGGAGTGCGAACGGGGGTCGAGGAGCGTGCCGAGCTCAATGTGAATTGTGACTTCAAAAGCCCTCGGGAGCGACAACGCTAGATCCGCCAATCGGGGCCTCACCGATAGCAACCAAGGTGAGCACTAGTGTCAGCGGCACCTCGAGGTCACTGTGCTCACCTTCCAGAAGATCGGTGGTTGTCCGAATGGTCTAAACAGTAAGACCAGCCCAAACTCAGCCCTAGCTCAGGCTTGGCCGGGGTAGGCCTCTTCTTCCTGAGCTCCGACGGCCTGGGGCTCGCGTGCCGACAAGGAGGAGATGCGGCTGACGAGAGGCGGCCGTCAGTGTCAGCGGCCAGCAGCAGAAGGCGGTGGCGGCGGCAATCCAAGTCGCAGCTAAGACTCAAGAGAGCTCGGGCTATGGCTTTGAATTTCGGCGAAGGGGATGGCCAAGGAAGGTCGGGGCGGTGCCGGTGGCTTCACTGAGGTCCACAGGGTTTGACAGCGATAGCAAGAGACGAGGTGGCGGCCGCAACGAAGCCGCAACACTAGGCTTGCCCTAATCAGATTCAAGAAGGACTTGGTGGCCACGGCGAAGCCATGGCGATGCATGACAACACCGAGGCTCGTCTGGGCTCGGCTGACGATGTGATCCAGAGTAGCACCAACCAGAGAGAAGGGAAATCAGGTTGGGTCAATTGAGAGGGAGAGGGAGAGAGAGAGAGAATTTGGATTGAGGGGAGGCCTAGCCGGAGTTCCGACGGCCGGAGGGCGACGGCCAATTGATGGGAAGGTGGCGGCACAGAAGGGGAGGAGGATTGCGGCTATGGGCAGAGGGTTGAGGTCTAGGGCTAGGTTTAATAGATGGAACCCTAGGAGCACATAAATAGAATTTGAAAAATTTGCACAAAAGTCCTCTAGATCTTGATATTTTTATCCAAGCCCCCCCACAGCACGCGTAATATGCGCAAAGACCCCTGCACATGCGATCTTACGCAAAACAGCACATAAAATATTGGAATATTTTCAAAAATACGCATTTTCATATTTATGCCCATTCTTTATTTCACGATTTTTCATGCAATCGGCTCGACAGATCAAAAAATAGACAGCGCCAGGACTTTCAGCACTGCCGCACTAATAAACCTACATTTTTGTTTCACTAGAAATGGTCGTAGATTCGCGAAATTTAACCTCATCTTTCTCTTTCTAGCAATTTGAATAACTTTCACGAATTCAAATTAAAAATTTGAATTTGAATTTGAATTTTCCAAATAGAAAAATACAATTATTACAACATGTTCGAACAAGTTTGTTACATCATGATCCTTTACCAAGTATTGACAAAGCTGTAGCTGAATTAATTGCTGAAGAAACTAGGAAGAATATTTTGCATGCATCTTTTGATAATGTGTTATCTACTACTATAGTGCCTAGGAATATGGCTTTGGCCACAACTTCTAATCCCCAAATCATTAATTATTATAAATATCGTAAAAAGAATGGACATACAGTTGAGAATTGTTGGAAACTTGAAAGAAAAACTATGATCAAGAGAGGACCAAGCATGACTCTTTCCATGCTCTACTGCTATTGTTAACACCAGTTCAAATATTGAAGCTACTTCTACCACCCCTACTATTTCTGCAACGGATCTCGAGGCAATAGTAAATCAGTTGTCGTCCCGCACAAATTTACAATCTTCTGCTCTTTCTGCCGCATCAGGTAAATTTTCTTAGTTTTTTGACTCAATATGCTGTAATCATATGATATCTGATCACTCCAATTTTTTCTCGAGAAATGTTGCTTCCAATACTTCTCCTATTCAAACTGCTGATGGATCACTTATGCATATTAGCCATATTGGGTTCATTAATACTCGACACTTATCAATATCTGATATATATTTGGTGCCTAAACTATCAATGAATTTTCTCTCAGTAGGACAATTATGAGACCTTGGTTTTGATATTTTTTTTTCTTGTAATGGTCTTGTTGTGCAAGAATCACTGACCAAACAGATCGTTGGGACAAGGCGTAAAGTTGGCGTATGTTTGAGCTAGCTTCATTACACCTACCTCAATCTTCATTTGCTACTATTGCGAACTCTGGTTCATCTTATAATTCTTTTAATCTTTGGCATTCACGTCTTGATCATGTCTCCAAATCTAGAGTTAAAGACTTAGCTTCTAGTGGTAAACTTGGGTCAGTTGAATTATCTAATTTTAATTGTATTTTTTGCTAACTTGAAAATCAATCAGCATTACCATTTAATAATAGTAAATCTTTTTGCTCTTGCACATTTTGATCTTGTGCATTCTGATGTTTGCAGTCCATCTGCTGTTACTTCAATAGGTGGATCAAGATATTTTTTTGTAATATTTGTTGATGATTTTTCACAATATACTTGAATATATTTGATGTGTCATAAATCTGAATTGTTAAGCATTTATCATGAATTTTTGCTATGGTAAAAACCCAATTTTCTTGCACCATAAAAGTTTTTCGATCTAATAGTGCTTTGGAACATAAACAAAAAGAGTTTTTATCAATTATTAACAAAAGATGGAACCATTACTCATGCCTCTTGTCCTGGCACCTCTCAACAAAATGGTCGTGTTGAATGCAAGCACCGACAAATTTTGGACACTATTCGTACTCTTCTCATCTCTGCATCTATTCCCGAACAATTTAGGGGGAAGCTGCTCTTAGTGCAGTTTATACTATTAATAGAGTTCCTTCTAATGTTACTGCAAATCAATCTCCTTATTGAGCCTTTGTTTGGTAAACCACATGATTATTCCGATCTCAAAACTTTTGGATGTGCATGTTTTGTTCTTCTTCAACCTCATTAACATAACAAATTAGAATCTCGCTCTTGTTTGTGTTGTTTTCTTGGTTATGGCATTGAACACAAAGGTTATAGATGTTATGATCCTGTTAGTAAATACCTTCGAATTTCTAGGCATGTAATTTTTTGGGAGCATACAATGTTCTCTAGTCTCTCTAAATTTCATGTTTCTTCATCTTTACTTCACCTTTTTTTCACCAATTTAATAATTGATCTCTTTTTCGAAAGCAATGATACAAATGAAGGTGATGATATTCTAGCTCAAAAAACCACCACAATTAACCCCCTCGGTGAATCCAGAGCAGCAAACAAAGTATTAATGCTCCTTCGACCATGGCTGCAGAGTACATTGCATGTTACAAGACCACACCACAAGCTATTTGGCTTAGGAACTTTATCACAGACTTAAAGATTATGGACTCCATTGCTCGTCCAATAAGATTTTTCTGTGATAGTTCAGCTGTAATTTCCTTTGCCAGTAACAACAAAATTACGACGGGGTGTAAACACTTGGACACTAAATATCTTATTGTGAGAGAGAAGATAGAGGAAGGTTATGTTACAATTGAATACATCAGTACCAAGTGTATGATTGCAGACTCAATAACCAAGGGGCTAGCACCTGGGTCATATAAAGATCATGTTAGCAGTATGGGTTCGATTAGTTCTTTTGATGTATAAGATTATAACATTTTATCTTCTTTCAATAAAGTTAAAGTTTTAATGCAGCTGTGTTGGACCGTTTAATAGACATAAAGTTTTGTTCGTCAACGAATGGACATATAGTTTTAAGTTCATTCATAAAGTTGTGCCATATAAAGTTCTCGGCTAGGAGATGAAGATGATATGGTAATCATAAAAGAAAATTTTCAATATGAAGAGGTGGACCGCAATAGTTTCTATCATTGTAAGCTTTTAGTTTGAGCTAAAGATCAAGTGAGTTCTAAGGTATTTGACCATAAAGTTTCTAATAATACACAATAAAGTTTGGAGTATAGAAAATTCGTTTATGAAATATGATTAGTATGAGCCAAGTGGGAGATTGTTAGAATTTTCATAAATGTAGCCCAATTAATCATATTTAAATTTGGATTTATTATAAATAAAGGTCAATCCTAATAGATATAGAACTACTTGATATGGTTTATCTTATCTTGTGAGAATTCGAATTTTGGAAATTAGAATTCTGTGTTCCTCTCCCCTGTTACTGTGTTTTTGACCTGTATACGTATATGTATATGTTTGGGTATATATATATATGTCTATAAGTTGTATTTATATGTATTTTATTATTTTTGAGTTTTGTCACGGAGAGAGAACGGCTTAACGGCACAATCCGGAGTCTGAATCTGACGATCCAAAATGGTAGATTCGATGTCTCGGCAGTGCTGAACGCGATGGCGTGATTCGTGTCAACATGCGACGGACGGATTGAGAGATCTTCCATCTTCTTCGCCGAGAGGTCGAATTGTACATTTTTTTGGTTTCGCAATCTGGACCCTATTTCTCGCACCGTTTCGCGTGAGACAGCTTGTGGAGGGGTGTCTGAGCTTATTGTTCCTGCTGTGAGGGACTGAGGACTTATTTGCTGTGTGTGAGGGGTGTTTTTGCAATTGTGCAATAGTGTTTATGTGAGTTGTGTGTGTGTGTGAGTGGATGTTGGAAAACCCACACTCTCTCTCTCCCTCAGCCTCCCCAGCAGCGAGCCCCAGCTCCCCCAGCTCCCCTGCCAGCTCCCCCTTGCGCCGC
Source organism: Puya raimondii (assembly GCA_016920855.1). NCBI lineage: Eukaryota > Viridiplantae > Streptophyta > Magnoliopsida > Poales > Bromeliaceae > Puya > Puya raimondii. Next base: position 26,422,411 of record JABWPP010000048.1, read on the forward strand.
CGGCCATCCCCTGGCCGGCGCAACCCCGGCCACCCTCTCCGTCTCCTTTTATTATTCTTCTTCTTCTTCTTCTTCTTCTCCTTCCCTATGGTGTGCACCCAGGGGGAACCTATGCATGAGCTCCCCCTGAGGTGGCACGACTGCCGGAGTCGTGCGCCGCAGCAGGGAGCTGCCGGGAGCTGCCGGGAACCGCAGCCGAGCTGCTGCAGCTGCTGCTAGGGCAGCAGCTGGCCGAGGCTGGTGGGCCCGAGCCGCCGCCGCCTCGCGCCACCGCAGCGACCTCCCGCCGGCATCAGGAGGACCGCCGCAGCCGTCGCCTCCTTCCCCCCCCGGCCGTCCCCGTGCCGCCGGTGCGCCGTCGCGCCGCCTGCGGCTCTTGCTTGCTGCTTGCGGGCAGGAGCAGCTGGAGGCCGCGCCCTGCCACCTTGGAGGGTGCGCGCCGCCACCCTCGGGACCGCCGCCGCCGGTCCATCCCTTCCCGGCCGTCGCCGTGCTGCCGGAGCGCCGCCGCAGCCGCCGCTGTTGCCGCTTGACCTCCTAGGGCACCCGCGGCTGAGAGCTTCCGGCCGCCGCCGTCATTGCCCGGAGTTGTCGCGGTCGCCCCCTACCCGACGTTCGGCGGGCCCCTCTTGCCGGTGCTCGCGTCGCCGCCGGCTGCCGCCGCCGTTCATTGTCGGAGTGGGTGTGGCCGAGCCTTCCCGGAGCTAGGGCTCGCCCCCCCGCCGCCGCCACCGCACCCCGTCACCGTCTGAGGTGAGCACTGTCCTCCTTGGCTCCCCTGCAGCCGACCCTGGCCGCCGCTGGCCATGCATGCCAGCCGGCAGCCGGCCGAAGCTTGTTGCTCCTGCCGGGGTCCCTTTTTGCTTTATTTTGGCCGCGCTTGGGTGTTTGAGCTCCCTGTTGCCTCCCGAAGCTCGGGAAGGTGAGCACGATGATCGCGGCGACGCGCTGATCATCATGCTCACCTTAGATTTCCATTTGGTTGAGCCGTTTCGCTGTTCGGCCGATACCAAGCTATGTTATTGTATGTCTTTACTGTTTTATGGGATTTTTGGGCTTTCGAGCCTGTCGCAGTGGGGCTGTGAGCACGGCCTCCGTGACGTCGTTACCTATCCACTGGTGCTTGCGGAAGGTCGTGCGGACATACGGATTGCTCAAAGGGCCCTCTTTAGTGCTTACTTTATGTGTAATGTTGCTTGTTTAGGGTTCTTTGTGATTGTGGCAGCGTTGCAACGCTGCGGGCAGCAAGGGCAAGGTCCTTGAGGCCCTGTGGACTGGTTGTACAACCCCTTCGCCCTTCGCGGAGTTTCGGATTCATTTTCGATGCGTTTTTCGATGAAATAGTCGGCGAAACGCGTGTTTCTAGTCGTGCGACTCACTTGCTGATTTTGCGAGCGACTTGGCTTCGTCGTTTAGCCTCGTTGGCTGTTCCTCATCGCTGTCCCGAAGTTCCAAGGACAGCGGATGAGTGACGAGGGGTTCCGGTGTCATATCGGCATTTTTCGGGAACCCGGGAAGCCTTTTCGGGTGCGTTTGTGTTCGTGGCACCCCGAGCTTGTGCTCGCTGTCCCGTCACTTGGTTTTGTGTGTTCGGGGACAGCGAGGGACTTGGTTGGCTGTTTGGTACCCCTCTGGGGCTTAGTGTGGTTTCAGAATCGTCCCGGTGGGTTTCCGGGCGATCCGTCGGTTTCGGGATGTGAGAGCTTGTGTTTAGCGTCGACTTGGTGGACCTTGACCCCGTGAGTCTTTCGTAGGTCCTGTCGCGGTTCCCGAGAGCCGTCGGTGTTAGGCTTGATCTTACCTACAGGTGGGTACTTCGATCCGGAGTCGGTTTAGTGGACTACGGTGATACTTTTCTATCCCTTCTCTTGTATTTCAGTTATTAGTTCACTTGACTCCCGTTGCCTCTACTTATTTGTGCTTGGATATATGGTAGAGTAGTTGTGGTTTGCATGATTCTTGAGACGACCCAGTTGGTCGGTGGTGATCGCCTGTTGTTCCGAGCGATCCTCGTTGTGGTTTATCAGTTGCTTCACGGCTCGTTGCCATTCTGTGGATTGAGCATTCGCATCGATCGTCACAGCTCCCTAGCACCTCACGTATGCCAACGGTCTGATCCACCATTTGGGCTTCTTTTTCGGAAAAGGGTCGCGTGTTTCCGACCCGTGAGCCTCGACGCAGGGCGTCTGGTAGGTTTTGTGCCATTGGTTGAGCAGGTTGTGACAGTGCCAGGGATACGTCCCTGTGGCCTGGTGGTGATTGGGTATACTTTGTGGTTTTCTCCTTTGATGCATATACCAGTTGCTTACAGTAGCATAGTTGTTCAGTTGTATGTCAGCCTCATACTTACTTATGCTACTGTTTACCTTATCTATCTTTTGTTGACCCTCGTGCCGGTGTGTACACCTCGCCTTCGTCGGCTTGCGGTACCCACTGGGAGGGGAGACATGTTTACATGTTCTCACCCCCCGCCCTCGTTGTTGTTTTCAGGTGAGCAGGGTGGTGGGAGTCGGGACGTTGCGAGGCACGCCTAGATAGTAGCTCTAGAGGTTCTGACTTGTGAGGCTACTTCCCCAGATTTGGTTATTACCCTTATCCTCTATCAGTTAGTTATGGATATGGTTCAGTTACACTGTGGTTGTTTTATCTAGCATGTTATATTTTAGTTGATTGTCTCGCATGCTTAGATCTTGTGGTTATGGTTTAGTATCCATGTTTGGATTTCATGTTTAGACTTTTGGATGTCAATGCTTTCAGATCTATCATGGTGGCCTTTTATCGCATATCTTGGATTTCTACCCCTCGTGGTAGCGTTTTCAAAAAAAGGTTTCCGTGTAGGAAACAGCTTTCAAATTAATTTTTAATCGATTGACTTTTGGATTTTCAAAAGAGAGTTCTCGTGTGGAGAACGGTTTTCAAATGATTTTTGAATGCTTGATATTAGAGTTTCAAAATAAAACTTCTGGATAAGGTGCAATTTTCTAGAATGATTTGTTGTTTATGCATCGCATCATCCTTCGCCTAAGGACTTGCTTAGATTCATATACGTTTAAGGACTGTTAGCTGTATGAATCTTTTTGAGCTGTTGTGTTGTTGTGATGAATGAATGGTGGTTGTGATCATGTTGTATGTTGTGTACGCCGTGCAAATACAGGGGAGGCTCTGTCCGTGTGTACAGTGGACCCTGTATTTGTGGCGGGTCTGTACGTGGCGCGGGCTAGGCTTTCAAAAAAAAAAATTGGCACGTATTTTCCGCTTCTAAAACTAGCCCGGGGCGTGACATATATCTTTTCCATCTATTTAAATTAAATAGAATCTTAATCAGACTTTGATGGGAAGTCGATCTGGACTCTATATAAAGGGGGTATTGGTCCTGCCATATTCTTATACGCATTCTGGTGAAGAATTACCATCGATTCCACACCATAAAGGAGAGTGTCTGAGAAAGGAGGAGAAAGCAAGTTACCTCAGTTCGGTTGATGACGTTCATATCGGTACAGGACTTTTCGCTTCCGCGGATTGATCAAGAATTTCTTCTCTATGGCACTCTGTGAGTTATTTATTTATTTTATTTATGATCCTAAATTTTGGTATGTATTTAATTTATTGTTGTTTTACATACCTACAAGGATCTATTAGAAAGAACATAAAGTTGCATTTTTGATTGATCAGTAATCAAAAATACAAAATAAAGAGAACAGGAAGATGTCACACCCCGGGCCAGTTTTATAAGCGAAAATACGTGTCATTTTTTTTTTGAAAGCCTAGCCCGCGCCACGTACAAACCCGCCACAAATACAGGGCCCACTGTCCACACGGACAGAGCCTTCGCTGTATTTGCACGGCGTACACAACATACAAACATGATCACAACCACCATTCATTCATCACACAAACCACAACAACACAATAAGGTTCATACAGCTACCAGTCCTTAAACCTGTATGAATCTAAGCAAGTCTTTAGGCGAAGGATGATGCGATGCACAAACAACAGATCATTCTATAAAACTGCTCCTTACCCAGAAGCTTTATTTGAAACCCTAATCTCAATCATTTAAAAATCCTTTGAAAACTGTTCTCCACATAAGAACTCTCTTTTGAAATCCCAAAAACCGATCGATCAGAAATCCATTCGAAAACTGTTTCCCACACGGAAACCTCAGTTTTGAAAACCGCTACCACGAGGGGTAGAAATCCGAGATACACAATATTAAGCCATAATTAAAGATCTAGTAAGCAACGTCATCCATAATGTCTAAGCATGCAATCAACACATGAAAACCGGACCATATCCAAACATGCAAGACAATCAACCAAAATGTAACTGAACCACATCCACAACTAACTGATAAAGGGATAAAGGCGATAACCAATCTGAAGGGAGGAACCTCACAAGTCGGGACCTCTAATACCACTAACTAGGCGTGCCTCGCTGCGTCCCGACTCCCACCGCCCTGCTCACCTGAAAACAACAACGATGGCGGGGGGTGAGAACATGAAAACATGTCTCCCCTCCCAGTGGGTACCACAAGTCGACGAAGGCGAGGTGTACACACCGGCACGAGGGTCAACAAATAGATAGATAGGTAAAACAGTAGCACAAGTAAGCAAGAGTATGAACCATACATGAACGACTACGCTACTATAAGCAAATAGTATATGCATCAACTGTAGATAGATAAAGAGACCCAATCTCCACCAGGCCACAGGGACGGATCCCTGGCACTGTCACAACCGCTCACTCACAAGCACATAACCTCCGCAGATGCACATGTCGAGAGGTTCACGGGATGGAAGCACACAACCCTTTTTCCGGAAAAGAACATCACAAGCGGTGGATCAGACCGCTGGCGTACGTGAAGTGCTAGAAGAGCTGTGATGATCGATGCAATATGCTCAAACCACAAAACGACAACTAGCCGAGAATAGCAACGGGACCAAGTCCAAGGATCGCTCGGAACAACAGGCGATCACCACTGACCAACTAGGTCGTCTCAACAAACCATGCAATCACACTACTCTACTAATGGCAAGCTCACAAAAGTAGAGGAAAGGGAGTCTAGTGAACTAATAATCAACATGCAAGAGAAAGGGATAGAATGGTATCACCGCTAGTCTACTGAACCGACTCCGGATCGAAGTACCCACCTGTAGAAACGATAGAGCCTAACACCGACGACTCTCGGGAACCACGACAGGACCTACGAAAGACTCACAGGGTCAAGGTCCGCTAGCGCTCAAAACCCGAAACTGACGGATCATCCGGAAAACCCACCGGGACGATCCCGGAACCACACCAAGCCCCAGAGGGGTACCAACAACCAAACCAAGTCTTCCGCTGTCCCCAAACACACAAAACAAGGTGACAGGACAGCGAGCACAAGCTCGGGGCGCCACGAACACAAACGCACCCGAAATGGCTCTCCGGGTTCCCAAAAAATGCCGATTTGGCATCGGAACCCTTCGTCGCTCATTCGCTGTCCTCGAAACTTCGGGACAGCGATGAAAAACAGCCAACGAGGCTAAACGACGAAGTCAAGTCACTTGCGAAACCAGCAAGTGAGTCGCACGACTAAAACACGCGTTCCGTCGACTATTTCATCGAAAAACACACCAGAATTCAAACCGGATCTCTGCGAAGGGCGAAGAGGTTGGACAACTAGTCCACAGGGCCTCAAGGGTCATGCCCTTGCTGCCCACAGCATCACAACACTGCCACAATCACAAGGACCCCAAAACAAGCGACATTCACACAATATTAAGCATAAAGAAGGCCGTTTGAGCACTCCGTTCGTCCGCAAGACCTTCCGCAAGCACCAGCGGATAGGGAACGACACAACGGAGGTCGTGCTCACAGCCCCACTATGACAGGAATAGTCGCAGGCTCAAACAACCCATAATAACAGCGACAATTATGCGATAATAAAGCCGACAAGGGCCAAACAGCGAAACGACGCGCCAAAATAGTAAAATAAAGTGAGCATGGTGATCAGCATGTCGCCGCGATCATCGTGCTCACCTTCCCGAGCTTCGGGAGGCAACAGAAAGCACCAAGCCAAGCATGTGGCCCAAACAAGCCAAAAACAACCCTGGCCGGAGCAAGCTTGCTCCGGCCGGCTGCCGGCCGACATGCAGCGCGTGCGGCGGCCAGGGTCGGACGCAGGGGAGGTGACGAAGGGGGAGCTCACTGTCACGCCCCGGATTACTCGTTTTCCCGGGCTCGCCAACAGATCCGCCGTATACATAGATTTTTCTATGTATACGAAGCGATAGCTAACCTGTAAACAAACATACAAGCCACTACAAGAGATATATAGAGCTGAAATAAAACATACTAATAACAAAAGCCACCTGTACATATAGAGTCCAAAATACAACAGGTCCACCACAACCAAAATAGGTACAAAACCACACTATATGTACATGGCACAACCCAAAAAGAAACTATCTCCAGTAAGGTCCTCCTCTAGGAACAACAGGGACAGGTAGGGATCTAGCTCGCGACTCCCCTACCTCGATCTGCGGAAACAGGCGCAGCAGCCGCAACAGAAGAAGGCTCTGCAAAAAGGTGGCAACAAAGGGTGTGAGAACTACTATCAAAAGAAGTAGTCCTCAGTGGGTACCGATACCGACCTCAACGGTCCACCCACTAAGTCTACGAGACTAACAGTATAGCTGGTAGGTAAAGAACAACAAAGTAAGCTGGAATAAACTCTACAGCTATCATGCCACTACCCTACCACTATCCAAGTCAACTCTCAAGTAAGCATCACCAAAGTGAGAAATCATCCCTGACCCAATCTATCGGAACCGCCCAAACGGGCTCGTCCAGCCAACTGCCTAGCCACACCGCACACTACCAAAAAGGGTAGCCGGTCCAGAACAGATCCACAATCTAGCGACAACAACGCAAAAGAGGCCTCACTCCGGAGCGGCACTCGGGGGAGCTACCCAGCCGAGTTAGTACGCGTATCTCTGTCGAGCACAAACAGGCTCCGGCAGGCTATAGTCAAAGAACAAAGGGGTCAAAAGGGGTCAAAGACTCTAAGCTCACGTGCCCTCAGCACAACCAGAAGCTAAAACAAGAGTCTGGGTCCACCGTCAACCCCGACGGCACCCGGTAATACAGAACAGTCTAACCCTGCTGTAAATACAAGCTCGGCATCCCAGCACGAGCGTAAACTCGTCCTATAACGAACTAAGTATCCACCTCGCACTAACAGCGGTGATACAAGAACAGAAACGGCTCCTAGAGCTAAATCTGATAACAGTTCGAAAAGTGACGGTTGTATGTTCGTGAGTTTTCTCCTAAGTCAATTCCCAGTTCAGCATGTAAGTCATGTCGATAAATTATCAATTTATGCTCCAAATTCAGATTTCATATAAACACATGCAAATTCACGAATTCGAGCTACTAACATGATTAAACAGATAATAAAACAGCATGCTGCACTCTCTACACTTAGGAGGAAATCCGGCGATTTCGGTAACATCAACCCACCTCGAAAGCTATCCAACAACGGCTAGGAGTCGAGTGGAAGGCCTCCAAGCAACACCGGCCGAAATCGAGCTCAAATCGGCAACCACGAGATTCGGACCCACCTGCTCACTGTTCTGGGCGCCCAGAACATCAGCCCAGAACTGCAGCCTGGCAGCACAACTCACATGTGATCAACATGCGATAAAATCCAAATCCTAAGTCCAAATGCAGTGAAATTTGGCTCAACTCACCAGCAGAGGTTCAAGAACAAACCCTCCAAATTTCAGCCAAAACGGAGCTCGACTCGATGTCCAAAAAGCCTAAACACTGAATCAGGTCAACATCTGGACCCTCCTGCACATGGATCCAGAAGTTCCAGCACTTAAGCAAAACTCAAAAACAGCAAGAATTCAAGGATTCCAACGATTCTAGCTCATAGAAAGGGGTCACAAACCTCTCAAAAACAGTGATGGAACAATCCAAAACCTCTCCAAAGGTCCTCACAAAGATCTGGATCTAAAAATCCAAGAATTTCCATCAATGACCAAAAAATTCAGCACTTAAGCAATTACTCAAAATCTGAGCTAGAACTCACCTTTGAATCCTCAATTCAAGTGGGAAGAACCTCCAAACCAGCAAGGAAAGTGGAAGGATCAATCTTCACTTCGTAATTCCAGCTCCCAAGAGATCGGGTCCAAAGAATAAAGGAAAAACCCAAGTTTCAGCTCAAGAACACTAGGGGTCCAGTAAAACATCAACTGTAGCTTACATACCTGTTCAAATCGCGATTGGAAAGATTCCACTTCTTCCTCTGCGAGTCCTCTATCCAACAAACCAAGTTTCGTTGGATTTGGATACTCCTACACTGCACACAAGCATGAACACTCCAGGTCGACGTTGCAGTTTCAGCAGGAAACCAAGATCATCAATGGAGGAAGATGAAATTGGGAGAGAAGAGAGGGTTTCCCCTTGCAAGCTCCGAGTTCACCTTGAAGAGGGGAGAAAAGAGCCTCAGGGGTGGTCATCCATTGCTTTTATAGACAAGGGATAAAGGTGCAGTGAGCCTCAAGAACAGAATACATCTAACCTGTACTCAGCAGGAAATTCCCAGATTCGGGCGCCCGAAACTCATGAAGTGGGCGCCCAGTTCTTCAGCCTGCATCAACTCGACCATCGGACTCTCCGCCACGGTCCGGTGCGCCCAAACCTGGTCCGGCGGATTTCACCAACCGATCAACACGTGTCGAGCCGTTCGATACTCACGAGGCAGGATTTCCGGACTCACTTTCCGGGCGCCCGAAACATGGATCCGAAATGACTTAGTAATTTTCAGAAATGAGCGCTGCACAACTGGACGCCCAAAACAAGGCTTCTGGGCGCCCTAAAGTACAAAAGCCCAAAACTTCAGTTTTGGCTTGCTTCGGCGCTCCGAGTCCGTTTTCGCGTCTATTTGACGCCGAAACGACTCCGACTTGTCTCGACCTTCTCCAGAAGCGTCGGACAGTCTAGAATACTACAGTCATCCCGTCAGTTAGGCCCCAGGGGTACTACACTCACCTCAATCGGCGGTAGGAAGTGGCGGCGGCGGCGGCGCGGGGAGAGCACGAGCTCTCGAGTAGCTAGGGCACGGCGGCACCGGCAACGAATGGCGACGGCGACCGGTGGGGACGCGAGCACCGGCAAGAGGGGGTCACCGGACGTCGGGTGGGAGGCGACCGCGACAAGAAAAGGCGGCGGCGGCTGCCCTAGCAGCTGAAGCAGCAACAGCGGAGGCTGCGGCGGCGCACCGGCGACACGAGGGCTGCCGGGGAGGAAGGCGACGGCGGCGGAGGTCCTCCCGAGGCTGGCTGGAGGTCACTGCGCCGGCGGGAGGCGGCGGCGGCTCGGGGCCAGCACCCACTGCCCGCAGCAGCTCCAGCAATAGCTTGCTGCGGCGCGGCGGCGCTCGACGGCGGCTCCCGATGGCGGGGCTGGTCGCTGGCAGCTGTGCCACCTCAGGGGGACCTAGGGCATGGGTCCACCCTGGGTGCACACTGCAGGGAGAAGAAGAAGGAAGAAGAAGAAGAAAAAGAGAGAAAGCAAGGGAGAGAGAGCTGCCGGAGCTCCCCGCCGGCCAGGGGAGGTCGGCGGCAGTCGGCGGCGCTCAGGGTGGTGGGCAGGGGAGCTGAGGAGGGGGTGGCACCCTGCTGGGGAGAGCTAAGGGAGAGAGAAGCACAAATGATAACTTCTCCACTCACACACACAAATACACATGTGCACAATTGCGAAAATCCCTCGCAACATGGGAAAATAGTCCCGGGTCCCTCACAGCATGCATAAAATTCACAGACACCCCTCCACACTCGATCTCACGCAAAACGGTGCGTGAAACAGGGTCCAATTCGCGAAACGCTCAATCAAGCACTACAATCTCTCAGCGAAGAACTCACGATAACACACGATCCGACCGTTGCATGTCAGAACGGATCGCGCCATCGCGTTCAGCACTGCCGAGACATCGAATCTATTATTTTGGATCGTCAGAAACGGACTCGAAATTGCGACACAACCCATCCTCTCTCCTCCAACAATAACTCAAAAATCATAAAACACCAAAAAATACATATATATATATATATATATACGTATATATATACACCTATACATACATATATACATATACAAATACCTATGCATACAAATACAAAGTAGAGGGAGAGAAAACACTGAATTCAAATTCAAAATTCCAAAAATTTGAATTCTCACATCACTCCCACCATACAAGAAGTTTTGTCCCCGAAACTTACTCACACACCATCCGCAAACAACTGCGGAAACCTCTCTCGCATAGCAGACTCCAGCTCCCAAGTAGCCTCACGCTCCTCGTGATTCGTCCACTGAACCTTCACATACTGAATGCTCCGGTTCCTCAACTGCTTCACCTCGCGAGCCAAAATCCTCAAAGGCGCCTCGTCGTAGCTGAGATCCTCCCTCAGCTGAACCGTCGTCGGGCTGATCACGTGGGAAGGGTCGCGGATGTACTTCCGAAGAATAGACATGTGGAAGACATTGTGCACCCGAGCAAGACTAGGAGGAAGAGCTAACCGATACGCCACAGGACCTACACGCTCAAGGATCTCGAACGGTCCCACGAATCGCGGACTAAGCTTGCTCCGCAATCCGAACCGCTTGATCCCTCGAGACGGCGACACCCTGAGCAGCACATGCTCACCGTCCTAAAATACTAGGTCACGTCGTCGCTGGTCTGCGTAGCTTTTCTGTCGGCTCTGCGCAGTCAGCAGCCGCTGCCTCGCACTGCGAATCCTGGCCTCTGTGTCCTCCAACAAGTCAGGCCCGATCACTCGACGCTCACCCACGTCATCCCAACAGGTCGGAGATCGACAGCGACGTCCATACAAAGCCTCGTACGGTGCCATCCCAATGCTCACCTGGAAGCTGTTGTTGTAGGTGAACTCCACCAAAGGAAGGTACTTGAACCATCCCTCACCAAAGTCCAAAACGCATGCTCGGAGGATAACCTCGAGAGTCTGGATGACTCGCTCCGACTGCCTATCACTCTGAGGGTGGTAAGCTGAGCTGAAGTTGAGCTTCGTTCCCAGTGCCTGCTGCAAACTCCTCCAAAACTGAGATACGAAGCGGGAATCCCGATCCGAAATGATCAACACTGGCACTCCATGCAGCCTGACGATCTCATCCAATTAGAGCTGCGCCAATCAATCCCGGGACCAAGTCGTGTGTACCGGTAGGAAGTGAGCTGCTTTCGTCAGTCGATCCGCAATAACCCAGATCGCATCGTGACCTCGTTGAGAATGAGGCAACCCGGTGACGAAATCCATGGTGATCTGCTTCCATTTCCATACAGGTACAGGCAATGGTTGAAGCTTTCCTGCTGGTCGCTGATGCTCGGCCTTCACCTGCTGATAAACCAAACACTGAGCCACGTGCTGAGCTACGTCTATCTTCATGCCAGGCTACCAGAAACTCTGCTTCAGGTCGCGGTACATCTTCGTCCCTTCAGGATGAACGGTATACGGCAACCGATGTGCCTCAGTCAAGATCTCTCGTCTCAAGTCCCGATCACTGGGCACACACCTCCGTCCTCGAAAACGAAGGGAACCATCAGCGTGAATCGTGAAGTCACCATCTCTGCCATACTCGGCCTCTGCTTGCACTCTCTACAAGTGCGGGTCCATCAGCTATCCACTAGAAATCCGATCTGACAAGGTGGGCTGCACCACCAAAGTCAACAGCTGTGGGGTAGCTCCATAAGGTAGGATCCCCAACTCTAGTCAACGAAACTCCTCCACCAAGCGCTCCTGGACGGTGATCATGAGAGACAGCTCCGCCGAAGGCTGCCTCCGGCTCAAGGCGTCCGCCACAACGTTCGCCTTGTCCGGATGATACTGGATGGAGATGTCGTAATCCTTCAAAAGCTCAAGCCACCGTCTCTGTCTGAGGTTCAGCTCTTTCTGAGTGAAGAGGTACTTCAGACTCTGATGATCCGTGAACATCTCACAATGTGCTCCGTACAGGTAGTGTCTCCAAAGCTTGAGAGCGAACACCACTACTGCTAGCTCGAGATCGTGCGTCGGATAGTTCTTCTCGTAGTCCTTCAACTGGCGCGAAGCATACCCGATGACCTTCTCCTGCTGCATGAGCACGCATCCCAATCCTATCCAAGGCATCGCAGTAGACCACAAAATCCTCACCAGGCTGCGGCAATGCTAAGATAGGGGCACGAGTCAGTCTGTCCTTCAGCTCCTGGAAGCTCATCTGACAAGCGGGAGTCCACAGAAACCTCTCGCCTTTCCTCGTCAGCTTGCTCAAAGGGGCGGCGATCTTTGAGAAACCCTTAACAAATCGCTGGTAATAACCCGCCAAGCCGAGGAAACTCCTGATCTCCGTCACCGAAGTCGGAACAGGCCAATCCACCACAGAGTCCACCTTCCTTGGGTCCATCGCAATACCATACTGCGTCACGATGTGACCCAAGAAGGAAACTTCCCGAAGCCAAAACTCACACTTCTTGAGCTTAGCGTAAGGCTTAAGCTCTCGAAGCGTCTGGAGGACACGCCGAAGGTGATCCTCATGCTCCACATCGCTCCTCGAATAGATCAGTATGTCGTCAATGAAGACCACGACAAATTGATCCAAGAACTGCCGGAAAACCCTATTCACCAAACCCATAAAAGCTGCCGGGGCGTTCGTCAAACCGAACGGCATCACCGTGAACTCGTAATGCCCATAACGAGTCCGAAAGGCCGTCTTCGCAACGTCCTCAGCCTTGATCTTGAGCTGACGACAACCCGACTGCAAATCAATCTTCGAGAATACCGAGGCTCCCTGAAGCTGGTCGAAGAGATCGTCGATCCACGGTAGAGGGTACTTGTTCTTTACCGTCACCTCATTGAGCTCGAACTCACAATCAAACCAACGTAAAAATCCTTACGAGTCCATCACTCTAGTGTACAGGGTTGCCAATCGCAACAAGCGATAAAATCACCAGTGATGCCAAACACCTGTCTCCAAGTGATCAGACACGCAATCCAAACTAAGATTTGCACGGAAGCCGTGACGAAAATCTTGTACGCAAACACACGCACAGAGACCTCGGAGCCAACAACCAGGCTCCCGACATCAGATCACCAAGACACCAGAACTCCTGGCAAAAATTGAGATCACCACACAAAACAAACCTTTTAGCTGAGTAAGGCACAGCTACAGAGTTAAAAGGCAACCAGACTCAACCCGGAGTCAAACCATCCGCAGTGATGGCAAATCAACTGCGCAAAACCATCCAAGGATTAGCTCAAGGCTCATTACGTGATCAGGGATGACCACCACATAGCTTTCCCACAAGACGACCTATAGAGATTGTCTTGCAAGAGAAAGCACCGACCCCAACCAGACAGTCCCAAAAGGGATAGGGTATTCCGTCCTAACTTTTGACACTACGTTGTCTGCAGCTAACGCACTTATCAAAAGAAAAACAAAATATCCGAAGATCAAATGCCAACAACAAGTTGGCAACACCACAAAGGTACCAGGCCAACTCAACTCATAAGCTGGACCAAAATTTACGGAAGAATCACTGAATTAACGGAAATGCAAACCGACCCACAAAACAAGGTCTGCCCTGAGCCAACTCCCTAGGAGTCTTCGGCTTCCAACAACAAACCGACAACTACTCGCGACGTAGGGTCGCCAACCACACGAACCAAAGCGAAGGAAAAATAATATCCAGCGTCGACTAACCAACGTCAAATGCTGTGAGACCTCCAACAACAACCTGGAAGATCTCGCGACAACACGAAAGCCTACAAATACCACCCGAAATCCCATAACACACCAATTTAGGCATTAGGATAGCCGCATACAATGTATGCACCAACAAAAACCTAACACCAAATAGTGTCCACTCAGTCTAGTACACGTCAGTTTGACGTAAGAACTAGCTAAAGGTCGAAAGACCAACACTGACGATTCCACCAGCCAAATGTCAGAGGGGTAGGCTTCACCGCCCTGCCCAACAAAAATAGAAAAGGTAACACCAAAGTTGTGGTCGTCCAAAACCGCTATCAAAACCTTGGGCTACACTCTAGTAGCCCCCACGGAAGTCGCGATCGAAACCGCTCAAAGTACCGTCTCTGTAGAGACACTCGCAGTGGCTCTCGTGCTCTACATAGAAAGTGGGGCCAGGGCAAGAACAGTCCAAACGACAACACAAATCCACCAAGTGACGTCACCTAGCCCGCTAGGGCCACCACCTGCCAACGAGTGATTACGCATAGGGGAAACACACCCTGCCACTTGGTATCTGCCTGGTACTCCACCACCACTTCTAGTAGAAGCACGAGTCTGCGAACAAGGGCGGATCGAACCTCCGGAAATCAGCCAATCGCGCTCGGATGTGGCCACCACCCCCAATCACGGGGTCGGCGTCCACACGCGGAACAGCCGACGTAGTCGCTGTCGTCGTCGCGGTCGTGGCCACAAACGGTGTGGGTGCCACAGTAGGGTCTGCAGTCATCGGGGCACTCGGCGGAGGAGGAGGAGGGGCTGGAGCGGCAGTCGCCGTAGCCTGCTGCTGCAAAAAAAGAAAATTGCTGGAACATGCCGGAGAGGGCCGTCAGCTGACCCCTCACCTCGGCCACCTCAGCCTCTAGCAACAGGGTACGGTCAACAGCAAGTTGCTCGCCTCCTGCCGGCTCCTCGCTCGAACCCGCCACAGTAGCCCGAGTCTGAACACCAGCAGACGGCTCCCCAGGCGCACGCCCACCATTACGACCGGGACGGGGAGGTCTACCACGACCACGAGCCATTGTAAAACACAGAAACCGCGCAAGAGAAAGGGGTCGGCAACACCCACAAAACACAAGCCGAAAACAAACCCCCGAACTCGCGCACCTATACATCTTAGGTCTTCCTATGGGTCAGCCTAACCAACGGTTCAGTTACAAATTTATGAATGAATGAGTGTTTGTACCCTTTACGCTCTGATACCAACTCAATCTGTCACGTCCCGGGCCAGTTTTATAAGCAGAAATACGTGTTATTTTTTTTTTGAAAATCTAGCCCGCGCCACGTACAGACCCGCCACAAATACAGGGCCCACTGTCCACACGGACAGAGCCTCCGCTGTATTTGCACGGCATACACAACATACTAACAGGATCACAACCACCATTCATTCATCACACAAACCACAACAACACAATAAGGTTCATACATCTACCAGTCCTTAAACCTGTATGGATCTAAGCAAGTCCTTAGGCGAAGGATGATGCGATGCACAAACAACAGATCATTCTATAAAACTGCTCCTTACCCAGAAGCTTTATTTGAAACCCTAATCTCAATCATTTAAAAATTCTTTGAAAATCGTTCTCCACACGAGAACTCTCTTTTGAAATCCCAAAAGTCGATCGATCGAAAATCCATTCGAAAACCGTTTCCCACACGGAAACCTCAGTTTTGAAAACCGCTACCACGAGGGGTAGAAATCCGAGATACACAATATTAAGCCATAATTAAAGATCTAGTAAACAACGTCATCCATAATGTCTAAGCATGCAATCAACACATGAAAACAGAAACATATCCAAACATGCAAGACAATCAACCAAAGTGTAACTGAATCACATCCACAACTAACTGATAAAGGGATAAATGCGATAACCAATATGAAGGGAGGAACCTCACAAGTCGGGACCTCTAATACCACTAACTAGGCGTGCCTCGCTGCGTCCCGACTCCCACCACCCTGCTCACCTGAAAACAACAACGATGACGGGGGGTGAGAACATGTAAACATGTCTCCCCTCCCAGTGGGTACCGCAAGCCGACGAAGGCGAGGTGTACACACACCAACACGAGGGTCAACAAATAGATAGATAGGTAAAACAGTAGCACAAGTAAGCAAGAGTATGAACCATACATGAACGACTACGCTACTGTAAGCAAATAGTATATGCATCAATTGTAGATAGATAAAGAGACCCAATCTCCACCAGGCCACAGCGATGGATCCCTGGCACTGTCACAACCGCTCACTAATAGGCACTTAACCTCTGCAAATGCACATGTCGAGAGGCTCACAGGTTGGAAGCACACAACCCTTTTCCGAAAAAGAACACACCAAGCGGTGGATCAGACGGCTGGCGTACGTGAAGTGCTAGAAGAGCTGTGACGATCGATGCAATATGCTCAAACCACAGTACGGCAACTAGCCGAGAATAGCAACGGGACCAAGTCCAAGGATCGCTCGGAACAACAGGCGATCACCACTGACCAACTAGGTCGTCTCAACAAACCATGCAATCACACAACTCTACTAATGGCAAGCTCACAAAAGTAGAGGAAAGAGAGTCTAGTGAACTAATAATCAACATGCAAGAGAAAGGGATAGAAAGGTATCACCGCTAGTCCACTGAACCGACTCCGGATCGAAGTACCCACCTGTAGAAACGATAGAGCCTAACACCGACGGCTCTCGGGAACCATGATAGGACCTACGAAAGACTCACAGGGTCAAGGTCCACCAAGTCGACACTAAACACATAGCGCTCACAACCCGAAACTGACGGATCGTCCGAAAAATCCACCGGGACGATCCCGAAACCACACCAAGCCCCAGAGGGGTACCAACAACCAAACCAAGTCCTCCACTGTCCCCAAACACACAAAACAAGGTGACAGAACAGCGAGCACAAGCTCGGGGTGCCACGAACACAAACGCACCCGAAACGGCTCTACGGGTTCCCGATAAATGCCGATTTGGCACCGGAACCCTTCGTCACTCATCCGCTGTTCTCGAAACTTCGGGACAGCGATGAGTGTTACGGATTTTATATTAGCATATTTCGTGAAGTGAGTCGGAGTCTTGAAGGTTCGAAGAAGAAAAGACGAAGATTGAAGACTCGAAGACTCAACGTATGAATTCACGATGCTTGGTAAGTTTAAATAATCTTGATGATGATTTATAAACATTTACAAGTGTTTGGAAGACATTAGAATAGGTTTTTAATGATTTATAATCGATTCGGAAAAATTCATGCTACGAGGTCCGGACACTGGAACATGAGGTCCGGAACCCGTGAGCAGGTTATGCTGGTTCGCAGACCGAGTCCGGACCCTGGAAGCTGAGGTCCGGAACCCGTACGCATATCTTGCTATTTCGCAGTCCGGGTCCGGACCCTGGAAGCTGAGGTCCGGAACCCGTGAGCATGACAGACAGTTTCGCAGACCGGGTCCGGATCCTGATGGCTGAGGTCCGGACAATGAAACGCCTGAAGAGTTTCAAGGTCCGGACCCCATACCCGCGATCCGGACCTCAACTCGTCGAGTTTTTCTGAAATTCTATTTTCTCAATTCTACTCTAATTCTAATGTCCCCCAAACCTGTAAATAAGATAGGAGATTCCTTAAAATATCTTAGCAATCCTAATTTGGTTCCAAACCTTTCTAAAATCAGTTTTTCAATCCTAGTCGAAATCGGTTTGCTTCCAAACCTTTCTAAAAATTGTTTTTTAATCCTAATCTATTTCGGATTGCTTCTAACCTATAAATATGATGTGGGGGTGTCTCTAAAACGTGGTGAAGCATAGATTATCTTTTAGAAACCCTAGAAGCTTGTAGGTAACCTTTTTCCTCATCTTCTACATCAAGCTTCTCTCAAATTGATTCATGGTGCCCTAATTTCTAATATTCTTTTAGAATCAATTTGAGAATTGCTTAGAGATTATTCCCACAGATCTTCAATGATATTCTAAGCAATAAACCATCATCAACGTTATTTGTTTTGCTCCGGACGGAGTGGCTTCGTGGATTCGGCGTGATCAAGACGGTTCGTGGATTCGAATCGTTGGCGCTCGTGGATTCGAGTGAGCGTCGTGGATTCGACGTGTTGAAGGCTTCGTGGATTCAAAGTTGGGCGTCTCGTGGATTCGGGACGTGGCGTTCGTGGATTCGGACGTGGGGCGTGGACAACCCGTTGGTGCACGTGATCCGCTGAAGAGAAGGGAGAGGTTAAGTCCGTGGAGTCGGTAATCACCTTGTAATTCTTTACTCTTAGTGGATTATTTTTTTTCGCGTGTTGGTCCCGTGGGTTTTTCTCCAAGGTGGAGTTTTCCACGTAAATCTCGGTGTGCTGATTTTATTTTCCGCATTACTTTATCGCATTGAGATTTGTGATTTTTTGTTTATACACCTATTCACCCCCCTCTAGGTGATTGATATACTCTAGATAGATCCTAGGGCACCCCCTATCTTACAATTGGTATCAGAGCGGGATCTAGGCTTTATCTTTCATAATGGGTGAAAAAGGTAGTAATATTAGTCGGCCTCCTCTATTTGATGAGAGCGAAGAAGAGTCGGACGAGGAAAATCTCGTAGTGGCGTATCAACAACTTTTTAAGCAATCAAAGAAGATGGCTAAGTACAATAAGAAGTTGAGGAACCGTCTATTGGAACTTGAGGATGAAAATAAAATGTTGAAGACCACAACTAAAGCTCTTGCGGAGGAAAGGGAACAAATTTTGAAGAACAATAAGATCCTCCAAGAGAAGCTAGACCAATCGGAGACGACGATTAAATCACATCAAGAAAAGATTGGTTTTCTAGAACATCAAGTCAAGGAAATTCATACTTCTAATCAAGTCTTGACTAGACAAGTCCATGAACTCAAGTCCGACATACAAAAATTCTCCTCCGGATCAAAGAAACTTGATGACATGCTCGGATTGGGTCAAACGGATAAACTTGGTGTTGGATATGAACGAAAATTTGTTGAGAAGGTTAAAAATTCTATTCCTAAAGTCTCAACAAGTGTAAAAGAAAAAGTATGTCATAGATGTGGAAAGAAAGGACACATCAAGAAGACATGCCCTAGAAAAGATAAGAAAACTCAAGAGGCATCTTCTAAACATCTATCGACATCTTCCAACACTCGACAACCCCAACGGTTTCAAAAGCAACAACAACCAAGTCGAGTACCCCAGATCAACCAAAAGTCGAAGCCACAACAATCGGTTTCTACAAAGTCAAATACAACGTGGCGACCAACGGATGATCAAAAGTCAAAACAATCGGTGCTCAACCGCAACAAACCAAGACAACCAACAATCCGACAAGTTTGGGTTCGGAAAGGTGATATCTTTCCTTGTCTTAAACCTTAATTTGTTTTTGACTTAGTGTAGTGCTTTGATCGGTTTCTATTGCATATCTTTTGTTTATTGCATTACACGTTTTGGTGCTTTCATTGTTACGATTTTTAGATTCTTTGAATGATTAGAACATTAAATAGTGCATTGAATATCAATAGGTTCACTTTCATTCACTCTTAATTAATCTCATATTAATTATCGGTTTTACTTTATTTTCATTATATTTGAAGATAATTTATTATGAGAATTCTTCATACTTATATTCATCAAATTTAGGCAATCATGTGTAATCTCTAGGAGCTTAACCTATCTCGGTTGTGTGTGTTGAATTTGATGAATAGTCATTCTCTTATGGACTAAAATTTGTCACATGTTCTTTCAACTAAGAGATTGCATAAGCGAGGGGAGTTATTATTATATTAAAATAAAATGCTCATATGCTTTGAAAGATGTGGAAAGAGTTACATCCTTAAAGGAGTGTGAAAACTACCACCACATGGAGGAAAGAGCTACCACCCCGGTCGTCCGGTTAGTGTGTGCAGCTACCACATGAGAATTGAATTGCATATCCGAAAAAAAAAATATAAGTGCAAAAGCTTGCAAAAGGAAAAATGTCACAAATTTTATTTTTCGGAGTTATAAGGTGGTCCACATACATGAAAGATGCTCAAAGAGCCACCCCTGTGCGATATTTGTTTTATCTCAAATTTGAATGTTTATGCGACAATTTCTGTCTCTTTGATGAATCCCTTAAGTCATCTTCATAATCCGTTTACATCTTGATAGCTTTTGAGCCTTTAGATTATTTTTGATGACTTGATTTTGAAGTTTATATGAATTAAGAAATCGTGTAATATTTTATCTACATTATGGTGATTGTGTAGTAAAGTTCTTAATTCTTATGAAATTAATAGGGTTTGAAAGAAGTCAATGTGAATTTATACTCCTCATGCACTAACAATGTTTGACGTTTTTATCACAAGTTGTTTCAAAATTGAAAAAGCTTTAAACTTGTATTTTGATTGATTTCTCTCGAACTTCTCTCTATTTTTGGGTGTTTTCTTTTGGTAATTTTTGACAAAAAGGGGGAGAGAGGTAATGAGGGCTTAGACGCATAAACATAGGGGGAGAGATTGCATGAACAAAGGGGGAGCGATTTTGATATTTTTTCTACTAACTTTGTTCGTGGAGAATACAAATTTTTGCAGGTCTTTCAAGACTTCAAGACTCCATGTTTGTCTAAGTTATAGAGTTTGTTTTTAGGAGTTACAAAATTATAATTTTGGATTTTATTTGGATCTTTCACGCGAGAAGTTCATTGTTTTGGTGATGGCAATGAATTTCATTTTTGGAGAGATGAGCATCGTGAGTGTTTTAAGTAATTTTGAGTTTTGTCACGAAATTGCCAAAGGGGGAGATTGTTACGGATTTTATATTGGCATATTTCGTGAAGTGAGTCGGAGTCTTGAAGGTTCGAAGAAGAAAAGACGAAGATTGAAGACTCGAAGACTCAACGTATGAATTCACGATGCTTGGTAAGTTTAAATAATCTTGATGATGATTTATAAATATTTACAAGTGTTTGGAAGACATTAGAATAGGTTTTTAATGATTTATAATCGATTCAGAAAAATTCATGTTACGAGGTCCGGACCCTGGAACATGAGGTCCGGAACCCGTGAGCAGGTTATGCTGGTTCGCAGATCGAGTCCGGACCCTGGAAGCTGAGGTCCGGAACCCGTACGCATATCTTGCTATTTCGCAGTCCGAGTCCGGACCCTGGAAGCTGAGGTCCGGAACCCGTGAGCATGACAGACAGTTTCGCAAACCGAGTCCGGATCCTGATGGCTGAGGTCCGGACAATGAAACGCCTGAAGAGTTTCAAGGTCCGGACCCCATACCCGCGATCCGGACCTCAACTCGTCGAGTTTTTCTGAAATTCTATTTTCTCAATTCTACTCTAATTCTAATGTCCCCCAAACCTGTAAATAAGATAGGAGATTCCTTAAAATATCTTAGCAATCCTAATTTGGTTCCAAATCTTTCTAAAATCAGTTTTTCAATCCTAGTCGAAATCAGTTTGCTTCCAAACCTTTCTAAAAACTGTTTTTTAATCCTAATCTATTTCGGATTGCTTCTAACCTATAAATATGATGTGGGGGTGTCTCTAAAACGTGGTGAAGCATAGATTATCTTTTAGAAACCCTAGAAGCTTGTAGGTAACCTTTTTCCTCATCTTTCATCATCAAGCTTCTCTCAAATTGATTCATGGTGCCCTAATTTCTAATATTCTTTTAGAATCAATTTGAGAATTGCTTAGAGATTATTCCCACAGATCTTCAATGATATTCTAAGCAATAAACCATCATCAACGTTATTTGTTTTGCTCCGGACGGAGTGGCGTCGTGGATTCGGCGTGATCAAGACGGTTCGTGGATTCGAATCGTTGGCGCTCGTGGATTCGAGTGAGCGTCGTGGATTCGACGTGTTGAAGGCTTCGTGGATTCAAAGTTGGGCATCTCGTGGATTCGGGACGTGGCGTTCGTGGATTCGGACGTGGGGCGTGGACAACCCGTTGGTGCGCGTGATCCGCTGAAGAGAAGGGAGAGGTTAAGTCCGTGGAGTCGGTAATCACCTTGTAATTCTTTACTCTTAGTGGATTGTTTTTTTTCGCGTGTTGGTCCCGTGGGTTTTTCTCCAAGGTGGAGTTTCCCACGTAAATCTCGGTGTGCTGATTTTATTTTCCGCATTACTTTATCGCATTGAGATTTGTGATTTTTTGTTTATACACCTATTCACCCCACTCTAGGTGATTGATATACTCTTGATAGATTTTAGGGCACCCCCTATCTTACAATGAGGAACAGCCAACGAGGCTAAACGACAAAGCCAAGTCACTCGCGAAACCAGCAAGTGAGTCGCACGACTAAAACACGCGTTTCGTCGACTCTTTCATCGGAAAACGCACCAAAATTCAATCCGAATCTCCACGAAGGGCGAAGAGGTTGGACAACCAGTCCACAGGGCCTCAAGGGTCATGCCCTTGCTGCCCACAGCATCACAACGCTGCCACAATCACAAGGACCCCAAAACAAGCGACATTCACACAATATTAAGCATAAAGAAGGCCGTTTGAGCACTCCGTTCGTCCACAAGACCTTCCGCAAGCACCAGCGGATAGGGAACTACGCAACGGAGGCCATGCTCACAGCCCCACTGCGACAGGAATAGTCGCAGGCTCAAACAACCCATAAAAATAGCGACAATCATGCGATAATAAAGCCGACAAGGGCCAAACAGCGAAACGGCGCGCCAAAATAGTAAAATAAGGTGAGCATGGTGATCAGCGCGTCGCCGCAATCATCGTGCTCACCTTCCCGAGCTTCGGGAGGCAACAAAAAGCACCAAGCCAAGCATGCGGCCCAAACAAGCCAAAAACAACCCTGGCCGGAGCAAGCTTGCTCCGGCCGGCTGCCGGCCGACATGCAACGCACGCGACGGCCAGGGTCGGACGCAGGGGAGGTGAGGAAGGGGGAGCTCACCTCAACAGACGGCAGGAAGCGGCGGCGGCGGCGCGGGGAGAGCACGAGCTCTCGGGTAGCTAGGGCACCGCGGCGCCGGCAACGAACGGCGACGGCGGCCGGCGGGGACGCGAGCACCGGCAAGAGGGGGTCGTCGGACGTCGGGTGGGAGGCGACCGCGACAAGAAAAGGCGGCGGCGGCGGCGCAAGGTGCTCGGCCGCGGCTGCCCTAGTAGCCCAAGCAGCAACAGCGGCGGTTGCGGCAGCGCACAGGCGGCACGGGGGCGGCCGGGGAGGAAGGCGACGGCGGCGGAGGTCCTCCCGGAGCTGGCCGGAGGTCACTGCGCCGGCGTGAGGCGGCGGCGGCTCAGGGCCAGCACCCACTGCCGCAGCAGCTCCATCAACAGCTTGCTGCGGCGCGGCGACGCTCGGCGGCGGCTCCCGACGGCGGTGCTGGTCGCCGGTAGCTGTGCCACCTCAGGGGGACCTAGGGTATGGGTCCACCCTGGGTGCACACTGCAGGGAGAAGAAAAAGGAAGAAGAAGAAGAAAAGGAGAGAAAGCAAGGGAGAGAGAGCTGCCGGAGCTCCCGCCGGCCAGGGGAGGTCGGCGGCGGTCGGCGGCGCTCAGGGAGATGGGCAGGGGAGCTGAGTAGAGGGTGGCACCCTGCTGGGGAGAGCTAAGGGAGAGAGAAGCACAAATGATAACTTCTCCACTCACACACACAAATACACATGTGCACAATTGCGAAAAACCCCTCGCAACATAGGAAAATAGTCCCGGGTCCCTCACAGCATGCATAAAATGCACAGACACCCCTCCACACTCGATCTCACTCAAAACGGTGCATGAAACAGGGTCCAATTCGCGAAACGATCAATCAAGCACTACGACCTCTCAGCGAAGAACTCGCGATAACACACGATCCCACCGTCGCATGTCAGAACGGTTGCTCCATCGCGTTCAGCACTGCCGAGACATCGAATCTACTATTTTGGATCGTCAGAAACGGACTCCGAATTGCGACACAACCCATCCTCTCTTCTCCAACAATAACTCAAAAATCATAAAACACCAAAAAATACATATATATACGTATATATATACACCTATACATACATATATACATATACAAATACCTATGCATACAAATACAAAGTAGAGGGAGAGAAAACACTGAACTCAAATTCAAATTCAAAATTCCAAAAATTTGAATTCTCACAGAAGACAAAAGTAAACTGTTGACAGAAAACAAATAATAGTAAAATGTGTCATCAAAACTTGAAGAAATACGCAGATGCAGATGCACGGTTCCATTAACCTCAAGCGAAACCCTGAAGAAAGTATGGCTAACTGACCCACATTGAGTAAGAAAGCTAGTGGTTCAAAAGTATACTGACCTGTCAATGAGAGAACTGTGCAACCACTTTCAATTTCAAAGCATCGAAAGAGCTTACGAGTCGCGCGGAAAAACTAGCAGAACGTGAAAAGTTTCAACTAAAGGAAAATGATCATAACGAGTGGCACAAAAAAAGATAAACATGCCAAACTCACCTCAGCTCACATATACCGAAGGGCAGGATGTAACGACCCGACCCGCTAGCAATAATAACTCGTTGGGCCCAAACCACGGGCCCAAAATGCTTAAGCCCAATTATTATTTCTAGGGTGGAGTTCTCTTATATAACCAATGACAACCCCATTTCCATCCGATGTGGGACTATAGGGGTATCACAGACTCCCCCCGTTTAGACCTTGCCGTCCTTGTCAGCCCTAAACACACAAAGCTCAAGATCACCAGGCGATGTAAGACTTGTCTTGCTAGCCTTTGTCATTCCGACCCTGACTTAGCATGTCATTCACCGATCCTGACTTAGTCTGTCACTCCGACCCTGACTCAGCCAAGACTCATCTCACACTTTCGGCTTGTGAACCGGCTCTGATACCAAATGTAACGACCCGACTCGCTAGCAATAATAACTCGTTGGGCCAAAACCACGGGCCCAAAATACTTAAGCCTAGTTTTTATTACTATGGTGGAGTCCTCTTATATACCCAATGACAATCTCATTTCCATCCGATGTGGGACTATGAGGGTGTCACACGGGCGCATGACAAAAAGGGACATCGACATAGAATAGAGGACAGCATAAAGAACAAAAAATGGGAGAGAGGAGGAGATCCAACAATTAGATGCTTCGTTCTCCAATCAACTAAATAAACTTGAATTTAGGTTCGGGCTGATTTTGGCTTCTTCGTTGCATTCAATTCAGTCTTGACTCAAACTTAAATGCAAATCGAGTTTATTTCGGTCCTTAAATGCAAGTTGAGTTTATTTAGGGAAAAAAAAAAACTTGTATACCGAAAGGTGGGTATACATCCTACTCGTCACTGATCCAAGGGTGGAGAATTGCCCACTAGTCACGAAAATCCCACCCTTGGATGGAATGGGTGTAGATCATACACCCATGTTGGGGTGTATCCCCAGCATTGCTCTTATTCGGACCCACCAAACTCATAGTCATACTGAACTCTTGAACATGTTAAACTCAAATATATGATGGACTTGACGTAAACTATTCTGAATTTAATTAAACGAATTCATTATCTAAATATGTTAAAATTTGGCAAAATAAATCACATGTCAATTCAAGCTAAATGTCAAACCTAAACAAAAAACTTAAATTTATTAAAACTTAAATTAAAACCAAACTAAAAATAAAATTAAAACTCAAATTTAAATCAAAATCAAATTTAAATAAAATTTAAAACCAAATTAAAATTAAAACTGAAAACTTAAATTTAAATTTAATGTAAATTAAAAATTCAAAGTCAAATGTAAGCAATCTTCAAATTTGAAAGTAAAATTTAAATTTAAAATTAAATTAAAGTTAAAATTTAAATCTGGCTAATTTAAGCATAAAATGCAAAGCTAAAATTCAAAATTCAACTTTATAATTAAAATTCCAATTTACAATGCAATTCTGAATTGTAGTTAAACTTAAACTAAATTCAAACCTAAATTCGAATTTAAATCTAAATCCTAACCTAAAATGCAAATTTAGTTCAAACTTTGAATGCAAATTCAAACCTAATCCAATAAAAATTCAAAGTAAATTTAAATTAATCGAATATTCAATGTACACTAAAATTAAATTCAACCTCAAGCTCAAAACTTAAGTTAAAACTCAATTTCAACTTAAGTTAAAACCCAAAATGATAATTATTCGATGGTAAATTTAAAATTTAATCTTGACTTGAACTTTCAATTGAATTTCAACTTAAGTTTTAACTTGAAATTCAAACGTTCAAATTTAAACTTTGAAGTCAAGTGTGGCGAAGTCAGGTCCAATTTATGTACTTACACTTCACCTACATGTCTTCCAAACTCAAATCAAAGTCAATTCAAATGAGACATAAACTATGTAGGCCCAAGCTTAGCCCCGGCCTAAAACTGATCCAACTCAAAACAGGAGCCAAATTATGTGGCCTTCACCCAACCAAAACTAAGTCCAAGCCCAAATTCAACCCCAATCTGAACCTGTTCCTAAACGACATTGATCCAAATTTAGGCCAGCCCAAATCTAAATTCAATATGGGCTTTAACAAACCCAGGCCTGCATCCAAGACCTATATGGGTCTTACCAAATCCAAACCAAAATTAGCCCAAACCACATTAATCAAAACCTAACCAAAACCTAAACCCAAATCATATCAATCTAATCCAAAATTTAAACATAAATCTAAATCAAATGAATCGTGGCCGAAGCCCAAATTAATCCCTTCTCTAAGCCATAGCCTTAGGATCATGTCGCTTCAACCTCTTCTTCAAACTATATCCTTATAGGCAAATTAGTCTAACTAATTCCGTTGCCCATACAACTAGGGTCAAATCACAACTATTCAAAATTGATCAAATTTTAAAATATATGTTTAGAATTGGTCAAACCAACTTTTTACCTAAGTACATATAACTAAGAAAAAAACTAAATTAAACCCAACTAGGTTCTAAAACATATATAGCCTAATCACATGTAACTTGACTCTAACATATATATTTAGATCACAATTAAATCAATTAGACTATAATACATATACTCAGTTTAATTTAAATCAAATTCGGCTAATCCTAATACATATAATTAGAGCTTAGCCATGCATCTTTCAGAGGTTCCGGCAGCCTGGGGGGTGGGTGCTGGCCAAGGGATGTTGAGGTCGGTGTGGAGGACCCCGGGCAACACTTCAAGGAATGCAGCCAACCCTAGGCAACCTCGGGCTGGATCTTGGATCTCGAGCAAGGGGAGGGCCGGGGCAAGGGGAGGGCCGGGGGGCGTCGGGGCAGTGCCGAAGGGTGCTTCGGGGTCTATGGTTGCCGGCAGCGATGGTAGGGAGCTGCGGCGATACCGAATTAAGGGATGCGGCCGCAGCCTTTAAGGATCGGGTCCAGGGATTCCACCGGGGCCCGATGGGGCTCGACAGTGTCGGAGCCGGCCGGGTGGCGTCACGGGTGGTGGCAACAGTCTTTATGTGATAAATATATACAAATATGTTATATCATCCATCTATATAAAAGAAGCGAATTTGGTCGTTCTTTTTCTTGTGATGTGTGTGACCATTATGTACAAATATGTTATATCCTCTATGTATATATAAAAGAAGCAAATTTGGTCGTTCCTTTTCTTGTCTGTGTGTGTGACTTTTATGTTCATGAGATGCAAGTTTTTATCTAAGATGTGACTCTTATTTTTAGATGTTACTTTCAATCTTTATTTTATATATTATCGTATCTGGACACTAAACCTAATTTTATTCGAAATCAATTACCATTGACACTTACCGCATACCTTAGAAGATGCTTTTATACACTTATTTTTTTCTAATATTTATCTCTTATGATGTTGTGATCCTTTTTTTTCTTTTTTTTTTCAAAGGACAAAATTTATGAGGTCTGTAGCTATTGATAGTAATTAAATGAAGCATAATGCTTGGATTAAGGAATAAGAGTTTGACTCGAAGTCCGTGGCGCACTTATATATTGAAGAGAAAAATAGAGAGATCAACAATACATATATTGAAGATAAAATAGAGAGACACAATAATGTGGCCCTACAATAAATGGTTGTGGAAAAATGAGTAAGGAAAAACAGCTAATAAAATGAACAAAGTGTCTGATAGGGTGGGTAGAATGTCACTCTTGTAACTTCTTTCCAACTGCTTTGCTGCACCTAAGTTCCGTTCGCGCTCCTCAGTCTTAAGGTGTTCTTGAATTTTTTTGTCATGTTCTCTAATATGTTTCTAATAGTAGTTTGTGTAGACCAATTCTACGAATCGTTATTTTCTATTAAATAGTCAATTGTTCTATTGCATCTGTATCATCTAATAGCTTATAGCAATCTTACAATCAAGTTATATTTTTCTATCTTATTTAAGTTTGTATGTCATTTTTTTTTTGTCCATTGGATTAGTAAGTTATGTCTCTTTATAAGCTGTCTCTGTCCTTACCTTTTCATCTCTTTGTAAGATATCTTTGTCTTTACTTTTCATATAAAAATACAATTTGAATCATTGTGATATAATTGAATATTTAGTTTGGTGTTTGTGAGGCAGGAGTTCTTTATATGCTAAGTTTTTATTTTTTTTTATGCTTATCAATTTTCCGCATCAATTGATATCTAATAAATAGATGTTAGTAAAATTACTAGAGACAATAAGCGGAAACAATTTTGAAAGTTTAATTCGCTTTCAAATTTTTACATTAAATATTCAAATTGTTGGAATATACTGTTTATTAGACTAACTTATGGCTTTAATTTTGTATCTAATGATTTTGGATTTGATTTCGGGTCTAACAATGACACGTAAGTTAACTGGATCAAACTATTGGCATCTGAATTTAATTTTATATTGAGATTTAAATTATTCTAATTATGGGTCCAAACTAAATGTAGGAACAATTTTGATTCCATAGTTATGTAATAAGATCCTTCATTTGCTCATTTGATGGCCAGCTGGGGGTTGAAAAAAAAAAATTCAATCAAAAAATAGGATTATTCTCTATGGTTTCAAGAATAGAGTACCAAAATAATAATATATTAGCAAATTCAATAAAAAATCAATAATTAGTGAAAAATATTATATATATATATATATATAGAATGAGGCTACTATACTATCTATAGTACCGGGGCTCCGGTACTATAGTTGCTTTTTCGATCTTAGGGTGTTCAAATCAACGATCCACACCGTTGAAACTGATCTAGGGTATGTAAAGTTCTTAGGAATAAAATTTTAGTTTTTTTCGGTATCGTTTACTTAGTAAATAAATAATGTCAAAATGAACGGTGAAAATTGAATAATCCTTAAAATTTGAGTATAGGAGTTTCGAATTCAAGATCAAGAATGTTGACCTTCATCTATATAGTTTAAAGTATTTTCTATCAAAATTTGAATAAATTTAGATTCTTCTCCACCGTTAAACTACAAACTCGCCATAATAACCATTGAAATTTGATAATTTTGAAACGGTTTGATCACAAAGTAAACTACGTCGAAAAATTATAAAATTTTATTTCTAAGAACTTCAAATATCCTAGATCAGTTTCAACGGTGTGGATCGTTGATTTGAACACCATAAGATCGAAAAAGCGACTATAGTACCGGAGCCCCGGTACTATAGATAGTATAGGAGACTAACTCTATATATATATATAAAGTAAAATATACGATAGATTATCTTGTACATAAATGTATATTTTTACAAGAAGTTTGTTATAAATAAACAACATGCTAAAATTTATATATTATATAAAGTTAATTTTCTTCAACAGTGGAGGCACCTATTGCTATAAACATGTGACATAAAAGGTCGGCTTTACCTTTGCGTAGCCATCGGTGCCGCAGCTAGTACCTAAAGATTTTTTTTATTAAATAGTACTTTACACTATTTTCAATTCCAAATCCAATAATAGAAACCCAGTGGATTCCATGTGTTGTGTCTCCAATTTGGGGCCATATTACACAACCTAGTTTAAAAAATAAATTAATAAATTAATAAATTATCATCAAAAATTAAATATTGTAAGTTAAATACAACATTTAATTTTTGATAATAATTTATTTATTTATTTATTTATTTATTATACTAGGTTGTGTATATAGGGCCCTAAATTGGAGACAGAGCGCATGAAAGCCACTTGGTGTCTATTACTGAATTTGAAATTGAAAACGGTGTGAAATACTACCTAATAAAAAATTCTTGGGTAGTAACTGGGGTACCGATGGCTATGCAAAGATAAAGCACGACCTTTTGAGTCGCATGTCTATAGCGATAGGTGACTACAATATTGAAGAAAATTAATCTTTTAAATAATATATAAATTTCAGCATATTTTCGGTTTCATAGAAAACTTATTGTAAAAATATACATTTATGTGAAGATGATCTATCGTAAATTTAATTTTATATATATATATATATATATATATATATATTTTATATTTTTCACCACTCATTAATTTTTTTTATTGAATTTGCTAATTATTTACTTATGTACTCTATTTCTGAAGTCATAGAAAATAATCTTATTTTTTAATTGAAGAAAAACATTCCGACCCTCATGTGGCCATCAAGTGTGGAGTGTAAATGAATGATATTATTACATAACTACGGACTCCAAATTGTTCCTACGTTTAGTTTGGACCCATAATCAGAGTAATTTAAATTTTAATATAAAATTCAATATTTAAATTATAATATTTAAGTTAAATATCAAAATATTTAAGTTAAATATCAAATATTAAATATTCTAACTTAAATATTACAACAACTCACCTCTCTCCGTAGATGTGCAAAACTCTGAGGCTTCGTTTGGTTCGGGGATAAATAAGAATTGTCTATTCCAGGGATAGGATTAAGTCTAGGGATAAGCCGGAATTAGACGAATTTTGCGTTTGGATGAAAATTAGGTTATTCCCGGGAATAAGAGAAAAAGTGTTTGGATAGATAAAATGAAATAAGAAGAATAGTGGGTAGTTATAAATAGAAAAAATAATGATATTGCTCTTTTATTATATTTGAATTTAAATTTTTAATTTTTATATTTAAAATTTTAAATTTAAATATATAATTCTTAAATTTCAAAAAAACAAAATTTAAATTTAAATTTTTTATTTTCAAATTTAAAAATTTAGAACTTCTAAATTTTAAATTTCAAATTTTAAATTTAGGATCAAATCTAAAATTTAAAAATATCAAATATCAAAATTTAAATTTTAAAAATTAAAATATATTTAAATTTTCAAATTTCAAATTTAGAACTTTTTTAAATTATAATTTAAAATTTTAATTTTTAAATTTAAAATGACAAATTATAAATTTTTAAATTTTAAATTTTAAATTTTAAATCTAAATTTAAAAATTAAAAAAGGGTCCAGCTAACCCCACCCCTTATTCCAAGGGAAGGGGTGGGGATAAAGGGGGATAACCCCTTATCCCTCTTTAACCGCCAACCAAACACTCACTCAAGCACCATTACGGAAGTAGCAATAAGGCGTGTCCTAAAAATCTCCTTTATCTCTTCTTTATTATGTGTTGTTTACATTTTTTTTTAAAATCTCAAATTTTCACTCTTATTTTCTGCAAAATAAATTTACAATTATAAAAAAAATTAATAAATATATCAATACTAAATAAATTTTATAATATAATTTAACTTACGTCTTTATTAATTTGGCAGTACTGTCTCCGTCCAGCATATGGGGCATTGCATTTTAATATACTCTAAATACTTGTTACGCGTACACCGCATGCATCCAACACTATCTATATACTGTGTAGTAGAAGATGGGACTTTCATGTATACAATATACTAATTCTCGCTTAGATAATTCAACCACCTGACCATATTGAATTGCGTATTGGGCTTCCACTAGGGTGCTGGACGAAAAGGCGTAGCAACATTCTTCAAATAATTTATTAATAAAAAAATAATAATTATTGTATTAATCTTTAATAAGTATAATTTATGATGAATTATTTAATAACTTTTGTTCATAAAAATTAGGTGTTTTATTTTTATAGTCTTGATTAAAGTATCTAATTTTATTCACATGATTGCATTTCTATTAAGATAACCAATGTATCTAAATTTTCTAATAAAATAGTCATCAAATAGCGAGAGTCCAATAATTGAAAGGTAATGCAGCAGAATTAAGATATTTAAAAAATTAAGTGAAATAAAAAATTTTAAACATTAGTTGAGATCAAAACTAACCATACTTTAGATAAAGTTCATATATCTTTTACTTATGTTTAGTGCATTAAATTTTTTTGCAATTAATAGATAATAAAATCACTATCATGTAGGGCTATTAGATCGTGTAAAAAAAAATACTAAGTGAGGATAATCTCGTATATTAAGAAAATGCACCCAACTCAAATAATTCAAAGAAGAAGAAGAAGTGATGTGATTATAGAGAGGCTCTATATCAGAATATATATAGGATGAAAATGTGTATAGTACTAGATGCATGGTATTTGTGTTGGTACTATAGTGATAAATTGATTATGCTTAACTAAATTAATAAAAAATTATTGTCCTTGAAATTGCTTATTGTCCTTGAAATTCAACGTGAATAGTATGAGAGTAAATGATGAAATTGCTTATTGTCCTTAAAATTTATGAGCTTGTTTGTTAGTTAGAAATAAAAAGTTAAACAAAACTTTATTTTGCTTTTTTGTTTTCTCAAAAAAATTATTTTCTCACACATAGTTTAGATGCATTGCAAGCTAACTAATCATGACAAGAACAAAAAAGTTCATCTACCAAAATATCTAATCACATAAAAATTGTGTTTGAAAAAATAAAGAAAGGTAAATGATACATAAGAAAGCCTAAGCTATGTGTTAGGAATTTGAAGGCAATAATTTATCATGACTTTACAAGAAGAAAAATGCATAGAAAAAATTTGTATAGTGCTAATATTCATGGAATTTGTGTTGATTTTAATCTACTATACTCACACCCTCTAAAAAGTTATTATTTCATACATAATTTACATGCATTACAAGTTAACCAAGTATGATAGAATAAAGAAGTTAATCACTTAAAATATCTATTCATATAAAAAATGGTATGAAAAAAAGAAAAAAAAAGAGAAATGATACAAAACAAAGACTAAGCTATTTTTGTTTTATGCATTAAAAATTTGAAGCCGTAATTTATTACGACTTTATTTAAAAAAAGATGCATAGAAGAAATAATGTATAATACTAATATTTGTGGATTTTAATGATATCTACTACTCTCTAAACTTGAACAATTAGGGAGAATTAAACAAAGATAGTTGAACTATCTAACTTAAGAAAATTAATCAATTAATCAATTTTATTGTATTAGCTAAATTGCTTAATTGAGAATTTGAAACGATTATACATACATGATTTACTTATCAGAGCTATACGGAGAAACTATTGCCCGTAATGACATGCACTACTAAAATCCAATGAGAAATCTATCGATGCTAAAATCTAATAAGTCGGATATGTGTTTTATGATATTAAAATCCAAAAGATTTTGAATACAATTTAATTATTAAAAATATAATATTATTCTGCATATTGTTGATTTTTTTAGAACTAGATAATAAAATTTTCAACCTTCATATTTTCTGCAACACCCCCAGTCCTATATATGAGATATAATAGGGCTAAACATCTTAACGAAGTTATAGTATTTTGGGCAGTGGCTAGGCCCAAGAGGTTAAGATAGTTAAGCATGCTAGGGCTAGAGTAGCCTTAAGATGGGTAACCACCTAGGAAGTTGGGCATCACAGTTGGTATAAGAGCCAATCATCAACCGAAAGTGTGAGATGAGTCTCAGCTGAGTCAGGGTTATACAACGGCCAGTGCACAACTCTTTGGTTTATGACTGTTGTGGGGAGAGAATGGTTCCTGACAAGGTCAGTTAAGGCTAGTGAGACAAGTCTCACATCACCTGTTGCTTGCAAGTGTACTAGAGCTTGACAAGGACATCAAGGCTTTAAGAGGGAGGAATGTGACACCCCTAGTACTATATATGAGATATAATAGAGCTAAACCTTTTAATTCGGTTATAGCATTTTGGGCTCTGACTAAGCCCAAGAGATTAAGAGAGTTAAGCATGCTAAGGTTAGAGTAATCCTAAGATGGGTGCTAGGGCTAGAGTAGTCCTAAGATGGGTGACCCCCTGGGAAGAATAATTTGTTTACATGGCTTTTTCACTTTGGTCTCACTTTCTAAATATTTCCTAATCTTTGTTGTTTGTCTGAATTAAATAATTTACTAATCTTTGTATTTGTTTGAATTAGATAATTTGCTTACATGTTTTTTTCACTTTGATTTCACTTTCTAAATATTTCTTAATTTTTATTATTTGTTTGAATTAGTTCCTAAATTGTCTTTCAACTGGACAGATACTACCATGTAGCAAGGCATTATCATGTGACAAGACTAGAGTTAACGAAAATTTTAGCTACAGAATTTAATAAAAATAAATAATAAAGTTATGAACCTAACTGCAAAAATTAAATGGTTGATGTATGAGGCCTGAGGATTTGGAATAGTCCTATATATAAGATATAATAGGATTAAACCTCTTAACCGGGTTATAGCATGTTGGGCGGTGGCTAGGCCCAAGAGGTTAAGATGGTTAATCATGCTAGAACTAGAGTGGTTCTAGGATGGGTACCCCCCTTGGAAGTACGGCGGCTCACCAGCTAAAAGTCGGCTAAGGCTAGTGAGACAAGTCTTACATTGTCTGATGGTTGTGAGTTTCTAAACTCGCCTATAGCATATTTAGCGGTGGATTGGCCCAAGAGGTTAAGAGGATTAATCGTGCTAGAACTAGAGTAGTTCTAGGGTGGGTGACCTCCCTGGAAAGTGGGGCGGCTCTCCGGCTAACGATTATTGTAGGTGAAGAGTGGCTCCCGACAAGGTCGGCTGAGACTAGTGAGACGAGTCTCATATTGCCTGATAGTTATAGTTTCTAAAAACACGACTATAGCGTTTCAGCGGTGGCTAGGCCCAAGAGATTAAGAGATCCGGGCTAACGATTATTATAAGTGGAGAGTGGCTTCCCACAAGGTCGGCTGATGTTAGTGAGACGAGTCTCACATTGCGTGGTGGTTGTAGTTTCTAAAAACCCGGCTATAGCATTTTGGACGGTCACTAGGTCCAAGAGATTAAGAGACCCCACTTCCTAAGAAGGTCGCCTATCCTAGGACTACTCTAGTTCTAGCACGCTTAACCCTCTTAACCTCTTGGGCCTATCCACTACCTAATATGCTATAGCCGGCGTCACGCCCCGATTCCACAGCGGAAACCATGAGAACGACAACAGACCGCCATATGTACATCAACCCTGTACACACGAAGCGTCCAACATAATAGAAGCAACAGCGGAAGCAAGTAACTCTAAAATCCAAAACTAAATAATCTCCAAAAAGATCCAACAAACAATTCTAAAGTTTAGTAAACAAAACATAAAGCATGTACCAGAGCACTATATACAAAACTAAAACTACTATACATCGTTGTACAAGAATCACAAAATCTCAACCTCTACAAAATGTAAAAGTACATAGAAGGCCCTGGCCCTCGCCAGCCCTGATGTATAGTACAAAAGCAAACTATCAAACTGGAGGTCCTTCTTATACATGTACACTGATAGGAAGTGCTATCTACGGCGCGATCCCCTTACCTCGATCAACGAAAGGTGCAGCTGTCTCTGAAAAATAAACCACAAGAGGGCATGAGAACTACTAAATAGTAGTTCCTGGTGGGTACGGTCGGCGACAACTATGGTCTTCCCACTAGGTCTACTAGAGGCAAAAATGGTAAAAGAACATAAAAGAGTGCTATAAAACTAGTAACGAAATATAATTTGAACTGAAATAGAAACTACTAAACTATCATGCCTCTACACATGTAATGAACAAAAAAGAAAGTGACTAGAGCATGCATCAATGCTAATACTAGTAAATAAATGCTGTAAAGGAACCCAATCGCAACAACCGACTCATAGGTTCGTTAAGCCTGCGCTCGCCTAGTGGACGGACACACTCCTGCAGGTGTGATGGCGACATCTAGGCTACTGTTTCTACTATTGCTGGCCAGCATCTGGAGCGGCACTCGGGGGGAGCGACTCCTACCGAGTCTATTAGCGCATAACACTGTCATGCTCAATGTGGCATCTGCAATATAGTCTATGCGATGATCAAAAGATCACAAGTAACTCATCCGATATCCTCAACCCAATCATAGAATGTGGACAAGGCGACAATGGTACAATCATTTATCAATCATTTATCTCAATGTCCAAAATATCTGTCCACAAACGCCGCGCTAATCCACGACCTCTATCACATATTTCATGGCGTGTACAATGCAAAGAATAATAAATACCTCATGACTATGCACATGATGTCAAAGAGCCCTTCACGGCCTAATCTAGCATATACAAGTTGACATACTATTAACAGTCCAATATATTCCGATCGTTGGATTTGTGATTCATTTTCCCATAGCGTAGCTTATTATTCACCTACATACATAATAGGATTCCAATTTCATGCTAATGTCGCTCTCTATCAACATATGTACTATATGCAAAAGATACACTTAAAATCAATCTAGAATACTACAATAAATAACTTGCAATTTATACCATATAACGTAGATTAATATCCACATGCGAACACGCTAAAATCTATTTTCTCAACTCAAATCCTTTCTAACATTATCTCTATTCATTTATATGACCCTTTATATATTCATATGAATTCAAATAGACATAGAAGAAAATTCACTGTCTGCGGCAACTCGAAACTCACGTCGGATGCAAATCCAATGTGTAGAACACTTGTAGGCTAAATAACATATGCCACTATGATTACCCCTGGCCATACGACAGCCACAACACCTTCGTGTAGCTTGAAAACTCTCTCGTCGAAATGCTCGTAAAAATGGCTCCTAAAATACATAGTAATCGATTTCTAACTTTCAATTTCACTCTAATTCGCCTCAATTCCTACTGGACTAAGGTACGGCTAAGCTTATGTACCTTCCTCTCTCACGGGCGAACATCAATTTCATCGCCGGAAGTGCCAATTTTACGCAATTGGACTCTTTCTCCTCTCCCCCTGCTACTGCCCTGCCAATACTGCTGTTGTTGCCAGCTGTTACGGCAGCTTGCTGCTGCTGCTAGCTGGCAACCAGCTGCAGCAGCACCAGCAACTCCTGCTACTACGGCTACTGCAGCTCTTGTTGCAGCTGCAGTAGCTGTCCCTGGCACAGGGAGGATTAAGGAGGGGTAGAGAAAAAATAGGAGAGAGAGGGGAAGAAGGAGAGGAAGAAAAAAACCTACTGCAACAAAATACTAACTTCCAATCATTGCGTCGAAGAAATTTTGCACGGGTACGATCTTGATCGGCTTGTCGAATTGATCAAAATCCTTCAATTTCCTTTTTTTTCTTTTCTCTTCTTCTCTCCTTCTCTCTCTAGAATCAGCAGGTAAAGAGGGGGATAAGTATCAAGAAGTATCTGATGCCATTAGTGGAATTACACTAACATATGCATAATATGCTACTAAGTCAAAAATAATCAAGTATTTCAATTTTAGTCCTCCACGAGCTGAATATTGATTTTTCGAGTCCGTTTTCACGTCCACGCGTCAAAACATCTCCAACTCAGTCAAGCACTACAAGAGCATGCTGACTAGCAACTCCTACTGTAACCTTGTCTATTTGCCAAGGTCCAGTACTCTACATCCTCTCTTCCTTTAAGAAAGTTTCGTCCTCGAAACTACAATATTAACCTCAATCTAGGTTCTCAAATAGATAAAGGTAGAACTCTCTTATCTCCAACTCCAACTCCCAAGTAGCCTCTCGCTCTTTTTATGGTTGCTCCAGAGTACTTTTTACATAGGGAATGACATGGTTCCGCAATTCCTTCTCCTTTCGAGTTAGAATCCGGACCGGTTGCTCCTTGCAACTCATATCCTCAGCTAACTCCAATTGAGTAAAATCAATCATATAGGAGGGGTCAAATACATATTTTTTCAGAGCTGAAACATAGAATATGTCATGAACCCCTGTCAATCTCAGCTGCAGTGTAATTCAGTAGGCTACTAGTCCAACTTGCTTCAAGATCTCAAAATGGCCTACATAGTGCGGACTAAACTTTCCACAAAGTTCAAATCTGCGTATTTCTTTAAATGGAGAAACCTTCACGAGGATATGATCTCCAAAAATATGACACAACCCTCAGGTCTCTATCAAATACAATCGAGGCAGGCAC
The DNA here is from genome assembly GCA_016920855.1 of Puya raimondii. Classification (NCBI taxonomy): domain Eukaryota; kingdom Viridiplantae; phylum Streptophyta; class Magnoliopsida; order Poales; family Bromeliaceae; genus Puya; species Puya raimondii. Next base: position 26,460,408 of record JABWPP010000048.1, read on the forward strand.
TCTAGGTAACCTTTTGTCAATGTAACCCGAGCGAGCCTCTCTCAAAATTTCCTTGCAGTGTGTTAAATCCACTAGCGCACACAACCAGTCTTGAAATCAAAGAACTCCCAAGGCATAACACTACACTCCCCTGCTTGTTCACTCTCAATAGGTGTGAGAATTCGAATTTTTGGAAATTTGGATTCCGTGTTCCTCTCCCCTGTTACTGTGTTTTTGATCTGTATACGTATATATATATGTATGGGTATATATATATATATATATATATATATATATATGTATATAAGTTGTATTTATAGTATTTTGGTTGTTTTTGAGTTTTGTCGCGGAGAGTGAACGACTTAACGGCGCAATCCGGAGTCCGAATCTAACAATCCAAAATGGTAGATTCGATGTCTCGGCAGTGCTGAATGCGATGGCGTGATTCGTGTCGACATGCGACGGACAGATTGAGAGATCTTCCATCTTTTTCGCCGAGAGGTCGAATTGTATATTTTTGGTTTTCGCGATCTGGACCCTGTTTCTCGCACCGTTTTGCGTGAGATTGCTTGTGGAGGGGTGTCTTGGTATTTTGTGCTTACTGTGAGGAACCTAAGGGTATTTTCTGTTGTTTGAGAGGCTTTTGTGCAAATTTGTTTGTGTATTTGTGTGTGTGTGGTGTGAGTGAGTGGAGAGAGAGTGAGAGTGAGCCCTTCCTCTCCTTCTCCCTCAGCTCCCAGCACAGGGCCACCCCTTCCTCAGCCCCTCAGCCCCTCAGCCACCTCCCCGAGCGCCGCCGACCATCCCTGGCCGGCGGGAACTCCGGCGACTCCCTCTCCCTCTCATTTTCTTCTTCTTCTCCTCCTCCTTCTTCTTCTTCTTCTCCTTCCCTATGGTGCGCACCCAGGGGGAACCCATGCATGAGCTCCCCCTGAGGTGGCACGACTGCCGGAGTCGTGCGCCGCCGCCGGGAGCCGCCGGGAACCGCAACCGAGTTGCTGCAGCTGCTGCTAGGGCAGCAGCTGGCCGAGGCTGGTGGGCCCGAGCCGCCGCCACCTCCCGACGCCTGAGAGGGTGAGCGCCGTCACCCTCAGGTCCTCCGGCGCCGCCCCCTTCCTCCCCGGCCGTCGCCGTGCCGCCGGAGCGCCGCCGCGCCGCAGCTGGCTGCTGCTGGGTGGTGAGTGGGCAGTGCGTTGGGTTCTGAGCCGCCGCCTCCCCCGCCGCCGTAGCGACCTCCCGCCGGCATCAGGAGGACCGCCGCAGCCGTCGCCTCCTTCCCCGGCCGCCCCCGTGCCGCCGGTGCGCCGCCTGCCGCTCTTTCTTGCTGCTTGCGGGTAGGGGCAGCTGGAGGCCGAGCCGCCGCCGCCTCGGAGGGTGCGCGCCGCCACCCTCGGGACCGCCGCAGCCGGTATATCCCTTCCTGGCCGTCGCCGTGCTACCGGAGCGCCGCCGCAGCCGTCGCTGTTGCCGCTTGTGCTCCTAGGGCACCCGCGGCTGTGAGCTTCCGGCCGCCGCCGCCGTTGCCCGGAGTTGTCGCGGTCGCCCCATGCCCGACGTCCGGTGAGCCCCTCTTGCCGGTGCTCGCGTCCCCGCCGGCCGCCGTCGCCGTTGGTTGCCGGTGGCACTGTGCCCTAGCTTCGGGTAGCCGACCTGAGAGTTGCCGCTCTCCCCGCACTGCCGCCGCCAGTCCCTGCCGTCGGCTGAGGTGAGCCCCCTCTTCTTTGCCTCCCCCGCAGCCGACCTTGGCCGCCGCTGGCCATGCATGCCGGCCGGCAGCCGGCTGGAGCTGGTTGCTCCGGCCGGGGTCTCTTTTAGTAGATTTTTTTGGCCGCGCTTTGGTGTTTGAGCTCCCCGATGCCTCCCGAAGTCCGGGAAGGTAAGCACGATGATCGCAGCGACGCGCTGGTCATCATGCTCACCTTAGAATTCGATTTGGTTGAGCCGTTTCACTGTTCGGCCGATGCCGAGCTATGTTATTGTATGTCTTTATTGTTTTTATAGGATTTTTGGGCTTGCGACTGGTCCTGTCGCAGTGGTGCTGTGAGCACGGCCTCCGTTACGTCGTTACCTATCCTCTGGTGCTTGCGGAAGGTCGTGCGGATGTACGGATTGCTCGAACGGTCTTGTTTATTGCTCTTATGTATGTAATTGTTGCTTGTTTTGGGATTATGTTGATTGTGGCAGCGTTGCGACACTGCGGGCAGCAAGGGCATGACCCTTGAGATCCTGTGGACTGGTTGTCCAACCCCTTCGCCCTTCGCGGAGATCCAGATTCATTTCCGATGCATTTTTCGATGAATTAATCGGCGAAACGCGTGTTTTTAGTTGTGCGACTCACTCGCTGTTTTCGTGAGTGACTTGGATTCGTCGTTTAGCCTCGTTGGCTGTTCCTCATCGCTGTCCTGAAGTTCCGAGGATAGCGGATGAGTGACGAAGGGTTCCGGTGTTAAATCGGCACTTTTCGGGAACCCGGGAAGCCGTTTCGGGTGCGTTTGGTGTTCGTGGCACCCCGAGCTTGTGCTCGCTGTCCCATCACATGGTTTTGTGTGTTCGGGGACAGCGAGGGACTTGGTTGGCTGTTCGGTACCCCTCTGGGGCTTAGTGTGGTTTCGGGATCGTCCCGGTGGGTTTCCGGGTGATCCGTCGGTTTCGAGATGTGAGAGCTTTGTGTTTAGCGTCGACTTGGTGGACCTTGACCCTGTGAGTCTTTCGTAGGTCCTATCGCGGTTCCCGAGAGCCGTCGGTGTTAGATTTGATCTTTTGACAGGTGGGTACTTCGATCCGGAGTCGGTTCAGTGGACTACGGTGATACCTTTCTATCCCTTCTCTTGCATTTCAGTTATTAGTTCACTTGACTCCCGTTGCCTCTACTTTTTGTGCTTGGATATATAGTAGAGTAGTTGTGGTTTGCATGATTCTTGAGACGACCCAGTTGGTCGGTGGTGATCGCCTGTTGTTCCGAGCGATCCTCGTTGTGGTTTATCAGTTGCTTCACGGCTCATTGCCGTTCTGTGGATTGAGCATTCGCATCGATCGTCACAGCTCCCTAGCACCTCACGTATGCCAACGGTCTGATCCACCGTTTGGGCTTCTTTTCCGGAAAAGGGTCGTTGAGTTGTTCCGACCCGTGAGCCTCGACGCAGTGCATCTGGTAGGTTTTGTGCCGGTTGGTTGAGCAGGTTGTGACAGTGCCAGGGATACGTCCCTGTGGCTATGGATTGGGTTTACTTGTGGTTATCTCCTTTGATGCATATACCAGTTGCTTACAGTAGCATAGTTGTTCAGTTGTATGTCAGCCTCATACTTACTTGTGCTACTGTATACCTTATCTATCCTTTTGTTGACCCTCGTGCCGGTGTGTACACCTCGCCTTCGTCGGCTTGCGGTACCCACTGGGAGGGGAGACATGTTTATATGTTCTCACCCCCCGCCCTTGTTGTTGTTTTCAGGTGAGCAGGGTGGTGGGAGTCGGGACGTTGCGAGGCACGCCTAGATAGTAGCTCTAGAGGTTCCGACTTGTGAGGCTACTCCCCCAGATTTGATTATTACCCTTATCCTCTAGCAGTTAGTTGGTTATGGTTCAGTTACACTGTGGTTGTTTTATCTAGCATGTTATATTTTGGATGATTGTCTTGCATGCTTAGATCTCGTGATTTTGGTTTAGTATCCATGTGAGGATTGCATGCTTAGACTTTTGGATATTGATGCTGTTAGATCTATCCTTGTGCTTTATATCGCATATCTTGGATTTCTACCCCTCGTGGTAGCATTTTCAAATAAAGGTTTCCGTGTGGGAAACAGTTTTCAAGTGAATTTCCGATCGATCGACTTTTGAGTTTTCAAAAGAGAGTTCTCGTGTGGAGAACGGTTTTCAAATGATTCTTGAATGCTTGATATTAGGATTTCAAAATAAAGCTTCTGGGTAAGAAGCAATTTTCTAGAATGATCTGTTGTTTGTGCATTGCATCATCCTTCGCCTAAGGACTTGCTTAGATTCATACAGGTTTAAGGACTGTTAGCTGTATGAATCTCTTGAGCTGTTGTGTTGTTGTGATGAATGAATGGTGGTTGTGATCCTGTTGTATGTTGTGTACGCCGTGCAAATACAGGGGAGGCTCTGTCCGTGTGTACAGTGGACCCTGTATTTGTGGCGGGTCTGTACGTGGCGCGGGCTAGGCTTTCAAAAAAAAATTTGGCACGTATTTCCGTATCTAAAACTAGCCCGGGGCGTGACAATAGGTACTGAAATTCTCGTCTAGTGTGGGTCTTCACTCAGCTTCTCTCCAATCCTGTCCAACAAAGTCGGCTGTAAGACCAAAGACATGAGTCTAGTAGATATTCCAAGCTCAAGTCGCCTCATCTCCTCTAGCAGTGGCATCTGTCTAGTGATCATCAAACTCAAAGTCTCCACTGATTTATGACTCAGTGCATCTACCACCACGTTGGCTTTCTCAGGACGATATAAAATAGTCAGTTTATAATCCTTCAATAACTCAAGCCAACAGTGTTGTCTCAAGTTTAGCTCTTCTATGTTAGCAAGTACTTGAGACTATTATAATTAGTGCAGATTTTACAATGTTTTCCATAGAGCTAATGACGCCAAAGTTTCAAAACAAACACTACAGTGGTAAGCGTCAAATCATGCATAAAGTAATTCTCCTTGTATTCCTTTAATTGTCGTGAAGCGTAAGTAATTACTCTACCATACTGCATCAACACACATTCCAAATCACTGTGTGATGCATCACTGTATATAACAAATCCTTCCCCCTTCACTGGAAGAGCAAGGATCGAAGCTGTTATCAATCTAGTCTTTAGCTCCTCAAAACTCTTCAGACACTCTTCACTTTGAACATACTTAATTCCTTTACAAATCAGTCGAGTGAGGAACATGGAAAGCTTCGCAAAAGTCTTCCACAGAACGAGGTAGTATCATGTTAGCTCAAGAACACTCCGTTTTAGTACCGTCGTCGGTCTGGACCAATCCCCAATAACATCATTCTTCTTAGAGTCTACCGAGATACCAATGCTAAAATCACGTGGCCCCAAAATGCAACTTCTCGAAGCCAGAATTCACACTTCTTCAGCTTGGCAAAAATCTCTTCTCTCGTAAAATCTATAATACAAGCCTCAAGTGTTCCTCGTGCTCAACATCATTTCGAGAGTGAATCAGAATATCATCAACAAATATGACAATGAACTGATCCAAGAACGACTTCAACGTTCTGCTCCTTATGTCCATAAATGCGGTTGGGACATTCGTCAATCCAAAGGACATCATTGTAAACTCAAAATGCCCATACTGCATCCCGAATGAGGGTACATCCTCTGACTTTATCTCCAATTGATGATATCATGATTGTAGGTCAATATTAGAAAGGAAACAAGATCCTTGCAACAAATCAAAAGATCGTCGATGCATGACAAAGGATACTTATTTTTGATGATTACTATATTCATGTCGCCATCATACATGTGGGAGTGTATCCGCGCACTAGGCGGGTGCAGGCTTGACCGGACTTATGAGTCGGTCGTTGCGATTAGGTACCTTTACAGTATTTATTTACTAGTATTAGCATTGATGCATGCTCTAGTCACTTTCTTTTTTGTTCATTATATGTGTAGAGGCATGAGGAGGGGCGACCGTCCGTTGAACTACCAAAAAAGGGTAAACCAATGTAATCATGACATTGTAGGTTCTTGCGATGGGACAGATGCGACTTTCCTCATAAGTAATGGGTGGCATAGCCCGTAGCTTCAATCCCCCTTTTTTATCCATTTCTTTATTACCCCAGAGGGGCCTGGGTGGAGTTTAGTAGTTTATATTTCAGTTCATTTATATTCTGTTACTCATTTTATAGCACTCTTTACTATTCTTTTACTATTCTTGCCTCTAGTAGACCTAGTGGGAAGACCGTAGTTGTCGCCGACCATATCCACTGGGAACTACTATTTAGTAGTTCTTACGACCTCTTGTGGTTTATTTTTCAGAGACAGCTGCACCTTTCGTTGATCGAGGTAAGGAGATCGTGTCGTAGATAGCACTTCCTACCAGTGTACATGTATGTAGAGTCCACCAGTTTGACAATTTGTTTTTGTACTATACATCAGGACTGGCGAGGGCCAAGGCCTTCTATGTACTTTTACATTTTGTAGAGGTTGAGATTTTATGATTCTTGTACAACGATGTATAGTAGTTTTAGTTTTGTATATAGTGCTCTGATACATGCTTTATATTTTATTTACCAACCTTTAGAGTTGTTAGTTGGATCTTTTTGGAGATTATTTAGTTGTGGATTCTAGAGTTACTTGCTTCCGCGGTTGCTTCTATTGTGATGGACGCTTTGTGTGTACAGGGTTGATGTACATACGGCGGTCTGTTGTCGTTCCTATAGTTTATGCTGTGGAATCGGAACGTGACAGAAATGGTTGGTATTAGAGCCTAGAAATAGGTCAATTGGACTTAGAAAACTTAGGAATCTGGTGAACCATAGGAATTAAGATATGAGAGACGAAAATTTTGGCGAAAGTCGACAGATTGTTTCATGTGAACTCTTCAAATGAAAATGAAGAGTGGTGGAAGGATATGCATCTTTTCTTGCTAGATGATTATGTTGACTGCAGACAATATAATGTCACAGAAAAAAGAGAGATCCTTTTGGACTTTCGCTTGATTGGGTTGAGTTGTGAATTTATAGGTGATTAACATGTGTTTTATTTTTAGGCAATTGTGATGTTATGACATGAACGATTAATGAGGTGGGCCACACTTGCCCTACCTACAATGCTGGAGCAGGTTAGATCATACATGAACTGCGGGCACAACTGGTTAGTTTGATTGAGGCCACTCGGCGACAATAAGTGTTCTTGCATCAGATGTGCAAAATATGGACAGAGCATGCTCTCTGGATGGGAATTAGTACCCTGGGTGGGAGAGTGCGAGCAGAGGAGTTGGAACGAGACATTGGTAGAAAAAAGCCAGCAGAGAGTGAGGGTGGGCCATCTAGTTTTAGGAAACTACCGAGGTATCCAAGATCTTACTTTCAAGGTCTTGGATCCTCTGCGGGACGAAGGCCATGGATTTAGGCCACCTGCTGGTCATAGACAGCATCAGCGACATGAACAAATCTGATGCGTCATTTGTGGAGGGCCACATCAGCCGTAGACCAGATGATACAGCCAATTTGCCGTTAGAATTTTTGGAAAAACGTGACTCAAATAAGTTGAGTCGAAAATTCTGTTGAGTTCGAGTAATTTTTGTAATCGGTGCGAGAAATCTTTAAACCGCCATAACTTTTCGCTCGGGTATCCGATTTTAGCGTGAAAATCCCAATTCAGAAAACACTTTTTGAGATCTACATATCAAATTGCATAGCCATTCCAGTCGGGTTTGGGACCCAAACTCAATTGTTTCGGCATCCGTTTTTGTATTTTTAGGTTAATTTTGAATGTTTCTATTTTTTTTTTCCCTATCATTAGTCAGATTATTTGATTATTTCTTATCTGATTAGGTTTTGAGATATATTAGAATTTATTATCTTCGTCTAGTAGTAATTGGCTTTCGCCTACTGTCACGCCCCGAGCTAGTTATAGAAGCGAAAAATACGTGCCAATTTTTTTTTGAAAGCCTAGCCCGCGCCACGTACAGACCCGCCACAAATACAGGGTCCACTGTACACACGGACAGAGCCTCCCCTGTATTTGCACGGCGTACACAACATACAACAGGATCACAACCACCATTCATTCATCACAAAACCACAACAACACAATGAGATTCATACAGCTAACAGTCCTTAAACCTGTATGAATCTAAGCAAGTCCTTAGGCGAGGGATGATGCGATGCACAAACAACAGATCATTCTAGAAAATTGCTCCTTACCCAGAAGCTTTATTTTGAAACCCTAATCTCAAACATTCAAGAATTATTTGAAAATCGTTCCCCACACGAGAACTCTCTTTTAAAATCCCAAAAGTCGATCGATCGGAAATCCATTTGAAAACTGTTTCCTACGCGAAAACCTTTATTTGAAAATGGTACCACGAGGGGTAGAAATCCAAGATATGCGATATAAGGCCATAATGAAAGATCTAAAAGCATCGACATCCAAAAAGTCTAAGCATGTATTCCACATATGAATGCTAAACCAAATCCACAAGATCTAAGCATGCAGAACAGAACATCCAAAATATAACTGTACCAAAACCATAACATGCTAGACAAAACAACCACAGTGTAACTGAACCACATCCATAACTAACTGATAAAGGATAAGGGTGATAAACAAATCTGGAGAGAGAAGCCTCACAGGTCGGGACCTCTAGTCACACTAACTAGGCGTGCCTCGCTGCGGCCCGACTCTCACCACCCTGCTCACCTGAAAACAACAACGAGGGCAGGGGGTGAGAACATGTAAACATGTCTCCCCTCCTAGTGGGTACCGCAAGCCGACGAAGGCGAGGTGTACACACCGGCACGAGGGTCAACAAAAGATAGAAAAGTAAACAGTAGCACAAGTAAGTATGAGGCTAACATACAACTGAACAACTATGCTACTGTAAGCAACTAGTATATGCATCAATGCAGATAACCACAAAGTAAATCCAATCCATAGCCACCGGGACGTATCCCTGGCACTGTCACAACCTGCTCAACTCTCGGCACATAAACCTTCTGGACGCACTGCATCAAGGCTCACGGGTCGGTCCCATACCCAACCCTTTTCCGGAAAAGAACACCCCCAGGCGGTGGATCAGACCGCTGGTGTACGTGAAGTGCTAGAAGAGCTGTGACGATCGATGCGGATGCTCAATCCACAGAAGGGCAACGAGCCGTGAAGCAACTGAAAAGCCAATATACGAGGATCGCTCAGAACAACAGGCGATCAACACTGACCAACAGGTCGTCTCAAGAATCATGCAAACCACAACTACTCTACTATCCAAGCACACATAAGTAGAGTCAACGGGAGTCAAGTGAACTAATAACTGAAATGCAAGAGAAGGGATAGAAATGTATCACCGTAGTCCACTGAATCGACTCCGGATCGAAGTACCCACCAGTAGGAAAGCTAGAGCCTAACACCGACGGCTCTCGGGAACCGCGACAGGACCTACGAAAGACTCACAGGGTCAAGGTCCACCAAGTCGACACTAAACACATAGCTCTCACATCCCGAAACCGACGGATTGCCCGGAAACCCGCCGGGACGATCCCGAAACCACGCTAAGCCCCACAGGGGTACCAACGGCCAAACCAAGTCCTCCGCTGTCCCCAAAAACACCAAAACAGAGTGGCGGGATAGCGAGCACATGCTCGGGATGCCACAAACACAAACGCATCCGAAACAGCTTCCCGGGTTCCCGAAAAATGCCGATTTGCCACCGGAACCCTTCGTCACTCATCCGCTGTCCTCGGAACTTCGGGACAGCGATGAGGAACAGCCAACGAGGCTAAATGACAAAGCCAAGTCACTCGCAAAAATTGGAAGTGAGTCACACGACTAGAAACACGCGTTTCGCCGACTATTTCATCGAAAAATGCACAGGAAATAAATCCGGATCTCCGCGAAGGGCGAAGGGGTTGGAACACTAGTCCACAGGGTCTCAAGCGTCATGCCCTTGCTGCCTGCAGCATCGCAACGCTGCCACAATCATCAAAGTCCCAAAACAAGCAACAATTACATACAAACAAGCATTAATTTAGGCCGTTCGAGCATTCCGTATGTCTGCACGACCTTCCACAAGCACCAGCGGATAGGTAACGACGTAACGGAGGCCGTGCTCACAGCCCCACTACGAAAGGACTAGTCGCAAGCACTAAAAATCCATAAAAATAGTGAAAGCAAGCAATGATATAGCTCGACAAAGGCCGAACAGCGAAACGGCACATCCAAACAGAAAACTAAGGTGAGCATGATGATCAGCGCGTCGCTGCGATCATCGTGCTCACCTTCCCGGGCTTCGGGAGGCAACAGTAAGCTCAAACACAAGCATGCGGCCAAAACAAAGCAAAAAAAGACCCTGGCCGGAGTAGCAAGCTCCGGCCGGCTGCCGGCCGACATGCACGGCACGCGGCGGCCAGGGTCGGATGCGGGGGTGGTGAGGAAGAGGGTGCTCACCTCAGCCGGCGGCAGGAAGCGGCGGCGGCGGCGAGGGGAGAGTGCCCACTCTCGGGTTGGCTAGGGCACGGCGGCGCGGCAACGGACGGCGACGGAGGTCGGCGGCGACGCGAGCACCGGCAATAGGGGGTCGCCGGACGTCGGGATGCCGGTGACCGTGACAACAAAAACTCGGCGGCGGCGGCGGCGGAGGGTGCTCGGCCGCGGCTGCCCTAGCTGCCCAGATTGAGCCCGCGACGGCTGCGGCGGCACTCCCGCGGCACGGCGGCGGTCGGGGAGGAAGGCAACGGCGCCGGAGGTTCGAAGGGTGGCGGCGCGCACCCTCCAAGGCGGCGGGAGGCGGCGGTGGCTCGGGTCACCAACTCCCTGCCCGCAGCTGCCCTAGCAGCAGCTCTAGCAGCTCGGCAGCTCCCGGCGGCGGGGCAGGTCGCCGGCAGTCGTGCCACCTCCGGGGAAGCACTGGCATGGGTTCACCCAGGGTGCACGCTGCCGGGAAGGAGAAGAAAGAGAAGAAGAATGAGAAGAAGAAGAAAAGGGAGAGAGGGAGTTGGCCGGGGTTTGCGCCGGCCAGGGGTGGTCGGCGGCGGCAGGCGGAGCTCGGGGAGATGGCAGAGGAGCTGGGGAGAGGGGGTGGCACCTCTGGGAGCTGAGGGAGAAGAAGAAGGAAAGAGTTTACTCTCTCTCTCTCTCTCCACTCACACACACACACACAACATATACACACTTGTACATTTGCACAAAAGCCCCTCAAACAAAGAATATAACCTCAGGGTCCCTCACAGCAGGAACAAAATGCCCAGACACCCCTCCACATTCGAGCTCATGCGAAACGGTGCGAGAAACAGGGTCCAGATCGCGAAACAATAATTGTACAATTCAACCTCTTAGCGAAGAACTTGCGATATCTCTCAATCCGCCCGTCTCATGTCGAAACGGATCGCCCCATCGCGTTCAGCACTGCCGAGACATCGAATCTACCATTTTGGATCGTCAGAAGCGGACTCCGAATTGCGCCGTTAAGCCGTTCTCTCTCCGAAATCGAAACATAAACAAAAAAATACTCAATAAATACAACATATATACATATATATATACCTATACATGTATATATCTGCAAATACGGATCAAATACACAGCAAAAGGGGAGAGGAACACAGAATTCAAATTTTACAAAAAATTAAAAAATTCGAATTCTCACATCACTCCCACCATACAAGAAGTTTCATCCCCGAAACTTACACACACACACCATCCGCGAACAATTGCGGATACCTCTCACGCATAGCAGACTCCAGCTCCCAAGTAGCCTCGCGCTCCTCGTGATTCGTCCACTGAACCTTCAAATACGGAATGGTCCGGTTCCTCAACTGCTTCACCTCATGGGCCAAAATCCTCACAGGCACCTCGTCGTAGCTGAGGTCCTCCCTCAGCTGAACCGTCGTCGGGCTGATCACGTGAGAAGGGTCGGGAATGTACTTCCGAAGCATGGACACATGGAAGACATTGTGCACCCGAGCAAGACTAGGAGGAAGAGCTAACCGATAAGCCACTGGACCCACACGCTCAAGGATCTCAAACGGTCCCACAAAATGCGGACTAAGCTTGTTCCGCAATCCGAACCGCTTGATCCCTCGAGATGGCGACACCCTGAGTAGCACATGCTCACCGACTTGAAACACTAGGTCCCGTCGTCGCTGGTCCGCGTAGCTCTTCTGTCGGCTCTGCGCAGTCAACAGTCGCTGCCTCGCACTGCGAATCCTGGCCTCTGCGTCCTCTAACAAGTCAGGCCCGATCACACGACGCTCACCCACGTCATCCCAACAGATCGGTGATCGACAACGACGTCCATACAGGGCCTCGTACGGTGCCATCCCAATGCTCGCCTGGAAGCTGTTGTTGTAGGCGAACTCCACCAAGGAGAGGTACTTGAACCAACCCTCTCCAAAATCCATTATGGCATAAACCGGATGATGAGATGCTCGTACTTGCTGAAGAGTTTGCTACCAGCTCATTACTTCGGCTGACTAAACCCTGGATCGTGTAACTCAGTGCCGCATGCTGCAGAAAGCTGACTAATCAGAAACTCTATACCCTCGAATTCGAGTATCGATTCGTGTGACCACATAACAACCACGTTGTTTGCCGATGTAGGTGAGTACCGCCCTGACCAAAACCTCGTGCTAGGGCATACGAGACCGCCGAAGTCCCGAGCACAGAGTCCCGAAGTGCTAGTAATTAGTGCTAGGAGCTGCCGAAAATAACCCGATGGCGCCCCACTGTATTGGGATTTCAGGGCCGGCCAGAAATGCCGAGATGCACGCTACCCCCCCCCCAACAAATTGGTCCGCCAGAACGTTCTCGCCAGCTGTTTTAAGTTATATCGTGCTGTCTGCTCGGACCATCGTTCACTTTGCTTTGGAACCTCTAGTCTATAACGTATGGTTTGGACGATCACCCATGAAGCCCTAATTTTCTAGCCCCTTTTCTTGGTGAACGCTCTGCTTTTATTTTGCTAGGGAGGACTAGCCCTCCCTAATCACTCCCATTTCTACAATTACTTTCTCCATTGACTCGGACCTTGGTTTCCCCTGCAGAGTAACTTGCAGCATCCCCACGTCCCCCGGCTGGCCCCGCTTTTATGCTCGTTTTTAAAGTAGTTGCGAGGAGTGTCTCAATCCCCCTCCTCATGCAACTCTTGTTTTGTTGGATTGAGAACTACGTAGTGGAAGATCGTTGGAATCCTTCCAATCACTCTTCTTATTGGATTGGTTCTGACACTGGGAGCTATGCGTGGGGGGTTCCTCTAATGTCGATCACCTCGATATGTCTTTGAAAGGGAATAATTGGTTTCCCTTTTTTCTTTTTGATCTATGGATCCAAATCTCCTTGAGATGGGTCCTTTCAAAAGTCCGAAATTGGCTTTTTTTTCACTCCATTCCTCCTTGCTGGTTTGGAGGTTTCTTTCCACACGCCGTTGTTTTTGTGAATTTCAAAGAGTGCTTTAAGTACTAGCTGCACGAATTCTTGAGTTGGAATTAAGCTTAAGTGTTTTTTACTTGGAGCTCAAGAGTGGTATCTCCTCTTGATGGCTATTTCTATGATTTTTGTAAAAAAAAATTCATATTTATGTTGTTAGGAAGCTCTTGGTGGATATAGATGTGGGATAGATTCCATCACTGAGCTATTTGGGAGTCGCTGGTGACCGCATATTTTCATGGGCTAGAGACTTTGTTGGGATTCCCAGGGAGTCTTTAAACTAGAAGTGTCTATTATTTTACTTAGTTGCTAGAACTTCTGGATGCAGTGCGCAGTTTATTGGAGGAATAACCAGTAAGGTGGGTCAGTTTTACGAATCTTGTGCAAAAGGCCTTTGTTTGGAAGGTCGTATTACGAAGACTACCAGTTTTGGGGGTGAAGATGTGGAGAGGGATTTGTTGTTTTTTAGAAGCCCTTGCTGGAGATGAGCAATATTGGAGTAGAATAGTTTCACTGCATTTTGGGAATACCTTGAGGTTTTTGAGATCCTTCTATTGCGCATGTTGATTATCCATCACTGGTTCGGGCTTGCCATTACGTGCTGCCAGAGGCAATGCGCCAGTTTCTTGGACGGCTGATGTTCTATGGTGTGCCGCGACCAGCAACATCAGAAGGGAGCAGGCGGGATTCGATACATGTTTTGGCTTGGCGTTTGAGCCCGGTTTCGCACGATTTTAAAGCTAGTTTTGTATTGGAGCCACGCGCTTCAACTTCGACTCCTTAGTGATTATGATTCGGTTGGCTAGCGTTTGAGGTAGGGTTGATGGTTGACCAGAAAAGCTTCGAAAATATCCCTACCGCTAAGTTTGTAGAGAGAGTTTGCAGCATGTTGTTTTATTATCTCTGATTTTTTCATGTTAGTAGCACTCGAAGATTTCATGAATTTGCATGTGTGTTTATAGTGAAAATCTGAATTTGAGTAAAGCATAAATTAAACATTTATAATTCATGATTTTTGAACATTGCTCTGATCATCTGGGAATTTTGATCCTTAGGAGAAAACTCGGAACCTACAATACCGTCACTTTTTTCGAAACTATTAATCAGATTTTTAGCTCTAGGAGCAGTTTCATGTTCTTGTATCACCGCTGTTAGTGCGAGGAGGTGGCTACTTAGACTTTGTTGTAGGACGAGTGTTACGCTCGTGTCTGAGAAATGCCGAGCTTTGTATTTTACAGCAAGGGGTTAGGCTGTTTTAGGTATTATGTTATTTGCGTAATAGTTACGGAGTGCCGGTCGGGCTGTTGGACGGATGTGAGACCCATGATTCAGCTGTTTTAGCTTTCTGTCTGTTTGTGCTTAGGGCACGGCGAGCTGAGCTTGGAGGGTCTTTGTGACCCTTTCTTGATTATCGACCGCCTGTGTTTTTTTATTTGATTATAGAGCCTGCCTGGAGCCTGATTCGTGCTCGACAGAGATACGTTAGTTTAACGGTCTGGGTATAGAGTTAAGGGTAGCTTTTCCCCGAGAGTGCCGTTTTTTTCGGCGGAGTGTAGATGGCCTCTCAGTGCAGTTGATGTCGGCTAGAGCAGATTGTTGATATGATGACTTGTTGAAGACCGGCTACCTCTTTTTGGTAATAGTGTGGCGGTGTGGAAAAAGAAAAGAAGTGCTTTTGGCTGGCCAGCAGTTGACAAAGACTACCTTTTTGGGCGGACACCGTTAGAATGGAAGTACAAAATGGTAGGGTGACTTTCACTAATTGAGTTGACATGCGTATATTGTACTTGAGAGTATGACTTGGAGTAGTGGTAGGGTAGAGTGGCATATTTCAGCTGTAATAGGATTTCTATTCATAGCTCTTACTTTATTTGGTTGTTTCTTTTTACCTACCATTTCTATATTTATTAGTCTCTCGTAGACTTAGTGGGTATGGAAGCCGTTTGGCGATGTCGGTAGTGGACCTCCACTGAGGACTACTTTCTTTTGATGTCAGAATTAGTTCTCAGGCTAGACCCATTGTTTAGCCATATTTAGTCAGATTTTCTGTGCAGAGCTTTCGTCGTTGTTGCCAGTGCTGGCCTGTATCTATATTAGTTCCTGCCGGATCGCGATTGGTAAAGGGAATGCTAAAACCTAAAAAGTCGTGTCAGAAAATTATGAAAATTTCAGAATATGTCAGAATTATTTTTCTGAGGCTAGATTAAAAGTTTCGTGTCATTCCGACACCCGAAAAGTGAAAATAAAATATAACAGTAATCTGCTAGAGATTTTAGTCGGTAGAGCTTTCGGTGACCAAAAAATGTTCCGAAACTGGATAGTGATGTTCAGTTCTTCTTATTAACTTAAACCGAGCATGACTGTCAAATTTGGGCGCAAACGGATATTCAGAAGGTCTGAAACGAAAAGTATCAGATTCTGAATTGGACTAATGTCATAATACTTAAAGCTAGTGGACTTTTTAGCAATTGTTACATTGCTTAGCCGGGACTCCTCCATTCTCTTATCCACTCCAACATGTACGTAGAGAGAGAGAGAGAGAGGGAGAGGAAAAGGAAGGGAAAAGAAGAGAAAGAGAAGAAGAAGAAAAATAGAAAGATTTCTTGGGTCGTTTAATCGAGCCCCCGCGCGCGCTAGAATTTTCCGGCACTTCGATTGCGAGGTAGTATTTTATTATCATAATTTCGAATAGAATTTTTTGGTGGATTTTTAATATTGGATGGATGTTAAGAGAGGTAGTATTCTAAACCAATTAATCGAAAGATTAATCATGAAATTTAGAGTATTCATGTAGAACTTGAATCCTAGGCTTAGAAAATGAAATTTTGTCTCTAAGATGTTTTGATCTAAATTGATCTTGTAAAACCTTAATTGAAGGTTAATTCGATGCGGTGGACAACTTCGTTTTGGACTACGATGAGGTTTGGCGTCCGATTGAGAGATTTTGCAGAATATGATTCGTTAGGCTTGGGTCGAGACTTTTCGGCGGAGATAAATTGCGAAACTTGGTTTCCCGGCCCTAAACGTCGATACGAGGTGGGGGGTGCTATCCGAAATGGTTGAATTTCTTCCTATGTCTAAATCCTACTTTTTGAGCATATATGTATATATGTATGAAATTGCATGTAATAGGGTTCAATTATTTCTTATTCCAGAAACTGGCATGCCTCCTAAATTAGTTGTGAATAATCATGATTGAAAACTTGAAACTTAGGACGCATAAATCTAGTGCTATGTGAACCCTAGTGAAGTATTGAACTAGTAGAGAAACTAGTGGATTGGACATAGAAAACAAAGTGTGGACATTGAAACAAAGCGAAACACTAGTGTCATTGTGATAGTGAATGTGAACCTAGTGATGGAACGTGGATTAGGTCGTTGCATAAGCCTAATGTGTTATTTGTTATAGTTCCATGTATTATGAATAGTGCATATTTGCTTATGTCCACATGTTGTGATGTTTGTATATTCGATTGATGCACCGACATATTTGAGTAGAATCTCTAGTATGAGTGGAGAAAATTGGGTCGGTGCATGTGTAGCGTGACAACTAGTGCTTTGATATTATAGAGCATGCGAGGGATTGAAAGATATCCTCTGGACCATGCTAGGGATTGAAAGAGATCCCGTGATGTTGTGGTTGTCACCGTGGTCAGTGGCATGAATCTACTGGCATGTGTTGTTTGAACCTTGAGCGCCAAAGAGATATTGGGTCATTGCATTTGTAGTATGGCACATTGTGTCTTGCCATTGTTGAGCATTGCATGACATTACATTGGTTATTCCCCACCAGTAGGTGGAAGGTCCTCGAGTTTGGAGGGCAGATCATACTCGCATAGTCTATTGTTGGCTTGTGGAGGTCGCGACTCCCAAGCCGTGAGCTCCGGAGTGTCACGCGAACACGGGTGTGAAGGGCCCCGGGAGCCCTCCCCGGCAGACGGTCACGGTGGCTGGCTAGGAGTGAAAGACCTCTCCCCCACGTGACTTGGTGTGGTGAGTTGTGGCTCGACCTACGGGTGAGCCGGTGTGATTGGGTCCAAGATGAAAGAGACATGTTGATTGACCATATTGTGTTTTGTACCCTATGCATGTGTTGCATCCTGTGTAGAGAGTGAGCATAGTGAGATTACATGTTGTGTGTGGGGTCGATCATGATATTTTTGTGAGTTGGGCTTGGTCTTGTGAGAAGCCCTGATTGAGTCAAGAATGAATTGGGTCAAGAGTGTGTGAGGGACACCGTTGAACATATTAGAACATGACATTCATTCCTTATTGTAAGGCATAGTAGTGCTCGTTGTTGCACGTTGTATGTTTTGTAGTGGTAGACTACATATTTAGCTGCTTATATATTGTATTGCTATCTCCTTTTGTATTACTATGCCTTGTTGGACCTAGTGGGAAAGTCGGCGAGGTCGGCGGCCGAACCCACTGGGAACTTTTTTTAGTTCTCATCCCACTATTTTGCAGAGCCATCCATTAGCGGAGCAGCACCGGACCGAGGCGTGGGCATCGCGCCCTAGATAGCAAGGTTACCCTGTATAGATTACCCTTGTGTATGACAAGTAAAAGAAAAGGATGTAAAGCTGTTGTAGAATGTAATGTATTCGAGAGCGAAAGATGTAAATTAGAGGAAAATGTATGTAAAATGTGGATGAATGGAATGTTGTAATAGTTAGTTTACATTAATGCTCTTGTGATATGCCCTCGTGCAAAACTGTGCTATGTTGTATTTCCTGGGTGAAATTCATTGTACCTGTTTTGTTTACGCCTTGGGCGGACAGGGGAAACTCTGTCCGTTCGGCGGTCTGTGCGCGTGCCCGAACCGACCAAAGTGGCGGTGCCGGGGCGTGACAGATAGAGGTGGTATCAAAGCAAGAATGAGTTTAGGAGGACCTAGGAGACCTTAGGATTGATGGCCTTAAGGATTTAGGCTCGTGAGAGACGAGACCTTGTGATATTTGGCGAAAGATGGATTGATTGGGTCGTGTATTCTAGATGCCTCTAAACGGATGTAGAGGTAGATTCAAAGTGTAGTTTATTCTCAACCGAGTGTGTTCATGTTGGGTGCACACAACATGAAACCTAGTGATGAGAATAGGCGCCTTTGTGTAACTTTCGCCTAATTGGGTCTATTGTATGGAACCCTGTTTTGTATTTGACCCTCAAGGTTGATGATTTGACCTAGGTCATGGTATCGCTTGGTTGACCTCTAATGAGGCCTGGACTGGAAAGGTAGGCGGTGACCCCGAGCAATCCAGGGCGAGCGGAGATGTAGAACTTTGTGGATTATTGGCTGTGCTCATAGGAGTAAAGAGCTCTATAAAATATTGGCGCGGCAAGTGGCTGTGTCCTAAATTGGTTAAGAGCCATTTGTGTCTCTAGTCAGTGCACTTAATGTGACTGAGTGGAGTGGCTGCGGCAAGGGTGCTTGTAGTAACACGTCGTGTATCATCGGGGAGCTGCGGCAGGGAGACCGCACCGTGAGAGAGTTTGAGAGGGAATGCTCTTATATGGTCAATTGTATTCCGTATATGGTTCGGAATGACAAGAACGAGGCCAATTGCTTCAAGTGAGGATTTCAGCTAGAAAGCTTCACGGAAATCCACTCACTCAAGTTGCAAGCTTTTGTTCAGGTGATGGACTAGGCCTTATGGGTAGCCGTGGGGTTTGCGACGAGCGCCAAGTGGCCATTGGTATGCGACCCTGGTCGAGGAGCTTACTACTATCGACGACGTTGTGGCAGGTATGGTTTAGTTGAAGAAATCGTATGTAGAGGTTGATTTGACACTAGAGCATAGCATGCATTTATCATTTGGTCGTTTGCTACTATTCAAGGATAAAAATAATAGGGACCAAAGGTATGGGTAGCTTTTAGTACCCGGGGCATGCTTGTGTCATGAAAATGTATCGCCTGCCAAAGCGGGTAGATGATGGTATAGTGCCAATGAGTTGCTCGTGATGAGCTGAGGATAGGGCTCGAGGTAGGGATGGAAATGGTGGACCGACTCTCAAGGCAAAATGAATAATCAATTGCGAGAGCCGAGACATGACGCTCAAAGACATCTTTGTAGTCTGAGAGTTCGAACATTGCTCTGGCGGATCGACAGTTGAGTGAAAATCACTATCATAGAATTGGTAAGACTGTCGCTAAATTCTGACGAGTAGGCCTTGTAGTACCTCAAACTAAGGTGGGTAGTGGTACTCACGTAGTGAGTAAGCATAAACAAGGTAGCTTAGTACTTGTAGTTAGCACGAAAACGTATAGAAGCGTAGAACGCTCTGGTTATCGTATTAGTAGAGTACAAGTTCGTTCAGCCGAGAGGGTTCGTTGGCAGTAGCACTTGAACGTTGGTAAGTGTGAAGCGGGCCATGGACCGCTCGCAGGGCTGGTGGCTCGCACTAGGTGCTTAGGAGCCGATTGCTCGGTAGAGCGTGTCGTGTGAGGCGACAGTGCCGGGTGTTGCTTGGGGACGATCCGTGCCTAGACCATGTGTGGACTGTAGAGCCTGGAGCCATATGGTCAGGCGCAGTCAGCTGTGTTTGACAGCGGCCCGAGACCTACGGGTGGGGCAGAGACTTATGGTCGGGGCGGTAGTCCGAGCATGACCCGAAAATATGGAAGGCCACGTGTGAGGTTGTGTGATCGATAGTACACCAAGGGTGTAGATATGACCCAACCCGAGGACTTGTAGTAGTTTGGCGTCTTGGTTACTCCTGGTTGGAGTATTTGTACGAGTTCCTAAGTGAGGACTCCGTCGAGTGACGATTGAGTCTGCGTTGGCGAGCGAGAGACGTTACGCGACGTTAAGATGTGAATTTAGGCCTATGCGAGAATTTTGGTCTGTGGACCATCTGCGACAAACCGAGATAAGCGGTTTACTCGATAGATCTAGTAGTAGGAGAGCATCACTTGTGCTTAGAGCATCGAGGGTAGTAACGTAAGGTGCGAAGACTCGGTCATACCATTCGTCTTGATGCTATGTCACCAACTGCCGAGTTTAGCAGTATCGGTGAGAGGGAGTCTAGTTCACGAACGAAGTGTTCGTGTGAGCTCGTCATGAGGACAACGTGATGTTAACCCGTGGTAGATGAAAGCGAAGCGACATGCTTCTTGTGAGGCGTTGGAAAAGTAGAAGCCACGCAGGGATTTGAGGATTATGCTCCTAAGTGAGCTGGAGTTGAGGATGTGCCAAATGTACCATCTTGATTTGTGGTGAAGAATTCACAAGTGATAAGGCCACTTGTGATTGGTCGATGTATCGATGATATTGCTTTTAAGTGACACCGGTGAACGGACCAATGTGAGTTCCATAATGGAACTATGAACTTGGAGGAGAGTCGCTCGTAGTGGCATAGACTCTCGAGTGGCCAAGATACCCAGCCTGCTAGGTGCAAGAGTGTGGATATGGACTACAAAAAAAAATGTAGTATGCTGAACTTCGGTGCGCTATACCGAACTTTACCAAATTGGATAAAGTTCAGAGAGAGCCGATAATGGCTAGTGTGAATTTGAGTTCTGAAAGTTTCGGAATGTGTGGGTGTGAGTTAAAGACCCGAAAATCAAAATTTGGAATTTTTGGAGAAGTCGCACTGGAGCTAAAATGCTCTCGGGTTCCGGACCTGGGAGTGGGATCAGGATTTTCGGGTTACTATGCGAGGCTAGGAAAAGCAAGAGTCCGGACCTAATAGTGGGATCCAGACCTGAGCTGTGCCGAATGCCTGAAATAGGGCATTTTGGTCCTTTCGCGTGGATTGTGGTTCGTGATAAGCCGTTTGAGAGCATATGACGTGTGAAAAATCACTGTTCGCATCTCGGCTTGTGCAGAGGAGCCGTGGACTCGCGTGTCTCTATGTGATAAGCTTAGTGAAGTTGCCCGGATTGGGAGGACGCAATGATGAAATGATACCCTCATCTATTGATAAATAGATTGAGGTGTGATCTTAGTTTCGCGGACGAAACTCCTTTTAAGGAGGGAGGAATGTAGTGTACCGGATTTTTTTAATATAAAAGTAAGTGAAAAGAAAAATAGTGTGAGATACTATTTTTATTCGACTTAGAGAAGTAAAAATAAGTTGGAAATGAATTGTGCTGAAATTGGAATGAAAACAGGAGATTTGGAATTTTCTGTAAGGAACGGGGCTGATTTTTTAGCAGAAAATTCACAGTGTTAGAAAATTATGAAAATTTCAGAATATGTCAGAATTATTTTTCTGAGGCTAGATTAAAAGTTTCGTGTCATTCCGACACCCGAAAAGTGAAAATAAAATATAACAGTAATCTGCTAGAGATTTTAGTCGGTAGAGCTTTCGGTGACCAAAAAATGGTCCGAAACTGGATAGTGATGATCAATTCTTTTTATTAACTTAAACCGAGCATGACTGTCAAATTTGGGCGCAAACGGATATTCAGAAGGTCTGAAACGAAAAGTATCAGATTCTGAATTGGACTAATGTCATA
Source organism: Puya raimondii (assembly GCA_016920855.1). NCBI lineage: Eukaryota > Viridiplantae > Streptophyta > Magnoliopsida > Poales > Bromeliaceae > Puya > Puya raimondii. The sequence continues at coordinate 26,481,943 of JABWPP010000048.1, forward strand.
ATACTTAAAGCTAGTGGACTTTTTAGCAATTGTTACATTGCTTAGCCCCTAAGTTGCCAGAGACTCCTCCATTCTCTTATCCACTCCAACATGTACGTAGAGAGAGAGAGAGAGAGAGGGAGAGGAAAAGTAAGGGAAAAGAAGAGAAAGAGAAGAAGAAGAAAAATAGAAAGATTTTTTGGGTCGTTTAATCGAGCCCCCGCGCGCGCTAGAATTTTCCGGCACTTCGATTGCGAGGTAGTATTTTATTATTATAATTTCGAATAGAATTTTTTGGTGAATTTTTAATATTGGATGGATGTTAAGAGAGATAGTATTCTAAACCAATTAATCGAAAGATTAATCATGAAATTTGGAGTATTCATGTAGAACTTGAACCCTAGGCTTAGAAAATGAAATTTTGTCTCTAAGAGGTTTTGATCTAAATTGATCTTGTAAAACCTTAATTGAAGGTTAATTCGATGCGGTGGACAACTTCGTTTTGGACTACCACGAGGTTTGGCGTCCGATTGAGAGATTTTGCAGAATATGATTCGTTAGCCTTGGGTCGAGACTTTTCGGCGGAGATAAATTGCGAAACTTGGTTTCCCGGCCCTAAACGTCGATACGAGGTGGAGGGTGCTATCCGAAATGGTTGAATTTCTTTCTATGTCTAAATCCTACTTTTTGAGCATATATATATATATGTATGAAATTGCATGTAATAGGGTTCAATTATTTCTTATTCTAGAAACTGGCATGCCTCCTAAATTAGTTGTGAATAATCATGATTGAAAACTTGAAACTTAGGACGCATAAATCTAGTGCTATGTGAACCCTAGTGAAGTATTGAACTAGTAGAGAAACTAGTGGATTGGACATAGAAAACAAAGTGTGGACATTGAAACAAAGCGAAACACTAGTGTCATTGTGATAGTGAATGTGAACCTAGTGATGGAACGTGGATTAGGTCGTTGCATAAGCCTAATGTGTTATTTGTTATAGTTCCATGTATTATGAGTAGTGCATATTTGCTTATGTCCACATGTTGTGATGTTTGTATATTCGATTGATGCACGCGACATATTTGAGTAGAATCTCTAGTATGAGTGGAGAAAATTGGGTCGGTGCATGTGTAGCGTGACAACTAGTGCTTTGATATTATAGAGCATGCGAGGGATTGAAAGATATCCTCTGAACCATGCTAGGGATTGAAAGAGATCCCGTGATGTTGTGGTTGTCACCGTGGTCAGTGGCATGAATCTAATGGCATGTGTTGTTTGAACCTTGAGCGCCAAAGAGATATTGGGTCATTGCATTTGTAGTATGGCACATTGTGTCTTGCCATTGTTGAGCATTGCATGACATTACATTGGTTATTCCCCACCGGTAGGTGGAAGGTCCTCGAGTTTGGAGGGCAGATCATACTCGCATAGTCTATTGTTGGCTTGTGGAGGTCGCGACTCCCAAGCCGTGAGCTCCGGAGTGTCACGCGAACACGGGTGTGAAGGGCCCCGGGAGCCCTCCCCGGCAGACGGTCACGGTGGCTGGCTAGGAGTGAAAGACCTCTCCCTCACGTGACTTGGTGTGGTGAGTTGTGGCTCGACCTACGGGTGAGCCGGTGTGATTGGGTCCAAGATGAAAGAGACATGTTGATTGACCATATTGTGTTTTGTACCCTATGCATGTGTTGCATCCTGTGTAGAGAGTGAGCATAGTGAGATTACATGTTGTGTGTGGGGTCGATCATGATATTTTTGTGAGTTGGGCTTGGTCTTGTGAGAAGCCCTGATTGAGTCAAGAATGAATTGGGTCAAGAGTGTGTGAGGGACACCGTTGAACATATTAGAACATGACATTCATTCCTTATTGTAAGGCATAGTAGTGCTCGTTGTTGCACGTTGTATGTTTTGTAGTGGTAGACTACATATTTAGCTGCTTATATATTGTATTGCTATCTCCTTTTGTATTACTATGCCTTGTTGGACCTAGTGGGAAAGTCGGCGAGGTCGGCGGCCGAACCCACTGGGAACTTTTTTTAGTTCTCATCCTACTATTTTGCAGAGCCATCCATTAGCGGAGCAGCACCGGACCGAGGCGTGGGCATCGCGCCCTAGATAGCAAGGTTACCCTGTATAGATTACCCTTGTGTATGACAAGTAAAAGAAAAGGATGTAAAGCTGTTGTAGAATGTAATGTATTCGAGAGCGAAAGATGTAAATTAGAGGAAAATGTATGTAAAATGTGGATGAATGGAATGTTGTAATAGTTAGTTTACATTAATGCTCTTGTGATATGCCCTCGTGCAAAACTGTGCTATGTTGTATTTCCTGGGTGAAATTCATTGTACCTGTTTTGTTTACGCCTTGGGCGGACAGGGGAAACTCTGTCCGTTCGGCGGTCTGTGCGCGTGCCCGAACCGACCAAAGTGGCGGTGCCGGGGCGTGACATTTCCTCTTCTCACTATCAGGGAAGTAGGCGGCGAACACCATACCCCGAAACTCCTCCCAAGTCGGTGGCGGAAGGCTAGAGAGTCGATCATGCTTGACTCCCTTCCACCACACCTTCGCCGATCGCTCTAAACAATGAGCGGCGAGGTGCACCTTGTCCCTCTCCAAGGTATATAAATCCTCGAAGAGCGTCTCAATGGCATTGATCCACGTCTCCACGTCCTATGGATCCACGTTCTCCCCGTTGAAGATAGGCGGGTTGAACTTTTTGAACGTCACGAGAGCCGCAAGTGCGCGCTCTCTCTCCGCTTCCTCCGCCGCGGAGTCGGGCATAGGAGCACCCGACCCATCGGTCGCAGTCGGTGGTGCGGGTGGCGCCACAGCCAGCGCCGGTGCCACTCCCTTGGCCGGTGCCGAAGCAGAGGCCGGAGGTGCTCCCGCTCTCTCCTCCCTAATCGCAGCCGCTTGCTGCGCCATATCGTCCTGGAGCTTCTTAATTTGCTCCTCCTGTCGCTGCACGGTTTCGGCCTGTCGCCGAACCACGCCCATCAACTCGGTCAATTGGTCACGAAGAGCTGCGCTCGATCCTCCGAGCCCAGCCCTCGTAGGAGGCCGTCCACGTACCATTATCTCCTGAAAACACAACGACTTTGGTCATTTCGTGACATTCAAAGTCATTTACGACACAACATTTCACGAACATAAACGTGAACCCAATCTAGGCGAAAGTCACACATGGGCACTTATTCCCCTCACTTGGTTTCATGTTGTCCGCCGCCAACAAGAACTCTCTTGGTGAAGAATAAGACACACCTCAAATCTACCTCTACTTCCAACTAGAGGTATAAGGACATAACCCAATCACTTATCTTTCGCCACAATCAAAGATCTCGTCACTCACGAGCCTACACTCCTAGGGTCTTTTACATCCTAGGATTTCTTAGGTCCACCTTAACCGTTTTTATTCTCTGATACCACCTTAGTCTGTCACGCCCCGTCGGGCCTTTAACACCAACTAGGTGGAAAGGATAACCGCACGGGCGCATGCCCCAGACCCGCCGAACGGATAGAGTCTCTTCTACCCGCCCAAGGCGTCACAACACAAGCATATCCACAAGGTTCCAACTAGGAACGGAGTACAAGAGTTGCACAAGGAAAGCATCAACATAAAGAAGTTCTACTTCTATTACATCACATTTGCACATTTATACATGTCCAAACTTTTTCTTTTCTTTCATTCCTATTCCATACATCATGTTCCAAAACTATGGAATATACAAGTGCATACATTTAATGAAAATCCCTATACTATCATAGTCCAAGACTAGGGGTACAACTCTATGTAACACCAAAATGGAATGGCCGCTATCTACAGAACCAAACCCTTGCCTCGCTCCGCCGCCTCACTCACGGAAGAACCTGAAAAACGTGGGGTGAGAACTATAAACATAGTTCCCAGTGGGTAAGGCCACCCAAGAGAGAAGCTCGACCCACCAGGTCCAAAAAAACACAATAAGCATAAGTTAGATCACAAATAACTATACATACAAATATTTACATGCTTGTAAATAAACATAAAGAATGCAACCAATTAAAATGTCAACTTTTATTTTCTCCTAGGTTCATCCTATATCTCACATTGACCAAGTTCAACTACTTGTCATTTATTTATGGTATCGGAGTCGCCGCATCACCATAATGGTTCTCAACCAAAGCGGAATCGCCGCAAGTGTTGGGCACCGGGCAATGGAATCGCCATCCCCATCATGGTCCCAACCTCCAAGGAATGAAATCGTCATCTCCTTGTTCGGGTAGCGAAATCGTCGCGTACCCGGGATAGCAAAATCGTCGCGTACCCCATTCCATCACCGCCAACACATGGCACAGGTAGCGAAATCGTCGCGTACCCGGGATAGCGAAATCGTCGCGTATCCCATTCCATCACCGCCATCACATGGCACGGGTAGCGAAATCGTCGCGTACCCGGGATCGCGAAATCGTCGCGTATCCCAATCCGTCACCGCCAACACGTGGCACAGGTAGCAAAATCGTCGCGTACCCGGGATAGCGAAATCGTCGCATATCCCAATCCGTCACCGCCAACACGTGGCACGGGTAGCGAAATCGTCACGTACTCGGGATAGCGAAATCGTCGCATATCCCAATGTTCACATTTCACACTTGCCAACCTAAGTCCAATGGCTCTAGGTTCAAGTCACCAAGTCTCACCTATGTTCAATGACACTAGGTTTACTTTACATTCTCAACCTAGGTTCCATGACACTAGGTTCCAATCTCATGTTCCAACCTATGTTCGATGACACTAGGTTCCATTTGCACTTTTCAACCTATGTTCAATGACACTAGGTTCCATTTGCACTTTTCAACCTATGTTCCTCAATACTAGGTTCTAATTCATACATGCAATCATATAACAAGTATATATAATAAGAATATACTTGAATTCACTAACATGCAAGATGAGCCCATGGCTCTATCTATCAAGATTCTCATTTTGCCAACATGCAAATTCTAGGGTTACTCACTTTCACACAATTTATTTTCAAATAGTTATTTACCCTAAACATGGAAGTGACCTAATCACTTCGGTAAACACAAACCCACCTCAAGAGCTTCCAATTCCTTGAATTCTTTGAGCTCCTAAGTCGCCAAGCCTTGAGTTCTTGCTTCAACCCAAGCTTCTACAAGAAAATAGTTCGTTACTCATTACGAGCCCATAAATCAACTCAATGCTAGAAACCAATGGTTCTAACATGATTTCCTATGCCTCAATTGCAATTCCCGAAGGTCCAAATATTTTTAGAACCTCCCATGGCAAAAGCCCCAAATCTACCTAGGGTTTGCATGCATGCAAGCCAAACCCTAAATTTCATGGCCAATCTTCCACCATTTGTGGTCAAGATTGCCTAGGGTTTCCAAAAACCTCATATCAAAGGATTAAATCCAAGGTTTAGACCCTAAATCACAAGAACTCACCTCTACACCCAAGTTCCCTAGCCTCTTCTTGCACCAAGAAGCTCCAAATCCACCTTAGAAGCTTTTTCCAAGGTCAAATCCTTCACTTCTCCAAGCTTTAGAGAGATCTATAGAGAGAGAAAGTAAGGGAGAAGGAGAGGGAATGTGAGGAGAGTGGAGGAGTAATGAGGGGAGAGACTTCAGCCCCTATACATAGCCCATCCTCCATGAAATTACCAAACTGCCCCTCACTGGGCATTCTGCTTCAGCCGGGTCCGTACCTTGCAAGTGGGGTCCGGACCCCGTACACGCAACTGCCCACCGCGCAGGCCGGGTCCGGACCTTGGCGTCCGGGTCCGGAACCCGTACGCGCATCTCCGCGTGGTAACTGGTCGGGTCCGGACCGTGGCGTCCGGGTTCGGACCTTAGCTGCTCCACGAACTTCATTGTTCGGACCCCAGATCCCGGGTCCAGACCCCGTGAGCAATTTTGCTCCAGTTGGTCCTTTTCCAAAAATTCAAATTTTTGATTTCTGGGTTCCCACTCGCACCCAAAATGTTTCGAAACTCTCGGAACCCAATTCCACACCAGCCATCATCGGCTTTCTCCGAACTTCATCAAATTTGGTAAAGTTCGATACAGCGCACCGAAATTCAGAGTGCTACATAAAATTTTAAAAGAGGATTTCTTCGGACCCCGAATCAAAATTGCAAAAAATTTGAAAGAGGGATTTCTTCGAACCCCGAATCAAATCGCAATTTAAAAAGGGGATTTTTTTCGGACCCCAAATCAAAATTGCAATAAATTAAAAAGGGGATTTCTTCGGACCCCAAATGAAAATTGCAATAAATCAAAAGGAGATTTCTTCGGACCCCGAAATTGAAATCAAATTACAATAAAATTCGAAAAGGGGATTTTTTCGGACCCCAAAATCGAATTGCAATTAAATTGAAAAGGAGATTTCTTCGGACCCCAAAATCGAATTGCAATTAAATTAAAAAGGGAATTTCTTCGGACCCCAAAATCGAATTGCAATAAAATTGAAAAGGGGATTTCTTCGGACCCCAAAATCAAATTGCAATTAAATTGAAAAGGGGATCGATCTCTTTGGACCTCAAAATAAAATTGCAATAAAATTCAAAAAGGAATTTTTTCGGATCCCAAATTCAAATTTGCATAAGTCTAAAGAGGCCTTCTTCGGGCGTCAATTCCAAACAAAAATAAATTTAAAGGAGTGTGCAAGACAGCCCACAAATAAATACAGGCCCACAACCCAAGCCCCGTCAACATAGGGGCTCCAATCTAGGCCCAGTCAACATACAGGCCCAGTCAACATAAGGGCTCCAATCCAAACCTAGTCAACATACAGGTCCAGTCAACATAGGCCTCCCAACAATAAAAATTCAAATCCAATCAAACCCAATCAAGTCCACCATAAAAAAATAAGAAAAAAATTCATTCTAGTCCACAATAAAAATCAATCTATTCAAGTCCACAAATAAAATTCAAACCCATTCATGAAAGCCCAAATCCAGTCCATATAGAAAGCCCAAATCCGGTCAACATCGAGAGCCCAAATCCAGTCCACATGTAAAACCCAAATCCAGTTCACAAATAAAATCCAAGCCCATCCCAAATCCAGTCCATAAATAAATAACGAGCTCATAATTCAGTCCACTTAAAAATGAAACCCAAGCCCAATCCTCTTAAAAATAAAACCCAAACTCAATCCATTTAAAGATAAAGCCTACAATCCAGCCCACCTGTAAATAAATTTTTAAACCCATTGCAAACCAAACTCGGGCCCAAAACCCACAAAACCTAAACCTACAAAAATCCACATCCAATCTAGTCCATCATAAAAGCCCAAACCCAATCTAGTCCACCATACCCAAATATCATAGATCATGAACCAAATTTCATAAATCAAAAATCATGAACCAAATTCCATACCCAAATCTCATGAACCATGAACCAAATTTCATGGATCATGAACCAAATCCCATAACCAAATTTCATGAACCAAATCTCATGAACCATGAACCAAATTTCATGAACCAAATTTCATGGATCATGAACCAAATCTCATACCCAAATCTCATGAACCATGAACCAAATTTCATGGATCATGAACCAAATCCCATAACCAAATTCTATGAACCAAATCCCATACCCAAATCTCATGAACCATGAACCAAATTTCATGAACCAAATTTCATGGATCATGAACCAAATCCCATACCAAAATCTCATGAACCATGAACCAAATTTCATGGATCATGAACCAAATCCCATACCCAAATCTCATGAACCATGAATCAAATTTCATAAATCATGAACCAAATCCCATACCCAAATATCATGAATCATGAACCAAATCTCATGAGCCATATACCAAGTTCATGAACCAAATTTTATGAACCATACACCAAATCCCACAAGCCATACACCAAGTTCATGAACCAAATCTCGTGAACCATACCCAACCCTCATGAGCCAAATCTAATGAACCATACACCAAATTCTATGAGCCATATACCAAGTTCATGAACCATACACCGAATCCCATGAACCATACACCAAATCAATGAGCCATATACCAAATTATACCCAAATCTCATGAACCATACACCAAGTTCCTCACGAACTTTTTTTTACTCGAGCACATATACCTGGAGTAAAAATCAAATGCAAAATCGACTACCCCTAATACATATACTTAGGGATAAGTCAACCCCACTGCATTAGTACATATAACTAAGACAAAATCATTTTCAAATCGATAGAGTTCTAAATTATATACTTAAAATTCAGTCAAATTATATCAAGTTTATTCGAACTCTAACTCATATACTTAGGCTACGTTTTGTAATGGAATTATGTCGCATGGGATAAATTTTATCCCTGATATATCTCAATATTATAGAATAGAGAGGAATACCAACAATTTTTTGTTTGGATTGATATTAACTTATACTAGGATATAAGCAATATGATGTTTGGTTAATTTCTTGAAAGAAGAGAAGAATAGTGAAAAAAGTTATTTGAATTTTTCTTAAATGCCAACTTTGTCCTTATGAATGTCTCACATTCATGAGACATTCATACCATATGTTATAGAATATATAGCACATGAAAAAATGTAAAATATATTTTTAATAATTGTAAAAAATAATTTATTAATCAAATGATTAAGAAATAATATTTATTATATATACAGTATAATATATATGTATGTGTCATCACAGTAATTAAATTTATACTAATGATATATATACTAGTAAATACTATACAGAGAAAAGGGATGGGAGGATGGAGTAAAGTGGGGGTGCTGGGCTCGAGGCGTCGTAAATAGAGGGGTGCGGGGGTCGAGGCATCATAATGAGAAGGAAAAAAATCATTTGTTTTATGGCCTCACCCCAGAATTCGCCTAGGATAAATTTTATTCAAGGGGTGGGGAAGAATATAATTAATGGGTTATTCCAGGATTAACTGGAATAACCCGCTTTGACTGGAATAAATTATACCTAACAAATTTTATTTTGCTTGGGAGAATAATAAGGATAAAAAGTGTTATTCCTTAGATATTCCGTTACCAAACGGAGCCTTAGAGTTCATCCGACTAACCCTAACACATATACTTAGGGTCTAGTCAACCTTTTACTCTAGCACATATAACTAGAGTAGAAGTCAAATAATATTCTAAAAAAAAGGAAAAGTTATGTCTCTCATAGTTTAATACTAACTATTCAGGGTGACTTTGGGCCGGATTCGGGATGGACTTTTGGCAAGGCGGATTAATTTTTTCAGCAATCTTTCAATCTAAATCTTTTTTGGATCAGAACAAATTGACTTGTTTACCGCTTCAAATTCGTGCTTTTGTTATCTCTCGCTTGCGCTCTCATTCATTCGGAGCGGATCGAGACGGAAACTCTACTAATTCGAATCTATTCTAAGATAAGAAAAGTCCTTCTAAGATAAGCAAAGTCCTATGCAGTACTTTTCGTCAGTGGGCCCTATTTTAACCATGTTTTGAAGTCAAGGAACTCAAAAAGTTATTAAGTAAATAATTGGTTTTTTTTTCTCTTCATTTTATGTTCCTATTTTTTGGAATTTTGTTTGTGAATAAGTAATCAATTGTTCGCGTAACTTACTAACTTTGTAGTTTCTTTGGCTTAGGGATAGTGAATTTTAGAAATTACCACATCATTTTTTTTTGTCTGTTTTATTTGATGAAATGCTTCAGTTACTCCGTTCTACAATTTGCTTTGATGTGTCCACACTCAATTTGTTAGTTAAACATTTTTCCCAGTTACATTCAATACATTTAGCACCGAAATAGAAACACCATTGAAGTATCAAATATCCCCTAAAAAAATTAGATGTTGTATGATTTGTCAATTGTGTAACTCAACCTTCCAAGATAAGCAAAGACCCACATGGTCCTTTTCATCACTCAGCCTTAATTAAATCCTTTTGTTAACCTTACTTTAAATCCCATTTTCTTCTTTGCTTGTAGATTGCTACTTTGCTTTGAAGTCATGGAATGCCCAAAATGCTGGTGCCGGTGCAGTATTAGTTGCTGACAACATAGACGAGCCTCTTCTCACTATGGACACCCCGGAAGAAACCCAGGATTCTGAATATATTGACAAAATTACCATTCCCTCCGCATTGATAAATCGTGCGTTCGGCGAATCTCTAAAGAAGATGATTGCGAAAGGCGGAGAAGTCGTGGTTAAGTTAGATTGGCGAGAATCAATGCCTCACCCTGATGAGAGGGTCGAGTATGAATTTTGGACTAATAGTAATGAAGAATGTGGCCCTCGCTGCGACGAACAAGAATTTCAGAGGCCACGCTCAGCTTCTTGAGAAAGGGAGATATACTCAGTTTACACCCCACTATATAACTTGGTTCTGTCCTTAAGCTTTTAAGCTTAGCAAGCAATGCAAGAGTCAGTGCATCAATAATGGGAGGTACTGTGCGCCTGATCCAGAATAGGACTTTGATGAGGGTTATGATGGGAAGGATGTCGTGTTAGAGAATTTGAGGCAGCTTTGTGTGCATAGAGTCGCGAACGAGAGCGGTTGGCCATGGGTTTGGTGGGATTTCGTGATAGATTATCATGTTAGGTGCTCAATGAAGGAGAAGAAGTATAGTAAATATTGTGCCAAGGAAGTTATTAGGTCTCTTGGTGAGTTTAATTAATTCAATCTCTGAGTTAGCCTTTTCTTCTTCTTTTTTTTTGTCATTTTAAAGACGGGAATTTGGTGTGCTTTGGTGTGGTAAAAAGCAGGTTTACCTCTGCACGATATTTTGAAATGCATGGGTGATCCCGATGTTGATACAGAGAATGTTGTCTTGAAGACAGAGCAGGAAGTTCAGGTTGAAAATCTTACACAATACTTTGCTTGAACATTTTGTTTTACGGCATCTATCGATGAAATGAAATATCATATTGATGATTGGGAACATTTTGCTTACAAGCCCTTTATTCTCTGTGTATTTGGGTTTCATATGACTGATTACGAGTTTTGCCTTGTTGTATTATAGATCGGCCAGGATTCTCGTGGAGATGTTACCATCTTGCCCACTCTGGTTATAAACAATGTTCAATACCGAGGTTTGCTACTGACCCTTATATTTCGGGCTAGTATATTTCTCCTTGTTTAAAATTCTTCTCACAATGATTAACATTGTTTAGCATTGATCAACAAGCATGTTTAATGTAGGGGTTAATTTCATACAGGTCTCTGCAAACATAGTGAATAGCAAATATATCCCTGCAAAGTTCAACTTTCATATATTGTCCCTACAAAAGTCCTGATGTTTTCAAATATGTCCCTGCCGTTAGAATCCGTTACAAAAATTTAGTTAACCATATGTTAAATACTTAACCCTGGTTAGTTTTTGACATTTTTACCCCTCTTATATTATACTGTTATGATTTTTGGAGAAACATATTTGTGATGGCAAACTTGGAAATATAAACAGTTTTCTAACGGTTCTCTAACGGTAACAAACCAGAGGGACATATTTGAAAACATCAGGACTTTAGCAGGGACAACATATGAAAGTTGAACTTTGTAGGGATATATTTGATATTCACTATGTTTGTGGGGACCTGTATGAAATTAACCCTTAATGTAGCTATGGATGACTGGCTGTATTGTGAAAATGTTCTTTCTTTCTTGAAGAAAAATTAGAACGAAGTGTAGTGCTCAAAGCCATATATGCCGGTTACAAAGAGTCCACAGAACCTAATGTTTGCTTGAGCCCAGGTAAGGTATCAAGGTTGACAGTATAAAGTGACAATTTTAACCATTTGTGCGTGAAATATTTTTTAGTTTCCTTCGTTACTCTTGACTGTAGATATTGAAACAAATGAATGCCTTCAATCAAATGGAGGTGTTGGCAAGATCAGCGCCTAAATGTGACTGCTTGCAAGGTACTAATTGCACATCATACCTTTATATAAATTACATATTAGCGACAAAATTTATTTGTTTTATATGAATTGGTAACTTATCGTCTCTTTCTTATCGCATTTATTTGCAGGATACTTTTAGGGGCAGATTATGTGAATGCCCATTAGTAAATGGTGTTCAGTATCAGGGAGATGGCTACACTTCCTGTAAAGGTACTGCAAAATTACTACAGCATATATTTTTACTGTTGTCGATTAATTAAGCAATCAATGAATTTAGCTAAATATAGTACTAGACGAGAACATTAACATCCTTAATATTGTGTAAGAAATAGTGAAATCCATAATACTGCCCTAAACGCTATGAAATCTTGTATGTTATGGGAATTCACATAGCCATGCAATCAAGACAATAGAAAGACAAAGAGTAAAGTTCTTTAGGATCTGAGAGGACTCGTGAAATAAAGGATGCCCAAGACGTCTTAAAATTGTAGTTGAACTTCTCAAATCTGAGCTTTATATCCTCATTATGCATGCATTAACATATTTTCTGCCCTACGTGCAATGAAGTATGTGCTGATTACATTCAGGATGAGTTAAACCCTCGACTGAAAAGACGAAAAATGCTTTCTCCATAGGAAAACCCGTAATTCTGCCTGCAACCACATCATTCCAATCTTTTAGTGCCCCATTATGATTATATGAACACTTTGCATATGCCTTTTGGGCTTAATTATACTTGCTCTGAAGCTGATAGTTAATAATGCCTTATATTTCTTTTGAACTTCAGCTGTGGGACCAGGGAGGTGTGCGATGAACAATGGAGGTTGTTGGTCAGAAACCAAAGATGGACTAACGTTCTCTGCTTGCTCGGTATTGTGATCTAGTCTTTCTATTTCAGATAACTCATATTTTTACTTATCCATGCTATGTTTCTTGAAGATTATCTTAATGTGATTCACCTTTTTGTCATACGAAGGATGCGGCGTTGAACGGATGCCAGTGTCCTTCTGGGTTCCAAGGCAACGGTGTAGTACCCTGAACTTCAGTGCGGTATACCGAACTTTACCAAATAGGATGGAGTTCGGAGAAAGTCGATGATGGTGAGTGTGGAATTGAGTTCCGAGAGTCTCAGAATGTTCGGTAGCGAGTTAGAGTCCCGAAAACCAAAAATTAGAATTTTTGGAAAATTTTACTGGAGCAAAGTTGCTCTCGGGTTCCGGACCCGAGATCCCGGCTCCGGACCCGACCTGCGTGCAGAGGTGGGTTGCTCTCGGGTTCCGGACCCGGACACCGGATCCGAACCCGGCCTGTGTATGCTGCGGGGGAAAATTGCCCCGGATCCGGACCCGACTCGCAAGATCCGGACCCGGACTGTGCAGAATGCCTGAAATAGGAGCATTTTGGTCCTTTCACATGGTAGGCTTATGAGGGGAGGCTGGGGGGTTGTCTTCCTCATTCCCCCTATTCTCCCTTTTACTTTCCCTCTTTCTCTCCTCCACTTTCTCTCTCTAGAGACCCCTCCAAAACTTGGAGAAGTGAAGGATTTGAGCTTGGAAAAGGCTTCCAAGTTGCAAAGGGAGCTTCTTGGAGCAAGAAGAAGCTAGAGGAGCTTGGGCTAGAGGTGAGTTCTTGATGATTTGGGTTTAAACCTTGGAATTGATCTTTTATTTTGAGGTTTTTGGAAACCCTAGGCAATCTAGACCACAAAATGGTGGGGATTGGCCATGTGATTTAGGGCTCTTACATGCATGCATGTAAACCCTAGGTAGAAAGAGGGCTTTTGCCATGGGAGGGTCTAAAAATATTTTGACCTTCGAGAATTGTAATTGAGGCATAGGAAATCATGTGGGAACACTTGATTTCATGAAACAAAATGATTTTAGAGTTCGTAAATGGTAACGAACCATTTTGCTTGTGTCAGGGCAAGAAGCTTGGGTTGAACAAAGAACTCAAGGCAAGGAAGCTTAAGTGCCCAAAGAACTCAAGCATTTGGAAGTTTTTGAGGTGGGTTTGTGTTGCACCGAAGTGATTAAGAGTCACTTCCATGTCTAGGGTAAAATAATCATCATGATTAATAGAATAGTTGCATGAAACCCTAGAATTGAAATGTGCATGTAGGTGATTTGAGCCATGGGCTCACCTTGCATGTAGGTGAAATTAAGTATTTCTTAATCCTACATACTTTGAGACATGTTGCATGTATGACAACCTAGTATGCCTAAGTGACATATAGGTAGTTGAACAAGTTCGTATATGAACCATTGACAATTTGACATCATGATTCATAGAACATGAGTAGTTATGGGATAACTTGCACCAAATTGTGTGTAGTTGTAATTCTCTAGTGATGAAAGAGAATGTGACTTGTGAACTTAGTAAACCTAGTATCATTGAACATAGGTTGCCAATTGTGACATGAACGTGGAACTATAATGTGACAAGTAGGAAATGTGACTAAGTGGGAGTCATGCGGCGATTTCGCTACCCACGTGCAATGATGGCGGTAATTCCGTGATTAGTGAAAAATGGGTTGGTGGAGCGGCAATCCCGACACCAATGCAAATTGTTCTAAAAGTGGGTTGGTGGAGCGGCAATCCCGACACCAATGCAAATTGTTCTAAAAGTGGGTTGGTGGAGCGGCAATCCCGACACCAATGCGAATTGTTCTAAAAGTGGGTTGGTGGAGCGGCAATCCCGATACCAATGCCAATTGTTCGAAAAGTGGGTTGGTGGAGCGGCAATCCCGACACCAATGCCAAATGTTCGAAAAATGGGTTGGTGGAGCGGCAACCTCGACACCAATGCCAAGTGTTCTAGAAATGGGTTGGTGGGGGCGGCGATTCCGACACCAATGCCAAAAGAATGATATGAATGGAATTGAATGATGAATTCGTGGGATGAACCTAGGAGAAAATAAAATATATCATTTATAATTAGGTTGCATCCATTCGTGTTTAAATTCAAGCATGTAATTATAGTTATGCATGGTTAATTATGAGCTAACCTATGCATGTTGTTTTCTTTGGACTTGGTGGGTTGAGCTTCTCCCTTGGGTGGCCTTACCCACTGGGAACTATGTTTATAGTTCTCACTCCCATGATTTTCAGGTCCATCTGCGAGTGAGGCGGCGGAGAGAGGCAAGGGTGTGGCATAATAGATAGCGGCCCTTCCCTATTTTGGTTTTGCATAGAAGTTGTATCCGAAACTTTTGGACAAGTAAAGTATAAGAGTTCTATAAAGTTTGGTGTAGTTAAATGTAACTACTTTTGGAAACTTGGATGTAATGAATGTAAAGAAAAGAAAATTTTGGCATGTATAAATGTGCAAATGTGATTTAATAGAAATAGTTACCTCTTTATTTGATGCTTTCCTTGTGCAACTCATGTACTCGGTTCCTGTTTGGAACATTGTATTGATACATGTTTTGTGACGCCTTGGGCGGATAGGGGAAACTCTGCCCGTTCGGCGGGTCTGGCGCACGTGTCCGTGTGGGTTGTCCTTCCACCTAGTTGGTGTTAAGGCACGGCGGGGCGTGAAATACTAAGGTGGTATCAGAGCATAGAAATGGCCTAGGTGGACCTAAGAGACCCTAGGATGGGAAGACCCTAAGAACTTAGGCTCGTGATTGACGAGAATTGTGATTTATGGCGAAAGTCGAATTGATTGGGTCAAGTTCGATATGTCTCTAATTGGATGTTAGAGGTTGATTGAAGGTGTGTTTTATTCTCAGCCAAGGGTGTTCATGTTGGCGGCCGACAACATGAAACCAAGCGAGGGGAATAAGCGCCATTGTGTAACTTTCGCCTAGATTGGGTTCACGTTGTGAGAATTCGAATTTTGGAAATTTGGAATTCTATGTTTCTCTCCCCTGATACTGTGTTTTTGACCTGTATACGTATATATATACAGGTATTTATATATATATATATATGTATATAAGTGATTTTAGTGGTTTTTGTTGGTTTTGGTTTTTCGTCGCGGAGAGAGAACGGCTTAACGGCGCGATCCGGAGTCCGATTTTGGCGATCCAAAATGCTAAGTTCGATGTTTCGGCAGTACTGAACGCGATGGCGCAATCCGTGTCGGCGTGCGACGCACGGATTAAAAGTTATTGCATCTTTATCGCTGATCGCTCGAACGTTACGTTTTATGTTTCGCGATCGGGTCCCCGTTTTCGCACCTTTTCGCGCAATTTCGAATCGTAGGGGGCCTGGGAGGATTTTGTTACTTGAGAGGGAGGGTTTTGGCTGAGAGGGAGCTTTGAGTAAAGCTCACTCAACTCCCTCTCTTTATCCCTTTTACACTCCATCTCTCTCTCTCTCTCTCTCTCTCTCTCTCACTCTCTCACTCTCTTCTCTCCCCTGCTCCCAGGTGGTGAGCCCGAGCTCCCCCTGCCCCTCAGCCTCCTCCCCGAGCTCTGCCGGCCGCCGCCTGGCCGGAGCAGCCCCGGCCATCTTCCTCTCCCCCTTTTCTTCTTTTCTCCTTCTTCTTCTTCCTCTTCTTCTCCCTGCGGTGTACACCCAGGGGAAACCCATGCGTGGGCTTCCCCTGAGGTGGCACGACCGCCGGAGTGGAGAGCCGCCGCCAGGAGCCGCCGCCGTGGGCCGCCGGAGCTGCCGCTGGGCTGCTGGAGCTGCTGCTGGAGGAGCTGCGGGCCGAGCATGGTGGGGCGCGCGCCGCCGCCGCCTCCCGACGCCGGAGAGGGTGAGCTTGGTCACCCTCGGGACCTCCGGCGCCGCCTCCTCCTTCCCCGGCCATCGCCGTGCCGCCGGAGCGCCGCCGGAGCCGCCGCGGGCTCGGTGTAGCCAGCTAGGGCATCCGCAGCTTGGGTTGCTCCGCCGCCGCCACCCGCCGCCCTTTTTTGTCGCGGTCACCTCCCAACCGACGGCCGGCGACCTCCTCTTACCGGTGCTCGCGTCGCCGCCGGCCGCCGTCGCCGTTTGTTGCCGGAGCCGCCGTGCCCTGTCTCGGGTTGCCAACCCGAGAGCAGGCTTGCTCCCCGCGCCGCCGCCGCCGGTCCCTGCCGCCACCTGAGGTGAGCCCCCTCTTCCTTGCCTCCCCCGCATCCACCCCTGGCCGCCGCCGGCCATTCTTGTCGGCCGGCAGCCGGCCGGAGCTAGTTGCTCCGGCCAGGGTGCTTTAGTGTTCTGTTTTAGGTTTCTTTGCTTGTTTGTCGCTTCCGATGACTCCCGAAGCTCGGGAGGGTGAGCCCGACGATCGCAGCGATGTGCTGAACACCGTGCTCACCCTAGTTTTGGGTTTCGTTGAGCCGTTTTATCGTTCGGCCTTTGTCGGGCTATTTTTGCCTATTGCTCGCTGTTTTATGCACTTTCCCGGACTGCGACCGGTCCTGTCGCAGTGGGGCTGTGAGCATGGCCTCCGTTACATCGTTGCCGATCCGCTGGTGCTTGCGGAAGGTCGTGCGGATGTACGGCTTGCTCACACGGCCTTAGTTAAGCTTGCTTGTGTGCGCGCGCTCACTGTTTTTATGGGATTTCCCGGCTTGCGACTGGTCCTGTCGCAGTGGGACAGTGAGCACGGTCTCCGTGACGTCGCTACCTATCCGCTGGTGCTTGCGGAAGGTCGAGCGGACGAACGGGTTGCTCGAACGGCTTATTTTAGCGCTTGTATGTATGTATATTGTGCTTGTTTTGGGACTTAGGCGCTTGTGGCAGCGTTACGACGCTGTGGGCAGCAAGGGTTTGGTCCTCGGGACCCTGTGGACTAGTTGTCCAACCCCCTCGCCCTTCGTGGAGTTTCGGATTCGTTTCCGACGCGTTTTTCGATGAAATAATCGGCGAAACGCACGTTTCTAGTTGTGCGACTCACTCGCTGTTTTCGCGAGCGACTTGGCTTGGTTGTTTAGCCTTGTTGGCTGTTCCTCATCGCTGTCCCGAAGTTCCGAGGACAGCGGATGAGTGATGTGGGGTTCCGGTGCCAAATCGGCACTTTTCGGGAACCCGGGAAGCCTTTACGGGTGCGTTTGATGTTCGTGGCACCCCGAGCTTGTGCTCGCTGTCCCGTCACTTGGTTTAGTGTGTTCGGGGACAGCGAGGGACCTTGTTGGCTGTTTGGTACCCCTCGGGGGCTTTGTGTGGTTTCGGGATCGCCCCGGTGGGTTTCCCGGGCGATCCGTCGGTTTCGGGATGTGAGAGCTTTGTGTTTAGCGTCGACTTGGTGGACCTTGACCCTGTGAGTCTTTCGTAGGTCCTGTCGCGGTTCCCGAGAGCCGTCGGTGTTAGATTGGATCTTACCTACAGGTGGGTACTTCGACCCGGAGTCGGTTCAGTGGACTACGGTGATACCTTTCTATCCCTTCCTTTGCTTTTCTGTTAGTAGTTCACTTGACTCCCGTAGACTCTACTCATATGCGTGCTTGGATAGTAGAGTAGTGTGGGTTGCATGTTCTTTGAGACGACCCAGTCGGTCGGTGGGGATCGCTTGTCATTCTGAGCGATCCTAGTGTGGTTTGCATGTTCTTGAGACGACCCAGTCGGTCGGTGGGGATCGCTTGTCAGTCTGAGCGATCCTAGTGTGGCTTGCATATTCCTTGAGACGACCCAGTTGGTCGGAGGTGATCGCCTGTTGTTCCGAGCGATCCTAGTTGTGGTTTATTGGTTGCTTCTCGGCTTGTTGCCGTTCTGTGGTTAGAGCATATGCGTCGATCGTCACAGCTCTTCCCGCACTTCACGTACACCGCGGTCTGATCCACCGTTTAGAGGTGTTCTTTTCCGGAAAAGGGTCGTGAATTTCTACCGACCCGTGGCCCCGAGCATTGCGTCGGGATGGATGGTGCCGTTGGATTGAGCAGGGTGACAGTGCCAGGGCCACCCCCTGGTGGCTATAGATTGGGTTCACTTTGTGGTTATCCCCTTTGATGCATACTAGTTGTTTACAGTAGCATTGTTATTTCTGTTATAGGTTCAGCCTCATTTTACTTTTGCTACTGTTTACCATATCTATCTTTTGTTGACCCTCGTGCCGGTGTGTACACCTCGCCTTCGTCGGCTTGCGGTACCCACTGGGAGGGGAGACATGCGTGCATGTTCTCACCCCCCCCACCCCCTTTACAGGTTTCAGGTGAGCAGGGTGGTGAGTGTCGGGACGCTGCGAGGCACGCCTAGATAGTAGCTCTAGAGGTTCCGACTCGTGAGGCTACATCCCCAGATTTGGTTATTCCCCTACCTCTATTTGATAGATGTAATGTGTGGTTCAGTTACCCCGTTGTAAATTCTAGCATGCTTATGTTGTGGATTCATTCTATATGCTTGTGTGATGACTGCATGCTTGGATTAGTTGATTGTATCCTTGCTTTTCAATCGTTTCGTTATCTAGCATTTCGGTTTTCTACCCCTCGTGGTAGCGTCGTAAAACAAGGTTTCCGTGTGGGAAACGGTTTTCAAATGGATTTCTGATTGCTCGGTTTTGTGATTTCAAAAAAAGAGAGTTCTCGTGTGGAGAACAGTTTTCAAAGGCTTCTTCAATGATTGAGATTAGGGTTTCAAACTAAAGCTTCTGGGTAAGGAGCAGCTTTCTAGAATGATTGTTGCTTGTGCATTGCATCATCCTTCGCTTAAGGATTTGCTTAGATTCATACAGGTTAAGGACTGTTAGCTGTATGAATCTCTCGTTGTGTTGATGTGCTGTTGGGATGAATGAATGGTGGTTGTGATCCTGTTGTTTGTTGTTGGACGCCGTGCAAATACAGGGGAGGCTCTGTCCGTGTGTACAGTGGACCCTGTATTTGTGGCGGGTCTGTACGTGGCACGGGCTAGGCTTTTAAAAAAAAAAAAATTTAGCACGTTTTTTCGCATCTTGAACTAGCCCGGGGCGTGACAGATTAAGATGGTATCAGAGAGTAAAGGAAACAAACACTCATTCATTCATCAACTTGTAACTGAACCACTGGTTAGGCTGACCCATAGGAAGACCTAGGATGTATAGGCGCGCGAGCTCGAGGGGTTTGTTTTCGGCTTGTATTTTGTGGGAGTTGCCGACCCCTTTTCTCTTGCGCTGGTTTCTGCTTTTTGCGTTGGCTTGTGGTCTTGGTAGACCTTCTCGTCCGGGTCGTGGTGGTGGGCGTGCGCCTGTGGAGCTGTCTGCTGGTTTTCTGTTTCGGGCCGTTGTGGCCGGTTCGAGTGAGGAGCTGGCAGGAGGCGGACAGCCTGGTGTAGACCGTGCCCTGTGTGCTTGCTTGGGGCCGTGGCGAGGGGTCAGTTGGCGACCCTCTCCGGCATGTTCCGGCTTGTTCCGGTAGTTTTTGCAACAGGCTACGGCAGCTGCCGCTCCAGCCCCTCCTACTCCTTCGCCGTGTTCCCCGATGACTGCAGACCCTCCTGTGGCACCCACACCGTTGTGCGACGACCGTGACGACGACAGCGACTTCGTCGGCTGTTTTTGGACGCCGACCCCGTGTACCCGTGGCGTTGTTGCCGTCGTGGCGACGACTCCACGCTGACTCCCCTTGGGCCGTGTGTTGACTGCAGACCCTCACCCACACCGTTGTGCGACGGTGACAGCGACTTCGTCGGCTGTTTCGCGTGTGGACGCCGACCCCGTGTTTGGGGGTGGTGGTCACATCTGAGCGTGTTGGGGCGGATCTCCTGAGTTTTTTGATCTGCCCTTGTTCGCAGGCTCGTGCTCCTTCTAGTGGTGGTGGATCTGTTTGTGTTTTGCTTTTTTGTTGTTGGGCTGTTCTTGCCCTGTCCCCACTTTTCGTGTTGAGCACGAGGGCCCCTGCGAGCGTCTCTACGGAGACGGTGCCTTGAGCGGTTTCGACCGCAGTTGGGTGTTTTCCCCTCTGTTTGGTTGGGTAGGGCGGTGAAGCCTACCCCTCTGACGTCTTGCGGGTGCATGCATCGTCGTCAGTGTTGGTCTTTTGACCATTGGCTAGTTCTGGCGTCGAGCTGACGTGTACTAGACTGAGTGGACACTGTTGAGTGTCGGGTGTTTGTTGGTGCCTACGTGGCTTGCGGCTATCCTAACGCCTAAATTGGTGTCTTATGGGATTCCGGGTGGTATTTGTAGGTTTCCGTGTTGCCGCGAGATCTTCCAGGTTCTTGTTGGGGATCTCACCGCGTTCGACGCTGGTTAGTCGACGCTGGTTTTGTTCTTCCTCCGCGTCGGTACGGGTGGATTGACGACCCTTTGTCGCCTGTAGCCGTCGGTTCGTGGTTGGAAGCCGATGACTCCTAGGGAGTTGGCTCAGGGCAGACTTTGTTTTTGTGGGTCGGTCTGCTTTTTTCCCGTTAATTCGGTGACTCGTCTGTGACTTTGGTCCAGCTTTGGAGTTGGTTGACCTGGTGCCTTTGTGGTGTTGCCAACTGGTTGTTGGCTTTGACCTTGGGATATTGTCTTTTTTTTTTTTATAAGTACGTTGGCTGCAGACAACGTAGTGTCGAAAGTTAGGACGAAATACCCTATCCCTTCTTGGGGACTTTCTGGATTGGGTCGGTGCTTTCCCTTGCAAGACTTTCTCTCGCTCTTGGCCGTCTTGCGGAAAGCTGTGTGTTGGTCATCCCTGTTCTAGTGGTGAATCTTGAGCTAATCCTGGCGTGGTTTTGCGCAGTTGATTGGCCATCACTGCCATTGGTTTTGACTCCGGTTGAGTCAGGGTGCCCTTTTAGCTCGGTTTCGGGATGACGGGAGCCTGGTTGTTGGCTCCGAGCTGTGTTTGCGTGCTGGGTTTTCGCTGCGTCTTTCGTGTAGCCTTGCTTTAGAGCGCGTGTCCGATCTTTTGGATCTGATGTTCGGCATCGTTGGTGTTTTTACCGCTGGTTGCGATTTGCAGCCCTGTACACCTGAGGGGTGGACTCGCAAGGTTTCCGTTCCGTTGGTTGGATTGTGAGTCGAGCTTTCTGTTGGTCGGTGTCGTTTTAGTACCCTCTACCGCAGATCTTCGATCACTTTGACCGGCTCCAGGGAGCCTCGGTTTTCTCGAAGTGTGTTCCGCAGCCAGGTTATCTTTACTTGAGGATCAAGGCCGAGGACGTTGCGTTAACAGCCTTCCGGACTCGTTACGGGCTTTACGAGGTCTCGGTTTTGCCGTTCGGTTTGACGAATGTCCCGGCAGCCCTTTGGTTTTGATGAACTGGGTTTTCGGCAGTTCTTGGATCAAATTGTCGTGGTCTCCTTTGACGACATACTGATCTATTCGAGGAGTTTCCTTCTTGGTTCGCATCGTGACGTGGGTTGGTTTTGAGGAGGAACCAAGGAAGGAGGACTTTGTAGTGGTTTGGCCTGTTCCGACTTCTGTGGCAGAGATTAGGAACTTCCTCGGCTTGGGCGTGGTTGTCGGCGATTTGTTGAGGGTTTTTCTCAAGATCGCCGCCCCTTTGAGCAGCTGTTGAGGAAAGGCGCGTTGTTTCTGTAGACTCCCGCTTGTCTGATGAGCGCCTAGGAGCCGATGGACTGTTTGACTCGTGCCCCTATCTTAGCATTGTCGCAGCCTGGTGAGACTGTTACGATCTTCTGCGATGCATCTTGGATGAGATTGGGGTGCGTGCTCACTCAGCAGGTGAAGGTTATCGCTTATGCTCCGCGCTAGTTGATGGACTGTGAGAGAATCTATCTAGCGCTCGATCTTGAGTTAGCAGCAGTGGTGTTCGCTCTCGAGCTTTTGAGACTGTACCTTGTGGAGCTACCGCTTAGTGTTGCCTTTGGAGGTGCAACCCACCTTGAAGGATCAGATTTTCGGTGGGCAACCGATGGATCCGCACTGGTAGAGAGTGCGAGCTGGACTGAGAAGGTGACTTCGTGCTACATGCTGTTGGTCTTCCTTCGAGGATGGAGTTGTGTGCCCAGCGTTCAGGATTTGAGGTGAGAGTTTTGGCTGAGGCACACCAGTCGCCGTACACACCGTTCATCCTGGAGAGACGAAGATGTACCGCGACTTGTGTGGCTGGTTTCTGGTTGTAACGCAGCATGTGGCGCTGTGCCGGGTTTGTCAGCAGAGAAGCTTTGACCTTTGCCTGTACCTGTAGGGAAGTGGGAGCAGATCACCTTGGTTTTCGTCACCGGGTTGCCTCGTTCTCAGCGAGGTCATGTTGCGATTTGGGTTTTTGTGGAATGTTTGACGAAAACAACTCACTTCCTACCAGTACATTCGTTTTTAGTCTTGGAATCGACTGACGCAGCTCCACTTGGATGAGTTCGTCGGGCTGTCTGGAGAGCCAGTGTCGATCGCTTTGGACTGGAGTTCTCGCTTCGTTTCCCAGTTCTGGAGGAGCTTGCTGTAGGCACTGGGGACGAGGCTCGACTTTAGCTCAGTTCAACCCTCAGAGTGTTGGGCAGTCGGAGCGAGTCTTCTAGACTCTCGAGGTTATGCTCCGGGCATGCGTTTTGATTTTTGGTGAGGGTTGGTTCTGGTATCTTTCTTTGGTAGAGTTTGCCTTCTGCCACAGCTTCCTGGCGAGCGTTGGATTGGCACCGTGCGAGGCTTAGTGTGGAAGTCGTTGACGATCACGGTTTTGTTTGGTTGACGTGGGTGAGCGTCGTGTGATCGGCCCGACAACGGTTCAGCTGAGTGAGGATCTCAGCTACGGTGAGGTGCCTGTGAGGTTTTTGGCTCGCAAGGTGAAGCACTTGAGGAACCGGAGCTTTCTGTTTGTGCGACTGCGGTGGATGAGTCGCGAGGAGCGCGAGACTTTTTGGGAGCTGGAGTCTGCTTCGCGTGAGAGGTATCCGCTGTTGGGCGCGGATGGTGTGTGAGTAAGTTTCGGGGACGAAACTTCTTGTTAGGTGGGAGTGATGTGAGAATTCGAATTTTGGAAATTTGGAATTCTATGTTTCTCTCCCCTGATACTGTGTTTTTGACCTGTATACGTATATATATATACAGGTATTTATATATATATATATATATGTATATAAGTGATTTTAGTGGTTTTTGTTGGTTTTGGTTTTTTCGTCGCGGAGAGAGAACGGCTTAACGGCGCGATCCGGAGTCCGATTTTGGCGATCCAAAATGCTAAGTTCGATGTTTCGGCAGTACTGAACGCGATGGCGCAATCCGTGTCGGCGTGCGACGCACGGATTAAAAGTTATTGCATCTTTATCGCTGATCGCTCGAACGTTACGTTTTATGTTTCGCGATCGGGTCCCCGTTTTCGCACCTTTTCGCGCAATTTCGAATCGTAGGGGGCCTGGGAGGATTTTGTTACTTGAGAGGGAGGGTTTTGGCTGAGAGGGAGCTTTGAGTAAAGCTCACTCAACCCCCTCTCTTTATCCCTTTTACACTCCATCTCTCTCTCTCTCTCTCTCTCTCACTCTCTCACTCTCTTCTCTCCCCTGCTCCCAGGTGGTGAGCCCGAGCTCCCCCTGCCCCTCAGCCTCCTCCCCGAGCTCTCTGCCGGCCGCCGCCTGCCTGGCCGGAGCAGCCCCGGCCATCTTCCTCTCCCCCTTTTCTTCTTTTCTCCTTCTTCTTCTTCCTCTTCTTCTCCCTGCGGTGTGCACCCAGGGGAAACCCATGCGTGGGCTTCCCCTGAGGTGGCACGACCGCCGGAGTGGAGAGCCGTCGCCAGGAGCCGCCGCCGTGGGCCGCCGGAGCTGCCGCTGGGCTGTTGGAGCTGCTGCTGGAGGAGCTGCGGGCCGAGCATGGTGGGGCCGCGCCGCCGCCGCCTCCCGACGCCGGAGAGGGTGAGCTTGGTCACCCTCGGGACCTCCGGCGCCGCCTCCTCCTTCCCCGGCCATCGCCGTGCCGCCGGAGCGCCGCCGGAGCCGCCGCGGGCTCGGTGTAGCCAGCTAGGGCATCCGCAGCTTGGGTTGCTCCGCCGCCGCCACCCGCCGCCCTTTTTTGTCGCGGTCACCTCCCAACCGACGGCCGGCGACCTCCTCTTGCCGGTGCTCGCGTCGCCGCCGGCCGCCGTCGCCGTTTGTTGCCGGAGCCGCCGTGCCCTGTCTCGGGTTGCCAACCCGAGAGCAGGCTTGCTCCCCCGCGCCGCCGCCGCCGGTCCCTGCCGCCACCTGAGGTGAGCCCCCTCTTCCTTGCCTCCCCCGCATCCACCCCTGGCCGCCGCCGGCCATGCTTGTCGGCCGGCAGCCGGCCGGAGCTAGTTGCTCCGGCCAGGGTGCTTTAGTGTTCTGTTTTAGGTTTCTTTGCTTGTTTGTCGCTTCCGATGACTCCCGAAGCTCGGGAGGGTGAGCCCGACGATCGCAGCGATGTGCTGAACACCGTGCTCACCCTAGTTTTGGGTTTCGTTGAGCCGTTTTATCGTTCGGCCTTTGTCGGGCTATTTTTGCCTATTGCTCGCTGTTTTATGCACTTTCCCGGACTGCGACCGGTCCTGTCGCAGTGGGGCTGTGAGCATAGCCTCCGTTACATCGTTGCCGATCCGCTGGTGCTTGCGGAAGGTCGTTGCGGATGTACGGCTTGCTCACACGGCCTTAGTTAAGCTTGCTTGTGTGCGCGCGCTCACTGTTTTTATGGGATTTCCCGGCTTGCGACTGGTCCTGTCGCAGTGGGACAGTGAGCACGGTCTCCGTGACGTCGCTACCTATCCGCTGGTGCTTGCGGAAGGTCGAGCGGACGAACGGGTTGCTCGAACGGCTTATTTTAGCGCTTGTATGTATGTATATTGTGCTTGTTTTGGGACTTAGGCGCTTGTGGCAGCGTTACGACGCTGTGGGCAGCAAGGGTTTGGTCCTCGGGACCCTGTGGACTAGTTGTCCAACCCCCTCGCCCTTCGTGGAGTTTCGGATTCGTTTCCGACGCGTTTTTCGATGAAATAATCGGCGAAACGCACGTTTCTAGTTGTGCGACTCACTCGCTGTTTTCGCGAGCGACTTGGCTTGGTTGTTTAGCCTTGTTGGCTGTTCCTCATCGCTGTCCCGAAGTTCCGAGGACAGCGGATGAGTGATGTGGGGTTCCGGTGCCAAATCGGCACTTTTCGGGAACCCGGGAAGCCTTTACGGGTGCGTTTGATGTTCGTGGCACCCCGAGCTTGTGCTCGCTGTCCCGTCACTTGGTTTAGTGTGTTCGGGGACAGCGAGGGACCTTGTTGGCTGTTTGGTACCCCTCGGGGGCTTTGTGTGGTTTCGGGATCGCCCCGGTGGGTTTCCCGGGCGATCCGTCGGTTTCGGGATGTGAGAGCTTTGTGTTTAGCGTCGACTTGGTGGACCTTGACCCTGTGAGTCTTTCGTAGGTCCTGTCGCGGTTCCCGAGAGCCGTCGGTGTTAGATTGGATCTTACCTACAGGTGGGTACTTCGACCCGGAGTCGGTTCAGTGGACTACGGTGATACCTTTCTATCCCTTCCTTTGCTTTTCTGTTAGTAGTTCACTTGACTCCCGTAGACTCTACTCATATGCGTGCTTGGATAGTAGAGTAGTGTGGGTTGCATGTTCTTTGAGACGACCCAGTCGGTCGGTGGGGATCGCTTGTCATTCTGAGCGATCCTAGTGTGGTTTGCATGTTCTTGAGACGACCCAGTCGGTCGGTGGGGATCGCTTGTCAGTCTGAGCGATCCTAGTGTGGCTTGCATATTCCTTGAGACGACCCAGTTGGTCGGAGGTGATCGCCTGTTGTTCCGAGCGATCCTAGTTGTGGTTTATTGGTTGCTTCTCGGCTTGTTGCCGTTCTGTGGTTAGAGCATATGCGTCGATCGTCACAGCTCTTCCCGCACTTCACGTACACCGCGGTCTGATCCACCGTTTAGAGGTGTTCTTTTCCGGAAAAGGGTCGTGAATTTCTACCGACCCGTGGCCCCGAGCATTGCGTCGGGATGGATGGTGCCGTTGGATTGAGCAGGGTGACAGTGCCAGGGCCACCCCCTGGTGGCTATAGATTGGGTTCACTTTGTGGTTATCCCCTTTGATGCATACTAGTTGTTTACAGTAGCATTGTTATTTCTGTTATAGGTTCAGCCTCATTTTTACTTTTGCTACTGTTTACCATATCTATCTTTTGTTGACCCTCGTGCCGGTGTGTACACCTCGCCTTCGTCGGCTTGCGGTACCCACTGGGAGGGGAGACATGCGTGCATGTTCTCACCCCCCACCCCCTTTACAGGTTTCAGGTGAGCAGGGTGGTGAGTGTCGGGACGCTGCGAGGCACGCCTAGATAGTAGCTCTAGAGGTTCCGACTCGTGAGGCTACATCCCCAGATTTGGTTATTCCCCTACCTCTATTTGATAGATGTAATGTGTGGTTCAGTTACCCCGTTGTAAATTCTAGCATGCTTATGTTGTGGATTCATTCTATATGCTTGTGTGATGACTGCATGCTTGGACTTGTTGATTGTATCCTTGCTTTTCAATCGTTTCGTTTTCTAGCATTTCGGTTTTCTACCCCTCGTGGTAGCGTCGTAAAACAAGGTTTCCGTGTGGGAAACGGTTTTCAAATGGATTTCTGATTGCTCGGTTTTGTGATTTCAAAAAAGAGAGTTCTCGTGTGGAGAACAGTTTTCAAAGGCTTCTTCAATGATTGAGATTAGGGTTTCAAACTAAAGCTTCTGGGTAAGGAGCAGCTTTCTAGAATGATTGTTGCTTGTGCATTGCATCATCCTTCGCTTAAGGATTTGCTTAGATTCATACAGGTTAAGGACTGTTAGCTGTATGAATCTCTCGTTGTGTTGATGTGCTGTTGGGATGAATGAATGGTGGTTGTGATCCTGTTGTTTGTTGTTGGACGCCGTGCAAATACAGGGGAGGCTCTGTCCGTGTGTACAGTGGACCCTGTATTTGTGGCGGGTCTGTACGTGGCACGGGCTAGGCTTTTAAAAAAAAAAAAATTTAGCACGTTTTTCCGCATCTTGAACTAGCCCGGGGCGTGACACACGTTTATTATTTTTCGTGAAATGTTGTATTGTTAATGACCTTGGATGTAATGGTGTTGACCTAGGTAGTTGTGTTTTCAGGAAACTATGGTACGTGATAAGCCTCCGACAAGGGCTAGGCCCAAGGAGTCGAGTGCGGCGCCCGAGCAATCCGGGGAGGGCGAGGACGTGAGTCTTCGTGATCAACTGACCGAGTTGTTGGGCGTTGTTCGGCGACAGGCCGAATCCATGCAACGCCACGAGGAGCGGATCAAGAGGCTCCAGGATATGATTGAGCAGCAAGCGGCTGCGGCTAGCGAGGGGCAGCAACGGACACCCCCAGCCCCTGCCCCGGGTTTGGTGCTGGGGGTGGCAGCGGCGCCGGCCATGGCGCAGACCGCACCATCGACGGTTGCTGCGGAGTCGGGCGTTCCTTTCCCCGATTCCTCGGCAACAGATGCGGAGAGGGAGCGAGCACTCGCGACCCTCGTGACGTTTAAGAAGTTCAACCCGCCTACCTTCGACGGGATGAATGTGGATCCATGGGTCGTGGAGACTTGGATCGATTCGATGAAGACACTCTTCGAGGATCTCTATACCTTGGAGAAGGATAAAGTGCACCTCGCCGTGCATTGTTTGAAGAAATCAGCGAAGGTATGGTGGAAGGGGATTAAGCGGGACCGACCCTCTAACCTTCCACCCTTCACATGGGATGAATTGTCGGGGTTGGTGTTCTCCACCTATTTCCCCGATAGCGAAAAGAGAAAGCTTCAAGACCGATTCTAGAAGTTGAAATAAGGGAACCACATTGTGCGCGAGTATGAACGGGAATTTTCCTATGTTATCAAATGTGTTCCACATGTTATTCGCAACGAGTTGGACAAGGTCGACTGTGTTACGGATTTTATATTAGCATATTTCGTGAAGTGAGTCGGAGTCTTGAAGGTTCAAAGAAGAAAAGACGAAGATTGAAGACTCGAAGACTCAACGTATGAATTCACGATGCTTGGTAAGTTTAAATAATCTTGATAATGATTTATGAACATTTACAAGTGTTTGGAAGACATTAGAATAGGTTTTTAATGATTTATAAACGAATCGGAAAAATTCATGCTACGGGGTCCGGACCCTGGGAGCTGCGGTCCGGAACCCGTACGCCTTGGCTGTCACGCAGACCCTGAGGCCAAGGTCCGGACTATGAAACGTCTGGAAACTTCAAGGTCCGGACCCTGCAATCCAAGGTCCGGACCCCGACCCGTCGTTAATTTTTGGAAAGTCATTTTTTCAATCCTACTCTGATTCTAATGTCTCCCAAACCTAAAAATAAGATGGTAGATTTCTTAAAATCATTTTTGCAATCCTTATTTGATTCCAAATCGTTTTAAAATCTGTTTTCAATCCTAGTCGAAATTGGATTGTTTCCAAACCTTTCTAAAAACTGTTTTTAATCCTAATCTATTTCGGATTGCCTCTAAACCTATAAATAAGATGTGGGGGTGTCTCTAAAATGTGGTTAAGCATAGATTATCTTTTAGAAACCCTAGAAGCTTGTAGGTAACCGTTTTTCTCATCTTCGACATCAAGCTTCTCTCAAATTGATTCATGGTGCCCTAAATCTTTAATATTCTTTTAGAATCAATTTGAAAATTGCTTAGAGATTATTCCTACAGATCTTTCATGATAGTCTAAGCAATAAATCGTCATCAACCTTATTATTCTTGCTCCGGACGGAGTGCGCTCGTGGATTCGGGTGGGCGTCGTGGATTCGACGTGTAGAGGGCTTCGAGGATTCGAAGTGAGGCGTCTCGTGGATTCGAGGCGTGGCGTTCTTAGATTCGGACGTGGGGCGTGGACAACCCGTTGGTGCGCGTGATCCGCTGAAGAGAAGGGAGAGGTTAAGTCCGTGGAGTCGGTAATCACCTTGTAATTCTTTACTCTTAGTGGATTATTTTTTCGCGTGTTGGTCCCGTAGATTTTTCTTTTCTCCAAGGTGGAGTTTCCCACGTAAATCTCGATGTGCTGATTTTATTTTCCGCATTACTTTATCGCATTGAGATTTGTGATTTTTGTTTATACACCTATCCACCCCCCTCTAGGTGATTGATATACTCTAGATAGATCCTAGGGCTACCCCCTAACTTTCAATTGGTATCAGAGCGGGATCTAGGCTTTATCTTTTTTAATGGGTGAAGGTGGTAACATTAATCGACCTCCGTTTTTTGATGGCACGAGCTATGCTTATTGGAAAGTTCGCATGAGAGCTTTTCTAATAGCCATCGATGAACGAGTGTGGTAATCCATAGAATTTGGATGGACTCATCCCACTCAAATCGTCGATAATGTTAGCGTCCCTAAACCTCGAAATAAATGGAGTAGGGAAGAGATTGATTTATCTTCTTACAACGGTAGGGGAATTAATGCCTTATTTCTTTAAATCAAACCGAGTTCTCACGTGTCTCGGCATGTGAGACGGCAAAGGAGATTTGGGATACTCTCCAAGTTACGCATGAGGGAACTAGCTTGGTAAAGGTCCAAAAACTTCAAATGCTTACAAGTAAATTTGATTCAATTTCCATGGACGATCATGAGACCTTTACCGAGTACTATACTCGTCTTCAAGACATAGTCAATACATGCGCAAACTTGGGAGAGAAAATCTCGGAATCTAAAGTTGTAAGAAAAATTTTGAGAACTCTTCCCGAAAGATTTCGTCTATTTCGTCCGAAGGTTGCGGCCATTGAGACTATAAAACATCCGGACGAGATGAAAGTAGAAGAATTAGTAGGCGCTTTACAAACATATGAAATGACTTTTCCTACTAATGAATCTTCTTCCAAGTCTTCTTCTAAGAGTACATGTATTGCACTCAAATCTACGAAGGAGGAAGACGACGACTCGGATTTCGACGAAGATATTTCGCTCGTCGACTTTGAACATCAATTGGCGCGTCTCACGAAGAAATTTCGTCGGAATTTCCGGAAGAACAAGTCAAATCGATCTACATCCAAATCTTTTTCAAAAGGATCTACAAATTCTAAATTCTCTAAAGAGAAGAAACTTGCAAAGTTCCCTAAAGATAAGGATGAACTTGAGGGCGAAATCCAATGCTACAAGTGTAGAGGCTACGGCCATGTCTCCTCGGATTGTCCCACGAAAAAGTCTTATAAAAAGAAGGCTTTACAAGCTAGAACTTGGGATGACTCTACTTCTAATGAATCGAGTTCTAGTGAAGAAGAAAAGAATGAGGCTATAGCTTTTTGTTCACATACTTCTTTACCTTCCTCATCGATTCTTTGTTTATCATCTATTTCTAATGATTTGCTTTCTTCCTCTTTGCATGAAACGTCGAGCGACGATGGCTCGAGTGAGGGAGAGTCAGATGATGAGGGCTTAGCCGAGGCATACCAACAACTTCTTGATGAATCAAGGAAAATGGCTAAGCATAACAAAAAGTTGTGGACGCGCTTATTAGAAATTGAAGACGAAAACAAAAGCTTGAAAGCAACGACTAAAGCTCTTGAGGATGAACATGACACATCATTGAAGAACAATGAAATCCTCAAGGAGAAGCTAAACCAATCGGAGACAATGATCAAATCATATCAAGATAAGAGTGGTTTTCTAGAACTACAATACAAGAAAATTCATGTTTCTAATCAAGTCTTGACCAAACAAGTCCATCAACTCAAGTTCGACATACAAAAATTCTCCTCCGGTTCAAAGAAACTTGATGATATGCTCGGATTGGGTCAAACAAGCAAACTTGGACTTGGATATGAGCAGACATTTGTTGAGAAGATAAAAAATTCTATTCCCAAAGTCTCAACAAGTGTAAAAGAGAAAGTATGCCATAGATGTGGAAAGAAATGACATATCAAGAAGACATGCCTTAAGAAGGAAAATAAGAAGACTCAATCGACATCTTCTAAACTTCTATCGGCATCATCCAATACTCGACATCCCCCACGGTTTCAAAAGCAACATCAAAAAGGTCGAGTACCCAAGGTCAACCGAAAGTCAAAGCCACAACAACCAAATCCTCAAAAACGGAATGCGATGGTGAGACCCACGGTTGATCAAAAGTCAAAACAAACCGTGCCCAACGTCAACCAATCAAGACAACCAACAATCCGACAAGTTTGGGTTCGGAAAGGTGATATCTTTCCTTCTCTAAAGTCTTAATTTGTTTTGACTTAGTGTAGTGCTTTGATCGGTTTCTATTGCATATTTTTTGTTCATTGCATTACACGTATTGGTGCTATCATTGTTACGATTTTTAGATTCTTTGAATGGTTAGAACATTAAATAGTGCTTTGAACATCAATAGGTTCACTTTCATTCACTCCTAATTAATTGTATATTAATTATCGGTTTTACTTCATTTTCACTATGTTTGAAGATAATTCATTATAGGAGTTCTTACCACTTATATTTATCAAATTTAGGCAATCATGTGTAATCTCTAGGATCTTAATCTATCTCGGTTGTGTGTGTTGAATTTGATGGATAGTCATTCTCTTACAGACTAAAATTTGTCACATATTCTTTCAACTAAGAGATTGATAGAGCAAGGGGGTTACATGCTTGAAAGATGTGGAAAGAGTTACATCCTTTAAAGGAGTGTGAAAACTACCACCACATGGAGAAAAGAGCTGCCATTCCGGTCGTCCGGTTAGTGTGTGCAGCTACCACATGAATTGAATTGCATATCCGAAAAAAATATATAATTACAAAAGCTTGCAAAGAAAAAAAATGTCACAAAATATTTTTCGGTGTTATAAGGTGGTCCACATACATGAAAGATGCTCAAAGAGCCACCCCTGTGCGATGTTTGTTTTATCTCAATTTTGAACGTTTATGCGACAATTTCTGTCTCTTTGATGAATCTCTTAAGTCATCTTCATAATCCGTTTACATCTTGATAGCTTTTGAGCCTTTAAATTATTTTTTATGACTTGATTTTGAAGCTTATATGAATTAAGAAATTGTGTAATATTTTATCTACATCATGTTGATTGTGTAGTAAAATTTTTAATTTTTATGAAATTAATAGGAATTGAAAGAAGTCAATGTGACCTTATACTCTTTATGCACTAACAATGTTTGTAGTTTATATCACAAGTGGTTTCAAAGTTGAACAACATCTTAAACTTGTGTTTCTTGTGCTTTGATTTGATTTTTCTTTGCTCTCTATTTTTGGGTGTTTTTTTTTTAGCAATTTTTGACAAAAAGTGTCACGCCCCGGATTACTCGTTTCCCCGGGCTCGCCAACAGATCCGCTGTATACATAGATTTTTCTATGTATACGAAGCGATAGCTAACCTGTAAACAAACATACAAGCCACTACAAGAGATATATAGAGCTGAAATAAAACAGACTAATAACAAAAGCCACCTGTACATATAGAGTCCAAAATACAACAGGTCCACCACAACCAAAATAGGTACAAAACCAAAGTATATGTACATGGCACAACTCCAAAAAGAAACTATCTCCAGTAGGGTCCTCCTCTAGGAACAACAGGGACAGGTAGGGATCTAGCTCGCGACTCCCTTACCTCGATCCGCGGAAACAGGCGCAGCAGCCGCAGCGCAACAACAGAAGAAGGCTCTGCAAAAAGGTGGCAACAAAGGGTGTGAGAACTACTATCAAAAGAAGTAGTCCTCAGTGGGTACCGATACCGACCTCTACGGTCCACCCACTAAGTCTACGAGACTAACAGTATAGCTGGTAGGTAAAGAACAACAAAGTAAGCTGGAATAAACTCTACAGCTATCATGCCACTACCCTACCACTATCTAAGTCAACTCTCAAGTAAGCATCACCAAAGTGAAAGGTCACCCCTGACCCAATCTAATGGAACCGCCCAAACGGGCTCGTCCAGCCAACTCTCAAAGTAAAAGCATCCCCAACCAATAAGTAACCAGCACTGACCCGATCCACAGGGACTGCAATACGCCCGTCCCGCCTGTCTAAGCAACACCGTACGCTACCTCAAAGGCACTGGGTGGAGAGCGAGAGTCCCACCGGGACTAAGACGACATCAACGCAAGTAGCCAGGCTCCGGAGCGGCACTCGTGGGCGCGACCCAACCGAGTATGCAAGCGTGTCTCTGTCGAGCTCAATCAGGCTCATACAGGCTATAGTCAAAGAACAAAGGGGTCAAAAGGGGTCAAAGACTCTGAGCTCACGTGCCCTCAGCACAACCAGAAGCTAAAACAAGAGTCTGGGTCCACCGTCAACCCCGACGGCACCCGGTAATACAGAACAGTCTAACCCTGCTGTAAGTACAAGCTCGGCATCCCAGCACGAGCGTAAACTCGTCCTATAACGAACTAAGTATCCACCTCGCACTAACAGCGGTGATACAAGAACAGAAACGGCTCCTAGAGCTAAATCTGATAACAGTTCGAAAAGTGACGGTTGTATGTTCGCAAGTTTTCTCCTAAGTCAATTCCCAGTTCAGCATGTAAAGTCATGTCGATAAATTATCAATTTATGCTCCAAATTCAGATTTCATATAAACACATGCAAATTCACGAATTCGAGCTACTAACATGATTTAACAGATAATAAAACAGCATGCTGCACTCTCTATATACTTAGGAGGAAATCCGGCGATTTCGGTAACATCAACCCACCTCGAAAGCTATCCAACAGCGGCTAGGAGTCGAGTGGAAGGCCTCCAAACAACGCCGGTCGAAATCGAGCTCAAATCTGCAACCTTGAGATTCGGACCCACCTGCGCACTGTTCTGGGCGCCCAGATCATCAGCCCAGAACTGCAGCCTGGCAGCACAACCCACATGTGATCAACATGCGATAAAATCCAAATCCTAAGTCCAAATGCAGTGAAATTTGGCTCAACTCACCAGCAGAGGTTCAAGAACAAACCCTCCAAATTTCAGCCAAATCGGAGTTCGACTCGATGTCCAAAAAGCCTAAACACTGAATCAGGTCAACATCTGGACCCTCCTGCACATGGATCCAGAAGTTCCAGCACTTAAGCAAAATTCAAAAACAGCAAGAATTCAAGGATTCCAACGATTCTAGCTCATAGAAAGGGGTCACAAACCTCTCAAAAACAGTGATGGAACAAACCAAAACCTCTCCAAAGATCCTCACAAAGATCTGGATCTAAAAATCCAAGAATTTCCATCAATGACCCAAAAATTCAGCACTTAAGCAATTACTCAAAATCTGAGCTAGAACTCACCTTTGAATCCTCAATTCCAGTGGGAAGAACCTCCAAACCAGTAAGGAAAGTGGAAGGATCAATCTTCACTTCGTAATTCCAGCTCCCAAGAGATTGGATCCCAAGAACAAAGGAAAAACCCAAGTTTCAGCTCAAGAACACCAGGGGTCCAGTGAAACATCAACTGTAGCTTACATACCTGTCCAAATCGCGATTGGAAGGATTCCACTTCTTCCTCTGCGAGTCCTCTATCCAACAAACCAAGTTTTGTTGGATTTGGATACTTCTACACTGCACACGAGCACGAACACTCCAGGTCGACGTTGCAGTTTCAGCAGGAAACCAAGTTCATCAATGGAGGAAGATGAAATTGGGAGAGAAGAGAGGGTTTCCTCTTGCAAGCTCCGAGTTCACCTTGAAGAGGGGAGAAAAGGGCCTCAGGGGAGGTCGTCCACATCTTTTATAGACCCATGGTTTTGGTGTAATAAGCCTCAAGAACATAATTACAACTAACCTGTCCTCAGCAGAAAACCACACTTCCGGGCGCCCGAAACTCATGAAGTGGGCGCCCGGTTCTTCAGCCTGCACCAACTCGACCATCGGACTCTCCGCCGCGGTCCGGTGCGCCCAAACCTGGTCCGGCGGATCACACCAACCGATCAACACGTGTCGAGCCGTTCGATACACACGAGGCAGGATTTCCGGACTCACTTTCCGGGCGCCCGAAACATGGATCCGAAATGACTTAGTAATTTTCAAAAAAGGGGCACTGGACAACTGGGCGCCCAAAACAGAGCATCTGGGCGCCCGAAACTTCAAAAGCCCAAAACTCAGTTTTGGCTCGCTTCGGTGCTCCGAGTCCGTTTTCGCGTCTATTTGACGCCGAAACGACTCCGACTTGTCTCGACCTTCTCCAGAAGTGTCGGACAGTCTAGAATACTACAGTCATTCCGTCAGTTAGGCCCCAGGGGTACTACATCCTTCCCCCCTACGGAAAGTTTCGTCCTCGAAACTCAAACTCAAACTCGAACCTCAAGAAGACAGCTCGAAAAGGTAGGGATAGGATTCCCGCATCACCGTCTCCGGCTCCCAAGTCGCCTCACGCTCCTCGTGATTACTCCACTGCACTTTCACGTACGGTATGACTCGGTTGCGCAATTCTTTCGTCTCGCGAGCAAGAATCCGCACCGGTCGCTCCTCGTACTGCAGGTCCTCAGCCAACTCAAGTGGGGTGAAGTCAATCACGTGGGAGGGGTCGAACACATATCTCCTCAGAGCCGAGACATGAAACACATCATGGACTCCATAGAGTCGCGGTGGTAGGGCAATCCTGTACGCTACCGGCCCCACTCGCTCTAACACCTCGAACGGGCCAACAAACCGTGGACTGAGCTTTCCACGAACTCCAAAACGGCGAATTCCTCTGGACGGCGAGACTTTCAGAAACACATGATCTCCAATCTGGAACTCCAAGTCTCGTCTCCTAGTATCCGCATAGCTCCTCTGTCGACTCTGGGCGGTCTCAAGACGTCGTCGAACCATCTTGACCTTCTCTTCCGCTTCCAATAGGATATCGGGACCCAAAGTCTTCCTCTCACCCACATCGCTCCAATGCAAGGGCGAACGACACCTGCGTCCATACAATGCCTCAAACGGAGCCATCTGGATGCTCGCTTGATAGCTATTGTTGTACGCAAACTCAACCAGTCCTAAGTGTCGATGCCACCCTCCACCAAAGTCTAGGACACATGCCCTCAACATGTCCTCCAGGGTCTGAATGGTCCGCTCAGACTGACCATCTGTCTGTGGATGAAAAGCCGTGCTGAACCGCAGCTGAGTACCCAGTGCTGTCTGTAGACTCCTCCAAAACTGTGAGACGAATCGTGTGTCTCGATCAGACACAATCGAGGTAGGCACTCCATGCAGTCTCACTATCTCGTCCAAGTATAACTGAGCGAGTCTGTCCCTGGACCAAGTAGTCTGCACTGGTAAGAAGTGGGCAGACTTGGTCAGTCTGTCCACTATCACCCAAATAGCGTCAAAACCAGCCTGCGCCCTCGGTAATCCCACGACAAAGTCCATGGCGATCTGGTCCCACTTCCACTCGGGTATTGGGAGACTCTGAAGCTTGCCAGCAGGTACTCGGTGCTCCGCCTTTACCTGTTGACAAGTCAAACACTGAGCCACAAATCTCCCAATATGGCGCTTCATTCCATTCCACCAGAAGTGTGCCTTCAAGTCCTTATACATCTTGGTTCCACCGGGGTGAACCGTATAAGGTGAGTAATGAGTCTCTCTCAAAATCTCCTCTCGGATCTCAGAATCCATAGGCACACACAGTCGGTCCCTGTACCGCAGTACTCCCGAACTGTCAACACTAAAATCCCCTGTCTGCCCGCTGGAAATCTGATCTCGAATCCTCATCAAGTAGGGGTCCACACTCTGTTTCTCTCGGATCCTATCTAACAGAGTGGGTTGCAAAACCAAAGACATAAGTTTTGCAGTAACCCCAGGGGATACCACCTCAAGCTCAAGCCGCCTCAACTCCTCAAGTAACGGCGCCTGCTGAGTGATCATCATACTAAGGCTCTGCACTGATCTCCTGCTCAACGCATCTGCCACTACATTCGCCTTGCCGGGATGATACTGGATGGTAATATCATAATCCTTCAACAGTTCCAACCACCGGCGTTGCCTCAGGTTCAATTCCTTCTGAGTGAACAGATACTTGAGACTTTTATGATCTGTGAAAATCTCACAGTGCTCACCATACAGATAGTGCCGCCACAGCTTCAGTGCAAACACTACAGCTGCCAGCTCCAAATCATGCGTAGGATAATTCTTCTCATAATCCTTCAATTGCCGGGAGGCATAGGCAATTACCCTACCATGCTGCATCAACACACATCCCAAGCCACTGTGTGATGCATCACTATAAATCACAAATCCTTCCCCCATCACAGGAAGGGTAAGGATGGGAGCAGACATCAGTCTCTCCTTCAGCTCCTCAAAGCTACGCTGGCACTCAGCACTCCAAACAAATCTAATCCCCTTCCTCGTCAGACGAGTGAGGGGTGTGGAGAGCTTCGCAAAGCCTTCCA
Organism: Puya raimondii; assembly: GCA_016920855.1. Taxonomy (NCBI): domain Eukaryota; kingdom Viridiplantae; phylum Streptophyta; class Magnoliopsida; order Poales; family Bromeliaceae; genus Puya; species Puya raimondii. Next base: position 26,519,825 of record JABWPP010000048.1, read on the forward strand.
CAAATCGACGGTAATATCCAGCTAACCCGAGAAAACTCCTCACCTCGGTAACCGTCGTCGGTCTGGGCCAATCCCGCACAGTCTCAACCTTCTGCGGGTCCACCGCTACTCCAGTGGCCGAAATCACATGGCCCAAGAAAGCTACCTCTCGAAGCCAGAACTCGCACTTCTTCAGCTTAGCATACAACTTCTTCTCTCTCAGAAGTTGCAGCACAAGCCTCAAGTGCTCCTCATGCTCAGCATCGCTCCGAGAGTAGATCAAGATGTCATCAATAAACACCACTACAAACCGGTCCAAGAACGGCTTAAACACTCGATTCATCAAATCCATAAACGCGGCAGGGGCATTAGTCAATCCAAACGGCATCACCGTAAACTCATAATGCCCGTACCGGGTCCTAAAAGCCGTCTTGGGAATATCCTCGGCCTTCACCTTCAATTGGTGGTAACCAGACTGCAAGTCAATCTTCGAGAAGACACAAGATCCTTGCAGCTGATCAAACAGATCATCAATGCGCGGCAACGGATACCTGTTCTTGATGGTCACTTTATTCAACTCTCGATAATCCACACAAAGTCTAAGTGAACCATCCTTCTTCTTCACGAATAACACCGGCGCTCCCCAAGGAGATACACTGGGTCTCACAAACCCTTTATCCATCAAATCCTGAAGCTGCGCCTTAAGCTCTCTCAGCTCAGCCGGTGCCATTCGGTAGGGTGTCTTTGAGATTGGTGCAGTTCCTGGAACTACGTCAATCACAAACTCGACCTCCCTATCTGGTGGCATCTCAGTCAACACCGGGGGAAACACGTCCGGGAACTCGCGGACTACAGAGATGTCCTCGAGCTCCGGTGCCCCTGCAGATACCTCCACAACAGTCGCCAGAAATGCGATACATCCTCGACTCATCATCTGTCTCGCTCGTGCCGACGAAATCCACGTCGCAAACAACGTGCTCCTGCAGCCTCGATACACGTACTCCTCCTGGCCTGGCTCGCGAAACGTCACGGTCCTCTCGCCACAGTCGATCATCGCGAAGTAGCGCGTCAGCCAATCCATGCCGAGCACCACATCAAAGTCCTGCAATCGCCCCAAGACCAACAGGTCTGCGGGCATCACCCAAGGTCCAAGCTGCACAGGGCAAGCTTGACAACAATCCTCCACACGCAAAACGTGCTCGGGAATCTGCACCTCTCGTGCACAAGGTAACGGCCCTATCACTAGCCCATGCAAGGATGCAAATGCTCGACTAACAAAAGAATGTGATGCACCGGTATCAAATAATGCACGAGCTCTAATGCCAGAAATTAAAATGATACCTGCCACCACATGATCTGCCGCTGTGGAGTCCTCCAGTTGAGCCGCAAAGACTCTGCCGCTCTGCGCCTGCTGCCGTCGCTCGCCCAGGCGTGGTACAGAAGCCCGATCCATCTGGCTGTGACTCGGTGGAGCTCCATAGGTCTGCTGATGAACTGGGGGTGCCGATGCGATCGATGGTACAGGCGACGCTGCTCGGGGACAAGCTGCCCGCAGATGTCCGGACTGACCACATCCAAAACATCGGCCCTCGCGCTGTACACACTGTCTAGGCCAGTGTGGTCCTCCGCAGATGATACACCTCAGTGGCCTCCTCCAATGCTGTCTCTGCCGGCGAAATCCGCCAGACTGCTGCTGCCCAGAAAACCCATGACCGGGAGGGTGTGGTCGGGACTGCCTCGATAAACGTCGATCCCTGGGAAGTCCCCCATCTTCTGGGGTAGAGCGCTTCCTTCCCTGGACTTGCTCCTGCACTACAGTCTGCTCCCCTTGGCAAGGGGTATAATGTCCCATCCAATACGTCTGCCGCGTCCACAACTCACACAGTTGATGTAGGAGTACCCCCTGCTGTCGTGACGCCTCAGTCAAACAGATCAACTGCGCCCGCAGCTCTCGTCCTTCACTCGATCCGCCCATCTCCAGCGGAGTAGGTGGTACAGGAGGGGCCTCTGTCGGGGGTGAATCTCGATGCTTAGGCGGCATCTCGACCACCTGCAACAACACAACCATCAGACACATCACACGAAACAAACCTCGACCTAATCAAGCGAAAGTCCAGAAGGTCGTCTCTTTTCCCTCGCTACTTGACGCTGTCTGCAGCCAACGCAAGTTCGCGACAGGAAAGGACACACGCCTTCGATCACTCCCTCCACTTAAGGATGAGTTCAACAGTCAAATCGATGACTTTCACGGCAAGTCACGTCTCTCACGTCTTGCATTCCTAAGGTCTGCCATAGCCTAGGGTTTACTAAGTCCCAACGACCTATTCCTAAGCTCTGATACCACTTAATCTGTCACGCCCCGGATTACTCGTTTCCCCGGGCTCGCCAATAGATCCGCCGTATACATAAATTTTTCTATGTATACGAAGCGATAGCTAACCTGTAAACAAACATACAAGCCACTACAAGAGATATATAGAGCTGAAATAAAACAGACTAATAACAAAAGCCACCTGTACATATAGAGTCCAAAATACAACAGGTCCACCACAACCAAAATAGGTACAAAACCAAAGTATATGTACATGGCTCAACTCCAAAAGAAACTATCTCCAGTAGGGTCCTCCTCTAGGAACAACAGGGACAGGTAGGGATCTAGCTCGCGACTCCCTTACCTCGATCCGCGGAAACAGGCGCAGCAGCCGCAACAGAAGAAGGCTCTGCAAAAAGGTGGCAACAAAGGGTGTGAGAACTACTATCAAAAGAAGTAGTCCTCAGTGGGTACCGATACCGACCTCTACGGTCCACCCACTAAGTCTACGAGACTAACAGTATAGCTGGTAGGTAAAGAACAACAAAGTAAGCTGGAATAAACTCTACAGCTATCATGCCACTACCCTACCACTATCTAAGTCAACTCTCAAGTAAGCATCACCAAAGTGAAAGGTCACCCCTGACCCAATCTAATGGAACCGCCCAAACGGGCTCGTCCAGCCAACTCTCAAAGTAAAAGCATCCCCAACCAATAAGTAACCAGCACTGACCCGATCCACAGGGACTGCAATACGCCCGTCCCGCCTGTCTAAGCAACACCGTACGCTACCTCAAAGGCACTGGGTGGAGAGCGAGAGTCCCACCGGGACTAAGACGACATCAACGCAAGTAGCCAGGCTCCGGAGCGGCACTCGTGGGCGCGACCCAACCGAGTATGCAAGCGTGTGTCTCTGTCGAGCTCAATCAGGCTCATACAGGCTATAGTCAAAGAACAAAGGGGTCAAAAGGGGTCAAAGACTCTGAGCTCACGTGCCCTCAGCACAACCAGAAGCTAAAACAAGAGTCTGGGTCCACCGTCAACCCCGACGGCACCCGGTAATACAGAACAGTCTAACCCTGCTGTAAGTACAAGCTCGGCATCCCAGCACGAGCGTAAACTCGTCCTATAACGAACTAAGTATCCACCTCGCACTAACAGCGGTGATACAAGAACAGAAACGGCTCCTAGAGCTAAATCTGATAACAGTTCGAAAAGTGACGGTTGTATGTTCGCAAGTTTTCTCCTAAGTCAATTCCCAGTTCAGCATGTAAAGTCATGTCGATAAATTATCAATTTATGCTCCAAATTCAGATTTCATATAAACACATGCAAATTCACGAATTCGAGCTACTAACATGATTTAACAGATAATAAAACAGCATGCTGCACTCTCTATACTTAGGAGGAAATCCGGCGATTTCGGTAACATCAACCCACCTCGAAAGCTATCCAACAGCGGCTAGGAGTCGAGTGGAAGGCCTCCAAACAACGCCGGTCGAAATCGAGCTCAAATCTGCAACCTTGAGATTCGGACCCACCTGCGCACTGTTCTGGGCGCCCAGATCATCAGCCCAGAACTGCAGCCTGGCAGCACAACCCACATGTGATCAACATGCGATAAAATCCAAATCCTAAGTCCAAATGCAGTGAAATTTGGCTCAACTCACCAGCAGAGGTTCAAGAACAAACCCTCCAAATTTCAGCCAAATCGGAGTTCGACTCGATGTCCAAAAAGCCTAAACACTGAATCAGGTCAACATCTGGACCCTCCTGCACATGGATCCAGAAGTTCCAGCACTTAAGCAAAACTCAAAAACAGCAAGAATTCAAGGATTCCAACGATTCTAGCTCATAGAAAGGGGTCACAAACCTCTCAAAAACAGTGATGGAACAAACCAAAACCTCTCCAAAGATCCTCACAAAGATCTGGATCTAAAAATCCAAGAATTTCCATCAATGACCCAAAAATTCAGCACTTAAGCAATTACTCAAAATCTGAGCTAGAACTCACCTTTGAATCCTCAATTCCAGTGGGAAGAACCTCCAAACCAGTAAGGAAAGTGGAAGGATCAATCTTCACTTCGTAATTCCAGCTCCCAAGAGATTGGATCCCAAGAACAAAGGAAAAACCCAAGTTTCAGCTCAAGAACACCAGGGGTCCAGTGAAACATCAACTGTAGCTTACATACCTGTCCAAATCGCGATTGGAAGGATTCCACTTCTTCCTCTGCGAGTCCTCTATCCAACAAACCAAGTTTTGTTGGATTTGGATACTCCTACACTGCACACGAGCACGAACACTCCAGGTCGACGTTGCAGTTTCAGCAGGAAACCAAGTTCATCAATGGAGGAAGATGAAATTGGGAGAGAAGAGAGGGTTTCCTCTTGCAAGCTCCGAGTTCACCTTGAAGAGGGGAGAAAAGAGCCTCAGGGGAGGTCGTCCACTACTCTTATAGACCCATGGTTTCGGTGTAATAAGCCTCAAGAACTAATTACAACTAACCTGTCCTCAGCAGAAAACCACACTTCCGGGCGCCCGAAACTCATGAAGTGGGCGCCCGGTTCTTCAGCCTGCACCAACTCGACCATCGGACTCTCCGCCGCGGTCCGGTGCGCCCAAACCTGGTCCGGCGGATCACACCAACCGATCAACACGTGTCGAGCCGTTCGATACACACGAGGCAGGATTTCCGGACTCACTTTCCGGGCGCCCGAAACATGGATCCGAAATGACTTAGTAATTTTCAAAAAAGGGGCACTGGACAACTGGGCGCCCAAAACAGAGCATCTGGGCGCCCGAAACTTCAAAAGCCCAAAACTCAGTTTTGGCTCGCTTCGGTGCTCCGAGTCCGTTTTCGCGTCTATTTGACGCCGAAACGACTCCGACTTGTCTCGACCTTCTCCAGAAGTGTCGGACAGTCTAGAATACTACAGTCATTCCGTCAGTTAGGCCCCAGGGGTACTACAAAAAGGGGGAAAGAGGTGATGATATTGAAAACTTAAAAATAAACAAGGGAGAGATTTTGAACTTAGATGCATGAACAAAGGGGGAGAGATTTTGATATATTTTCTACTAACTTTGTTCGTGGAGAATGAAAACTTTTTGCAGGTCTTGGAAGAGTTCAAGACTCCAAGTGTGTCTAAGTCATAGAGTTTGTTTAGGAGTTATAAAATTGTAATTTTGGATTTTATTTGGATCTTTCACGCGAGAAGTTCATTGTTTTGGTGATGGCAATGAATTTCAATTTTCGAGAGATGAGCATCGTGAGTGTTTTATGTAATTTTGGGTTTTGTCACGAAATTGTCAAAGGGGGAGATTGTTACGGATTTTATATTGGCATATTTCGTGAAGTGAGTCGGAGTCTTGAAGGTTCAAAGAAGAAAAGACGAAGATTGAAGACTCGAAGACTCAACGTATGAATTCACGATGCTTGGTAAGTTTAAATAATCTTGATAATGATTTATGAACATTTACAAGTGTTTGGAAGACATTAGAATAGGTTTTTAATGATTTATAAACGAATCGGAAAAATTCATGCTACGGGGTCCGGACCCTGGGAGCTGCGGTCCGGAACCCGTACGCCTTGGCTGTCACGCAGACCCTGACGCCAAGGTCCGGACTATGAAACGTCTGGAAACTTCAAGGTCCGGACCCTGCAATCCAAGGTCCGGACCCCGACCCGTCGTTAATTTTTGGAAAGTCATTTTTTCAATCCTACTCTGATTCTAATGTCTCCCAAACCTAAAAATAAGATGGTAGATTTCTTAAAATCATTTTTGCAATCCTTATTTGATTCCAAATCGTTTTAAAATCTGTTTTCAATCCTAGTCGAAATTGGATTGTTTCCAAACCTTTCTAAAAACTGTTTTTAATCCTAATCTATTTCGGATTGCCTCTAAACCTATAAATAAGATGTGGGGGTGTCTCTAAAATGTGGTTAAGCATAGATTATCTTTTAGAAACCCTAGAAGCTTGTAGGTAACCGTTTTTCTCATCTTCTACATCAAGCTTCTCTCAAATTGATTCATGGTGCCCTAAATCTTTAATATTCTTTTAGAATCAATTTGAGAATTGCTTAGAGATTATTCCTACAGATCTTTCATGATAGTCTAAGCAATAAATCGTCATCAACCTTATTATTCTTGCTCCGGACGGAGTGCGCTCGTGGATTCGGGTGGGCGTCGTGGATTCGACGTGTAGAGGGCTTCGAGGATTCGAAGTGAGGCGTCTCATGGATTCGAGGCGTGGCGTTCTTAGATTCGGACGTGGGGCGTGGACAACCCGTTGGTGCGCGTGATCCGCTGAAGAGAAGGGAGAGGTTAAGTCCGTGGAGTCGGTAATCACCTTGTAATTCTTTACTCTTAGTGGATTATTTTTTCGCGTGTTGGTCCCGTAGATTTTTCTTTTCTCCAAGGTGGAGTTTCCCACGTAAATCTCGGTGTGCTGATTTTATTTTCCGCATTACTTTATCGCATTGAGATTTGTAATTTTTGTTTATACACCTATCCACCCCCCTCTAGGTGATTGATATACTCTAGATAGATCCTAGGGCTACCCCCTAACTTTCAATTGGTATCAGAGCGGGATCTAGGCTTTATCTTTTTTAATGGGTGAAGGTGGTAACATTAATCGACCTCCGTTCTTTGATGGCACGAGCTATGCTTATTGGAAAGTTCGCATGAGAGCTTTTCTAATAGCCATCGATGAACGAGTGTGGTAATCCATAGAATTTGGATGGACTCATCCCACTCAAATCGTCGATAATGTTAGCGTCCCTAAACCTCGAAATAAATGGAGTAGGGAAGAGATTGATTTATCTTCTTACAACGGTAGGGGAATTAATGCCTTATTTAATTCTTTAAATCAAACCGAGTTCTCACGTGTCTCGGCATGTGAGACGGCAAAGGAGATTTGGGATACTCTCCAAGTTACGCATGAGGGAACTAGCTTGGTAAAGGTCCAAAAACTTCAAATGCTTACAAGTAAATTTGATTCAATTTCCATGGACGATCATGAGACCTTTACCGAGTACTATACTCGTCTTCAAGACATAGTCAATACATGCGCAAACTTGGGAGAGAAAATCTCGGAATCTAAAGTTGTAAGAAAAATTTTGAGAACTCTTCCCGAAAGATTTCGTCTATTTCGTCCGAAGGTTGCGGCCATTGAGACTATAAAACATCCGGACGAGATGAAAGTAGAAGAATTAGTAGGCGCTTTACAAACATATGAAATGACTTTTCCTACTAATGAATCTTCTTCCAAGTCTTCTTCTAAGAGTACATGTATTGCACTCAAATCTACGAAGGAGGAAGACGACGACTCGGATTTCGACGAAGATATTTCGCTCGTCGACTTTGAACATCAATTGGCGCGTCTCACGAAGAAATTTCGTCGGAATTTCCGGAAGAACAAGTCAAATCGATCTACATCCAAATCTTTTTCAAAAGGATCTACAAATTCTAAATTCTCTAAAGAGAAGAAACTTGCAAAGTTCCCTAAAGATAAGGATGAACTTGAGGGCGAAATCCAATGCTACAAGTGTAGAGGCTACGGCCATGTCTCCTCGGATTGTCCCACGAAAAAGTCTTATAAAAAGAAGGCTTTACAAGCTAGAACTTGGGATGACTCTACTTCTAATGAATCGAGTTCTAGTGAAGAAGAAAAGAATGAGGCTATAGCTTTTTGTTCACATACTTCTTTACCTTCCTCATCGATTCTTTGTTTATCATCTATTTCTAATGATTTGCTTTCTTCCTCTTTGCATGAAACGTCGAGCGACGATGGCTCGAGTGAGGGAGAGTCAGATGATGAGGGCTTAGCCGAGGCATACCAACAACTTCTTGATGAATCAAGGAAAATGGCTAAGCATAACAAAAAGTTGTGGACGCGCTTATTAGAAATTGAAGACGAAAACAAAAGCTTGAAAGCAACGACTAAAGCTCTTGAGGATGAACATGACACATCATTGAAGAACAATGAAATCCTCAAGGAGAAGCTAAACCAATCGGAGACAATGATCAAATCATATCAAGATAAGAGTGGTTTTCTAGAACTACAATACAAGAAAATTCATGTTTCTAATCAAGTCTTGACCAAACAAGTCCATCAACTCAAGTTCGACATACAAAAATTCTCCTCCGGTTCAAAGAAACTTGATGATATGCTCGGATTGGGTCAAACAAGCAAACTTGGACTTGGATATGAGCAGACATTTGTTGAGAAGATAAAAAATTCTATTCCCAAAGTCTCAACAAGTGTAAAAGAGAAAGTATGCCATAGATGTGGAAAGAAATGACATATCAAGAAGACATGCCTTAAGAAGGAAAATAAGAAGACTCAATCGGCATCTTCTAAACTTCTATCGGCATCATCCAATACTCGACATCCCCCACGGTTTCAAAAGCAACATCAAAAAGGTCGAGTACCCAAGGTCAACCGAAAGTCAAAGCCACAACAACCAAATCCTCAAAAACGGAATGCGATGGTGAGACCCACGGTTGATCAAAAGTCAAAACAAACCGTGCCCAACGTCAACCAATCAAGACAACCAACAATCCGACAAGTTTGGGTTCGGAAAGGTGATATCTTTCCTTCTCTAAAGTCTTAATTTGTTTTGACTTAGTGTAGTGCTTTGATCGGTTTCTATTGCATATTTTTTGTTCATTGCATTACACGTATTGGTGCTATCATTGTTACGATTTTTAGATTCTTTGAATGGTTAGAACATTAAATAGTGCTTTGAACATCAATAGGTTCACTTTCATTCACTCCTAATTAATTGTATATTAATTATCGGTTTTACTTCATTTTCACTATGTTTGAAGATAATTCATTATAGGAGTTCTTACCACTTATATTTATCAAATTTAGGCAATCATGTGTAATCTCTAGGATCTTAATCTATCTCGGTTGTGTGTGTTGAATTTGATGGATAGTCATTCTCTTACAGACTAAAATTTGTCACATATTCTTTCAACTAAGAGATTGATAGAGCAAGGGGGTACATGCTTGAAAGATGTGGAAAGAGTTACATCCTTTAAAGGAGTGTGAAAACTACCACCACATGGAAAAAAGAGCTGCCATTCCGGTCGTCCGGTTAGTGTGTGCAGCTACCACATGAATTGAATTGCATATCCGAAAAAAATATATAATTACAAAAGCTTGCAAAGAAAAAAAATGTCACAAAATTTATTTTTCGGTGTTATAAGGTGGTCCACATACATGAAAGATGCTCAAAGAGCCACCCCTGTGCGATGTTTGTTTTATCTCAATTTTGAACGTTTATGCGACAATTTCTGTCTCTTTGATGAATCTCTTAAGTCATCTTCATAATCCGTTTACATCTTGATAGCTTTTGAGCCTTTAAATTATTTTTGATGACTTGATTTTGAAGCTTATATGAATTAAGAAATTGTGTAATATTTTATCTACATCATGTTGATTGTGTAGTAAAATTTTTAATTTTTATGAAATTAATAGGAATTGAAAGAAGTCAATGTGACCTTATACTCTTTATGCACTAACAATGTTTGTAGTTTATATCACAAGTGGTTTCAAAGTTGAACAACATCTTAAACTTGTGTTTCTTGTGCTTTGATTTGATTTTTCTTTGCTCTCTATTTTTGGGTGTTTTTTTTTTAGCAATTTTTGACAAAAAGGGGGAGAGAGGTGATGATATTGAAAACTTAAAAATAAACAAGGGAGAGATTTTGAACTTAGATGCATGAACAAAGGGGGAGAGATTTTGATATATTTTCTACTAACTTTGTTCGTGGAGAATGAAAACTTTTTGCAGGTCTTGGAAGAGTTCAAGACTCCAAGTGTGTCTAAGTCATAGAGTTTGTTTAGGAGTTATAAAATTGTAATTTTGGATTTTATTTGGATCTTTCACGCGAGAAGTTCATTGTTTTGGTGATGGCAATGAATTTCAATTTTCGAGAGATGAGCATCGTGAGTGTTTTATGTAATTTTGGGTTTTGTCACGAAATTGTCAAAGGGGGAGATTGTTACGGATTTTATATTGGCATATTTCGTGAAGTGAGTCGGAGTCTTGAAGGTTTAAAGAAGAAAAGACGAAGATTGAAGACTCGAAGACTCAACGTATGAATTCACGATGCTTGGTAAGTTTAAATAATCTTGATAATGATTTATGAACATTTACAAGTGTTTGGAAGACATTAGAATAGGTTTTTAATGATTTATAAACGAATCAGAAAAATTCATGCTACGGGGTCCGGACCCTGGGAGCTGCGGTCCGGAACCCGTACGCCTTGGCTGTCACGCAGGGAGGGTCCGAACCCTGAGGCCAAGGTCCGGACTATGAAACGTCTGGAAACTTCAAGGTCCGGACCCTGCAATCCAAGGTCCGGACCCCGACCCGTCGTTAATTTTTGGAAAGTTATTTTTTCAATCCTACTCTGATTCTAATGTCTCCAAACCTAAAAATAAGATGGTAGATTTCTTAAAATCATTTTTGCAATCCTTATTTGATTCCAAATCGTTTTAAAATCTGTTTTCAATCCTAGTCGAAATTGGATTGTTTCCAAACCTTTCTAAAAACTGTTTTTAATCCTAATCTATTTCGGATTGCTTCTAAACCTATAAATAAGATGTGGGGGTGTCTCTAAAATGTGGTTAAGCATAGATTATCTTTTAGAAACCCTAGAAGCTTGTAGGTAATCATTTTTCTCATCTTCTACATCAAGCTTCTCTCAAATTGATTCATGGTGCCCTAAATCTTTAATATTCTTTTAGAATCAATTTGAGAATTGCTTAGAGATTATTCCCACAGATCTTTCATGATAGTCTAAGCAATAAATCGTCATCAACCTTATTATTCTTGCTCCGGACGGAGTGTGCTCGTGGATTCGGGTGGGCGTCGTGGATTCAACGTGTAGAGGGCTTCGAGGATTCGAAGTGAGGCGTCTTGTGGATTCGAGGCGTGGCGTTCGTAGATTCGGACGTGGGGCGTGGACAACCCGTTGGTGCGCGTGATCCGCTGAAGAGAAGGGAGAGGTTAAGTCCGTGGAGTCGGTAATCATCTTGTAATTCTTTACTCTTAGTGGATTGTTTTTTCGCGTGTTGGTCCCGTGGGTTTTTCTCCAAGGTGGAGTTTCCCACGTAAATCTCGGTGTGTTGATTTTATTTTTCGCATTACTTTATCACATTGAGATTTGTGATTTTTGTTTATACACCTATTCACCCCCCTCTAGGTGATTGATATACTCTAGATAAATCCTAGGGCTACCCCCTAACTTACAGACTGCTTCGTGCGCGGGCTTCTGCGGGAGATTTTTAGGGCGGTTCACACCCTCAAGTTGCAAACTTTTGCGGAGGTGTTGGACCGAGCCTTATGGTTGGAGCATGGAAATGCTGTGGCGCGCGAGGAGCGTGAGATGTTTGAAAGAGAAAAGGAGAAAGAGAAGGACAAAGGAAAGAAGCGTCCGTTGGGTGGCTCGGGTGGTCAATCGAGCTCAAAAGCGACCCCCGAAGCACTCGCAGTCTCAAGCCCGATCCCGAGGGTCTCAGCCGGACCGACCCTTGGGTAGGTGCCCGATTTGCAGCGGCCCACACAAGCCCAACCAGTGTGAGTACCGCGAGGGTCGGTGCTTCAAGTGCGGACAGCCGGGGCATATGCGGTACGATTGCCCCTAGGGTGGTAGCTGAGCACCGTCAATGGCGTCGACATTTCCATCGCCGAGGCAGCTTGTGGGCATCCCACCCGCGGCGATGTCGACAGGCCGTGCACCACTGCCGAGACAGACCGAGGGACAGCAACCGGCGCCGAGCGGCCGCGTGTTCACCTCACAGGTGGAGGAGCCTACTGCCCCAGAGGACGTCGTGGCAGGTATTGTGTTAATAAATGGCATTCGATGTAGAGCGTTGTTTGATATTGGAGCATCTCATTCATTTATTGCTCGATCGTTTGGTACTGCTCATGGATTAAGTATAGTAGAGACCCTGCATGTAAAGTGGGTTCAAGTGCTCGAACATGCTTTTTGCATTTATCATGCATGTTTGGCGTGCCCAGTGAGGATAGGGGATTGGATCATGCCGGCTGATTTGCTGGTACTAAATCGAATGGTTGAGTATGACCTAATCTTGGGAATGGATTGGCTCTCTGAGTACTATGCGACCATTGATTGTGAGAGCCGAGTGGTGATGTTTAGAGAGCCCGATCATAAGGAACTCGTGTATCGTGGGTGTAAGAGTTCGCTCTATGCCACGATGGTATCCACGTTGCAAGCAAGGAAGCTAATTGCTAGTGGTTGTATTGCTTACCTAGCGCGTGAAATACGCGCGAACGCACCCATACTTTCGATTTCACGCGGATTGATACATAAAATATTGGGACTTTAGCGAAATTACCATTTTGCGACCTTCGACCCCATCACGAACATCATGTAGTTCCAGGAAATCCGTTCATCGGATTCGCGAACGGACGGCACCAGCACGTTCAGCATCGTCGAATCATCAAGCTCACGATTTTGTTTCGTTCGATTCGGTTGCCGATTTGCGATGAACTCGTTCTCTTTCTGATCCATCAAAACATCACTTGCTTAACGATCGATAATCGCTTTTAAATCCTCTCGATTAGCGAACTCGCGACCAAAGTCCATCCACACCAGCTTTCTTTCGCATGATAGGTCCCTGTCCGAGGGTTCACACGCAAAGCGGAGCTACGGTAAGCTTTGCGAGGCTAAAACAATGAAGAATAAAAGTCTATTTTTTGACAAAGTCCAGTTGTCTCAAAAACCGTGCATCAAATTCGAAATCTGTTACCGCCATCGAGTCCAGAATAGTCGGACGGTTGAAAACGAGCTATTGGACCGCTATGAACGGAGTCCGATACACTCCAGAAGCCATCTCTAATCATCGGCCTCTCCGGAAAACCAGAGTTACTATTCACTTAAGTGAATTTTCGAAATCGCGTAACTCTTTCATTCCAACTCGTTTCCACCCGAAACTTGACGAGTGATTATGTAATTAAAATACACATAAAAACATCGTCAACGGAGAGTTAAATTGCATAGTAAAATTCTTGGTCTTTACACATATTCTTTGCTTCTCTAAGCGTTGAAATCACCATCAACTATTACTTTCGGGGCTCCGGACGGAGTGATTGCGCGAGGGCTTCGCGTGAGGCCGAGGATTCGGTGGACGCTCGTGGAGACGGAGTGTTGCTGCTGCGAGGAGTCGCGGTGTGGTCGATCGGAGGAGTTTGATTGATCGGGGACCAACGAAGGGGATCTACTTCAAGTCTAGGGTAAAGGTTGAGTCGTGGATTTGGTAAATCACCTTATACTCTATTTTATTTAGTGGATTTTCGTGTGATCGGTCCCGTGGGTTTTTTACTCCTTTTGGAGTTTTCCCACGTAAATTTCTCGGTGTGTTGCTTTAATTTTTCGCACTTATATTTTTATTGCATCGAGTTGGTTGTTTTATTGTATACATCTATTCACCCCCCCTCTAGGTGTGTGTATACCTATTAGATCATTGGGGTATCATAACTTTCAAAATGAGTAGCATAATTGGTAAAATGACATGCATGAAGGTGTATTTTACTTTAGATAAATTGCTACCATGGAACAAGTATATGCCTAGATGTGGATAACTAGGGTTATGACATTCTCTAAGGGTGATAGAGAATTGGTAATGGGTAGTTTAACTTGCAAACAAGCATGCATTAGATATATGCTAAGTAGAATAATTAACTACCATTGGACAAGAACAATAGACATGTGAAAACATATAGGTATGTATATATGTATGCCTAGACATGGACAATGAGATAAGTTGACATTCTCTAGGGACATTAGAGAACTCAACATGTGATCAAACAAGGACTAAATGTCAAACAAATCATGATTCCTAAGTATGGACAATTAGGATAAGGAAGAACATGATTGGGTATTAAACCTAGTATTATTGAACATAGGTTGGTAATCATAGTGGTAGAATGACCACTTGGACCGGAAAGTTATTGAACCTAGTGTCATCGAATATAGGTTGAAAATATAGTGGTAGGGTGACCACTTAGACATGAATGACTCAAACCTAGAAAGGTTGACATTGTAGGGTGAAACATAGGGACCCTCAGTGAGAATACGAGAGCAGCGATTCTGCTACCTATCGACTTGGGGCCAAGCGGGGATGGTGATTCCATTCCCCGGCACCCAACGATACGCGGCAATTCTGCAACTTGTGAACTAGGGAAAAAACGAGGGCAACGATTCTGTTCCCCAGCTCCCAATGATATGCGGCGATTCCGCAACTTATGGACTTGTGGCTAAATGGTATAGCGATTCTTTTACCTAATGCCTAGATTAATGCAGCAATTTTGCAAATGATTGACTCACGATTGAATCGGGTGACATGTGGATAGGATAATGGAATAGTAAGTAGAAATGAAAAATAACTTACATGTATGATTTCATTATCGCAATTACTTGAGGCATAAGTATGGATGTTTTGTTATTTGCATATAGTAGAGTTTATATGCTTACATAGTACATGTTGTATACTAACAGGCTTATGTTGCCTCCTTTGGACTTGGTGGATCGAGCTTCTCCCTTGGGTGGCCGTACCTACTGGGAACTATTCTTATAGTTCTCACCCCCATGTTTTACAGGTCCATTCGTGAGCGGCGCGGCGGCACGAGGGAAGGACGTGGCTTGATAGTTAGCGTCCTGCCATTGTGACAAAGATAGATGTACCCTGAAACAACGTAACTTAAGGGTATAGAATGGAAAAGAAAGAAAATGTAATAATAATTTGATTGTATTTGAAAAGAAAAAATGTAAATGTAATTTGAATGAGACGACTGCTTGTAATAGCGTAGTTGTTTCTATATTTATGATGCTTTCCTTATACAATCTTTGTATAAATTCTGTTCCTGTTTGGAATGTTTTGAATTGTACTGTGATTGTGACGCCTTGGGCGGACAGAAAAAATTCTGTTTGTTCGGCGGGTCTGGTGCACGTACCTTTGGGGAAGGGACGGCAGGCGTGACAGCTTCTCTTGGAGGATTCCATTGTTCTTCAATATCGACTCCCGTTCATCCTCAAGAGATTTAGTTGTGATCTTCAATGCCTCATTTTCATCCTCAAGTTTGAATAATCGCTTCCTCAGTTTTTATTGTGCTTAACCATCTTTTTGGATTCAATAAGAAGTTGTTGATATGCCTCGACTAAGTCTTCATCGTCCGACTCCCCCTCACTCTCGCGATCGTTGCGCAACGTTTCATGCAAAACATAAGAAGGAATAGAGTCAGTAATAATAGATGATAAACATGCAGCTGAAGAAGGTGGTAAAGAACTATGAGTATATAAAGCAATATTATTCTTTTCCTCGTCACTTGAGGTCGATTCATCAGAAGTAGAATCGTCCCAAGTTCTAGCTTACAAAGCCTTCTTCTTATAGGATTTTTTAGTGAGACAATCCGTAGAAATATAGTCGTAACCTTTACATTTGTAACATTGGATTTCTCCTTCAAAATCATCTTTTTTCTTAGAAGGTTTGCAATTTTTCTGTCTTTTGAGGATTTTGAACTTGAAGATCCTTTTGAAGAAGTTTTGGATGTAGATCTATTTGTCCTGTTCTTTTGTAAATTCTGACGAAATTTCTTCGTGAGAAGCGCCAACTGGTGTTCAAAGTCGGCAAGTGAAATTTCTTCATCAGAATCCGAGTCATCATCTTCCTCCTTGATAGATTTGAATGCAACACCTGTACTTTTAGAAGAAGACTTGGAAGAAAATTGATTAGTAGAAAAAGTCATTTCATAAGTTTGTAAAGCACCTATTAACTCCTCTATTTTCATCTTATCCGGATGACTGATGATTTCAATGGCCGCTACCTTCGCCCTAAAGAATTCCGGAAGAGTTAGAAGAATCTTTCTTACAACTTTAAATTCTGGGATCTTCTCGCCTAAATTCGCACATGTATTTACTATATCTTGAAGTCTAGTATAGTAATCAATAAAATATTCATGATCCTCTATGTGAATGGAATCAAATTGGCTTGTAAGCATCTGGAGCTTTTAAATTTCTACTAGACTTGTTCCTTCATGTGTAACTAGTAACGTATCCCAAATCTCTTTCGCTGTTTCGCACACAAAAACTCGTGTGAACTCAGTTGGAGAAAGTACATTAAATAAGGCATTAATACCTTTCCCATTTAAGAGAATGCTTCGATCTCATCCTTCGAACACTTAGTCCGAAGTTTAGGTATAGTCGCATCACCGTTTAATTCGGTTGGATGTTTCCATTCGAATTCCACCGATTGCCATACTCGCCCATCAATTGCAATGAGGAAGGCTCTCATCTGGACTTTCCAATAAGCATAATTGGTCCTATCAAAAAGAGGAGGCCTATTAATATTACCACCTTCACCTATAATAATAGAAAAATCTAGATCCTGCTCTGATACCAAATGTTAGTTATAGGAATTCCGAGGATCTATCTAGATCTATTACATACCTAGAGGAGGGTGAATAGGTATATAGGCCAAAAATACAAAACTCGATGCAATAAAAATAAATGCAAAAAATAAAAATAGTACACCGAGATTTACGTGGAAAAACTCCACCTTTGAGTAAAAAACCCACGGGACCAACATGCGATAACAATCTACTAAGAAATAAAAGATTACAAGATAATTACCGACTCTATGGATTCAAATCTCTTTTTTATCTTCTTTGGATCTTGTGCTCTTCAATGGCTAGTCCATGCCCGACGTCCGAATCCACGAACGCCACTCGAATCCACGAGCACCAACGATTCAAATCCATCAATCATCTTGATCACGTCGAATCCACGATGCCACTCTGTCCGGAGCAAAACAAATAACGTTGGCGGTGATTCCTTGTTTAGAGGATCATTAAAGAACCGCATAAGATTTTCTAAGTAATAGCCGGATGAATTCTCCATGAAGAAAAAGAAATTAGGGTTTCAAGATTTGATCCAATAGAAACTTGTTGTTGGAGATGAGAAAGAAAGCACCCAACAAGTTTCTAGGATTTCAAAAAGATATTCTATGCTTGGCCATCTTTTAGAGACACTCCCACATCTTATTTATAGGATTGGAAGCAATTAGAATCAAATTAGGATTGAAAAACTGATTTTAAAAAATCTGCGTCGGGTTCAGGGTCCGGACCCTGTTACGGACTTTGATACTTTCCAGAGTATCAAGGTCCGGATCCTCTCTGTAAGGTCTGGATCCTCCCCGCGTGACAGCAAGAGAGGCTTTCGGGGTCCGGACCTTCCAACAGGGTTCGGATCATGAAACTTCAAAAACTTTAATTTTGAGTATTTTATTAATTTAAACACATTCTAATGTCTTCCAAATATATGTATATGATCATAAATCACCATCAATATTATTTAAACTTACCAAGCATCAAGGAATCATACTTTGAGTTTTCGAGTCTTCAATCTTCGTCTTTTCTTCTTTGAACCTTCAAGACTCCGACTCACTTCACGAGATATACCAACATAAAATCTGTAACATCTAACCTAAGAGGCTCCATCCTCGCAGCTCCTGACGGTGCAGGGCGTGCCAAGATAGGTGCAACCACCACCGAATGCTCTCAGGAGTGTTCTGCGTACAGGGTAGAGGAGTCGTCTCCTTACTCACCTGCGCAGCTCCTACCTGGCCTATGCAGCTCCTACCTACTGCACTATGAACTCATAAAGCTTCTTAATCTGCTTTTCTTGGCACTAGGAGGCCTAAACTTGGCTCTTGACCACTCCAATCAACGCGGCTATCTGTTCATGAAGCTTACAGACTTCATTCGATCTGGAGTGCTCGGATGCTTCAGGGTGTATCGCCAGAGACCTCATCCTAGGTTGTCTACGTGGTGCCATGACTACAACCTGAAACACAACAAGATTTGTCGATGACATAACCCAAAGTTTTGGCTTAGTGCCAATTACATCATAAGAAGAGAACTTGACCCAACTAAGCAAAAGTTCTTGAGGGGCACTTCTTGTTCTTGAATTGTTGTCTGCCAACGTGGTTATCTAAAGAATAGAAGAGGCATCTCTCTCGATCGATCCCCATCATTCATTGAAGAGGCCACAAAACCCAATTGTTCACTTTTGCTACAGTCCACGTTCATACCTTCCAAATAGTGTGAAAGAATAATTGGAGGATGGTTTGAAGAAACTGCAAAAGAGGGGGGTGGTCAGTGTAGGAGTATGTGAGGGAGTTTACTCGCATACTAAACTGCGTTCCTTTTGCAGCGCGGGGTGAGCGACATTAGGCCTACTTATTTGAGAGGGGACGACGACCAAAGATTTATCAAGTAATACAGCCATAGTATCTCCAGACCTTGGATGAGGTAGCTAGTCTAGATGGCCTTATGGGTGAAGAGAGGAGCAGCAGTGATGAGGAAGGAGATCGAGGCTTTAGAGAGGGGAAAGGAGAAGAAGCGGCCAGTAGCATACTAGACTTTCACAAACTGCAGAGTCATAGTGAGAAAAATAGTATTTTATACTATTCTGGAGATTTTGACTAAGTTTGGAGAGCTTGGGACTGTTTTCGAGGCTTAAGTAGCGCGAAAACGGACTTCGGAGACCAAAATCTACAAAAACTGTAGTTTGGCATTATGTACCGGTACTAAGTGTGGGTACCGAAACTAAGTTGAAGACTGGGTTGGACAACTCTCGATTTTTGCGGAACTCGGCTCGGTACCGGTACTGATACAGCGTGTACCGGTACTGATTCGGGCTGTACCGGAACACAATAGCAGCCTGAGGAATCCAACGTTCGGGTTCTGCAAAACTGGATCCGGGTACTGAAACATTTGGGTTGTGTACCGGTACTCAATAATGTAGAACCTGTTTTCGCACATGTTGTAATTTCTGAGTTTTCCTTGGGTTTTCTTCTCCAACAACACCTAATATTTGGATTTCTCCTTCTTTTCCTTATCTCCTCCAAGGATGCTTGCACCTAGAGCTTGGAATGGAGCTTGGACTTGAAGAGAAGTGTTGTTGGGAGCCCTAGACTTCAACCTTAGCATTCCTAAGGTGGCATTGGAGCTTTGATCAAGGTTGGTAACCTTTCTTCATCTCTAATTGAGGGATTTCTTAATATTTCAGTAGAAAATTTAGTTTTGTAGAAATTAGGATTTATTTTAGGATTTTCCAAATGTGGGCCTTTGAGTTGAAATTGATGAGTGTAGAATACTCTCATAGGTTAGAATTGAAGCCCCATTGCTTTGATTTGGAGCTTGGACAAGATTTTCTTGGTCTAAAATATTTTTCACCTATTTTCCATATAATATTTGAGGAATTTCGTGATATGGTTTTTAGATGTGCCTAACCCCTTGGGATTTTTTCTTAGGGCATAAGATTAGCCAGGGACAACTTTGGTTTGAGAAACGATTCGGTTTCGGTGACTATACGGTGGGTTCGACCTCACCGAAATGGGTGAACTCCCCCTATATCTTCTATAGTTTCATA
Organism: Puya raimondii; assembly: GCA_016920855.1. Classification (NCBI taxonomy): domain Eukaryota; kingdom Viridiplantae; phylum Streptophyta; class Magnoliopsida; order Poales; family Bromeliaceae; genus Puya; species Puya raimondii. The sequence continues at coordinate 26,539,584 of JABWPP010000048.1, forward strand.
GGGTTTATTTGAAATGTTAGCATGTAATTCATGACATATTAGAATTTATAAGTATCTGGTTTGGCCACTTCTTGCATGATGATTATCATTCTCTATGTAATAGAGACATATAGTAGAGTACATGCATGGCATGGTACATGAGTTGATTGTTGTTATACATCTCATTTGAATGTGGCATGAATAGTGTACTCCTATATATATAATAGTAGAGTTGGGATATATGTGGCATATAATTCTTATGCATGAGTTTTATTGATAGGTAAAGCCATCTACTCAATTGAGACATGAGTAGTTTATCTTCTATACATGCTATAATTAAGATGAAATGTGACACCTTGCATGTTAGAGACAAGTTGTTGTTAGATGTATCCCCTAGAAGCCAATTAGGCTGACACATGAATTCTTTCTAGGACATAAATTTGTATTTGATCTTAAATATTATGAATAAATTTAGGTTTTTATTTCTATTCATGTTGTGTATGTGTCCATGAATTCTTCCAAGGAATTAATAAGATGATGACAATTATTCTCAAGAGTTGAGAATTTGAGACATGTGTCATTGGTAGTTAATTCCTAAAAGCTCCCGATCGATGGATCATCAGGGGGACGATAATTAATCCGGTGAGATTGGAGCACAGGTCGCTTCCCTTTTTGGGTAGATGAGTCTCGAGTCGACAGTGTAGGGACACTGGAGCGAATGTGCAGGTAGTTGTTAGAGAACAAGGGTACCGAGCGTGACCAATGCGAGAAGTCACTTGGATGTCTACTCACTCGTCACTGACGTACTCAATTTTGTTGTAGTGTGACTGGTCCTTTGACCTGCGGTGCCTCGGCTATTCACAATGAGGTTACTGTAGTTTGACTGTACATACACTTGGTCCCTAGCCATTCAGGTCCTTGCGGTGCATGTTGGCTGCAGTAGGTTCGTTGTAGAAATAGGGTGTGCACCTATATGGAATCTATCTCCCTTGGTAGATAGGGGCGTTAGTCCTATGTGATTTATGAGACCGAGTTTAGAAGACCTTGGCCAGTGCAGAGTTAATAGCGGAAAGGGTTTTTGATATTAGAAACTCGAGTCGAATAAATTTGACATATGACAGACGATGGGGTTTGACGAGCTATTCCATGACCTCCGTCTAGTCGGGACTCTTGATAGAAGGACTGTATCACACAGCAACTGCACCAAGAGGTTCAGTATCCATTCTACTGGAATGCCACTACATGCTGCTATGCGTCACTGGTGGATTGTGAGACTCATGAGAGTTATATGGATGATTGATAATTCTTATTGGGCTGAGTTGGAATTGTTCCAACCCATTAAAAGGAGTTTCAGTGATATTATTGATAGTGATCAAAATATATCTAACTACCAGATAGAATAGAACCTATGGGGTCACACAATAAGAGGTTGCAACTGATCGGATAGCTGGATCGCGATTTTTGAATCGCCGGAGGACCTAATTGTCAATATATTGATAATTGGACTAATTTATAATTATTACAAATTAGTGGTAGTAAAGTATAAATGTTGCAAGAGATGACTTTGTAAGTTATGATACCCCAAGGATCTAATAGGTAAACACACACCTAGAGGGGGGGTGAATAGGTGTATACAATAAAACTACCAACTCGATGCAATAAAAATATAAGTGCGGAAAATTAAAGCAACACACCGAGAAATCTACGTGGGAAAACTCCAAAAGGAGTAAAAAACCCACGGGACCGATCACACGAAAAATCCACTAAGTAAAATAGAGTACAAGGTGATTTACCGAATCCACGACTCAACCTTTACCCTAAACTCAAAGTAGATCCCCTTCGTTGGTCCCCGATCAATCGAACTCCTCCGATCGATCACACCGCGACTCCTCGCAGCAGCAACGCTCCGTCTCCACGAGCGTCCACCGAATCCTCGGCCTCACGCGAAGCCCTCGCGCAATCGCTCTGTCCGGAGCCTCGAAAATAATAGTTGATGGTGATTTCAACGCTTAGAGAAGCAAAGAATATAAGAGGAAAACTTTCTAAGCGACCATCGACTTGATTCAAAGATGAAGATCAGAATTTAAGCCCTAAGAATCAAGTCGACACAAGAGAGGAAGAAACTTGTCATCGAAAGATGAACGAACGGCTCCGAGACAAGTTTCTAAGGTTTCAAAAGGTAAATCTCTCTTAGGCACGTTTTAGAGAAGTCTCCATATCATATTTATAGGTTTAGGAGACATAGAATCAGAGTAGGATTGAAAAAACAAAGTTTCGAAAAATCGCGACGAGTCGGGGTCCGGACCGTGGATTGCCGGGTCCGGACTCTGAAACGTTCCAGCTTTTCATTGTCCGGACCGCAGCCATCAGGGTCCGGACCCGCTCTGCGAAACAGCCTGACAGGCTTACGAGTTCCGGACCTCAGCTCTCAGGGTCCGGACCCCATAGCATAAATTTTTTCGGTTTATTAAAATTTATCAAAAAACCTATTCTAATGTCTCCAAACACTTAAATTACATATGTAAATCACCATTAACTATATTAAACATACCTGGGGGGCAGTGAGCTTCATAGTTGAGTCTTCGAGCCTTTGAACTTGACGTCGTCTTCTTCGAACCTTCAAGACTCCACACGACTCCACGAAATCCGCCAACAAAACTGCCGTAACAGACTTACTAATGGTTAGTAAATTGTGAAAGGACTTATGTGCAAATGTTGTATTATTAATTTGATTTGATCAAATTAGGACAGAGTTCAAGTTTAATAAAATTAGGATTTAATCGATCTAACTAATTAAGGATAAGATAAACTTGACCTAGATTTGTTCTTATCCTTAAAGGTTATTATATTATTATAAAAAGGATTATATCCCTCTTTATAAGAAATTGGGAGTTTTTAGAAAACCCTAGCCGTCATCCTTCTCCTCCTCTCTCTTGTTCTCTCCGATCCTTTAGCACGAAAGATGTTTTCTGCAAGGAAGCTAGCACCCCGGTGAGGACATCGATCAGATCAGCAATCTCGTGTGGATACCTATAGACGTCGGACGCTTGTGCAGCTTCAACAGAACCTAATTCTACGATCATCAAATTGCGGTGAAGACCTACCGGCGCAAAGGTGAAGATTAGATCCTCCTTTTTCTCCTTTAATCTTAAACAACATGAAGGATCATGTTTGCGTGATTTTTGAGATTGGATCTCAAGTTTTTAAAAATCAAATTTGTTTGATTTCTTTTTCCGCTGCGTTTAATCGCATGCAATTTTCTAACACCATGATAATTACCAACTACTAGCTTCCCTTTTCTCTCCAGTTCGTTCTGTGACCAAGTATTGTGCGCCAGGATTTCGGATCTTGTTGCTTCTACTGTATAATAGCTTTCAGCTTGTCATCCGACTCCCAGCTACTCTTAATTTGGTCCAAAAGACCTGCACAAAGGACTGAAATAGCTAATAAAGTAGGTGATCTAGACAAAGCATCTGCAACTACATTATCTTGACCTCTCTTATATACTATTTCATAGTCATATCCCATAAGTTTAGAGAGCCATTTCTACTGACTAGGAGTGGAGATTTTCTACTCCATCAAGAATTTTGGACTTTGGTGGTTCGTTCTTTCCTTAAAATGCCTCCCAACCAAATATAGTCTCCACTTTTGCACGGCAATAACTATTGCTAACATCTCCCTTTCATACGCTAACAGCAACCAATTTCTTGGAGATAAAGGCTTGCTCATAAATGCAATTGGTTGCCCCTTTTGTAGCAAAACTGCACCTACTCCCACCCCCGAGGCATCGGTCTCAATAGTAAACTCAACAGTGAAGTCAGGCAGTGCCAATACTGGAGAAGTAGAAACTGCCATTTTCAGCTGTTGGAAAGCTTGATAGCTTGCTTCAGTCCACTTAAATGCATCTTTTGTTAACATCTTGTGCAAGGGCTTACTAATCTTTCCAAAATCTCTAACAAAATGCTTGTAATTAAGTGCTAATCCCAAGAATCCTCACAACTCCTTCACTGAAGACGGTAATGGCCATTGAAGAATAGCTTCGACTTTTTTTGTATCCATTGCAACCCCTTCATGGCTGATAATATGACCTCGATATTCTAGTTGTGCAGCTGCAAATGGACTCTTACTTCTGCTTGAGGAATAGAGTGTGTTGTCTAAGGACATCAAAAGCAATCCTAAGATGTTGAAGATGCTCCTCGGCCCTTCAACTATAAATTAGAATATCATCAAAATTTACTAGGATAAATTGTCGTAGGTAGGGTTTAGAAATGAGGTTCATCAATCCTTGAAATGTAGGAGCATTGGTGAGCCCAAAAGGCATCACCAAGAATTCGTAGTGACCCTCATGTGTGCGGAATGCCGTCATAGCAATGTCAGTTTCATGCACACAAATTTGATGATAACCTGATCGTAAATCCAACTTAGAGAAGTGAGTTGAACCCTAAAGCTCATCCAGTAATTCATCCACTAATGGTATAGGAAATCTACCCTTGATCGTGTTATCATTGAGGACTCTATAATCTATACATAGTCGCCATGAACCATCTTTCTTTTTAACCAGTACCACTGGCGAGGAATAAGGGCTATTGCTAGGTCTAATTACCCCCTGGTTCAACATCTACTGTACCGATTTTTCAATTTTAGTTTTTTGATACGCAGGATACCTATAGGGCCTAACATTAACTGGATTCGCCCCGTCTTTCAAAGGAATCCTATGATCCTGTGCTCTTGCTGGTGGCGGACCTTGTGGTTCAGCAAATAAATCAGAGTACTCCAAAAGCAACTACAGTTTTTTTGCAAATAGAGCACATAATCCTTCACTGTTGGATCCTACAGCTTCCACTAATTTTTCTTGATTCGTATCCGTGTTAGCCACTTGTATTGAACACCAATGCACCGCAGACAATATGTATTTGCCAACACCATTTTCATAAGTTCCTTTTCTTCTATTATTTTGAAACTTACCCCCTAAGAACCCCTAAGTACCACCTTTCGTTCCTTGAAATAGAATTCCATGCGTAATTGCTTGAAATCCCACAAAATGGGTCCTAACTTTATGAGCCATTGTATTCCTAATACCATGTCACACCCCTTCAAAGGTAGCAACAATAGGTATGTGTCAAACCTTAAACCTTGCATCTTCCATTTGAACCTCTTGTAAATAGCAGAACTTGTTAACCTGTTACCGTCGGCTACTGTCACCCAAATAGGAGAAATAGCTTCAATACAATATTCCGATTTTGATCCTATAGCAGAATCTAGGAAATTATGCGTACTTCCTGAATCTATAAGTATTTGTTTTACAGTACCGGAAAGCCGCCTAGTCTTAAAATCAGGCAATTGAGCTTGACCAATCAAGGCGTGGAGAGAAATTTGAGGTGAAGAGTCTAAAACTTCAGATTCTGCATCGCCAGATGCAGCAGTTACTTCTGAACTACTAACCTCCTCCATTCTCTTCTTCCACTAATTCAATCCTATACAGTTGCTTCTTCTAACACTGATGTCCAAGGACTTCTCTTCACACCCAAAACATAATCCCTTAGCTCTTCTCTCATCAAAATCAGTGTTAGAAATGTTTCTTGTGGCCTTCGTTGACACTGGTCCACTCCCAATACCCGTTCTTGCTGGTTTGGATTCTTGAATGTTCTTGAAGGTTGAGAAGTATTTGAGTTGTTGAAGGGTTTTGGAGTTGCTAAAATAGGTGAATTCCCAGTTACAGACTTAGTTCCCCCTTTGTGACACTTATTGTGACTATCCACTGCTAGTTCCTGCAACTTAGTCAGACTTAGTACTTTTTGGAGTGTGCGTGGTTGAAACCTCCCTACTAGAATCTGAATCTCATATTTTAACCCACTGAGGAGGCAACTGATGGCTTTCATTAACTCTACTCTGTTCAATAATGCATCAAACTTATCCTGGCAATCCATAACAGACCCAGTTTGCTTCAATTCCTTAAGCTCAGCCATCGGATGATCATACAGATCTATTCCGAACTGAGTGTTGAGTTCAAAAACATATTCTTCGTAGGTAGGTGACGAGCGAATGAGTCTAGATTTCATGTAAACCTGATGCCACTGAAGAGCCTTGCCCTCTAAATAGATCGTAGCTAATTTTACCTTAGCATTTTCTTCAGTTCCATCAATTTCAAAAAATTGTTCACATCTATAAATCCGTCCCTTCAAATCCATTCCATCAAATCTAGGGAACTCTAGTAAAACACGAAGAGAACTGAGATTTGATCGAGTTGTTACCTTCTGGTCACGATGATGATAAAGGATCGTGGTTAGCTCCCCGGGACAATGATGCCTGCAATCCGACAAATATTTGGCATACCTCACCCATATCCTTGTCTTTAACAATGAACAATAGAAGAAAAATGGAACAGGAATTAAGTGGTTGAACTTCAGCCGCAGCAACGGCAATTTTTGTTCTCAACTCAAGAGGTGTATCAGTTTTTAGCATGGTACAAAATCAACAAGACATATTCCTTGTTACAAGAACAAAAACCAGATGTTGTGGGAGTTTTTTTTTGGGGGGGGACAGAGAGAGATTTAATTTATATCAAAGAGTTTCCTAAAAAAGTAAACATACAAGAACACAAGCTGCTGTTGTACAATATCCTGATAAACCAAGATGTAAGGAGGATGACAGACAACATGTACATTGAGGCCTCAGGAGGAAAGAGAGGCATGACAAAGGCATAGAAAGATCCTCTACCACAAGATTCACCACATGTTTCGAGTGAAATGGCTACAAGATAAATAAAAGTGATGCAAGGATAAAAATAAAAAATTAACTATAAAATTAACTATTATCTAGTTTATGCCTCTTTGAAGGTTCCTCAGGTTCTTCACCACCGGTTGCCATCGGAAAGTCCTCCATTGTCTGGTTTGCAGGCGGGGCATCAATATGGTCCTATAAAACCAAGAAACCTCAAATCTGAGCAAAATTGAAGCCATGGGAGGATTTAATGTTCAAAAAGGTGAAACAATTCAGAGGAAGTGTGGTATGGGAAATGTGCATGGATAATTTACCATTTTCATTTGATGATGATGCAAGTTAAGAATTCTAGATGCAAATGGATAAAAGTAACCATACATCTATAAGTTTGTTGATTGACTTTTTAATGTTAAGTTTGACGTGAAAATGAAAAGTATATCATTCGAATTAGATGCATGTACACCAATGCCATCTTGAACAAGATATAGCTCTCACAGATAGACATATTTTGTGCATATTTGGGTGCAAGCCAGGATTTCAGACAAAGGGGAGCTAGGAACAATACCAAATCTAGGGCATAAAATTGATGAGACCGCCCTCAACTAGACGCCATTTGAAATAGATCTCCAACTCTATGTATTATGGTTGGCATTCCACTCAACTTTTAATTGGTAAAATTAAAGTTCTTTTCCTGGAATGCAATAAGTTTCAGTAAAATCAATTGCTCCAGCCATCAGCATTTAACAGTTAACAAAATCTATAGCGCTATCAGCTATAAAAAGTGTTTAGAACAATTAAATATACAACAAATTTAGCAAAATTTTCAATTTAATTGATGGAATTAACTTACATAAAAATAATCAAAAGTTGGGTAGGTGCAAATCAAAAGAAAATTAGTTAAGGGATCTATCTCAAAATGGCCTGTAGTTTAGGGCATTCCAGTATATTTCTGCCAAATACAAAATTTGTGTTAGAATCCACCGCTCCAAACTGCAGCTTTGATGCCGATAGATAGATTTAATTTCTTTATTAGACGCCTCTCTGCTCCAAGAAAAAGACTTCTTCTAACTTAGTAGGTGCTTGGCCTAGCTTATGCAATCCCAGAAAGTACTCTCACACCTAGAAAGTCATTTGGGAGAAAAAAATCAAAACTTTACTACATTGGTACACCGCAAAATGTGCGGTCACGAGTTCCATCGCCAAAGCCTTACATCTACAGCTTCTGCGGCCGCCAAGGCGGAACGCACTTCACCTTGCACTAAATGTTTTCTATAATGACTTAATTACCCTCAATCAATATATCAAATTCAACTGTGCCCAAGTCACTTCTCATAGACTTCACCGATCATCTCTCTCTCTCTCTCTCTCTCTCTCTCTCTCTCTCTCTCTCTCAATCTTTTTTTAAAAAAAATTAGCTCCCAAAAGCTCCCTTCAATTATCTTTTAACTTAAGTAAAATAATTTATTCAAAGATAAAATATGAGAAGTTAAAAAAGTCAAATAAAAGGGAAGTTGATGAACAGTCAACTTGATCCTTAACTTTATTTTCTTTGATTAACATGTCATTAAATTTATTTGTTTTGATTCCAACTGTTTTAGTCAATTAAATAGGTATTTATACTAATTAAAAGTTATTAGCTTTTACTTGTCAGTTATAAATGAAGGTAACACCTTTTCAACGAAAAGGTAGTTTGCGCCCATAAATTTTTTGGAATTACTGATTAGCTTAAAAATTTCTAACTTAATTACTCGTACTTAAATAAATATACATTAAGGAAGCCAATGTAACTAACGAAAAAATTTAAGGACTAATAGGCTATAGTTGAAGGGCTTTTCATGCACTTCAATATTTCATTAATTATTTTTTTTATATGATTCGCTATAGCACTTTATGAGAATTTTCGTCAAATAGTTTTCTACAACAAACAGTACTTTTATAACAAATTAGCCAAATACTCTACAGCTTTTTTTTAACAGTACTGTACAATTCCATACAGCACTTTTCCAAAAGCACTATTTCCAACATCTTGGCCAAACGGGCCCTTTAGCCTAAGTTAGAAGCCTTTAAAGAACTCACTTCTTTATTAATAAAATTGAATATTAATTACGAAAGAAAACAAGGTCTTATTTATAGGCCTAAAATTATTATAATAATCCTAATATGATAAGGTAACTAAACAAAAATAGTATAAATTAAAAGATTCCTAATGTAGTACATATCTCATATACAACGTTCCAAAATACATTCTATGCGGCCCCATATGCAGCCACACTTGTGGTACAGTGCCCAAACTGCACCTTTATTTCGGCGGCCGAGCATGAGCCTTTATGCTGTTTTATCGTGGGTGAGTTTATGCTTAAATGCTTATCAGGTTGACTTTGACCTGAAGGAGCAACAGCAACAGCAAAGGGCCCAAACAAAAAAAACAAAAAACAAAAAAGCCCTCCACCTCAACACCCCCCCCCCTCTCCCTGAGGCGCTTGCTCGCTCTCTCTATCAGACAGACTCTCTCTCTCGCGCGCGCGATCTCGATCACCTCCCACTCCAAGAAGAGGAAGCGGCGAGTGCGGCGAGCTCCCCTTCCCTTGCTCTCTAGCTATGCACTGTCACGATCTGATCTCTCTCTCTCTCTCTCTCTGTACACGTGAACGCCCTAACCATAGGTCATTTTGAAAGGGTGTAGTACCCCTGGGGCCTAACTGACGGAATGACTGTAGTACCTTAGACTGTTCGACACTTCTGGAGAAGGTCGAGACAGGTCGGAGTCGTTTCGACGTCAAATAGACGCGAAAACGGACTCGGAGCGCCGAAATAAGCCAAAACTGAAGTTTTGGAGTTTCGGGCGCCCGGATGTGCAGAATTCTGCTGAGGGACAGCATAGTGGTTTTTGTTCTTGAGGCTCATTGCACCAATCCAGAGGTCTATAAAAGATGTGGATGGCCTCCCCTGAGGCTCTTTTCCTTCCTCTTCATCCTGAGCTCGGAGCTAGCAAGGAGAACCTCCCTTCTTCCCCGATTTCATCTTCCTCCATTGATGATCTCGGTTTCCTGCTGGAACTGCAGCGTCGACCTGGAGTGTTTTGGCTCGTGTGCGGTGTAGGAGTATCCAAATCCAACGAAACTTGGTTTGCTGGATAGAGGACTCGCAGAGGAAGAAGTGGGATCCTTCCAATCGCGATTTGGACAGGTATGTAAGCTACAGTTGTTGTTTTACTGGACCCCTCGTGTTCTTGAGCTGAAACTTGGGTTTTTCCTTTGATCTTTGGATCCGATCTCTTGGGAGCTGGATTTTCGAAGTGTGGATTGATCCTTCCACTTTCCTTGCTGGTTTGGAGCCCCTTCTCACCTGAATTGAGGATTCAAAGGTGAGTTCTAGCTCAGATTTTGGAGATTTTGCTTAAGTGCTGATTTTGGGTCATTTATCGAATTTCTTGGATTTTTAGATCCAGATCTTGTGAGGATCTTTGGAGAGGCTTTGGGTAGCCCCATCACTGTTTTTGAGAGGTTTGTGACCCCTTTCTATGAGCTAGATTCGTTGGAATCCCTGAGATTTTGCTGTTTTTGAGTTTTGCTCAAGTGCTGGAATTTTCGGATCCATGTGCAGGAGGGTCCAATAGTGAATCCGGTTCAGTGCATGGACCTTTTGGGCATCGAGTCGATCTCCGATTTGGCTGATTTTTGGAGGGCTTGTTCTTGAACCTGTGCTGGTGAGTTGAGCCAAATTTCACTGCATTTGGACTTAGGAATTGGATTTTATCGCATGTTGATTGCATGTGGGTCGTGCTGCCAGGCTGCATTTCTGGGCTGATTTTCTGGGCGCCCAGATCTGTGCGCAGGTGGGTCCGAATCCTGAAGTTGCAGATTCGAGTCCGGTTTCAGCCGGCGTTGTTTGGAGCCCTTCCACTCGACTCCTAGCCGTTGTTGGATAGCTTTGAGGTGGGTTGATGTTACCGAAATCGTCGGATTTCCTCCTAAGTTGTAGAGAGTGCAGCATGCTATTTATTTATCTGTTAGTAGCTCGAATTCATGAATTTGCATGTTTATTATGAAATCTGAATTTGGAGCATGAGTAGATTATTTATTTGACATGATTTTACATGCTGAACTGGGAATTGACTTAGGAGAAAACTCGCGAACATACAACCGTCACTTTTCGAACTGTTATCAGATTTAGCTCTAGGAGCCGTTTCTGTTCTTGTATCACCGCTGTTAGTGCGATGTGGATACTTAGTTCGCTGTAGGACGGGTTTACGCTTGTGCTGGGATGCCGAGCTTGTATTTACAGCAGGGTTAGGCTGTTTAGTGTTTGCCGGGTGCCGTCGGGGCTGACGGTGGACCCAGACTCTTGTTTTAGCTTCTGTTTGTGCTGAGGGCACGTGAGCTTAGAGTCTTTGACCCCTTTTGACCCCTTTTGTTCTTCGATTTCGCCTGCCGGAGCCTGTTTGTGCTCGACAGAGATACGCGTACTAACTCGGCTGGGTAGCTCCCCCGAGTGCCGCTCCGGAGTGAGGCCTCTTTTGCGTTGATGTCGCTACAGACCGCTAGTTCTGTTCTGGACCGGCTACCCTATTGGTAGTGTGCGGTGTGGCTAGGCAGTTGGCTGGACGAGCCCATTCGGGCGGTTCCGATAGATTGGGTCAGGGATGACTTTTCACTTTGGTGATGTTTACTTGAGGGTTGACTTGGATAGTGGTAGGGTAGTGGCATGATAGCTGTAGAGTTTATTCCAGCTTACTTTGTTGTTCTTTACCTACCAGCTATACTGTTAGTCTCGTAAACTTAGTGGGTGGACCGTTGAGGTCGGTCGGTACCCACTGAGAACTACTTCTTTTGATAGTAGTTCTCACACCCGTTGTTGCCACCCTTTTTGCAGAGCCTTCTTCTGTTGCGGCTGCTGCACCTGTTTCCGCGGATCGAGGTAAGGGAGTCGCGAGCTAGATCCCTACCTGTCCCTGTTGTTCCTAGAGGAGGACCCTACCGGAGATAGTTTCTTTTTGGTGTTGTGCCATGTACATATACTGTGGACTTGTACCTATTTTGGTTGTGGTGGACATGTTGTATTTTGGACTCTATATGTACAGGTGGCTTTGGTTATTAGTATGCTTTATTTTCAGCTCTATATATCTCTTGTAGTGGCTTGTATGTTTGTTACAGGTTAGCTATCGCTTCGTATACATAGAAAAGTCTATGTATACGGCGGATCTGTTGGCGAGCCCGGGGAAACGAGTAATCCGGGGCGTGACAAAGGGGCCCTTCAATAGTAACATTTTTTATTAATTCTTTTTTTTGAATTATTCTAATTTGTTAAATTTTTATAACAGTATTATTAGTGCATTGATGGGCATGTTATGCATTTTTATAACAGTAACATACTAAAATCAACTTCTTTTATTCTAAATCATTGATGCATTTTTTTAAATTCATATAACACTTTGTGTAACAGATCCTAGAATCATTTTCAAATTTTTACAATATACTGAATTTAATTAATTGAGTAAAATACTAAAATCATTCAATTTAAAATTTTTAAAAATAAAAGCAAAGAAGATCACAGTCAATAAAAATAAAGTTCAGGGGGCATGTTAGAATCTATATGGCCAAAAGTTGAGGGTGTAGACTGAATAGAAAAATGTTAAATAAAATTTTAATTTCACTTGATGTTCTTTATGTTCTACTTCTAGTGCATTAAAAATTAGAAATAGCAAGCGCTTCACCCCACATCAACTTTAGATCTGATTCCATTACTCAAGGATAGTATATACCTCCTGCCTCGACCAACCCAGGCTGGAAGTATGGGCATCTTGTTAATAAAAATGGTGCAAACACGGTCATTTGAATTGTTACTTTAGTTATTTAATGATGTTAGGAAGCATTTATATATGTTTTAATATCTATAAATATTTTTTTATAATTTAATAGTGGGACCACATATGCACCTGCATACCGCATATGCATTATGCCATAGGAAACTGCATGAAGACTGCATACTGCATTTTGGATCATTGGTGACTAATAAATTAAGGTCGTCAAAAGGCATCAAATATGTTGTAATTGGATATAAAAGTCTGATGGAACTAACACTCCATCCTAAACTTCCTAACCATTACAAGGCTGAAGATTAGGTGAATCTAAGGTATAACAAAGCCACACAAAAAAAAAATAAGTATTTTCGATCATCCATAAAACAGAACATAAGGGGGAAGAGAAAGCAATAAGCGAAAATGTACAGGAAGAATTACAAATCATGAGAAGAGTTCCGAAAAAAATCTCCAAATTTATACGAGCCAATACACAAACATAAGGTCAAGGAATTTTAAAAATGTTGAAAAACTGCTATACCTTGGTATTGGACAAAGTAGTACTGCTGGTAGGTCTTCCACAACTTGCTCGTTTGCCTAGATTGACTTGGACGCTGACAGTAGCTTGTGACAAATCTATACCTGAACTTTCCATTGCATGAGTTAGTGCTGCGAATAAGCTGTTTCACAAAGACAACCCAAAGTTTAAGTCAATCATTAATTATGTTTTAAACTGAAAAGAAAATACACATCAAAATAAGGAGTCATTACCGGTTACTTTGAATGGCTGTTAAAATAAGAGTTCTTACCACAAAATATAGTAAGCCGATTAGAGTAAATAAATGAAGTGCCTAAAGAAGAAAATGGTGGTTATTTGAATGTGCTACTGTCAAAGTTTTTGTTGAAACATTCCCTGGAAGTCACCAATCCCAAGAATGACTAGTAAGAATATCAAGCATCCCAATATATAGAATTCAACCCAGCTAAAAGAACATCAATGGGCACTGGTGGAAAGCTAAATAGTTTAAACCAGCTGATATGTTCAAGCAAAAAATGTCATACAATTTCAGATGTAGACCATTAAAGGTATGCTACAATACTTAAAAAGCCTTGTAAGAAAAGGAACTATTACGTTTCAGAAACCTATGTATGATGCATTGAACAACAGTTCTTTGTTGAAGTATTGAGCATTGACTTTGGAAAAAACTCATACCTACAAAGTAAGACTCCAAAATTATGTTTCGGAAAACCTATTTCTTAAACATTGAATAATAGATCTCATGGGAAAATAACAAAGAATTGACCTTTATGTACTGCTTTAAGACTTCTAAACTAGCTAACTAACTAAGTAACTAACTAACTATACACACAGGTTTTGCATTTTTAAGGTTATTACATCCAATGGTCCGCATTTCAACAATTAGTGTTAAATTCCACAAGCCTAGCGTCGCTATCAAGTTACAATAAAATACAGAGCTTCCAACTGTGAAAACTGAAAACCATATAACTCAACAGCATCTATGAATTGTGACCAAAAACTAACAACAGTGAAAATTAGAGACCATTGACCCACATATCTAAATTTCAGCAGTAAAATATGAGCTTTCTGTTAAGCTATGCTGCAGAAACTTCAAATATCAGTACGTCTCAAAATGCTTCCATGAATATCAACATTTTCCAATCTCAATTTGATTAACAGCTAATGAAGTTTGGGTTGTCTTTACATTTTCATTACCCTAAAATAATAATAATAATAATAATAACGTGAATCTAGTTTCTAGACAATCCAGAACCTGCTTGACACCATGTTTATCATTATGGATAAAGCTGTCAGAAGCTTAACCACTGATTTTATCCTCTCACCATCCCCACCAAGTAGAGTACCTAGTAAAGATGCAAGGACACTGTACTTAACACCTCAAATCATGCTGCTCACAAGGACACTGCAGAAAATTACACTGATAAACTAGGTAAAGGAATCCTAGATCGATTTTACAACAGTCAGATATCATATAACTCCTGACAATAAGAAGAAAATCAAATAGGAGAATAAAGCTCCCTTCCAAGAAAAGCCGTTGGGAAATTTTATACATGGCAGTGGAAATATCAATTATTGATGTATAATGTATCCATGAAATACAATTGCATTGCTGAAAGGGTAGAATGAATGCCCAAAAAACAAGAAGAGCAGCAAAATTTCCTAAGTCCAAAATAAATAAAGAAAACAATGAAAACTGTTACATCTTGAACTCACTTTTGAGAGTAGAGACTGGATACTGAAATAGTACCCTCGTCAATCATCAACTCTTCTTGTTCGGCCGCCATATCGCTGGTAATAGTACAGTCAGCTGGACATGAAGATCTTTGCCATTGGGATTGAGACTGAGGCTGAGATGCCACATTATCTAATTAAAAAAGAATCACTGTTGGGGATGAGTAAATCAAGTCTCCCTTCGTACAAAATATAAGTTTGATTGCAAAAAAGCTGGCAATGAATATGTACCAGCAGTCAAGTCTGATTCCATGACATTCTGAGAGTTTGAAAGCATTGCAGGAGTAGGTGACATGCTATTATCTACAAGTTTTCCTGAGAAAGTGAATCCTGCAATTGGACCAACTCTTGTGGCATGAGAGAGATCAGATATACCATCAGCAGGTACTCGGTTATTGCTCTACAAGTACAAGAGTAAAGAATAAGTCATATAATTTTCTTACGAATCGTCGTGCAAATCTTGTCTGAAAATAGACGTTTTTAGACAAGTTAGAAATTATTAGGTAATTAACGTGGAATAATAATATGCTTTTCCAATGCTTTCAAAAGAATGCCACTAGTTAGAGGAAGGGAAAGACCAATTATGTTAGCAAAGTACACAAGGGATATATTGTAGTAAATGTTGATATCATGATATTAAAGGACAATTTCTACATACACAAAAACAAAGTAGTCCTCAGATTCATTCATTGTATTCAAAAAAGGGCATTGTGGATTTCGATTAAATATAATTTCTTGGCAATTACTATGTTGCAAAAGATTTCAACGATTGAACGATAGAAAGCATGCTAACATAATATCCAAGTCCTGAGATTACTCGTTACCGAGAACTAACCAATACATAACAATAATTCTTTATAAACATCATCAAAAAATTAGAAGAAAAGAAGCCTCACATTCTAGGTACCTACAGTGAAATGTAATATCAATTTTTTGAAAACTTATACTATAGCACTAAAAATGCCCTAATCAACAAATAACATTTATTATGCAATTAAGCAACAGTGATATTGCTACTTCACAGAGAGGGAGAAATAAAATAGCTAAGAAAATAATTAGCAATTGTACATTAGAGGCACTCAAATGAAGCCACCAAGGTGCTGTAAACTGACTATCTTCGTATACTCCAGGTACTTAATGAATGAAGTATGAATATAACAATTGCATGTATATGTTATTGTAGCAAAAGCACTCCATCAAAATTTCGATACAAACACTCCTGGGAAGTCAACAAATTTTCTAGTTGATATACTACTGGACTCATCTAATATAATACAAGTATACAACATATACAATGCACTAAGATGGCCACATACATATGTATACGGAAAGTGAAGTACCGTTATCTGCTCGCACCTCTCAATTCAAAGTCAGAATCAAATAAAAAAAAATGCATGCAAAGTGAATCATTAAAGAGATCATTACCCATGGTGTTAGTTTTACATTATCCTGATTCCATTCTGGGTAGGATTCATGCTTTTGCACCTTCTCTTGAAGAAACTTAACATACTCAATAACCTGAATAAAGAGAGAGTAATATACAGCATCTTTGAGGAGCCTTTAATAGCAAAAACAAAAGAAAAATATTTATAATCACCACATTATAAAATGATGCAGTATTACCTCCAATAGAAATGTAGCTTTATCTCTCTTACCTCCAATAGAAATGTAGCTTTATCTCTCTTTTGATCACTATGTGGTATGAGGTCTCTAAGTGTCTGAAATCTGCATGGAAGTTTTACTACCAAGATGTTAGAACATAAGATAATAGCACCTTACCAAGAGATCAGACCAGATTTCAGTTTCAAGCTATGAAAGATAGTCATTATCATTTTGAAAAAAATCCAAGATAGAAAAGCAGGCGCCAATCAGTAAGGCTTAATATAAGCATCACATTAAGGGATATAATGAAAAATTTTAGAGCTTTTGTCTTGCAAAAAGCACTATTCCATGTTGAATTAAAGATAACCACTGTTAGGTAGCAGCACAGAAACGTGGGATAATGGATATTTACAAGAACACTTCATTCACCTTTTTGTCCTATTTAACTAAACCCTATCACGTAACCTAATAAACAAAGAAAAAAGATATCTAATTCAGAAGACATGACTACGACAATCAGATCAGCTTTAAAGATACCCATAAGTAATAAAACAAGGTACAATCAGATTCTGAGTTAGCCAAAAATCAAAAATGATTAGCTCAAGTAATAGCAATTTCCTTGGGACTTCATCTCACAAAAATTTAGGCCGCTATTATGGACAAAAAATATGTGGTAACTGCAGCTTTCATTCAGAGGGTAAATGGGAAGTCATGTTTTTAACAACAGATTATCTTTAAAGCATACAGAGGCAAAAGAAGAAAACAACTGAGCTGAAGTTTAAGGAATGCCAAGAAGAAGACGATCACCCTCCAGTCATCGATCAATTTTTTCCAAGCAGGCACATTTAGGGGAAGGAAAGATATTCGATAGCCACTAAATTCTTAGTCAACCAGCTCTTTATCACATACAAGTTGCACCTGAAATCCCTACGTATTATTCATAGAGACATAGACCATCTCCAAAATTGTATCTTCTGAAATTAGTTTAATTTTTAGGTTCACAACCTTTTGGATGCTACATGAGATGAATTTGTCCTCAAAAGGAAAGATCATAATCACTAAGTTTGCTCCTCTTACTCCCGAAGATCCTCAGATTTAATTATACTTTATGTTTATCTCTAGCTACAGTCATCCGACAAAATAACTTTTGGCTGCAATTCTGAGGCCAAGGTAATTTAAGTAGTCATGTTAGTGCTTTTGCCCTTATCGAAATGCTCGCATGCAATGACGATAAATTCATGATGCAGGATTCTTTGATATCATATATATATACTATATATACTATCAAAAGCAAGTCGGGATGCAGGGTCCATCATTTTAGATTCCCATTTTCCCCTCCTTTGAGTTCTCACCTCACAAACCACAAAAACCACTATTCGCCATCAAGTACTAGCATCTGTTTTACCATTTGCATCACTTAATCTTATCATAAGCACACTTTCCACCCATATCATTTGCCTCACAGTAACAAATTCTCATGAATATATGCATAGAAATGGCCCCCTCAACTTCAACATTTTTTATTGAGCCACCCTGACCTTTCAATTTTTTGTAATTAAGCTATTCAGGTTACTTAGTTGACATTTAATTAAATTTAATGGCTCTATTGACTATTAGCCATTAAATTATTCCAGCTTCTTTTGCTGCAAAAGTGATTAAAATCATGAAGTATTATAAAATCATCAGCGAATTCAATTAAATTCTCAATGTATATGACTAGAATCTTTTAAATTCCAAAAGATTTGGAAGTTAAGGAAGCATCAATTTAGAATGTTGAGTCGAGGAGGCCATTGCAAAACGGCCTTTATGGTTGAGGCCTAAGAGGCTGTCCATACACTTATAACTTAATTACGCTTATCAAGCATAATACTCCTGATATTGAAAATATTCGGTTCCATTATTACCACCTTGCCCTTCCGCAAGGGACATTTGCTAGTAAACCATGCAAGACGTGTTCAACAACAAAGGATCGAAGAACTTCTACTCTCTTTTTTTTCCCCTTTTTTACTCTGAAAACAAGATCAGAACAAGAAACATCCAGGAATTTTAAAGAACAACAGATAATTATACAAATTTAAGACAAAACATATCAACCGCTACATGTCTTCTGGAGAAGGACATGCCTGTCATTGATTTTGCACCTCCGACGCTGCTCCATCGCAGAGTGCTTCGATCTCGGCGTGGTTGGGGTGCCTGGCTTCTGCTCGCCGCTCTTCCCGTCCACCTTCACCATCAATTCTGCTATAACAGATCAACCAGAAATTAAAGAAAATAAAACAACAAAATCAGGGTGGACAAAAAGCCATGTTGTTGCGTCGTTGGAATCTGTTCCCAAGCAACTACCAAACTCGTTTTAAACAAATCAGAATAAAAGAAAAGCAAGAGAAAAAAGACATGTTTTGCAGAATAAGTGACCCTGTTCGACAAAAGAAAAAGATTGAAATAGACAAGAAGAGGGAATTTCGTTCGCTAAAAGAAAAGAAGACACCAATTATCAATAATAAAAAAGGGGGAGGGGAGGAGGGAAGAGAGGAAGTACTAAAAAAGATTACGAAAAAATGCTAAGAAACAGAGAGAGAGAGAGAAAAAAACAGCTAAGAGAAACAAACATTAATTGACCTTGGTGCGAGGAGGAGCTGAGTCTCCTCCCGAAGTCGCCCTCGTCCTCGCTGGATCTCGAGGCCGACTCCATGAGTACCGAAGGCCCCGTGCCTTGATCCGCGGCGCTCAGGCCTCCTCAGCTCCCCAAAGGAAAGGAAAGAAACCCTAGCAGAGGCTTCGGAGAGCACGAGAGAACCCGCCCTCCCCCTGATGTGTTATTAATTCGAAGTTGGGAAAAGCAGCCATTCTGTTGAGGCATGCCGTCCCTCTCTCTCTCTCATACATTTTACCCACAGTTCCAATTACTTCTTTATATTACAACTTAAGTTAATTATCATCTTACACTTTATTTTCGTTTCAAATATAAAATTTTACTAAAACGAGTTGACATATCATATTATTCCACATATTAACATTTATCTATCTTCTATAATCTATACATCTATACATCTATATCTATACATCTATACATCTATACATATATATTAATCTCCAAAAGAAATGCCACGTGGCTGTGTTTTCTTTACTTTTGGGCTTCACATTGCGAAACCAACCCTTCGCCTTCCCTCCACACATAACGTCTAATTAATGGTCCACCCACCTTAACCCTAATCTAAACCATAAACCGTAGAAATCCATGCAAAAGCCCCCTTCTCTCCTTCTCTGCTTTCTCTTCCTCCTCCATTGGCTCCGAAGCCAAGATCGAGCACGTGCTGTGAACGGAGGATGAGTTTGCACGCTGCGTCGCTGAGCTTGGCGCTGCCATCTTCATCAAATCGAGCCTTCCTCCAAATTTCAGGAGTTCTTTTAAAAGATTTATACCTATATACCTATATATTGATCCCCAAAAGAAATGCCACGTGGCTGTGTTTCCTTTACTTTTGGGCTTCACATTGCGAAACCAACCATTCGCCTTCCCTCAACACATAACGTCTAATTAATGGTCCACCCACCTTAACCCTAATCTAAACCATAAACCGTAGATGTCACGCCCCGCCGACCCTTTAACACCAACTAGGTGGAAAGGATAACCGCACGGGCGCATGCCCCAGACCCGCCGAACGGATAGAGTCTTTTCTACCCGCCCAAGGCGTCACAACACAAGCTTATCCACAATGTTCCAACTAGGAACGGAGCACAAGAGTTGCACAAGGAAAGCATCAACATAAAGAAGTTCTACTTCTATTACATCACATGGCACAATATACATGTCCAAAATTTTCTTTTCTTTCCTTTTCATTCCATACACTATGTTCCAAAATTATGGAATATACAAGTTTCATACATATAATGAAAATCTCCTATGCTGTCATCGTCCAAAGCTAAGGGTACACTCTATGTGTCCAAAATGGAAGAGCCGCTATCTAGAGAGCTAAATCCTTGCCTCGCTCCGCCGCCTCACTCGCGGAAGGACCTGGAAAATGTGGGGTGAGAACTATAAACATAGTTCTCAGTGGGTAAGGCCACCCAAGAGAGAAGCTCGACCCACCAGGTCCAAAGAAACACCATATGCATAAGTCAACAATTATTTACATGCTTGTAAATAAACATAAAGGATGCAACCAAATGACATATAATTTATCATTCTCTCCTAGGTTCATCCTATGCCTCACATTGACTAAGTTCATTTACTTGTCATTTACTTATGGTTTCGGAATCGCCGTCTCACCATAATTGTTCCAACATCCAAGGAGTGACATTGTCACCTCCGAGTTCGAGTAGCGAAGTCGTCGCCTACTCGGGATAGCAAAATCGTCGCATACCCCGTCTCAACACGGCCACCGCATGGCATGGGTAGCGAACTCGTCGCATACCCGGGATAGCAACCTCGTCGCACATCCCATCTTGACACCGCCAACTCATGGCGTGGTAGCGAAATCGATAGCAAAATCGTCGCACATCCAACGGTTCACGTTTTTCACTTGCTAACCTAAGTCTCATGACCTTAGGTTCAAGTCATTAAGTCTCGCCTATGTCCAATAACACTAGGCTTACTTTCTAATTATCAACCTAGGTTCCATGACTCTAGGTTCCAATCTCATGTCAAACCTATGTTCAATGACACTAGGTTTAATCCTCATGTCCAACCTATATTCAATCACACTAGGTTTAACCATACATGCAACCATGCAACAAGTATTAATATTTGAATTATACTTGAAATATACATCATGCAATAGGATCTCATTGTTCAACCTATCATGATTTTTACTTTTGCCAACATGCAAATTCTAGGGTTCACAATACATACCATTTTATCTTTAAATGGATATTTACCCTAGACATGGAAGTGACCTAATCACTTCGGTAAACACAAACCCACCTCAAGAGCTTTCAAATCCTTGTATTCTTCAAGCTCCTAAGGCTATGTTTGGTTGGGGTGTTAAGGGTGGAATAAAGGGTTTATTCCACCCTTATCCCCCAAACACAAAAAAGGGTTGGTGGGAACACTAGTTCCCACCTTAACGGGCTAGAATAGCCCGTTAAGGTGAGAACTAGTGTTCCCACCCCAAGGTGGAATAAGCTGGGATAACCCAGCTTGTTCCACCCGTGAAGAGAGAGAGAGGGGGGGGGGGAGAGAGAGAGAGAGAGAGAGAGAGAGAGAGAGAGAGAGAGAGAGAGAGAGAGAGAGAGAGAGAGAGAGAGAGAATTTTTTTTTATTATAAAATTTAAATTTCGGAAGTTTAAAATTTAAAATTTATAATTTTTAAAATTATAAAATTAAAAATTAATTTTTAAATTATTTAATTTAAAATTTGATATTTTAAATTTTTTTATATTTAGAATTTTTTTTTTATTTTTAAATTAAAATTTCATCTTAAATTTAAAGTTTTAAAATTTAAAAATTTTAATTTTTTTTTAAAATTGTACATTTGAGATTTTAAATTTTAAAATTTAAATTTAATTTTTAAAATTTAAAAGTTTATATTTTAAATTTTAAAATATAAAAATATAAAATATAAAAATTTAAATTATAATATAAAGAAAGGGATAATATCATTATTTTTTATTTATAACTACCCACTTTAATTCTTATTCCATCTTACCTAACCAAACGCTATTTTTTTTATTCCCAGGAATAATCCAATTTTCATCCAAACGCAAAATTGATCTAATCCCCGCTTATACCCCAATTTATACCTATCCCTGGAATAATCACTTTTTGTTTATCCCCGAACCAAACGATACCTAAGTGTCCAAGCCTTGAGTTCTTGCTTCAACCCAAGCTTCTACAAGAAAACGGTTCGTTACTCGTTACGAACCCTAAAATCAACTCAATACATGAAATCATGTGTTCCAACATGATTTCCTATGCCTCAATGGCAATTTCCGAAGGTCCAAACATTTTTAGAACCTCCCATGGCAAAAGCCCCAAATCTACTTAGGTTTCACATGCATGCATGTGAAACCATAAAATCTCTTGGCCAATCTCCACGTTTTGTGGTTTAGATTGCCTAGGGTCTCCAAAAACCTCTTGCTAAAGAATTGAATCCAAGGTTTAAACCCAAAAATCACAAAAACTCACCTCAAAGCCCTAGCTCCCAAGCTTCTTCTTGCACCAAGAAGCTCCAAATCCACCTTAGAAGCTTTTTCCAAGGTCAAATCCTTCACTTCTCCAAGCCTTGGAGAGATCTCTAGAGAGAGAAAGTGAGGGAGAGGGAGAGGGAATGTGAGGAAGATGAAGAAGGACTGAGGGGAGAGGTCTCAGCCCTCAATATATAGCCCCTCCGTCGCAAAATTACCAAAATACCCCTCACTGGGCATTCTGCCCCAGCCGGGTCCGGA
Organism: Puya raimondii; assembly: GCA_016920855.1. Classification (NCBI taxonomy): domain Eukaryota; kingdom Viridiplantae; phylum Streptophyta; class Magnoliopsida; order Poales; family Bromeliaceae; genus Puya; species Puya raimondii. Next base: position 26,562,341 of record JABWPP010000048.1, read on the forward strand.
CCTTGCGAGTAGGGTCCGGACCCCGCACTGTTAACTGGTCAGTGCGCAGGCCGGGTCCGGACCTTGGCATCAGGGTCCGGAACCCGTACGCACCCCAACCTAGCACGCGGCTCGGGTCCGGACCTCAAGTCCCGGGTCCGGAACCCGTACGTTCCCCATCTCGGACATCGGCTCGGGTCCGGACCGTGGCACCCGGGTCCGGACCGCAGCCGGCCACGAACTTCATTGTCCGGACCCCAGTTTCCAGGGTCCGGACCCCGTGAGCAGTTTTGCTCCAGTAGGTCCTTTTCTTCGAAATCTTCGATTTCTGGGTTCCCACTCGTACCCATAATGTTTCGAAACCTTCGGAACCCAATATCACACCAGCCATTACCGGCTCTCTCCGAACTTCATCAAATTTGGTGAAGTTCGAAACAACGCACCGAAATTCAAAGTGCTACATTCCTCCTCCCTTAAAGAGAGTTTCGGCCGCGAAACTAAATCATACCTCAGCTGGACTCAGCGAAGAGGTAAGGAAACTGCTCCTTCATCGAGCTTTCTAATTCCCACGTGGCCTCACGTTCACCGTGATTCGTCCATTGTACCTTTACATAAGGAATTTCACGGTTCCTCAAACTTTTCACCTCGCGATGCATGATACACAAGGGAAATTCCTCATAAGTCATATCCTCATGAAGCTCCATAGGCACATACTCGAGGACGTGCGCCGGATCATACACGTACTTGTGGAGCGTCGATACATGGAACACATTGTGTATCCCCGCAAGTTTTGGTGGCAAAGCTAGCCGGTACGCCACGGATCCCACACGCTCCAAGACCTCGTAAGGTCCAATGTAACGGGGACTCAACTTACCCCGAACACCAAACCGCTTCACCCCTCTCATGGGTGATACTTTCAAGAAGACGCGGTCTCCTACCGCGAATTCCAAATCTCGTCGGCGTCGATCCGCATAACTCTTTTGTCGAGATTGCGCCGTCGATAAGCGTTCGCGTGCCAAGCGGACCTTTTCCTCCGCTTCACGCAACACATCCGGTCCTAAGACCCTTTTCTCGCCGACTTCACTCCAATGAATAGGAGAGCGGCATTTCCTTCCATACAAGGCCTCAAAAGTTGCCATTCCGATGCTAGATTGATAGCTATTATTATAAGCGAACTCAGCCATCGGCAAATGTGTAGGCCATGCACCCTTGAAGTCCATCACACACGCTCGTAGCATATCCTCCAAAATCTGAATTGTCCTTTCAGATTGACCGTCAGTTTGAGGATGAAATGCTGAACTGAAATCGAGCCGTGTACCCAAAGCTTCTTGCAAGCTTTTCCAAAAATGCGAAGTAAAACGGGGATCTCGATCTGAAACTATCGAGGTCGGGACCCCGTGCAACCGCATAATCTCGTCCAGGTAGACTTGTGCTAACTTGTCTCCCGATCAAGTGGTGTGGATTGGCAAAAAGTGTGCCGACTTTGTCAAACGATCCACCACCACCCAAATCGCGTCGTGGCCACCTAATGATCGAGGTAAGCCCACAACAAAATCCATCGCGATATTTTCCCACTTCCAAACCGGAATGGGCAATCCTTGCAATTTTTCTGCCGGAAAGCGACGCTCGGCCTTCACTTGTTGGCACACTAAGCATTGTGCCACAAAGCGTCCCACATCAAGTTTCATTTCCGGCCACCAATAATGTAGTTTGAGGTCCTTGTACATTTTGGTGCCGCCCGGGTGAATCGCATAGGGAGAAGCGTGAGCTTCTTTCAAGATCTCCCCACGAATTTCCTTGACTTTTGGCACGCACAATCGATTTCGGAATCGAATTGCGCCCTTCGAGTCTACATGAAAATCACCGGCGCGCCCGCTCTCCATAGCCTTCTGTACCTTTTGGAGTTCCGGATCACCGGATTGCTTTTCTTTTATTTGCTCCAACAAGGTCGGCCATACCTCGAGATTCATAAGTTTAGCGGGAACGCCCGGGGCAACGACTTCTAAGTCAAACCGGCCCATTTCCTTGAGCAACGGTATTTGTCCCGTCATCTCAATTGCGAAGTTCTCCACGAATTTTCTACTAAGCGCATCGGCCACCACATTGGCTCTACCGGGGTGGTACAAGATGGTTAAGTCGTAATCTTTTATCAACTCCAACCACCTCCGCTGCCTCAAGTTCAACTCCTTCTGAGTGAATAAGTACTTTAAACTTTTGTGATCCGTGTAAACCTCACAATGCTCCCCGTACAAGTAGTGTCTCCACAACTTAAGTGCGAAGACCACCGCCGCGAGTTCTAAGTCGTGGGTGGGGTAATTCTGCTCATAGCTCTTCAGCTGTCGAGAGGCATATGCTATTACTTGTCCTCTTTGCATAAGCACACACCCAAGACCACGCCGTGATGCATCACTATACACCACAAAGCCCTCCCCTGCAATCGGCAAGGCGAGTCCCGGAGCCGAAGTCAACCTTTCCTTTAGCTCCTTAAAGCTTTGGTCACATTCCTCGCTCCAAACATATTTGGCTCCCTTGCGGGTAAGACGCGTTAGTGGACCGGAGATTTTTAAAAATCCCTCCACGAACCGCCGATAGTATCCCGCAAGACCCAAAAAGCTTCGTATCTCCGTGACATTGGTCGGGCGAGGCCAATCCTTGATTGCCTCTACTTTCATAGGGTCCACAGATACTCCTCCTGCGGAAATTACGTGACCCAAGAAAGCGACCTCACGGATCCAGAATTCGCACTTTTTTAATTTGGCGAATAACTTGTTCTCTCGAAGAACTTGAAGCACAATTCTTAGGTGCTCTTTATGTTCCTCTTCACTCCGAGAGTAGACAAGAATATCATCTACGAACACAACCACAAATTGATCCAATAGTGGTTTGAACACACGGTTCATTAAATCCATGAACGCTGCTGGGGCATTAGTAAGCCCAAAAGGCATAACCGTGAATTCATAGTGTCCATACCGCGTCCTAAATGCGGTCTTATGCACATCCTCCGGTTTGATCTTCAATTGGTGATAACCGGATTGCAAATCAATCTTTGAATACACCCGAGACCCTTGCAACTGATCGAACAAGTCATCAATTCGGGGTAACGGGTACTTATTCTTGACGGTCACTTTATTCAACTCGTGGTAATCTACACATAACCGCAGCGAACCGTCATTTTTCCGCACAAATAGAACAGGGGCTCCCCAAGGTGACACACTTGGCTTTACGAAACCCTTGTCCATCAAATCTTGTAATTGTGTTTTCAATTCCTTCAGTTCCGCGGGTGCCATCCTGTACGGGGCCTTAGAGATCGGCGCCGTACCCGGGAGCAAATCGATCACAAATTCTATTTCCCGGTTCGGTGGCATTCCGGGCAACTCCGTCGGAAACACATCCGGGAACTCTTGGACTATAGGAACGTCCTCAAGTCCCAGCACTTCCTTCCGGTCATCCACTACCGTCGCCAAGTAGGCAATGCATCCCCTAGCAATAAGCTTCCTTGCTTGCGACGTGGACACCATCGACGCAAAGAGCGAACTCTTACACCCACGGAACACAAATTCCTTGTGCCCGGGTTCTCTAAACCTCACTATCCGGCTCTCACAATCAATAGTGGCGTGATACTTCGAGAGCCAATCCATTCAATCAAATCATATTCATTCATTCGATTTAATACCAGCAAATCAGCTGGCATGATCCAATTTTCAACCCTCACGGGGCAATCTACACACGCGTGATGTACGCAAAAGGTGTGTTCAGGCACTTGCACAGTTCTTGCGTGTGTGGCATCTATAATTTCTATTCCATGTGCAGTAGCAAATGATCGAGCAATGAATGAATGCGATGCACCAGTATCAAACAAAGCTCTACATCGAATGCTTTTAATTAACACAATACCTGCCACTACGTCATCCTGGGCAGAAGGCTCCTCCACCTGAGAGGCGAATACCCGTCCACTGGGTGTTGGCCGCTGGCCCTCCACCGGTCTCGGCGGCTGTGCACGGCCTGCCGACATCGCCGCGGGTGGGATGCCCGCGAGCTGTCTCGGCGATGCAAATGCCGATGCCGATGACGGTGCTCGGCCATCATCCATCGGACAGTTATACCGCATGTGGCCTTGCTGTCCGCACTTGTAGCACCGGCCTTCACGATAGTCACATTGTTGAGGGCCGTGGGGACCGCTACAAATCGGACACTGGGTTGCGGGTCGATTCCGTCGGAACCCCCGCAATTGGTTTTGCGACTGCGAGTGCTTCGGGGGTCGCTTTGAGCTAGATTGCCCACCCGAGCCACCCGCCGATCGCTTCTTTCCTTTCTCTTTATCTTTTTCCTTCTCCCAAGACTCGTGCTCCTCGCGCGCACATGCATTCCCGTGCTCCACCCAAAGAGCACGGTCCAAGACCTCCGCAAAGGTCCGAAGTTTGAGGGCGTGCACCGCCCTAAAGATTTTCGGTCGAAGTCCGCGCACGAAACAGTCGACCTTGTCCAATTCTCCGCGGACAACGTGCGGTACACAGTTTATAATGTACGAGAACTCTCTCTCGTACTCGCGCACGGTGCGGTTCCCTTGCTTCAACTTGCGGAACCTTTCTTGAAGTTTCCTCTTCTCGCTATCGGGGAAGTAGGCAGCAAATACCATACCCTGAAATTCCTCCCACGTCGGTGGCGGAAGGCTAGGGAGTCGATCACGCCGAACTCCCTTCCACCACACCTTCGCCGATCGCTCCAAGCAATGAACGGCGAGATGTACTTTATCCCTCTCCAAGGTATAGAGGTCCTCGAAGAGCGTCTCCATCGCGTCGATCCAGGTTTCCACATCCCATGGATCCACGTTCTCCCCACTGAAGATAGGCGGGTTGAACTTCTTAAACCTCATGAGAGCCGAAAGTGCGCGCTCTCGCTCCGCATCCTCCATCTCGGAGTCGGGCATAGGAGTACCCGACCCACCGGCTACAATCGGTGATGGCGGTGGCGCCACAGCCGGCGCCGGTGTCACCTCCTCGGCCGGTGCCGAAGCAGAGGCCGGAGGTACTCCCGTTCTCTCCTCCCTAACCGCAGCCGCTTGCTGCGCCATCTCGTCTTGGAGCTTTTTAATTTGCTCCTCCTATCGTTGCATGGCTTCGGCTTGTCGCCGAACCACGCCCATCAACTCGGTCAACTCATTACGAAGATCCGAGTTCTCGCCCTCCCCGAGTTGTTCGGGAGCCGCGCTCGCTCTCCCGAGCCCAGCCCTCAAAGGAGGCCGTCCACGTACCATTATCCTGAAAACACAATGACTTTGGTCATTTCGTGACATTCAAAGTCATTTGTAACATAACGTTTCACGAAAATAAACGTGAACCCAATCTAGGCGAAAGTCACACAAGGGTCCTTATTCCCCTCACTTGGTTTCATGTTGTCGGCCGCCAACATGAACACACTTGGTGAAGAATAAGGCACACCTCGAATCTACCTCTATTTAAACTAGAGGCATAAGGACATAACCCAATCTCTTATCTTTCGCCATAATCAAAGATCTCGTCACTCACGAGCCTACACTCCTAGGGTCTTTTCCATCTTAGGGTTTCTTAGGTCAACCTAGACCGTTTCTACGCTCTGATACCACCTCAGTCTGTCACGCCCCGCCGGCCCTTTAACACCAACTAGGTGGAAAGGATAACCGCACGGGCGCATGCCCCAGACCCGCCGAACGGATAGAGTCTTTTCTACCCGCCCAAGGCGTCACAACACAAGCTTATCCACAATGTTCCAACTAGGAACGGAGCACAAGAGTTGCACAAGGAAAGCATCAACATAAAGAAGTTCTACTTCTATTACATCACATGACACAATATACATGTCCAAATTTTTCTTTTCTTTCCTTTTCATTCCATACACTATGTTCCAAAATTATGGAATATACAAGTTTCATACATATAATGAAAATCCCCTATGCTGTCATCGTCCAAAGCTAAGGGTACACTCTATGTGTCCAAAATGGAAGGGCCGCTATCTAGAGAGCTAAACCCTTGCCTCGCTCCGCCGCCTCACTCGCGGAAGGACCTGGAAAATGTGGGGTGAGAACTATAAACATAGTTCTCAGTGGGTAAGGCCACCCAAGAGAGAAGCTCGACCCACCAGGTCCAAAGAAACACCATATGTATAAGTTAGATCACATATAACTATGCAACAATTATTTACATGCTTGTAAATAAACATAAAGGATGCAACCAAATGACATATAATTTATCATTCTCTCCTAGGTTCATCCTATGCCTCACATTGACTAAGTTCATTTACTTGTCATTTACTTATGGTTTCGGATTCGCCGTCTCACCATAATTGTTCCAACATCCAAGGAGTGACATTGTCACCTCCGAGTTCGAGTAGCGAAGTCGTCGCCTACTCGGGATAGCAAAATCGTCGCATACCCCGTCTCAACACGGCCACCGCATGGCATGGGTAGCGAACTCGTCGCATACCCGGGATAGCAACCTCGTCGCACATCCCATCTTGACACCGCCAACTCATGGCGTGGTAGCGAAATCGTCGCCTACCCGGGATAGCAAAATCGTCGCACATCCCGTGTCAATACGGCCAACTCATGGCATGGTAGCGAAATCGTCGCCTACCCGGGATAGCAAAATCGTCGCACATCCCGTCTCAATACGGCCAACTCATGGCATGGTAGCGAAATCGTCGCCTACCCGGGATAGCAAAATCGTTGCACATCCCGTCTCAATACAGCCAACTCATGGCATGGTAGCGAAATCGTCGCCTACCCGGGATAGCAAAATCGTCGCACATCCCGTTGTTCACGTTTTTCACTTGCTAACCTAAGTCTCATGACCTTAGGTTCAAGTCATTAAGTTTCGCCTATGTCCAATAACACTAGGCTTACTTTCTCATTATCAACCTAGGTTCCATGACTCTAGGTTCCAATCTCATGTCAAACCTATGTTCAATGACACTAGGTTTAATCCTCATGTCCAACCTATGTTCAATCACACTAGGTTTAACCATACATGCAACCATGCAACAAGTATTAATATTTGAATTATACTTGAAATATACATCATGCAATAGGATCTCATTGTTCAACCTATCATGATTTTTACTTTTGCCAACATGCAAATTCTAGGGTTCACAATACATACCATTTTATCTTTAAATGGATATTTACCCTAGACATGGAAGTGACCTAATCACTTCGGTAAACACAAACCCACCTCAAGAGCTTTCAAATCCTTGTATTCTTCAAGCTCCTAAGTGTCCAAGCCTTGAGTTCTTGCTTCAACCCAAGCTTCTACAAGAAAACGGTTCGTTACTCGTTACGAACCCTAAAATCAACTCAATACATGAAATCATGTGTTCCAACATGATTTTTTATGCCTCAATGGCAATTCCCGAAGGTCCAAACATTTTTAGAACCTCCCATGGCAAAAGCCCCAAATCTACTTAGGTTTCACATGCATGCATGTGAAACCACAAAATCTCTTGGCCAATCTCCATGTTTTGTGGTTTAGATTGCCTAGGGTCTCCAAAAACCTCTTGCTAAAGGATTGAATCCAAGGTTTAAACCCTAAATCACAAAAATTCATCTCAAAGCCCTAGCTCCCAAGCTTCTTCTTGCACCAAGAAGCTCCAAATCCACCTTAGAAGTTTTTCCCAAGGTCAAATCCTTCACTTCTCCAAGCCTTGGAGATATCTCTAGAGAGAGAAAGTGAGGGAGAGGGAGAGGGAATGTGAGGAAGATGAAGAAGGACTGAGGGGAGAGGTCTCAGCCCTCAATATATAGCCCCTCCGTCGCAAAATTACCAAAACACCCCTCACTGGGCATTCTGCCCCAGCCGGGTCCGGACCTTGCGAGTAGGGTCCGGACCCCGCACTGTTAACTGGTCAGTGCGCAGGCCGGGTCCGGACCTTGGCATCAGGGTCCAGAACCCGTACGCACCCCAACCTAGCACGCGGCTCGGGTCCGGACCTCAAGTCCCGGGTCCGGAACCCGTACGTTCCCCATCTCGGACATCGGCTCGGGTCCGGACCGTGGCACCCGGGTCCGGACCGCAGCCGGCCACGAACTTCATTGTCCGGACCCAGTTTCCAGGGTCCGGACCCCGTGAGCAGTTTTGCTCCAGTAGGTCCTTCTCTTCGAAATCTTCGATTTCTGGGTTCCCACTCGTACCCATAATGTTCCGAAACCTTCGGAACCCAATTCCACACCAGCCATTACCGGCTCTCTCCGAACTTCATCAAATTTGGTGAAGTTCGAAACAACGCACCGAAATTCAAAGTGCTACAGTAGAAATCCACGCAAAAGCCCCCTTCTCTCCTTCTCTGCTTTCTCTTCCTCCTCCATTGGCTCCAAAGCCAAGATCGAGCACGTGCTGTGGATGGAGGATGAGTTTGCACGCTGCGTCGCTGAGCTTGGCGCTGCCATCTTCATCAAATCGAGTCTTCCTCCAAATTTCACGAGTTCTTTTAAAAGATTTATACCTATATATTAATCCCCAAAAGAAATGCCACGTGGTTGTGTTTCCTTTACTTTTGGGCTTCACATTGCGAAACCAATCCTTCGCTCCACACACGAAGAAATTTTGTCGGAACTTCCGGAAGAACAAAGCCAACAAAGCCTCATCTACAAAACAAAAATCTTTTTCAAAAGGATCTTCAAGCTCAAATACAAAAGACAAGAAACTTGCAAAACCTTCTAAAGAAAAAGATGATTTTGAAAGGAAAATCCAATGTTACAAATGTAAAGGCTACGGCCATATTTCTACGGATTGTCCCACTAAAAAATTGTACAAAAGGAAGGCTTTGCAAGCTAAAACTTGGGACGATTCTATTTCTAGTGAATCGATCTCAAGTGACGAAGAAAAGAATGACGCTATTGCTTTATTTACGAATACTTCTTTACCTTCGTCTTCTGTTGTGTGTTTATCTTCTATTATATCTGACTCCGCTTCATTGGTTTTGCATGAAACATCGAGTGATGGTAATGAAAGCAACGAGGAGTCGGACGAGGAAGATCTCGCAGAGGTATATCAACAACTTCTCAAAGAATCAAAGAATATGGCTAAGCACAATAAGAAGTTGAGACAACAACTTTTGGAGCTTGAGGATAACAAGAAGACATTGTGTACATCAAATAAAGCTCTTGAGGAGGAAAAGGACTTGCTATTGAAGAATAATACAATCCTCCAAGAGAAGCTAGATCAATCGGAAATAACGATCAAATCACATCAAGAAAATGTTGGTATTCTAGAACAACAACATGAAGAAATTCGTTCATCCAACCAAGTTTTGACCAAACAAGTTTATCAACTTAAATCCGACATTCAAAAGTTTTCCTCCGGATCGAAGAAGTTAGATCATATGCTCGGATTGGGTCAAACGGACAAACTTGGGCTTGGTTATGAAAGAACTTATGTTGAGAAGGTGAAAAGTTCGACATCTGTAGTCTCAACGAGTTTGAAAGAGAAAGTGTGTCATAAGTGTGGAATCAAAGATCACATCAAAAAGACATGCCCTAGAAGAGAAAAGAATCATCCACAGGCATCTTCGAAACATCAATTGGCATCCTCTAGTACTCGCCAACCCCCACGGATTCAAAAGCAACATCAATCAAGTCGAGCAACCAAGATCGAACCAAAGTCTAAGTCTCAACAAAATGCTCAAACAAAGTCAAATGCCACGTAGAGGCCAAAGGTTGATCGGAAGTCAAAACAGTGCCCAACGTCAACAAACTAAGGCAACCAACAATCCGACAAGTTTGGGTTCGGAAAGGTGATATCTTTCCTTGTCTTAAATCTTAATTTGTTTTGATTTTTGTGTAGTGTTTTGGTTGGTGATCATTGCATATCTTTAATCATTGCATTACATGTTTAGATGTTCATTGATATGTTTGTAGAATTTTTCTTGGAATTTTTCTTTGGGTGATTAAACTTGATAAGTGCCTTGAACATCTCAAATTCACATTCACATTCATTCATTTCAAGTTAAGTTCATATTAATTATCGGTTTTACTCTATTTTTATTATCTTTGACGATAATATATTTTAGAAGCTCGTAATACTTATGTTCATCAAATTTAGGTAATCATGTTTAATCTCTTGGAATTTAAACTTTCGGTTGTGAGTGTTGAAATTGATGAATAGTATTTCGCCAATGGACTAAAATTTGTCAAATTTTCTTTCAAATACGAGATTGCTTGATTGAGGGGGAGTTATTATTATTATAAAAAAAGTTACATTCTAAAGGGAGTGTTGTGGAAAAAAATTATTATTATTATTATAAAAAAATTTCTTTCAAATACGAGATTGCTTGATTGATATGGAAAAATACTTCAAGTGTATAAAAGATGTGGAAAGAGTTACATCCTAAAGGAAGTGTGAAAACTACCACCACATGTAGGAAAGAGCTACCACCCCGGTCGTCCGGTAAGTGTGTGAAGCTACCACATGAAAATTAAAGTGCATAATCGAAAAAGTTGAAAAAAAAAATACATATTTTAAATTTTTCGGAGTTATAAGGTGGTATATTGAAAAGATGCTCAAAGAGCCACTCCCCGTATTTTATTTGCTAAGTCTCAAATTTGAACGTTTATGCGACAAATTGGTGTCATTTTTGGTAAATCTATAAGTCGTTTTCATGATCCATTACATCTTGATAGTTTTTGAGCCGTTAGATTATTTTTGATGACTTAATTTTGGTGTATATATGGATTAAGAGATTGTATAAATTTTTTTTTGCATCATAATAATTTTGGAGTACAATTCTTAATCTTTGTGAAATTAACTTAGATTGAATGAAATAGATGTGAATTTGTCTTTTTCCGGCATAGAGTACCGGTATTAACATTGGGTATCGGAACACGAGATACCAGTAGTAGAATCAGGTTCTGCAAAACCTGAACTTTTGAAATTTGAACTTTGTATTGAGTACCGATACGCGGAATCGAGTACCGGTACTAGGGTTGCGGAATTGATATTTAATACCGGTATGAGAGTTTTATTTTCACACCAAACGTTTCAAAAACTCTCTCTTTCTCTCTCTTAAAGGTTTCTAACCTTCTTCTCGCCCGGATTCTTGGTTTTTCTCTCATCTTCATCTTCGAAACCCTATTTTTTAAAGTTTTTTAAAAAAAATTGGGTTGAGAAGAGATCGTTGTTTTTATTGCAATTTCTTACAGATTTTTGCTTTAATTGAGTTTAGTTACATGCATGCTTGATTCTTGTGCACTTAGATTCGTGAATAATGCAATATTTATATGAATCTATGATCTATAGCATGTTTTTGGGCAACATTTTGGGGTTTTTGTGAACGATATACTTTGCTTGAATTTGTGAGAAATAGAGTTTTATACATTTCAAGTTGATTAGAAAACTCTTTACACTATTTTACAAAGTTCATGAGATGGTGAATGTGTTAATGCATTTATGTGTTTCACATCTTGTTCAGGACAATGGCTTTCTCTGTCCTCATTACACTTGTAGTGTTAATGGCCTCTGGGGGAGGTCGTGGTCGTGGTCGTGGTCGTGGTCATGGTCGGAAGGGATCTTCTAAGAGGACACGTGTTGAGGAAGAGGAATCAAGTACAAAATCTGAATACCGTGAAAGTTCGTCTGAAAGAGAAACTAAAGCTGAAGCAAGTACAGGAAAAGGAAAAGGTAAAGCACCTGAGACATCCAGGAAAAAGAAAGGTGCAAGTTCCCCTTCGCGACAAAGCACAGGCAGTCCGGTCATTAGAGAGCAAGGTTCTAGTGAACGTGAACGACGGACTAAGCGAGCCACGAAATCTCAATCTATCGATGCTCGAAGGCCAAAGGCTTTTGCCAGCAGAACGTGTCACGGGGAGCGCTACGTGAACTTCAGTGAACTCGTAAGAGAGGTTCCCGAATTTGGATAGTTGATGCAACGAGCTCCTATTGAACCTGTCGGAAGAATTCAGGCACGCGCTGCTTTTTGTGTTGAACTCATGCGGGAGTTTTACATGCGCGGGAAAGTAATTATAGAGGATCAAGAAACAGGGTCATATCTATTTGAAACATCTGTTCGTGGAAAGAAGATTATTGTCACTCCAAACACTATCGGTGCACTTTTTGGATTGGACGTGACTACCACTGGTTTGCAGTATACACATGGCACGATCCAGCTTTCCTCTCATTGGAACACTATTATTAATGCAATCTGCAAGCCAGGAACATAGACAAATCGCATATATGTTGAATCCAAGGACTTAAAACCAGAGTATCATATACTTTCCTTGATCATTTGTTATAATGTGTTGCCAACCATAGGGACCAAGAGAATCCGTTGGGATCGGCTTGTTCTTCTTTATCTTCTTGGTCACCCGGAGCATGCTGAAGGTTTGAATTTAAATATTCCTTTCTTGGTGTGGCAAAAGATGGCTCATGTAATTTAGGCTTCGGGACAACGTGAACTACTTCCATTTCCTATTCTGATCACGAGGATTTTGGAAGATAATGGGGTAGATATCACGTGCAACAAGTATGATTATGGTCTCGGTCCGATAGATGGAGTCACATTGGCCAAGTCAATTAGCACTTTGAAGATTTTTCAGCAAGTCAAAGCCTACGCAAGCGCTACTTCTAGTTCAGCAGCTCGTCTAGCAGAACATGAGGGATCTTCCAGCTCAGGGGGAGTGATTACTGTAGAATCACTTCATCATGAGGTTCGCTCTATTAAGAAGCGGGTTGCACACAGTTTCAAAATGATGGAGGAAAGGTTTAAGAAGGTAGAGGATGGGGTTAAGAAAATATTGGAGATTCTTGGATGTCGCCACGATGATATCACTATAGGCGGTGCTGGAACGAGCTCATCACATCCTGCTCGACCATCTAATGCTGAGCAGCATGCACATGGCGCTAGCGAAGAAGAAGCAGATGATGATGATGATGCCGGAGACGATGCGTGATTTTCTGCACTTTAGTTTATCTCTCTTGTTTTGCTTGTAGGAAGTAACAACTGACTACTATGTTTTGGTCCTGTCCCTATGAACTAACCGGTGCTCTTTATTGTAGTATGTTTTTCTCTCTATGCTTACTTTTTTGGCAATTATTGATAAAAATGGGGAGAGCATTGACAGGAATCAAGACTCAAAGGAGAATTCAAGACTCAAAGGAGAGTAGGAACAAAGGGGGAGAGGATATTTTTGAGATATGTTTGAAGACTTCAAGACTCCAAGTCCTAAGTCATAGAGTTTGTCTTAGGAGTTCATATGTAATTTTATTTTTATTTGGATCTCGTCACGCCCCGGGCTAGTTCTAGATGCGGAAAAACGTGCCAAATTTTTTTTTTGAAAGCCTAGCCCGCACCACGTACAGACCCGCCACAAATACAGGGTCCACTGTACACACGGACAGAACCTCCCCTGTATTTGCACGGCGTCCACAACTTACAACAGGATCACAACCACCATTCATTCATCACAACAGCATAACAACACAACGAGAGATTCATACAGCTAACAGTCCTTAAACCTATATGAATCTAAGCAGATCCTTAAGCGAAGGATGATGCGATGCACAAGCAACAAACATTCTAGAAAGCTGCTCCTTACCCAGAAGCTTTATTTGAAACCCTAATTTCAATCATCCAAGAATCATTTGAAAACTGTCCTCCACACGAGAACTCTCTTTTGAAATCACAAAAAAACCGAACAATCAGAAATCCATTTGAAAACTGTTTCCCACACGGAAACCTTTATTTCACGACGCTACCACGAGGGGTAGAAAGCCAAAATACTCGATAAATGAAACGATCGAAAAACATGGATACAACCAACTAGTCCAAGCATGCAATCATCGCATAAGCATAAAGAGTGAATCCACAACACAAGCATGCTAGAATAAGCCCAAAGGATAACTGAACCACAAATCACATCTAATAGGCGAAGGTAGGGTGATAACCAAATCTGGGGAAGTAGCCTCACGAGTCGGAACCTCTAGAGCTACTATCTAGGCGTGCCTCGCAGCGTCCCGACACTCACCACCCTGCTCACCTGAAAACAACAACGAGGGTGGGGGGTGAGAACATGTAAACATGTCTCCCCTCCCAGTGGGTACCGCAAGCCGACGAAGGCGAGGTGTACACACCGGCACGAGGGTCAACAAAAGCTAGATATGGTATACAGTAGCACAATTAAATATGAGGCTGATATGCAACTGAAACAGCTATGCTACTGTAAGCAACTGGTATATGCATCAAAGGAGATAACCACAAAGTAAACCCAATCATAGCCACCGGGACGTATCCCTGGCACTGTCACCTGCTCAACTCTCGGCACATAAACCTTCTGGACGCACTGCGTCAAGGCTTACGGGTCGGCACACACTCAACGACCCTTTTCCGGAAAAGAACACCCCTAGACGGTGGATCAGACCGCTGGTGTACGTGAAGTGCTAGAAGAGCTGTGACGATCGATGCTAATGCTCAATCCACAGAACGGCAACGAGCCGTGAAGCAACTGGTAAACCACAACTAGGATCGCTCGGAACAACAGGCGATCACCACCGACCAACTGGGTCGTCTCAAGAACCATGCAAACCACAACTACTCTACTATCCAAGCACGCATATAAGTAGAGTCAATGGGAGTCAAGTGAACTAATAACTGAAATACAAGAGAAGGAATAGAAAGGTATCACCGTAGTCCACTGAACCGACTCCGGGTCGAAGTACCCACCTGTCGAAAGATCAAGTCTAACCCGACGGCTCTCGGGAACCGCGACAGGACCTACGAAAGACTCACACGGTCAAGGTCCACCAAGTCGATGCTAAACACCAAGCTCACACAATCCCGAATCGACGGATCGCCCAGAAAACCCACCGGGACGATCCCGAAACCACACAAAGCCCCAGAGGGGTACCTACAGCCAATCAAGTCCTCCGCTGTCCCCCAAACACACACGACAAGGTGGCGGGACGGCGAGCACAAGCTCGGGGTGCCACGAACACAAACGCACCCGACACGGCTTCCCGGGTTCTCGAAAAGTGCCGACTTGACACCGGAACCCCTCGTCACTCATCCGCTGTCCTCGGAACTTCGGGACAGCGATGAGGAACAGCCAACAAGGCTAAACGACAAAGCCAAGTTGCTTGCGAAAATAGCGAGTGAGTCGCACAACTAGAAACGTGCGTTTCGCCGATTATTTCATCGAAAAACGCGTCGGACACAAATCCAAAACTCCACGAAGGGCGAGGGGGTTGGACAACCAGTCCACAGGGTCCCGAGGACCAAACCCTTGCTGCCCACAGCGTCGCAACGCTGCCACAAACGCCAAAGTCCCAAAACAAGCACAATTCCATACATACAAGCAATAAACGGAGCCGCTAGAGCAAACCGTACGTCCGCACGACCTTCCGCAAGCACCAGCGGATAGGTAACGACGTCACGGAAACCGTGCTCACAGTCCCACAGCGACAAGACTAGTCGCAAGCTGGGAAATCCCATAAAAACAGCGAGCTCAAGCACAAAAGCAAGCGTAACTAAGGCCGTGTGAGCAAACCGTACATCCGCACGACCTTCCGCAAGCACCAGCGGATCGGCAACGACGTAACGGAGGCCATGCTCACAGCCTCACTGCGACAGGAACAGTCGTAGGCCGGGAAAGTGCATAAAAACAGCACAACAAACACTAACGAAGCTCGACAAAGGCCAAATAGTAAAAATAACTCACCAAAATGGAAAACTAGGGTGAGCATGATGATCAGCGCATCGCTGTGATCATCGTGCTCACCTTCCCGAGCTTCGGGAGGCAACAGGGAGCTCAAACCATCAAGCGCGGCCAAAACAAGGCCGAAACTCACCCTGGCAGGAGCAACTAGCTCCGGCCGGCTGCCGGCCGACATGCAAGGCCGGCGGCGGCCAGGGATGGGTGCGGGGGACCCAAGGAGAAGGGGGGCTCACCTTAGGCAGCGGCGGGAAGCGGCGGCGGCGGCGCGGGGAAGAGGACAGCCCACGGGGTCGGCTAGGGCACGGCGGCGCCGGCAACAAACGGCGACGGCGGCCGGCGGCGACCTAAGCACCGGCGAGAGGGACCCGCCGGACACCGGTTGGCCGGTGACCGCGATAAAAACAGAGGCGGGTGGCGGTGGCGGAGCTGGCCCAGCCGCGGATGCCCTAGCGGCCCCGCCGAGGCTTGCGGCGGCTCCGGCGGCTCTCCGGCGGCACGGCGACGGCCGGGGAGGCAGGGTCCGGCAGCGGAGATCCCGAGGGTGACCATGCTCACCCTCTCCGGCGTCGGGAGGCGGCGGCGGCGCGGCCCCACCAAGCTCGGCCAGTAGCACTCTCAGCAGTGGCTGCTGCGGCTCCGGCGGCCCACGGCGGCGGCTCCCGGCGGCGGCGCTCCACTCCGGCGGTCGTGCCACCTCAGGGGAAGCCCAAGCATGGGTTTCCCCTGGGTGCACACCGCAGGGAAGAAGAAAAGGAAGAAGAAGAAGGAGAAGAAGAAGAAAAGGGAGAGAGAGATGGCCGGGGGGGGTAGCTCCGGCCAGGCGGTGGCCGGCGGCGGCCGGCAGGGCTCGGGGAGGAGGCCAAGGGGCAGGGGAGCCTGGTGCTCACCTCTGGGAGCAGGGGGAGAAAGAAAGTGAGAGAGGGAGAGAGAGGGAGAGAGAGGGTGTGAGGGGATAGCTCAACTACCCCCACCTACTACACCCACACACACACTCCACCACCCACTCCACTCAATTACACAAAAGCCCCTCACAGCAGGCATAAAATGCTAAAACACCCTTCCATAAGCAACCTCACGCGAAACGGTGCGAGAACAGGGTCCAAATCGCGAAAATACAAAAATGTGACATTCGACCTCTCGGCGAAGAAGATGGAATAACTCTCAAACCGTCCGTTGCACGTCGACACGAATCATGCCATCGCGTTCAGCACTGCCGAGACATCGAACTTACCATTTTGGATCGTTAGATTCAGACTCCGGATCGCGCCGTTAAGCCGTTCTCTCTCCGCGACGAAAATCCAAAAACTATAAAATCCACTAAAACTCACTTATATACATATATATATATATATATATATATATATAAATACCTGTATATATATACGTATACTGACCAAAAACACAGTATCAGGGGAGAGGAGCACAGAATTTCAAATTTCTAAAATTCGAATTCTCACAGATCTTACACGCGAGGGGTTCGATGTTTTGGTCGTGACATTTGTTACGGCATTTTTATTGGCGGATTTCGTGGAGTCGTGTGGAGTCTTGAAGGGTCGAAGAAGACGACGTCAAGTTCAAAGGCTCAAAGACTCATTTATGAAGCTCACTGCCCTCCAGGTATGTTTAATATAGTTAATGGTGATTTACATATTTAATTTAAGTATTTGGAGATATTATAATAGGTTTTTGATAATTTTTAATAAATCGAAAAAATTTATGCTACGGGGTTCGGACCCTGAGGGCTGAGGTCCGGAACCCGTAAGCCTGTTAGGCTGTTTCACAGAGAGGGTCCGGACCCTGATGGCTGCGGTCCGGACAATGAAACGCTGGAATGTTTCAGAGTCCGGACCCGGCATCCACGGTCCGGACCCCGACCCGTCGCGATATTTCGAAACTTCATTTTTTCAATCCTACTTTGATTCTATATCTCCTAAACCTATAAATATGATATGGGGGCTTCTCTAAAACGTGCCTAAGAGAGATTTACCTTTTGAAACTCTAGAAACTTGTCTCGGAGCCGTTCGTTCATCTTTCGATGATAAGTTTCTTCCTCTCTTGTGTCGACTTGATTCTTAGGGCTTAAATTCTGATCTTCATCTTAGAATCAAGTCGATGGTCGCTTAGAAAATTTTCCTCTCATATTCTTTGCTTCTCTGAGCGTTGAAATCACCATCAACTATTATTTTCGGGGCTTCGGACGGAACGATTGCGCGAGGGCTTCGCATGAGGCCGAGGATTCGGTGGACGCTCGTGGAGACGGAGCGTTGCTGCTGCGAGGAGTCGCGGTGTGATCGATCGGAGGAGTTCGATTGATCGGGGACCAACGAAGGGGATCTACTTCAAGTCTAGGGTTAAGGTTGAGTCGTGGATTCGGTAAATCACCTTGTACTCTATTTTACTTAGTGGATTTTTTCGTGTGATCGGTCCCGTGGATTTTTTACTCCTTTTGGAGTTTTTCCACGTAAATTTCTCGGTGTGTTGCTTTAATTTTCTGCACTTATATTTTTTATTGCATCGAGTTGGTTGTTTTCGTTAGAAAATTGCGTACGGTAAAAGCGCAGCGGAACAAAATCAAACAAATTTGATTTTTAAAAACTTTCGAGATCCAATCTCTAAACCACGCAATTAGAATCCCTCATGTTGTTCAAGATTAAGGAGAAAGGAAGATCTAATCTTCACCTTTGCGCGGGTTGTTCTTCACCGCAATCCGATGATCGTGGAATTAGGTTCTCTTGAAGCCGCACACGCGTCCGGCCTCTATAGGTGGACATGAGGTTGACGATCCAATCGATGTCCTCACCGGGGTGCTAGCTCCCTTGCAAAGAACGTCTTTCTTGCTAGAAGAAGAAGAGAGAAATTGAGAGATGACGGCTAGGGTTTTCTAAAAACTCCCATATATTATTTAGAGGGATATAATTTTCTTTTAATAATATATTAACCATTAAGGATAAGAATAAATCTATGTTTAAATTTATCCTTTCCTTAATTGGTTAGATCGATCAAATCCTTATTTGATTCGACTTGAACTTTATCCTAATTTGATCATATCAAATTAATAATGCAACATTTGCACATAAGTCCTCTCATTATTTACTAACTGTTAGTAAGTCCTCTCTTGTAATATTTACACTTTAATACCACTAATTTGTAATAATTATAAATTAGTCCAATTATCAACAATATTGATAATTACGTCCTCTGGCGATTCAAAAATCGCAATCTAGCTATCCGATCAGTCACAACCTCTTATGTGTGTGACCCCATAGGTTCTATTCTATCTGGTAGTGAGATATATTCTGATCACTATCAACAATATCACTGAAACTTCTTTCAGTGGGTCGGAACAATTCCAACTCAGCCCAATGAGAATTATCGATCATCCAGATAATTCTCACGAGTCTCACAATCCACCAGTGACGCCTAGCAGCATGTAGTGGCATTCCAGTAGAATGGAATACTGAACCTCTTGGTGCAGTTACCGTGTGATACAGTCCTTCTATCATGAGTCCCGACTAGATGGAGATCATGGAACAACTCGTCAAACCCCATCATCTGTCATATGTCAAATTTATTCAACTCGAGTTTCTAATATCGGAAACCCTTTCCGCTATTTATCCTGCCTTGGCCAAGGTCTTCTAAACTCGGTCTTATAAATCACATAGGACTAACGCCCCTATCTACCAAGGGAGATAGATTCCATATAGGTGCACACCCTATTCCTACAACGAACCTACTGCAGCCAACATGCACCGCAAGGACCCGAATGGCTAGGGACCAAGTGTATGTACAGTCAAACTACAGTAACCTCATTGTGAATAGCCGAGGCACCGCAGGTCAAAGGACCAGTCACACTACTGCAACATTGAGTAAGTCACTGACGAGTGAGTAGACATCCAAGTGACTTCTCGCATTGGTCACGCTCGGTACCCTTGTTCTCTAACAACCACCTGCACATTCGCTCTAGTGTCTCCACACTGTTGACTCGAGACTCATCTACCCAAAAGGGAAGCGACCTGTGCACCAATCTCATCGGATCAATCACCGTCCCCGCGATGATCCATCGATCGGGAGCATTTAGGAATTAACCATCAATGACACATGTCTCAAATTCTCAACTCTTGAGAATACATGTCATCATCTTATTAATTCCTTGGATGATTCATGGACACATACACAACATGAATGGAAATAAGAACCCATATTTATTCATAATATTTAAAGTCAAATACAAATTTATGTCCTAAAAGGAATACATGTGTCAGCCTGATTGGCTTCTAGGGCATACATCTAACAGTTTTATTGTATACACCTATTCACCCCTCCTCTAGGTGTGTGTTTATCTATTAGATCCTTGGGGTATCATAACTTGCAAGTGGTATCAGAGCGGGAATAGGTAGTATATCATGGCCAAGGGCGGTAACATTAATCGACCTCTGCTTTTCGATGGCACTAATTATGCTTATTGGAAGGTTCGTATGAGAGCTTTTCTAATAGCCATCGACGAGCGTGTATGGGAATCTATTGAATTTGGATGGACAGGCCAATTCATGTAGTCGAGAATGTTAGCGTCCCGAAACCTAGAAATAAATGGACGAAAGACGAAATTGATCAATCGTCATATAACGGAAAGGTATTAATGCTTTATTTAATGCGTTAACGCAAACCGGGTTCTCACGCGTTTCGGCGTGTGAAACGGCGAAGGAAATTTGGGATACTCTCCAAGTGACGCATGAGGGTACTAGTTTAGTAAAGGTTCAAAAACTCTAAATGCTAACTAGCAAATTCGACTCTATTCGTATGGAGGAATATGAAACCTTTACGCAGTACTATACTCGTTTACAAGATATTGTTAATACTTGTGCTAACTTGGGAGAGAAAATTGCTGAATCCAAAGTTGTTCGTAAAATATTAAGGACCCTTCCGGAGAGGTTTCGTCCAAAGGTTGCGGCCATTGAAACAATAAAACATCCTGATGAATTAAAAGTAGAAGAATTAGTTGGTGCATTACAAACTTATGAGATGATTTTTCCTACTAATTCATCTTCTACCAAGTCTTCTTCCAAGGGTACAGGGATGGCTCTAAGATCCACGAAAGAAGAAGACTCAAACACGTCTTCCTCAGATTCGGATTCAGACACTACTTTGGAGGATTTTGAAAAACAATTGGCGCTCCTAACGAAGAAGTTCCGACGAAACTTTAGAAAGAAACAAGCGAACAAAACGACTTCTTCCTCAAAGCAATCAAAGAATAAAGGGAGTAATTTCTCCAAATCTAGGAAATCCGAGAGTTCCTCCAAGGAGAAGAAGAGCTCCGAAGGACAAATCCAATGCTACAAGTGCAGGGGATTTGGCCACATCGCCTCAGATTATCCAAATAAAAAGTCTTCGAAAAAGAAGGCTATGCAAGCAATTACATGGGATGATTCATCATCTGATGAGTCCACCTCTAGTGATAAGGACGTTAATGCTACTGCTTTACTTGCAACTAACTCTCCTTTTATGTGTTTAGCCTCTACTTCCACTGACTTTTCTTCCTTATCTCTTTTGCATGAAAAATCTGCGTCGGAGATCGACACAAGTGATGAGGAGTCAGGAGAAGACGATGTTGCAGCTGCCTATCATCAACATTGATGGAATCTAAGAAGATGGCGAAACACAACAAGAAATTGAGGAGAAGACTGCTTGAACTCGAGGAAGAAAATAAGAATTTCGCTACCGTCTCTAAGTCACTTGAGGAAGAGCGAGAAAGTTTGATCAAGTCAAACAATTCCTTACTAGATAAGTGTAAACTACTTGAAAAGAAAAATGAATCTTATTTAGATAAAATAAATTTCCTTTCCAAGCAGTACACTGAGTCTAGAGAATCCAACTTGGAATTGACTAAGACGATTTTTCAACTAAAAAATGATCTCAATAAGTTTTCATCTAGCACTTCTAAACTAGATAAAATGTTGGGACTTGGTCAAACTAACAGATTCGGACTTGGATATGAACAGATTTATGTTGAACAAGTCTCGAAATCAGCTCCAAAGGACTTGACACAATCTTTTGCAACAAACCAAGATATGACTTCTACACAAAAGAATAAATTTGCTAACAAAGCTTGTCATCGGTGTGGCATTGTAGGTCACATCAAAAGAAATTGCAAACAAGGGATGAAGCAAGCCGCAACACCGAAACGACTAGTTCCAAATGCTAAAACTCCGCCGCGACAACCTCAAAAACTGAAGAAGAATTTTTCTCAACCAAACCGAGAGCAACGACGCGTGAGCCCGCAACAAAGATCAAGGGTTGAACCGAGGAAGCAAGCATGGACACCGAAAGAGTGCATGATCTCATAAAGGCCTCAATTCAACAATTGTCAAGTTCCAATAGGCCGACGCAACCCAAAACACGTAAGGTTTGGGTGCACAAAGGTGAACTCTTTCCTTACCTTGTCATACACACTTCACTACATGCTTATGATAATTCATCTTGGTATCTGGATAGTGGATGTTCCCGACACATGACCGGAGATAAAAATTATTTTACTTCTTTAAACAAGATCTCCGGAGGTCTAGTTGTTTTCGGAGATGGACGATCATCTAAAGTTGTTGGAAAGGGAACAATCACGATTCCGGATGGCCCTACTTTGAATGATGTTCTTTATGTTGAAGGGCTTAAGACGAATCTCATAAGTATTAGTCAACTGTGTGACAATGGATACTCTGTGCAATTCTCCGCTAAAGAGTGCACTATGACTGGTTGTGATAATGCTTTCTTCTTAAAAGGTATTAGGTCACATAATAATTGCTACATAGTTCCTTGTACTTCAATTGAACATGGTAACCTAGCGACATTAGACACTGAAATCCTATGGCATGAAAGGCTAGGTCACATCAATTTTAAGGAGCTATCTAGATATACACAGAAGGAAGTAGTTAGAGGAGTTCCTAAGATCAGTTTTAAAGAGAACACTGTGTGTGGGGGTTGTCAATTGGAAAAACAAACTAAAACTGCACATAAGAATTTGAATCACTTAGGGACAACAAAACCTCTAGAATTACTTCACATGGACTTGATGGGGCCAACTAGAGTACAAAGCTTGGGTGGAAAACGATACATCTTTCTTATGGTTGATGATTTTACTCGCTTTGTTTGGACTGCTTTTCTACGTGAGAAAGCTGATACTTTTGATTCATTTTCTGAAATTTATCACCGTCTTTTGACTGAACGTGATGACAAAATTGTACGCATTCGAAGCGATCAAGGGGGAGAATTCATAAATTCTAAATTCATTGACTTCTGTGTTTCTAAAGGTATAAAACATAAATTCTCTGCTCCTTATACACCACAACAAAATGGAGTGGTTGAACGTAAGAACCGGGTTGTGCAAGAGATGGCTCGTTTTATGCTTCATAGCAAGAAAGTTGCACTACACTTCTGGGCTGAAGCAGTTAACACGGCTATCTATATAATTAATAGAATCTACTTACGCCCGGATACTTTGAACACTCCATATGAACTGTGGTATAGTAGAAAGCTAAATATCAAATACTTTCGTGTCTTCGGGAGTCGGTGTTATATTCTTAGAGATCGTGAAAATCTTGGCAAATTTGATTCTTGAATTGACGAAGAAATTTTTCTAGGCTATTCTACTACTAGCCGCGCCTATCGTGTGTACAATTTGCGCTCCAAGACAGTGATAGAGTCGGTTAATGTAAAAGTAGATGAAGCTTTCTCCGTTGCTACTTCTTTGAATGAATCCATGTCTAATTTGCGTTTGAATGATGATGTTGAATCTTTTTTTACAATAAATACCTATGATGATGATTCTATTGATCAAACTGTTGCATCACATGACTCTACTGCATCCCATGAATCCATTGCATCACATGACACATCTTTACCGCACGTGTCACGCCCCGGGCTAGTTCAAGATGCGGAAAAACGTGCTAAATTTTTTTTTTAAAAGCCTAGCCCGTGCCACGTACAGACCCGCCACAAATACAGGGTCCACTGTACACACGGACAGAGCCTCCCCTGTATTTGCACGGCGTCCAACAACAAACAACAGGATCACAACCACCATTCATTCATCCCAACAGCACATCAACACAACGAGAGATTCATACAGCTAACAGTCCTTAACCTGTATGAATCTAAGCAAATCCTTAAGCGAAGGATGATGCAATGCACAAGCAACAATCATTCTAGAAAGCTGCTCCTTACCCAGAAGCTTTAGTTTGAAACCCTAATCTCAATCATTGAAGAAGCCTTTGAAAACTGTTCTCCACACGAGAACTCTCTTTTTTGAAATCACAAAACCGAGCAATCAGAAATCCATTTGAAAACCGTTTCCCACACGGAAACCTTGTTTTACGACGCTACCACGAGGGGTAGAAAACCGAAATGCTAGATAACGAAACGATTGAAAAGCAAGGATACAATCAACTAGTCCAAGCATGCAGTCATCACACAAGCATATAGAATGAATCCACAACATAAGCATGCTAGAATTTACAACGGGGTAACTGAACCACACATTACATCTATCAAATAGAGGTAGGGGAATAACCAAATCTGGGGATGTAGCCTCACGAGTCGGAACCTCTAGAGCTACTATCTAGGCGTGCCTCGCAGCGTCCCGACACTCATCACCCTGCTCACCTGAAACCTGTAATGGGGGTGGGGGGTGAGAACATGCACGCATGTCTCCCCTCCCAGTGGGTACCGCAAGCCGACGAAGGCGAGGTGTACACACCGGCACGAGGGTCAACAAAAGATAGATATGGTATACAGTAGCACAAGTAAATATGAGGCTGAACCTATAACAGAAATAACAATGCTACTGTAAGCAACTAGTATGCATCAAAGGGGATAACCACAAAGTGAACCCAATCTATAGCCACCAGGGGGTGGCCCTGGCACTGTCACCCTGCTCAATCCAACGGCACCATCCATCCCGACGCAATGCTCGGGGCCACGGGTCGGTAGAAATTCACGACCCTTTTCCGGAAAAGAACACCTCTAAACGGTGGATCAGACCGCGGTGTACGTGAAGTGCGGGAAGAGCTGTGACGATCGATGCATATGCTCAATCCACAGAACGGCAACAAGCCGAGAAGCAACCAATAAACCACAACTAGGATCGCTCGGAACAACAGGCGATCACCTCCGACCAACTGGGTCGTCTCAAGGAATATGCAAGCCACACTAGGATCGCTCAGACTGACAAGCGATCCCCACCGACCGACTGGGTCGTCTCAAGAACATGCAAACCACACTAGGATCGCTCAGAATGACAAGCGATCCCCACCGACCGACTGGGTCGTCTCAAAGAACATGCAAACCACACTACTCTACTATCCAAGCACGCATATGAGTAGAGTCTACGGGAGTCAAGTGAACTACTAACAGAAATGCAAAGGAAGGGATAGAAAGGTATCACCGTAGTCCACTGAACCGACTCCGGGTCGAAGTACCCACCTGTAGGTAAGATCCAATCTAACACCGACGGCTCTCGGGAACCGCGACAGGACCTACGAAAGACTCACAGGGTCAAGGTCCACCAAGTCGACGCTAAACACAAAGCTCTCACATCCCGAAACCGGCAGATCGCCCGGGAAACCCACCGGGACGATCCCGAAACCACACAAAGCCCCCGAGGGGTACCAAACAGCCAACATGGTCCCTCGCTGTCCCCGAACACACGAAACCAAGTGACGGGACAGCGAGCACAAGCTCGGGGTGCCACGAACATCAAATGCACCCGTAAAGGCTTCCCGGGTTCCCGAAAAGTGCCAATTTGGCACCGGAACCCCACATCACTCATCCGCTGTCCTTGGAACTTCGGGACAGCGATGAGGAACAGCCAACGAGGCTACACGATGAAGCCAAGTCGCTCGCGAAAACAGCGAGTGAGTCGCACAACTAGAAACGTGCGTTTCGCCGATTATTTCATCGAAAAAACGCGTCGGAAACGAATCCGAAACTCCACGAAGGGCGAGGGGGTTGGACAACTAGTCCACAGGGTCCCGAGGACCAAACCCTTGCTGCCCACAGCGTCGTAACGCTGCCACAAGCGCCTAAGTCCCAAAACAAGCACAATATGCATACATACAAGCGCTAAAATAAGCCGTTTGGAATTCTCACATCACGAAGCTCCTAGCACATCGACTAATCCTCCAACATCACGAATCTCCAAAGATCATCCATTGACTAATGTAATTGGAGATCTTCATCAAGATGTGCGGACAAGGAGACAACTTGAGTGTGAATTTGCGTGTTATGTATCCTTAGTTGAACCAAAGAATATTGATGAAGCTCTTCTTGATGAATATTGGATAGAAGCAATGCAAGAAAAACTTGGTCAATTTTTACGAAATGACGTGTGGGAATTAGTTCCACGCCCTACGCAACAAAATGTTATTGGTACCAAATAGATTTTTAAAAATAAGAAAAATAAGGAAGGTACTATAATCCGAAACAAGGCACGACTTGTTGCGCAGGGCTATTCACAAATAGAGGGGATTGATTTTGATGAAATGTTTGCCCCGGTTGCCCGTCTTGAATCTATTTGTATTTTGTTCGCGATAGCTTGTCATTACAAAATTAAATTATTTCAAATGGATGTGAAAAGTGCTTTTTTAAATGGTTTTTTAAATGAAAAAAATTATGTTGAACAACCAAAAAGTTTTATTGACTCAAATCATCCAAATCATGTTTATCGTTTGAAAAAGGCTCTTTATGGACTCAAACAAGCTCCGCGAGCATGGTACGAACGTTTGACTAAACATTTACTTGATAAGGGCTATAACCGAGGGGGAGCTGATAGAACTCTATTTGTGAAACATTTGAAAGATGATTTTATTGTGTCACAAATTTACGTTGATGATATTATTTTTGGTGCAACTAAAGATAAAGATGCCGCAAAGTTCGCCGAGATCATGACAAGTGAATTTGAGATGTCCATGATGGGTGAACTTACATACTTTCTGGGATTACAAGTAAAACAAACTGGTGAAGGGATTCATCTCTGTCAATCCAAGTATGCAAAAGAATTAGTGAAGAAATTTGGTTTGGAGAATGCAAAGGACTTCCCTACTCCGATGGGCACGAGTAACAAGGGTCTTGGATTGGATGCCCATGGGAAAAGTGTTGATGAAAAGCTTTATAGGAGTATGATTGGGAGTTTGCTCTACTTGACTGCTAGTCGACCGGACATTGCGTTTAGCGTGGGAGTTTGTGCTCGCTATCAAGCAAATCCCAAAGAGATTCATCTGAAAGCTATCAAGCGCATTATCCGGTATGAGAAGGGTACGGTGAATCATGGTATCTGGTATCCCATCGGAACATCTCTTGATTTGATTGGGTATTCAGATGCTGATTGGGCTGGTTCTGTGGATGACCGGAAGAGTACTAGTGGCGGTTGTTTCTATCTAGGTTACTGTCTTGTTGCATGGCATAGTAAGAAGCAGAATTGCATTGCCTCGTCCACTGCTGAAGCGGAATACATTGCCGCCGGAAGTTGCTCAACTCAATTACTGGATGAAAAGTTTATTGAGCGACTACCGAATCCCCTCCAGTACCGTCACCATTCTTTGTGATAACACCGGCGCCATAAATATTTCAAAAAACCCTGTTCTACATTCTCGAACAAAACATATTGAACTTCGATATCATTTTCTGCGTGAACTAGTTGAATCAAATACTCTTCAACTCACTTACATTTCAACCGATGATCAACTAGCTGATATTTTGACTAAGCCTTTGGATCAAAAACTTTTTCTACATTTACGAAAGGCAATTGGAATGAATCCGTCTATCTAGATAAGTTTTTCAGGCCATGTCATGCATGTTTTTGGTTACTCATTGCATATCTATTCAAATATTTTGCATCACGTGTCGTTCTTTTTAAAATGCTGTTTTTGTTTTTCCCGTACAACATTGCAATGCAAGCAAAATACTTGGCATAACTTTAATACCTTCATGATATGCTTATTTTATTTGATTACTATTTGTCTATCACTATATGTTATGCCCTTTGAGATAACTCTCTTTTCAAATTCTGCTACTTATCTTAGTTAATTTTGACACATCTCATTTGAACTTTTAGATACCATTACTATCTTATTAGGATGTTGAAGAAAATGTGAATAGCGATTTCATTATTGATTAGTTACTCGATAATCCTTCGAATTGAAGGTTGCACATTTTTAGGGGGAGTTTTTCATATTATTTTAATGCTATTTAAGATGTGAAAAGAGTTACATCCCATTAAGGGAGTGTGAAAACTACCACCACATGGAGGAAAGAGCTATCATCCCGGTCGTCCGGAAAGTGTGTGCAGTTACCATATGTTTATGTGATTAATGCGAATCGTTAAAAACAAAAAGAGAGTTTTGCTTGATAAATATACTACCATATATAATGAGAGTAATTATAGATGAAAGATGCTCATAGAGCCACTCTCCCGAAGGAATAAGGTGGTTAGATAAAAAGATGCTCAAAGAGCCACTCCCCGAATTTTATTGGTGCATAATTCTTTTTGGATGTATTATCTTGAGTCTTCTCATCTTTATGACTTTTCTATTCAATATTCCTCTGAAACATGTTGTTTTGATAGTCTTCGTATGCTTTAAATCTTGTTTGATATGTTACAATTAACGAATCTAAGTTTCTAGAATTTGTTTCGATTTTTCTCTCAAAAGGTGCTATAACGATTTTCGATATATCAATAGAAATTTTATAAAATTTGGGTATCATGAAATATTTCTTTTTGTTATGTTATTTCTTTGCTGATATTTTTTTTCATTTTGACTTTATAAAAAAATAAAATAAAATTGTAATTTTGTACGGGGTCCGGACTGTGCTAGCCAGGGTCCGGACCCCGCGCTCGAACCAGCACATATAGGGCATCAATTTTTGTATTTGTTACTTTGTATTTTCGATTTCTATCTTTTCTCCTGAGTTTCTCTCTCTAGAAAGGAGGATTCCCATCTTCTTTTGCAAGGATTTGTCCAACCTCTTGTGAGTATTTCGGATTTCTTTCATGTTCTTCCTTGTAAACCATGTAGTATTTTTTTTGTTGATGTTCTTGTGATTTCTCTGCAATAACTTATTTTAACCTACCATTTCTACTTCATGTTTGGTTCTAATTGTTGTTCTTAACATTTTTATGTCGTTTTGCATGATTTTGAACGTCTCATTTGCTCAGATCTGCGTCGACTGTGATTTTCGAACTGTTTTTGGTGTTTTTCTGAAACTTCATGTTTATGCATTTTGGTTCACATTGCATGTTGCAAATGAGTTTCTTATGACTTCTTATGGCCCTAGGAACCTCTAGATATGATTTTTCAATTTTTCTAAATTTATGATTTTTATGCGCTATTTTGTTTGAATACTCAACAGAAATTTTTTCACCATGACTTTCTCCTGGTTCTTGGTGCTGGTTGTGCTTATGAGTGGTGTTGGTCGGGGTGGGCGGCGTAGAAAGACCATGGCACATAAACGCGCTCGCTCCCCCGATGATGAGGGTAGCGAGTATCAAGCCTTCGAGGGGTCTGAAACTGAATCTGATCCATGTTCGCCGGAGGTACTCCCTAGGAGGAAAGGAAGGAACCAGCAGTTGCGAAAGGGAAAGGAAAGGAAAAGTTGGTTCCGAAGAGGAGCACTAGGCACACGGGAGGTATCGATATTCGTGAACCGGCTTCTGAGCCACCACGACGCCATACGCAGCACGACGAGCCTGTTTCATCCAAGCGCGTCTCCATGTATTCTTCTAAGGTGTGTATTGGAGAGCGCGACGTCGCCGTTCAGAAGCTTATTGAGGAAGCTCTTCCTTTTGCTCAGTTGTATGAAAATGGCAACCTTACCGCCATTTGTTTTTTTCCTGAGCAGACGGGGTACTGTTTAGAGCTGATTCGCGAATTCTACATGTGCGCCGGCTATCTTCAAGACGCTGAAGGTGGTCCTTATGTGTTCCTGACTACCGTGCGAGGGGTCACATTGGATGTCACTCCAGAGACAATTGCTATGGCCCTTGATATGGAGGCTCGCACCGACGGTGTTGATTATCTGAAGGGCGGTATTGAGTCACTTCGCGACTGGCGAAAGGTCGTTAATGGTGTGTGCCTTCCTGACACGCAGTCGGCGGGAAATTCCGTTATGTCCAAGGAGCTGCGACCAGAGTATCGATTTTTGAACTTCATAGTTGTCTACAACATCCTTCCTACTATGAACACAAAGGTGGTCCGTTGGGAACGGTTGTTATACATGTACCTCGTTGGACATCCCGCCGAGGCCGAGGCACGGGGCCTTAATCTGAACATACCATTCCTCATCTGGCATCGCATGGCGAAGGAGATCAAGACTTCAAATCAGGTCGATCGTCTTCCTTATCCACTGATCATTATGCGGATTTTGCAACAAAAATGGGTCGATATTCATTGTGCCTCGTATGAGCATAGTCTTGGTAAAATCAATGAAACAACGCTCAATAAATCGAGACCTACTGGACATCCTTCCCCGACTGTCGGACCTACTAGTTCCTCCCGTCCGCGTCCAAGTTCTTCTCAGCCACCTGAGCATGTCTCTGAGGAGGATGTCTCGGTGACATCTATCTATCGGGAGCAGCAGCGTCTTTCTTCAGAGCAAGAACGCATTTCTACTGAGCTTCACCGTCTCTCCTCTGAGCAGGAGCGCCTTGGTTCTGAGCAGACCAAGATCACTAAGAAGCTTAGTAAGCTTCAGCGGATTATGAAGGCAATCTTCGACAAGCTTGGCTGTTGCAGTGCAGATATCCCTCAGCACGATGATGACTCGGATTAGCTGACCATGGCTGAGGACTTCGTGCATTTTCTTTGACCATATTTACTTTTGTTTTAGCATGTTTTTTCTCTCTTTTTGTATTTTGGCGTTTTATGACAAAAAGGGGGAGATCTGAGTTAGGCTTAGGAGTGACTTAGGATGTATCTTTGCTTATGCTTTCATCTTTGCTTATGCTGGTGTAGTTACATATGGCCATTTAGTGACTGTGTTTTCAGTACTTCCTGTGGTATTATTGCATTCATGGTATTAACGCTATATTTTGTCTAGTACTTGCTTTTTGCAGGAAGCAGAAGATTTCAAGACTCCTAGTCGTGTCTAAGTCATAGAGTTTGTATTAGGAGTTGACTTGGGTGTATTTTTAAACTTTTTGGATAGGTCATGCGAGGAGTTTGTTGTTTGGTGATTACGACAAACTCTGTTTTGTTTTGTGTTTTGTAGCTAAATGAGCTTCGGGTATGTAATTTTTATTTTGTCACGAAATCGCCAAAGGGGAAGATTGTTACAGCATTTTTATTGGCGGATTTCGTGGAGTCGTGTGGAGTCTTGAAGGGTCGAAGAAGACGACGTCAAGTTTAAAGGCTCAAAGACTCATTTATGAAGCTCACTGCCCTCCAGGTATGTTTAATATAGTTGATGGTGATTTACATATTTAATTTAAGTGTTTGGAGACACTAGAATAGGTTTTTGATAATTTTTAATAAACCGGAAAAAATTATGCTACGGGGTCCGGACCCTGAGGGCTAGGTCCGGAACCCATAAGCCTGTCAGGCTGTTTCGCAGAGAGGGTCCGGACCCTGATGGCTGCAGTTCGGACAATGAAACGCTGGAATGTTTCAGAGTCAGGACCCGGCATCCACGGTCCAGACCCCGACCCGTCGTGATTTTTCGAAACTTCATTTTTTCAATCCTACTCTGATTCTATGTCTCCTAAACCTATAAATATGATATGGGGGCTTCTCTAAAATGTGCCTAAGAGAGATTTACCTTTTGAAACCCTAGAAACTTGTCATGGAGCCATTCGTTCATCTTTCGATGACAAGTTTCTTCCTCTCTTGTGTCGACTTGATTCTTAGGGCTTAAATTCTGATCTTCATCTTAGAATCAAGTTGATGGTCGCTTAGAAAGTTTTCCTCTCATATTCTTTGCTTCTCTAAGTATTGAAATCACCATCAACTATTGTTTGGTGGATGCTCGTGGAGACGGAGCGTTGCTGCTGCGAGGAGTCGCGGTGTGATAGATCGGAGAAGTTCGATTGATCGGGGACCAACGAAGGGGATCTACTTCAAGTCTAGGGTAAAGGTTGAGTCGTGGATTCGGTAAATCACCTTGTACTCTATTTTACTTAGTGGATTTTTTCGTGTGATCGGTCCCGTAGATTTTTTACTCCTTTTGGAGTTTTCCCATGTAAATTTCTCGGTGTGTTGCTTTAATTTTCCGCACTTATATTTTTTATTGCATCGAGTTGGTTGTTTTGTTGTATACACCTATTCACCTCCCCTCTAGGTGTGTGTTTACCTATTAGATCGTTGGGGTATCATAACTTACAACATTGAACTTCATTTTTTTGTGGTTAAAGAGCTTTGAGAATTTTATGTGTTTTTGGGTTTTGTCACGAAATTGCCAAAGGGGGAGATTGTTACGAATTTTAAGTTGGCATATTTTGTGATTTGAGTCGGAGTCTTGAAGGGTTTGGTTTGTGTTGTCGACGGTTAAAGAATCCGAGATTCCGAGAAGAACTCAAAAACATCTCACAAGTTGAATCACGATGCTCATGTATGATTTAGATGTTTTCCATGGTGATTCATCTGGATTTATGACATTAGAATCATATAAGTAATGATTAGTGGATTAGAAGTGGTTTTTGGAACTTCTGAATCTTTTGTAACAATATTTTATATTGTGTACCGGTACCAGGTTCCTGTTCCTCAAAACCGGGTTGAAAATTTTGAATTTTTATACTGTGTACCGGTACCCAACATTGAGTTCCTCAAAACCCGAGAGCAACAATTCTATAAATTGAATTGTGTACCGGTACCGGGTTTTAGTACCGGTACTGCATCGTCCGAGTACCGGTACTGCATTGGCCGAGTACCGGTACTCAGCATTAGGAAATTCCTGTTGCGTCATGGCGTACCGGTACCCACATCCGAGTACCGGTACTCAATGTACAGGTTTCCTAGTATGACTTTAATTCGACTCTAATTGATTCTAAAGTCTATAAATACAATGGTAGGGTTCTCTATGACGTCGAAGCACTCAGAATTCATGAGAGAGTAACCCTAGAGGCTAGATTTTTCGTTCTAAATCTTTTTCCACTAAATAGCCTCTTTAGGTCAATTCGAGATATTGGAATTCAATATGTATATGTCGAATTGATCTAAGATTTGCTTAGAGATTTTTCTCTGGTTCTTCAACGATACTCTAAGCAAAGGATCACCATAGAAACATGAATTTACTCTTCATGAGCGGCGTCGTGGATTCGGCGTGATCAAGGCGATTCGTGGATTCGAATCGTGAGTGCTCGAGGATTTGAGTGGCGTCCGTGGATTCGGACGTGGGGCGTGGCGTCCGTGGATTCGGACGTGGGGCGTGGACAACCCGGTGACGTGCGCGAGATCCGTAGGAGGTAAAAGAGAGGTCGAGTTCGTGGAGTCGGTAATCACCTTGTAATCTTTTACTGTTAGTGGATTATTTTTTCGCTTGTTGGTCCCGTAGATTTTTTTCTCCAAATTGGAGTTTTCCCACGTAAATCTCGGTGTGCTATTTTATTTTCTACATTTATTTTTATAGCATTGAGATTTATATTTTTGGCCTATACACCTATTCACCCCCCTCTAGGTGTTTGATAGTATCTAGATAGATCCTAGGGTTCCCCATAACTTACACTCTATACCTTGGAGAGGGATAAGGTGCACCTCGCCGCGCATTGTTTGGAGAAATCGGCGAAAGTGTGGTGGAAGGGGGTTAAGTGAGACCGACCCTCTAACCTTCCACCCTTCACGTGGGATGAATTTCGGGGGTTGGTATTCTCCACCTACTTCCCCGATAGCGAAAGAGAAATCTACAAGACCAGTTTCGGAAGTTGAAGCAAGGGAACCGCACCGTGCGGGAATATGAACGGGAGTTTTCCTATATTATCAACTGTGTTTCCGCATGTCGTTCACGACGAATTGGACAGGGCCGACTGCTTCGTGCGCGGACTTCGATCCGAAGTCGGTGAAGTGGTGCCTGCTTGGTGATTTCTATCCTTGTTATCTCCTTCTATTTTGTTGTTGGTTGAGCTTTCATACACCACTTGGCTTCGTAGTTAGTCGCTCTACACTTACTCCTGTTTCATTGGTCATGATCTAGTAGTAGTGCGGTGTTCCTGATGATTAAGTCATCCATGGTAGGTTTATAGTAGATGACCTTGACATTAGTTGACTTTATAGTCGAAGACATTCGTAGTAGATTTGACATAGTTGACTTTAGAGTTGGTGACACTCGTAGTCATCTATTTTGTATTTTGACATTAGTTGATCTTGTAGTCGGTGGAACTTCTGTTTTGGCATGATCATGGTAGAGGATATGACATTTATTGACCTTGTGATCGGTGACACTCGTTATTCGTACATAACATGATTTGAGTACGGTGACATGGTGACATTTGTATTCGTTACATAATGATATATATTCGTTGCATGATGACTGCTCGTATCTTATACATCGTGATTTGGTTATATAGACCTTATAGGTCAGTGACATGGTGACATTTCTTTCGGGAACAGTAGACCTGATTCGGTCGGACATTTGTGGATTTCTCTTTCGGCTATTTGCCGTTGTTGGCCATTGAGCATATTGCATCGATTACCACAGCTCGTGAGCATCTTCACATACACCAGCGGTCTGATCCATCGCAAGAGGGTGTTCTTTTCCGAAAAAGTGGTCGTACTTCTGACCCGTGAGCCCTACTAGGTGCTTGTTAGGGTTATATGCCAGGGGGGCGAGCATGACGTGGCTTAGCCTGAGGTCTTTAGGCCAATATGGCAGTTGATTTGGTTATTGGTGTTGTTCATCCATTTGATTCATTGGTATATCATGTTATTCCTTACAGTAGCGTATAGTTAC
Organism: Puya raimondii; assembly: GCA_016920855.1. NCBI lineage: Eukaryota > Viridiplantae > Streptophyta > Magnoliopsida > Poales > Bromeliaceae > Puya > Puya raimondii. The sequence continues at coordinate 26,596,911 of JABWPP010000048.1, forward strand.
ATATTGGTTAGCAGTGGTAGTTCTTTTTCGGTCATTGCTGCTATCGTTCTAGTACATCGGTTGATTATGCCTGTTTGTCGATTTCTATTTTATCATGCAGTAGCGGCTTCATTTGCATTTATTTCCTGTTATTATCTCATTGCTACTGACCTTACGATATCTGTTCATTGCTTTGATTATCTCTTCCTTTGCCGGTGAGTACTCCTCGCCTTCGTCGGCTTGCGGTACCTACTGGGAGGGGAGACATGTTTACATGTTCTCACCCCACCATTTTTCAGGTGATGCAGGCTGTGAGGGTTGGGATGGTGCGTGAGGACGATACTAGATAGCTGCGTTCCAGATTCTTCTTGTCTATCATTCGGTTGGATTAGTTTAGTCCTTTACCTAGCATTGATTAATTATAACAGATGTATGTGAATCATAGTTTTCATATGATCATTATGTTAATTGTGTTGTGTGGTTGTATGTGTGGTTGACTATGTTTTGAGTTGCTACGCCGTGCATGTACAAGGGAGACTCTGTCCGTCTATACAGGGGATCCTTTGTCCATGTGGCGGGTCTGTGTGTGGCTGCGGGGTGTTCTCAAAGGTGTTCAAAAAAAAAATACACGTTTTTCGCTAGCTTTCCTAAAAAGGATTTTCAAAAGAACCCCGGGGCGTGAATGATTAAGATGGTATCAGAGAAAATGTCGACCACAATCAACCACAATTTAGGATGACCCGTAGGATAACTTAAGGCTTATAGGCACGTGAGAGCGCGGGGTTGTTGGGATTAAGTCCCGGTGTCTAGGTCGAGATTTAATAATCTCGAGGTGTATGGTTATTTTTTTACCCCGTATTTTGTGCTACAGGTGTTTGATTACTTCCCTACTTTGTGTATGTATTACGGTGTGGGCGCATACTCGTGCTTCTACTAGGAGTGGCGGCGGTTTACCAGGCAGACATCAAGTGGCAGGGTGAGATTTCCTCGGGTATAGGCACTTGTTGGCAGGTGGTGGCCTTAACGGGCCAGGTGATGTCACTTGTTAGGTCTACGCAGTTGATTCGACAGCCATTGGCCAGGCTCCACTTCCTATGTAGAGCACGAGAGCCACTGCGAGCGTCTCTACGGAGACGACACTTTGAGCGGCTACGGTCGCGACTTCAGTGGGTGGGGGCTGCTAGAGTGTAGCCCAAGATTTTGGTAGCGGTCGTTTGAGTGACTGCAACATTGGTGTTGCTTTCTCTGATTTTTGGGTATGGTTGTGATACCTACCCCTCTTTCTTTTTGCTGGTGGAATCGTTGGTGCGGGTCTTTCGACCTTCAGCTAGTTCATACGTCAAACTGACGTGTACTGGAACTGGATAGACACAGTATTGGTGTCAGGTCTTTGTTGTTGCATACATCGTATGCGGATATCCTAACACCTAAATTGGTGTGTTATGGGATAGCAGATGGTCTTTGTAGGCTTTCGCCTTGTCGCGAGATACTCTAGAGTGTTGTTGGAGGTCTCGGAGCTTTGGGTATTGGTTGGGTGTGGTTCAAGAATCGGTTAAAGAAACCGTTTCCTGAGGCTTTAGTTTGTGTAGTTTGCGGCCTAGTGTCGCAAGCAGCTATTGGATGTTGAGAGCTAAAGGACTCCTAGTGAGTTGGCTCAAGGTTGATCTTGTTTCGAAAGTCGACTTGCAAAGTCGATGTTTCGATGGTTTTGGGTGGTGAACTTTTGGTTCAATATAGATGTATCAGTTGGCTTGATATTTTGTTTGTCACGTCTCCAACTGGTTGTTGGCGATGGATCTCCGGGTATTTCGTTTTTCTTTTGATAAGTATGTTGGCTGCAGACAACATAGTGTCGAAAGTTAAGACGAAATACCCTTTCCCCGCTTGGGACTTTTTGATTGGGTCAGTGTGGTCTCTTACAAGACAATCTCTTTGAACTGTCTTGTGAAAAGGCTTGAAGAGTGGTCTTCTCTTACCACGTAGTGAGCCTTTAGTTATTCTCATGTAGGTGTTGCGCTGTTGAATTTTTCATCACCGTGGTTGGTATCTGTTTCAATTGGGCATGGTTCATTTTTTTTAGCTCCGTAGTGTTGCCTTGCGCAAAAAGGGTTTGTTTTGTTTAGTGATCTTGGTCTTTTGCCAGGAGGTTTGGAATCACGGTTGATGAGTGGCTTGAGCCTGGTTGTTGGCTCTGAAGTCGCTGTATGTTATAGCGTACAGGGTTTTCGACTCGGCTTATTGTGCAAACCTTGGAGTGGAATACTTGCCCGGTCACTTGGTGACACGTACGCCTAGGTCTCACTGAGACTGGTGTTTGGTGTTGCTGGAAACATCGATCGCTAGGGTTCCTTTAGGGACGGTAACGACAGGGTCTCGTGGAGACAGGTGTTGGGCATTGCTGGTGGTTATGGTCGTATGTTGCGATTGGCAACCCTATTCACCAAGTGACGGACTTGCAAGGGGTTTATGTTGGAGTGTTTGTACCCGATTGAGTTTTTGAGCGGACAAAATTATCGAGCTCAATTGGTAGTGGCAGCCTTGGACCTTTGGCCCAGGCAAAAGGTGAGGTCTTGGACCTAGGAGTGTCGGATGCTGCAGGTGGGTTTTCGACGCTAAGGGTTTGACTTCAACGTATTTGAGTCGGTTACTAGTACGCGGACCAAGGTTGGGTTGACCTAGAGTTTCTGGTTGGTGAGTTTTTTTTATCTCAGATTTAGCAGGTTTGGGATCGGATAGTCCTGGTCGCGGCACTATCTTTGTCCGCAGGTTTGTGGATGGTGGTGATCCCGGTGGTTTTAGTCCATAGTTTTTGGGTTGGTGCGTTTTTCCCTCATCTCGTTTGGGTGGAACCGCACTTTCATCATCCCTTACTTCGGAGTTTGATCGTTCTAGGTTCAATGGAAAGGTGATTGATCAATACTCGAAGGTAAAACCACAACAGTGGAGTGATATACGAATTTGATTATGGTAGGTGCGTAGTCAAGTTTCGAGGACGAAACTTTTATAAGGAGGGGATGATGTGAGGGCCGAGATTTTCTCCTATGTAAATTTGATATCTTTTTAAATGTTATCGTGTGTATTTTAATTTTAAACTTGCCCGCCAAATTTCAGCGAAAAATGATTTAAAATAAAGATTTTACGCGATTATTACTTTTAAAGTGAATAGTAACCTGTATTTTCTTTTGAGGCATCGTGTTGAGGATGGCTTTGGACATGAATTGGACTCTGTTTCGGACGATCCAATATGTCGTTTTCGATGGTCTGGCTATTCCGGAGGTGATGGTACTGCCCAATTTCCTGTTCGATGCACAATTTTCAAGAAAATAAGATTTTTATCACAGATTGACCTTTTTCTACTCGATGTTCTTGCTTTTTATAAGTGTTCGAGGTTCCGTTTTGAGTGAGAACCCATGGGTCGGTGCCACTGGGCATATTACATGCACTGGTGAGTTCTTGGGACAAAACTCAAGGATTTGGAGTGCTAAATTGTAGTTTTTGCAAAGTGCAATTTGGAGCACTTCGCGAAGAGGCTATCATTTTATGTGAGAAATCTCACAGTTTTGGCGGGTGGAGGGATCTACATGATAGTAGACTCAGAGAGGATCTTGCATTTCAATTTTTTTAGAATTCGGGGATTTAACAGCAATGTAGCACCGAAGGTGAATTTGAGAGAGAAAATCTGAACGGGGGTATATTCGTAATTACGCGTTGTTCCACGTACAACTTTGCGCGAAACTCCTTGTGGAGGGCCTTGTCATGCAATTATGCATGAGGGTGAGGCTTAGGCAGGGAATATGGGAATTGCAGGGAGCAACCTGCAATTGTAGTGTATATATATAGAGAGAGAGTTGGGTGTCTATATATATATATATATATATATATATATATATATATATATATATATATATATATATATATATATATATATATATATAGTTGAGCTAGAATACTATCGATAGCAAACAGACACTTTTGCCATCCATTTGTTTTCGATGATGGAGCTTCCAAATCGACGATCGGTACCGTTGAACATAATCTAGAGCATTTGAAGTATCTTGAAACCAAATTTCATGCTTTTTCGATATTATTTTCTTGTCCATCAAGTGGACACAAAAAAGAATGGTTGAAAATAAAAATTCTTTAAAAAGTGATGATAGGAGTTTTGTAATCAAGATCAAGAGTATAGATCTTATTTTAAATAGTTTAAAGAATTTTCTAACAAAAATTCAATTGATTTGGATATCTTTACACCGTTAAACAAGAAAACGTCTCATATCGACCATTAAAATTACAAAATTTGAAACCCTTTGATCATTAGGCCAATGATGTCGAAAAAGTATGAAATTTGATTTCTAAATACTTTAAATGCTCTAGATTATGTTCAACGGTGCCGATCGTCGATTTGGAAGCTTCATCATCGAAAACAAATGGGTGGCAAAAGTGCCCGTTTGCTATCGATAGTATTCTAGCTCAACTATATATATATATATATATATATATATATATATATATATATATATATATATATATATATATATATATATTAGGTTTGGTGAACCCTAACCCTAGCTGCCCCTCCGACTCCCTGAGCCGCCACTATACCCCTCTCCCACTGCCGGCGACTCCCCAGCCGGCAGTGACCCCTTGGCCGGAGCTCCCCACCTCTCTCTCTCTCTCTCTCTCTCTCTCTCTCTCTCTCTCTCTCTTACTTCCTCTCTCTCTCCCTCGGGTATTGGTGGACCCGAGTCCCTTGTACCTGTGCTGCCGCCGACTTGGGCCGCTGCCACCGTCATCTGAGACCCTCGGCGACCCTCCCCTAGCCGTCCCCGGCGCCTCCGTGCACCAGGAGGCCGCTGCGGCTGAGGAAAAGCCGGCAGACCTGGCGCGGCCGCAAGGCATCACCCGGCGGCCACCGCCGCGCCGCGCCGTCGTCATCCACCGCCGTCGAACCTAGGAGGAGCCTCGGCGCCATCGCTGCCCTCCCCGAGCCACCGGACAAGTCGGGCACGTGAGCCCTAGCCGCGGGCCCTATGGGAGCGCCGCGCCGCCACAGCTTCCCGCCGCCGGCCAGACCTGCCGACCCCTCCTCTGGGTGCGGTGACTTCCCTGTGGCCGGGGCTTGCGCTGCCGTGACGCCGGCCGCTGCCAGGGTCGTGCCCTAGCCTTGCCAGATTGCTTCCAGCCTTGTTCTTGGGGTTGTGGTGGCTGAGCTTGGATTTTCGACCATCGGGGACTTCGTTGAGCATCCGAAGCGTGTGCATCGCACTCCTGGGATCCTGTGGAGTACCGTGCTCACCTTCGCTGGGATTGACGAGGTTCCGGTGAGTGCGACGGACTCGGCCACTTCCGGGATCAAGCTTTTGGAGGGTTTTTCTTCTATTTCGCAACCTTCCGGTCATCGGATTCGCTCCGGACAGCGAGCATGGTCTCCGGCACGTCGAGACCCTCTGACTTGTACCCTGGTTTGGTTTGCAAAGTCGCAGAGTCAGCGGTAAGCTTCGTAAACGCTGTTTACTATTGTGTTATTTGCACGTGGGGTGTTTGGCGGAATGCCGCAGCGACCCCTTTTTGCATTGTTGCTGTCCCGAACAGCATGGGATCTTGCTGGAATAGTTCGAACTCGATGTTCGAAGTCTAGGAATCCCTCAATTGGGATTTCATGGGGGTCGGTACACGAATCGGTGGTTTAGGTGCTTTTTTATGTGCGTTTCGGCTTCGTTCTTGCGGAGCGGGTCCAGCTGCTGGTTGTAGCAGTTGATTAGCCTGGTCGGCTTGTTGGGAAGTCGCTGATGTGAATCTTGGACCAGCGATGAGCCCTAGGTGGGTTTCGGAGCCGAAAACGGTGATTTTTGGGAACCCGGCACGTTGGATTTTTGGGAATTTCGCATTTGGATCGCACCACTTAATGTGCGGCTGTCCCGACACCCAAAAGTGAGTGTTTTGGGACAGCGGGGTTGGTCGCTTGACCTTCGGAGTATCTCGGAACACTTCGAGGCTTAACGGAACCCCGAAATGCGGAAAGTCGAGCGATTTCGGGAGCGATTTCGTATCGCGCTGGTTGCTGCTGTTTGTAGCGGTGTGGTAGCCTTATTGGCTGGTTTTTGTGTGAGGTTTGACACCTCTGGTCGCAGCATAAGGGCTGCAGGTGATTCCGGTGCCGAAATGGGCACCCCGGGAGTCAAACCGGTGATTTTCGGGATCTCGGCTTTTCGTTCTGACGCACTATTTGTGCGGCTGTCCCAATGGCATTAAATTGAAGTATTGGGACAGCGAACAGGGTAGGCTTTGTGTGGGACTTGTTTTGGAATGCCCCGTGGGTTGGGGTGACATTCCGACGAGTCGGTGCGACAATCGGGCGATCTTTCGGTGACCGTGGAACGGGATCCGGAAACCCGATCACCTGCCTGTTGATTTCGCTTGAAACCATAGCTTTTGTAATTAGCAGGTTTGAGCTAATTACATTTTTGATGGGATTTTGCATAGGTCCGGACTGTGGCGGGAGACATCGATGGGTGTCGACGACCCGGTTTTATTCTTCGGTAGAGGTGGGTACTTCGATCCGAAGTCGGTGAAGTGGTGCCTGCTTGGTGATTTCTATCCTTGTTATCTCCTTCTATTTTGTTGTTGGTTGAGCTTTCATACACCACTTGGCTTCGTAGTTAGTCGCTCTACACTTACTCCTATTTCATTGGTCATGATCTAGTAGTAGTGCGGTGTTCCTGATGGTTGAGTCATCCATGGTAGGTTTATAGTAGATGACCTTGACATTAGTTGACTTTATAGTCGGAGACACTCGTAGTAGATTTGACATAGTTGACTTTAGAGTTGGTGACACTCGTAGTCATCTATTTTGTATTTTGACATTAGTTGATCTTGTAGTCGGTGGAACTTTTGTTTTGGCATGATCATGGTAGAGGATATGACATTTATTGACCTTGTGATCGGTGACACTCTGTAATATACCGAACTTCTACAATTATGAAGTTTTGGTGGGAACTTGCTTAAAAAGCTAGTAAAGTAGTTCCGGCGAAGTTTGGAGAGTATTCGAGTGTTTTCGGCGGAAACCGAACGCGAAAACGGACTCGAAAATGAAAAACTGTCAAAACTTCAGATTTTGTATTGAGTACCGGTACTGAAAAACTGGGTACCGGTACGCTATACAAAATGAGGAAAATGAGCTCTCGGGTTTTGAGGAACTGGATTCGGGGTACCGGAACTGGATGCCCGAGTACCAGTACGCGAACCCGAGTGCCGGTAAGCAGTTATGCAGAATGCAGATTTTGAAGGGTAAATTAGTAATTTCATGTGGGGGGGCTTATAAGAGGGGAGCCCACCTCCCTTCTCCTCTGAAAACACACACGCACATAGAGAGGGAGAGAGTGAGAGAAACTCCTCTCTCACTTCTTCTTCTTCTTCTTCTCCAAACTTGGAGATTTTGGTGGAGATCGAGCTTGGGAAGCTCGGCGGAGTGGAGAATCGAGCTCATGCACGCGTAGTGGCTTGGTGAGCTCGCAGATCCGAGGTGAGTCCTTGGGTTTGGTAGTTAGGATTTCAGATTTGGATTAAGAAATGAGATTTTGGAGACCCCTTGGCTAATCTAAACTACAAATTATAGGGATTAGCGAATGAAATTGGGTTTTGCCATGAATTTTAGAAAACCCTAAATCAAAAGATGGTTTTTGGATTTGAGGGGTTTAAAAATTGTTTGACCCCGTAGAACCCTAGTTGGAGGTTAGTAAAACATGTGGGAAAAATCGATTTTGAGTGATTCCATAAGATGAAATTATTTTGAGTTCGACTCGGAGTAACGAATCCTCCATATATGTTAGGGCAAGGAGCTTGAAGACCAAGCTTGAGGCCAAGGATAAGAGCCCGATTGCAAGTGTCTACAAGCAATCAGAAGAGTGTAAGGTGGATTTGTGTTGCACCAAAGTGATTAGGTCACTTCCATGTCTAGGGTAAAATAACCATAATAAAAATGGTAGTGTATGTTACCCTAGTATATAATTGTGCATGTTGGTATAAAGGACTTGTGAAATGAAATTGAGCTATGTGCTCATTTTGCATGTATGTGGAATTATGTGTTTCATGTTCATACTTCATGAAAGAAGGTCGGCATGTATGAGAATCTTGAAAACCTAAGTGATAATTAGGTGGATAAACAAGTACATGCATGATTATTCCTAAATTGATATCATGATTCTTGGAACATGATTTGTATGTGAATTGTGTACTTAGCAAACCTAGTGTTATTGAACATAGGTTGGAAATGATGATTCAAACCTATTGTTATTGGACATAGGTTAGAAGTGATGATGTGAACCTAGTGTCATTGGACAGAAGTTAGAAGTGATGATGTGAACCTAGTGTCATTGGACATAGGTTCGAAATGATGATGTGAACCTAGTTTCATTGGACATAGGTTGGAAATGATGATGTGAACCTAGAGTCATTGGACATAGGTTCGAAATGATGATGTAAATCTAGTGTCATTGGACATAGGTTGGAAATGATGATGTGAACCTAGTGTCATTGGACATAGGTTAGAAATGATGATGTGAACCTAGTGTCATTAAACATAGGTTGGAAATGATGATGTGAACCTAGTGTTATTGAACATAGATTGTGAATGTTGACATGAATGTGGAATTATAACATCGCAAACGACGTGTGTGACTAAGTGGGATGTATGCGGCGATTCCGCTACCCACGTGCAATGATGGCGGCGATTCCGCTACTCGAAAATTGGGACCAAGATGGGGATGGCGATTCCATCGCCCGGTGCCCAACACTAAGCGGTAATTCCGTGGTTAGTGAAAGACGGGTTGGTTACACGGCGATTCCGGTACCAATGCCAATTGAAAGCGGCAATGCCGCAAGTGTTCGAGAAATGGGCCGGTGGAGCGGCGATTCCGACACAAATGCCAAGTGCTTTAGAAATGGGTTGGTTACACGGCGATTCCGGTACCAATGCCAATTGAAAGCGGCAATGCCGCAAGTGTTTAAGAAATGGGTTGGTGGAGCGGCTATTCCGACACGAATGCCAAGTGTTTTAGAAATGGGTTGGTGGAGCGGCGATTCCGACATCAACGCCAAGTGTTCGAGAAATGGGTTGGTGGAGCGGCGATTCCGACACCAACGCCGAGTGTTCGAGAAATGGGTTGGTGGAGCGGCGATTCCGACACGAATGCCAAGTATTCGAGAAATGGGTTGGTGGAGCGGCGATTCCGACACCGATGCCAAAAGAATAAATAAAAAGAATTGAATGATGGAATTGTGGGATGAACCTAGGAGAAAATGAAAGATATCATTTAGATAGGTTGCATCCGTTCATGTTTAAATTCAAACATGTAATCGTAGTTGTGCATGGTTAATTATGAACTAACCTATACTTGTGTTGTTTTCTTTGGACCTGGTGGGTTGAGCTTCTCCCTTGGGTGGCCTTACCCACTGGGAACTATGTTTATAGTTCTCACCCCTATATTTTTCAGGTCCATCCGCGAGTGAGGCGGCGGAGCGAGGCAAGGGTGTGGCATAGTAGATAGCGGCCCTTCCCCATTTTGGTTATGTACTTAGATACCTCCCGACTTTTGGACATTGAATTATAGGGGTTTTGTAAGCGAGTAAAGTGTAGTTAAATGTAACTACTTTTGGAACTTGGATGTAATGAATGTAATGAAAGGAAAAGTTTGACATGTATAAATGTGCAAATGTGATGTAATAGAAGTAGATGCTTCTTTTGTTGATGCTTCCCTTGTGCAACTCATGTATTCGGTTCCTGTTTGGAATATCATTTTGATGCATGTTTTGTGACGCCTTGGGCGGATAAGGGAAACTCTGTCCGTTCGGCGGGTCTGGCGCACGCGCTCGCGCGGGTTGTCCTTCCACCTATTTGGGGAAGGGACGGCGGGGTGTGACAGATTAAGGTGGTATCAGAGCGTAGAAACAGTCGAGGTGGACCTAGGAGACCCTCGGGTGGTAAACCATAAGGACCTAAGCTCGTGAGAGACGAGGACTTGTGATATGTGGCGAAAGATGAATCAATTGGGTCATGTATTGATATGCCTCTAATAGGATATAGAGGTAGATTCAGGGTGTGGTTTACTCTCAGCCAAGTGTGTTCATGTTGGCGCGCGACAACATGAAACTGAGTGATGAGAATAGGCGCCCTTGCGTAACTTTCGCCTAATTGAGTTTGGTTTTTGAATGTCGTCTTGTATTGACCTTGAAGGTCGAGGATTTGACCAAGGTTGTTGTGTTTCAGGAGGTGGTGGCATTCCACGGGCGACCTCCTATGAGGTCTGTGCCGGATGTGCCACCGATGTACTTGTGCTGCCCAAAGCGGGCATGAATTAGGGACTACGCGACCAGATGACTGCGTTGGTCGGGTAAGTCGTGGTTCCATGGATCATGAAAACATGGATCGATCCCATGGAAACTCTGTTTGAGGGTTTGTACACCCTAGAGCGGGATGAGATGCGCCTAGCCGTACATTGTATGGAAAAGTCGGCGAAGGTGTGGTGGAAAGGGGTCAAGCGGGACCGATCCCCCATTCTTCCTCCGTTCACTTAGGAGAAGTTTCGAGCATTGGTGTTCCCTACTTATTTCCCCGATAGTGGAAAGAAGAAGCTTCAGAAAAGGTTCAGGAAGTTGCGGCAAGGAGAGACCGCACGGTGAGGGAATATGAAAGGGAGTTTTCTCACATTGTGAATTGTATCCTGTATGAGGTGCGGAATGACAAGACAAGGCTGATTGCTCCGAGCGGGAACTTCAGCCAGAAATCATCATGGTGGTCCACTCGCTCAAGTTGCAAACTTTTGCCGAGGTATTGGACCAGGCCTTGTGGGTAGAGCAAGGAAATGCATTCGCGCGGGAGGAGCGCGAATCTTATGACCAGGAGAAGGGGATGAGGCGATTGATGGGCAGTTCGGGTGGTCAATCAAGCTTTAGGCGACCCTCGAGACATTTGCAATCGCAATCCCAAACCCCGAAGATGTCTTCTATTCAATCTTCCACGAGGTGTGTTATTTGTGGTGGTTCTCACTAGGCGTGGCGGTCTGCGCTGCGGGCGAAAAAATGCACTCGATGTGGGCAACCGAGTCACATGAAATATGACTGTCCTTTGGGTGATAGCCGGGCCCTACCGACCGCAACAGCATTTTCCTCTCCGAGGCAGCTCGTGGGTATGCCACCTGCAGCAAGGTCTGGAGAGTGTGCGCCGATGTCGAGGCAACCGAAGGGTTCGCGATGGGCGCCATGTGGCCATAGGTATGCGACCCAGGTTGAGGAGCCTATTGCTACAGACAACATCGTGGCAAGTATGATTTAATTGAGAAAATCATATGTAGAGCATGATTTGACACGGGAGCATTGTATGCATTTATCATTTGGTCGATTGCTGCTATTCAAGGACGAATGTGGTAGGGACCAAACGTATGGGTAGGTATTGGGTACCCAGGCATGCTCGTGTCATGGACGTGTATCGCCTACCAAATCGGATAGGTGATTAAACGGTGTCGACGAGTTGCTGGTGATGAGCCAAGGATAGGGCTCGAGGCAGGGATGGAAATGGTGGACTGACTCTCAAGGCAATGTGAGTAAGCCAATTGCGAGAGCCGAGTCATAACACTCGAGGACATCCTAGTAGTCCAAGAGTTCCGGATGTCGATCCGGCGGACCGAATGGTGAAAGTGGAATCACTATTGTGTAATTATAAGACAGTCGCCAAGCTCTGGCGAGTGGGTCTAGTCGTACCTCAACTGAGGTGGGGGAATTGTGCTTGTGCACTTGTGCGCTTAGGCAAGATTGCCTAGTGCTTGTGGTTAGCATAGAAAAGCATAAAAGCGTAGAATGCTCGAGGATTGGTACTCGTGCGGTACATGATTTTGTTCAGCCGAGAGGGTTTGTTGGCAGTAGCACTTGAGCATTATTAAGTGTGAAGGAGGCCATGAACCGCTCGAAGGGCTGGTGGCTCGCACTAGGTGCATAGGAGCCAATAGAGATATTTGTCGCTCGGTAGAGCGTGTTAGTCGTGTGTGACGACGGTAGCGGGTATTGCTTGGGGACGATCCGTGCCCAGACCATGTGTGGACTGTGGAGCCTGGGGCCGTATGGACAGGTGCAGTCAGTTGTGTGTGACAGCAGCCCGAGACCTGAGGGTAGGGCAGAGATTTATGGTCGGGACGATAGTCCGAGCTATGACCCGAGAACGTGGAATGCCACGTGTGAGACCGCGTGATTGATAGTGCACCGAGGGTTTAGATATGACCCAACCCGGGGACTTGTAGTGGTTCGGGGTCTTGGTTGCTCCTGGTTGGAGTGTGTGTGCGAAATCCCAAGTGAGGACTCCACCAAGTAATGATTTGGGTCTGCATATGCGAATGAGAGATGTTACGCAATGACGAGACGGAATTTTGGCTGTAGGCCTACATAGGATTGGTGGTCTGTGAACCATCCATGGTAAACCAAAATAAGCGATTTAGCCAAGGGCTCTTATAATGAGAACGTTGGTTGTGTACAGTAGGACTGAGGGTGGTGACCAAAGGAGTGAAGGCTCGGTCATACCGCTTGCCTAATTGGTGAAGTCACCAATCGCCGAGTCTGGCATTATCGATGAAATAAAGTTGGATTCATGAACGGAGTGTTCGTGTGGACTCGTCGCGAGAACGACGTGATGTTGACCCGTGGCTGATGAAAGCAAAGTGACGCGCTCTCTATGAGACATTGGAATAGTAAGAGCCACGTGCGGTTTGAGGACTAGGCTCTCAAGTGAACAGGAACTTGGGGATGTGCCGAAATATGCCATCTCGCTGTAGAGCTAGAAGTCCACGTGTGGTTGGACCACTCATGATTGGGCGATGCACCAATGATATTGCTTTTAAGCAATGTCGGTGATCGGATCAGGGTGAGTTCCACAATGGAACGGTAATGTGAAGGAGAGTTGTACGTGATGTCGTAGACTCTTGATGGCCAAGGTGCCGACCTGTTAAGTGAAAGGTTGTGGATATCGCCAACTTAGGTCGTTGGCAGAATGCGCTGACGATGGAAAGTGTTGGGACAGGGTAATAGAGCGACACTCTGTGGACCCTTGTGGGAAATCGAGGAGGTCTACCCGTGTGAAATACATAGTGGTGGCGGATCATCCGACTAGTCAGTTCATTCTTGTCCGATCCACATCACGAGAATGAAGGGTAGTCCTGGCCTCGGAGGAAGGTAGTATCCACTGGATTAATAAAGTTTGTCGTTTATTAATGGCGGTTATTGACAGTGAGGTCCCGATAAAGAAAGTTATGCGGGCGACCGTTAGTTGAGTAGGAAAGTATGCGGTAGATGACCTCAATTCCTTGAAAATGCCACCCGAGCGAGGGATGAAGTTGGATTGAAATGCGGGGCAAGATAAGTCCTCGATATGCCGGACTGTGAGAGGTGTTGGAGCGTTTAAGGTCATTACATATTGACTTACGCTGCCATCGAGACTTGCGGGAGTTCATAATGTGTTTCGTGTATCACATTCCGCAAGCATGTTCGTGATCGGACCCACGTCCTTGATTATGAGCCGCTTTAGCAATCACAAAAGCGCGAAGCCGCTCAGGAGTGGGAGAATGTGATGATACCCTCGTTTATTCGACAAGTCGAATCGAGGTGTGATCTTAGTTTCGCGGATGAAACCTTTTTAAGGGGGGAGGAATGTAATATACCAAACTTCTACAATTATGAAGTTTTGGTGGGAACTAGCTTAAAAAGCTAGTAAAGTAGTTCCGGCGAAGTTTGGAGAGTATTCGAGTGTTTTCGGCGCAAACCGGACGCGAAAACGGACTTGAAAATGAAAAATCTGTCAAAGCTACAGTTTTGTATTGAGTACCGGTACTGAAAAACTGGGTACCCGTATGCAATACAAAATGAGGAAAATGAGCTCTCGGGTTTTGAGGAACTGGATTCGGGGTACCGGAACTGGATGCCCGAGTACCGGTACGCGAACCCGAGTACCGGTACGCAGTTATGCAGAATGCAGATTTTGAAGGGTAAATTAGTAATTTCATGTGAAGGGAGGGGCTTATAAGAGGGGAGCTGTAGTACACCGAACTTTTACAAATTATGGAGTTTCGGTGGAAAGATAACATGCGGCGCCATATGTGAGGCTCCGGCCAAGTTAGGAACTTGTGCGAAGTGTTTCGGCGCAAATGAGGCGCGAAAACAGACTTCGGAAAGCTAGAACTGCTGAACTTGTGAAATCTGCGGTGGGATTCCGGTATGTGGAAGTTCATACCGGAATTGGAGTACGTATACCGGTATGCGATGTTAGATACCGGTATACAGTGGCAGAATCCGAAAATCCAGCTCTCGGGTTCTGTGGAATTCCTCGTGGTATACCGGTATTCAAACCCGTATACCGGTATTCAAACCCGTATACCGGAATACAGTGTGCAGAATGCTATTTTCGAAGGGTAAATTGGTAATTTCACTGAGGGGAGGCTTACTTAAAGGGGAACCCTTCCCCTTTCTCCTCAGGGAACACACACATAGAGAGAGAGTGAGAAGCTCTTCTCCCTCTCTTCTCTTCTTCATCTTCTTCTCCTCCAAATTGGGGATCTTGGTGGAGATCAAGCTTGGGAAGCTTGGAGGGGTGAAGATCGAGCTCGTGCATGCATGGTGGCTTGGTGAGCTCGCGGATCCGAGGTAAGTCCTTGGAATTGGTAGTTAGGGTTTCGGATTTAAGACTAAGAAATGAGGTTTTGGAGACCCTTGGCTAATCTAGACTACAAATTGTAGAGATTAGCAAGAGATTTTGGGTTTTGCCATGAGTTTTGGAAAACCCTAGGTTGAAAGAGGGATTTTCTTGTGGAGGGTTTTAAAAATGTTTTAACCCTTTAGAACCCTAGTTTGGGGTTAGTAGAACATGTGGGACAACTCCATTTCGAATGATTTGGAGAGATGAGATCGTTATGAGTTCGACTCGGATTAACGAATCCTTCATGTGTGTTAGGGCTAGGAGCTTGAAGACCAAGCTTGAGGCCAAGAGGAAAAGAGCCCGATTGCAAGTGTCTACAAGCAATCGGAAGAGTGTGAGGTGGGTTTGTGTTTACCGAAGTGATTAGGTCACTTTCATGTTGAAAGAGTAAAGTATAATTATTTTACTTGATGCATGTAATGGTAGGTTAATTGGCAAATGGTATATGTGTATGAATGAGTAGATCATATGATGTTAATACCATTAACTACCACGGATTGGAATTGTGGGCATGTGGATCACATTGTTACAAATGGACATGTGTATGCCTAGATGTGAACATAGCGGGGAACTAGCTTCTCTACATGGTAGAGAATTTGACATGGTCCAAAATGGGCTAGAGGTCATGTGAATGGAAAATCCTAGATATAGACAACTAGGATAAGAACGAACTATAATGTGCGTATTGGCATAGAATTATATATCAAATGATTTGAGCCATGGGCTCACCTTGCATGTAAAGAATCTAAGTATTTCATAACAATATATATATATATATACTTGAGAGATGATGCATGCATGTTGAACCTAGTGTTACTAAACATAGGTTGGAACATGTGAGATTGAAACCTAGTGTTATTAAACATAGGTTGGAATGTGATGGTACATAACCTAGTGTTACTAAACATAGGTTGGAATGTGATGGTACATAACCTAGTGTTATTGAACATAGGTTGAATGTGTAATGAACCTAGTGTCATTGAACATAGGTTGAACGTGTAATGAACCTAGTGTTATTGAACCTAGGTTGAGATAACATAGTGATAGGAAGATCACTTAAACAGGACATCGAACCTAGTGTCATTGAACATAGGTTGGAAAATATAGTGGTAGGTTGACCACTTGGACACAGAAATATGAACCTCGAAGAGGGTTGTGTCTTAGGGTAATGATGAACCCTTGAGATGTGAAAGTGGATTCCGGAATTCCTAGACTGATACTTGCAGGTATGTGTGGTTCTCCTCGCCTGGCAAGTGATTGTGGCTGCGGGTATGTGTGGTTCTCCTCGCTCGGCAGCAGATTATACTTGCGGGTATGTGTGGTTCTCCTCGCCCGGCAAGTGACTCATAACTGCGAGTATGTGTGGTTCTCCTCGCTCGGCAGTGATTTGAGTAGCGGAGGTGTTTGTGGTATATCCCTCACCTGCCGAGTGGATTGTAGGCTGAGGTGTATGTGGCATGTTCATCTCCTCAGGCCTGGACATAGGCGGTAATCCGCTGATATTTGACTCAAGAGTGAGTCGGTGAAGGTTTGACTAAATAAGTAAACCTTAGCTGGGCTGCGGTCCAAGGATATTTGACTCAAGAGTGAGTCCGTGAAGGTTTGACTAAATAAGTAAACCTTAGCTGGGCTGCGGTCCAAGGATATTTGACTCAAGAGTGAGTCCGTGAATGTTTGACTAAATAAGTAAACCTTAGTTGGGCGGTGGCCCAAGGTGTTTGACTCTAGAGTGAGTCGGTTAAGGTTTTACTAAAGTAAGTAAACCTTAGGAGGGTGGTGACCCGTTAATATTGAACTCGAGGACAAGTCGAGTATGGCTTAGCTAAGGTAAATGAACCTTAGGAGCAGATTGGTTATGAAATGGGTAGTGGAATAGCAGTTAAAAAACATATTGCATGGATTTCATTATCGCATTTGTTGAAGCATAGCATGTTTACTTTCGTATATTGTAAAGTTATATGCTTATTGGTTATGTATATGTACTAACCCATGCTCGTATGCTTCCTTTGGACCTGGTGGGTCGAGCTCCTCTCTTGGGTGGCCTTACCTACTGGGAACTATTTTATATAGTTCTCATCCCACTATTTTTCAGGTCCTCACGTGAGCGGCGCGGCGGCGCGAGGGAGGGGCGTAACTCAGTAGTTAGCGTCCTACCACTGTGACCAGAATAGAAGTACCCTTTTACTGCGTAGTATAGGGGTGTTCGAGCGTATGGAAATGTAATAATAAATTGATTGTATTTGGAAAGATTGAACAAAGACAGAAAAATGTAACATATGGTTGTATTGCGAATGCTTGTAATAGCATAGTAGTTTATGATGCTTTCCTTATGCAATCTTTGTATGAATTCTGTTCCTGTTTGGAACCTCTTGAATTATACTGGTTGTGACGCCTTGGACGTACAGGGGAAACTCTGTCCGTTCGGCGGATCTGGGTCATGCGCCCGTGCGTTTTGTCCTTCCACCTACTTGGTTCTAAGGCACGGCGGGGCGTGACAGGAGCCCACCCCCCTTCTCCTTTGAAACACACACGCACATAGAGAGGGAGAGAGTGAGAGAAACTCCTCTCTCACTTCTTCTTCTTCTTCTTCTCCAAACTTGGAGATTTTGGTGGAGATCGAGCTTGGGAAGCTCGGCGGAGTGGAAAATCGAGCTCATGCACGCGTAGTGGCTTGGTGAGCTCGCGGATCCGAGGTGAGTCCTTGGGTTTGGTAGTTAGGGTTTCGGATTTGGATTAAGAAATGAGATTTTGGAGACCCCTTGGCTAATCTAAACTACAAATTGTAGGGATTAGCGAATGAAATTGGGTTTTGCCATGAATTTTGGAAAACCCTAAGTCAAAAGAAGGTTTTTGGATTTGAAGGGTTTAAAAATTGTTTGACCCCGTAGAACCCTAGTTGGAGGTTAGTAAAACATATGGAAAAACTCGATTTTGAGTGACTCCAAGAGATGAAATTATTTTGAGTTCGACTCGGAATAACGAATCCTCCATATATGTTAGGGCAAGGAGCTTGAAGACCAAGCTTGAGGCCAAGGATAAGAGCCCGATTGCAAGTGTCTACAAGCAATCAGATGAGTGTAAGGTGGGTTTGTGTTGCACCGAAGTGATTAGGTCACTTCCATGTCTAGGGTAAAATTACCATAATAAAAATGGTAGTGTATGTTACCCTAGTGTATAATTGTGCATGTTGGTATAAAGGACTTGTTAAATGAAATTGAGCTATGTGCTCATTTTGCATGTATGTGGAATTATGTGTTTCATGTTCATACTTCATGAAAGAAGGTCGGCATGTATGAGAATCTTGAAAACCTAAGTGATAATTAGGTGGATAAAGAAGTACATGCATGAATTATTTCTAAATTGATATCATGATTCTTGGAACATGATTTGCATGTGAATTGTGTACTTAGCAAACCTAGTGTCATTGAACATAGGTTGGAAATGATGATGCAAACCTAGTGTCATTGGACATAGGTTAGAAGTGATGATGTGAACCTAGTGTCATTGGACAGAGGTTAGAAGTGATGATGTGAACCTAGTGTCATTGGTGTTAGATGTATGCCCTAGAAGCCAATCAGGCCGACACATGTATTCTTTTTAGAACATAAATTTATTTTTGACTTTAAATATTATGAATAAATATGGGTTCTTATTTCCATTCATGTAGTGTATGTGTCCATGAATCGTCCATGGAATTAATAAGATGATGACATGTATTCTCAAGAGTTGAGAATTTGAGACATATGTCATTGATGGTTAATTTCTAAATGCTCCCGATCGATGGATCATCACGGGGACGGTGATTGATCCGATGAGATTGGTGCACAGGTCACTTCCCTTTTGGGTAGATGAGTCTCGAGTCAACAATGTTGAGACACTGGAGCGAATGTGCAGGTGGTTGTTAGAGAACAAGGGTACCGAGCGTGACCAACGCGAGAAGTCACTTGGATGTCTACTCACTCGTCAGTGACTTACTCAATGTTGCAGTAGTGTGACTGGTCCTTTGACCTGCGGTGCCTCGGCTATTCACAATGAGGTTACTGTAGTTTGACTGTACATACACTTGGTCCCTAGCCATTCGGGTCCTTGCGGTGCATGTTGGCTGCAGTAGGTTCGTTGTAGGAATAGGACCTAATTATCAATATGTTGATAATTGGACTAATTTGTAATTATTACAACTTAGTGGTATTAAAGTGTAAATGTTACAAGAGAGGACTTATTAACAGTTAGTAAATTATGAGAGGGCTTATGTGCAAATATTGCATTATTAATTTGATATGATCAAATTAGGATAAAATTCGAGTCGAATCAAATTAGGATTTGATTGATCTAACCAATTAAGGAAAGGATAAATTTAAACCTAGATTTATTCTTATCCTTAATGGTTATTATATTATTAAAGGAGAATTATATCGCTCTAGAAAATCCTAGCCGTCATCTCTCTCCTCTTCCCTTTTCTTCTTCTAGCAAGAAAGACGTCCTTTGTAAGGGAGCTAGCACCCCGGTGAGGACATCGATCAGATCGCTAATCTCGTGTGGATACCTATAGAGGCCGGACGCGTGTGCGACTTCAAGAGAACCTAATTCCACGATCATCAAATTGCGGTGGAGAACTACCCGCGCAAAGGTGAAGATTAGATCTTCCTTTCTCCTTAATCTTGAACAACATGAGGGATCCTATTGCGTGGTTTTGAGATCGGATCTCGAGTTTTTAAAAATTAAATTTGTTTGATTTTGTTCCGCTGCGTTTTTACCGTACGCAATTGTAGCACTCTGAATTTCGGTGCGCTGTATCGAACTTTACCAAATTTGATGAAGTTCGGAGAAAGCCGATGATGGCTTGTGTGGAATTGGGTTCCGAGGGTTTCGGAACGTTTTGGGTGCGAGTGGGAACCCAGAAATCAAAAATTTGAATTTTTAGAAAAGGACCAATTGGAGCAAAATTGCTCACGGGGTCCGGACCCGGGATCTGGGGTCCGGACAATGAAGTCCGTGGAGCAGCTAAGGTCCGGACCCGGACGCCACGGTCCGGACCCGACCTGTTACCACGCGGAGATGCGCGTAAGGGTTCCGGACCCGGGCGCCAAGGTCCGGACCCGGCCTGCGCGGTGGGCTGTTGCGCGTACGGGGTCCGGACCCCACTTGCAAGGTCCGGACCCGGCTGAAGCAGAATGCCCAGTGAGGGGCAGTTTGGTAATTTCATGGAGGATGGGCTATGTATAGGGGCTGAAGTCTCTCCCCTCATTACTCCTCCACTCTCCTCACATTCCCTCTCCTTCTCCCTCACTTTCTCTCTCTAGAGATCCCTCCAAAGCTTGGAGAAGTGAAGGATTTGACCTTGGAAAAAGCTTCTAAGGTGGATTTGGAGCTTCTTGGTACAAGAGGAGGCTAGGGAACTTGGGTGTAGAGGTGAGTTCTTGTGATTTAGGGTTTAAACCTTGGATTTAATCCTTTGATATGAGGTTTTTGGAAACCCTAGGCAATCTTGACCACAAATGGTGGAAGATTGGCCATGAAATCTAGGGTTTGGCTTGCATGCATGTAAACCCTAGGTAGATTTGGGGCTTTTGCCATAGGAGGTTCAAAAAATATTTGGACCTTCGGGAATTGCAATTGAGGCATAGAAAATCATGTTAGAACCATTGATTTCTAGCATCGAGTTGATTTATGGGCTCGTAATAAGTAACGAACCATTTTCTTGTAGAAGCTTGGGTTGAAGCAAGAACTCAAGGCTTGGCGACTTAGGAGCTCAAAGAATTCAAGGAATTGGAAGCTCTTGAGGTGGGTTTGTGTTTACCGAAGTGATTAGGTCACTTTCATGTCTAGGGTAAATAACCATTTGAAAATAAATGGTGTGAAAGTGAGTAACCCTAGAAGTTGCATGTTGGCAAAATGAGAATCTTGATAGATAGAGCCATGGGCTCATCTTGCATGTTAGTGAATTCAAGTATATTCTTATTATCTATACTTGTTATGTTATTGCATGTATGAATTAGAACCTAGTGTTGAGGAACATAGGTTAAAAAGTACAAATGGAACCTAGTGTCATTGAACATAGGTTGGAACATGAGATTGGAACCTAGTGTCATGGAACCTAGGTTGAGAATGTAAAGTAAACCTAGTGTCATTGAACATAGGTGAGACTTGGTGACTTGAACCTAGAGCCATTGGACTTAGGTTGGCAAGTGTGAAATGTGAACATTGGGATATGCGACGATTTCGCTATCCCGGGTACGCGACGATTTCACTACCCGTGCCACGTGTTGGCGATGATGGATTGGGATACGCGACGATTTCGCTATCCCGGGTACGCGACGATTTCGCTACCCGTGCCACGTGTTGGCGGTGATGGAATTGGGATACGCGACGATTTCGCTATCCCGGGTACGCGACGATTTCGTTACTCGTGGCACGTGTTGGCGGTGATGGAATTGGGATACGCGACGATTTCGCTATCCCGGGTACGCGACGATTTCGCTACCCGTGCCACGTGTTGGCGGTGATGGAATTGGGGTACGCGACGATTTTGCTATCCCGGGTACGCGACGATTTCGCTACCCGTGCCATGTGTTGGCGGTGATGGAATGGGGTACGCGACGATTTCGCTATCCCGGGTACGCGACGATTTCGCTACCCGAACAAGAAGATGACGATTTCATTCCTTGGAGGTTGGGACCATGATGGGGATGGCGATTCCATTGCCCGGTGCCCAACACTTGCGGCGATTCCGTTTTGGTTGAGAACCATTATGGTGATGCGGCGACCCCGATACCATAAATAAATGACAAGTAGTTGAACTTGGTCAATGTGAGATATAGGATGAACCTAGGAGAAAATGAAAGTTGACATTTTAATTGGTTGCATCATTTATGTTTATTTACAAGCATGTAAATATTTGTATGCATAGTTATTTGTGATCTAACTTATGCTTATGGTGTTTCTTTGGACCTGGTGGGTCGAACTTCTCTCTTGGGTGGCCTTACCCACTGGGACCTATGTTTATAGTTCTCACCCCACGTTTTTCAGGTCCTTTCGCGAGTGAGGCGGCGGAGCGAGGCAAGGGTTTGGCTCTGTAGATAGCGGCCCTTCCATTTTGGTGTTACATAGAGTTGTACCCCTAGTCTTGGACTATGATAGTATAGTGGTTTTCATTAAATGTATGCACTTGTATATTCCATAGTTTTGGAACATGATGTATGGAATAGGAATGAAAGAAAAGAAAAAGTTTGGACATGTATAAATGTGCAAATGTGATGTAATAGAAGTAGAACTTCTTTATGTTGATGCTTTCCTTGTGCAACTCTTGTACTCCGTTCCTAGTTGGAACCTTGTGGATATGCTTGTGTTGTGACGCCTTGGGCGGGTAGAAGAGACTCTATCCGTTTGGCGGGTCTGGGGCATGCGCCCGTGCGGTTATCCTTTCCACCTAGTTGGTATTAAAGGCCCGACAGGGCGTGACAACAATTTTCTAACAATTGGACATAGGTTGGAAATGATGATGTGAACCTAGTGTCATTGAACATAGATTGTGAATGTTGACATGAATGTGGAATTATAACATCGCAAACGACGTGTGTGACTAAGTGGGAGGTATGCGGCAATTCCGCTACTCACGTGCAATGATGGCGGCGATTCCGCTACTCAAAAATTGGGACCAAGATGGGGATGGCGATCCATCGCCCAATGCCCAACACTAAGCTGTAATTCCATGGTTAGTGAAAAACGGGTTGGTTACACGGCGATTCCGATACCAATGCCAATTGAAAGCGGCAATGCTGCAAGTGTTCGAGAAATGGGCCGGTGGAGCGGCGATTCCGACACCAATGCCAAGTGTTTTAGAAATGGGTTGGTTACACGGTGATTCTGGTACCAATGCCAATTGAAAGCGGCAATGCCGCAAGTGTTTGAGACATGGGTTGGTGGAGCGGCGATTCCGACACCAATGCCAAGTGTTTTAGAAATGGTTTGGTGGAGCGGCAATTTCGACATCAACACCAAGTGTTCGAGAAATGGGTTGGTGGAGCGGCGATTCCGACATCAACGCCAAGTGTTCAAGAAATGGGTTGGTGGAGCGGCGATTCCGACACCAATACCAAGTGCTCGAGAAATGGGTTGGCGGAGCGGCGATTCCGACACCGATGCCAAAAGAATAAATAAAAAGAATTGAATGATGGAATAATGGGATGAACCTAGGAGAAAATGAAAGATATCGTTTAGATAGGTTGCATTCGTTCATGTTTAAATTCAAACATGTAATCGTAGTTGTGCATGGTTAATTATGAACTAACCTACGCTTGTGTTGTTTTCTTTAGACCAGGTGGGTTGAGCTTCTCCCTTGGATGGCCTTACCCACTGGAAACTATGTTTATAGTTCTCACCCCCATATTTTTCAGGTCCATCCGCGAGTGAGGTGGCGGAGCGAGGCAAGGGCGTGGCATAGTAGATAGCGGCCCTTCCCCATTTTGGTTATGTACTTAGATACACTCCGACTTTTGGACATTGAATTATAGGGGTCTTGTAAGCGAGTAAAGTGTAGTTAAATGTAACTACTTTTGGAACTTGGATGTAATGAATGTAATGAAAGGAAAAGTTTGACATGTATAAATGTGCAAATGTGATGTAATAGAAGTAGATGCTTCTTTTGTTGATGCTTCCCTTGTGTAACTCATGTATTCGGTTCCTGTTTGGAATATTATATTGATGCATGTTTTGTGACGCCTTGGGCGGATAGGGAAAACTCTGTCCGTTCGGCGGGTCTGGTGCCCGCGCCCGCGCGGGTTGTCCTTCCACCTATTTGGGGAAGGGACGGCGGGGCGTGACACCTCGTTATTCGTACATAACATGATTTGACTACGGTGACATGGTGACATTCGTATTCGTTACATAATGATATATATTCGTTGCATGATGACTGCTCGTATCTTATACATCGTGATTTGGTTATATAGACCTTATAGGTCAGTGACATGGTTACATTTCCTTCGGGAACAGTAGACCTGATTCGGTCGGACATTTGTGGATTTCTCTTTCGGCTATTTGCCGTTGTTGGCCATTGAGCATATTGCATCGATTATCACAGCTCGTGAGCATCTTCACGTACACCAGCGGTCTGATCCATCGCAAGAGGGTGTTCTTTTCCGAAAAAATGGTCGTACTTTCGACCCGTGAGCCCTACTAGGTGCTTTTTAGGGTTTTATGCCAGGGGGGCGAGCATGACGTGGCTTAGCCTGAGGTCTTTAGGCCAATATGGCAGTTGATTTGGTTATTGGTGTTGTTCATCCATTTGATGCATTGGTATATCATGTTATTCCTTACAGTAGCGGATAGTTACATATTGGTTAGCAGTGGTAGTTCTTTTTCAGTCATTGCTGCTATCGTTCTAGTACATCGGTTGATTATGCCTGTTTGTCGATTTCTATTTTATCGTGCAGTAGCGGCTTCATTTGCATTTATTTTCTGTTATTATCTCATTGCTACTGACCTTACGATATCTGTTCATTGCTTTGATTATCTCTTCCTTTGCCGGTGAGTACTCCTCGCCTTCGTCGGCTTGCGGTACCCACTGGGAGGGGAGACATGTTTACATGTTCTCACCCCCACCATTTTTCAGGTGATGCGGGCTGTGAGGGTTGGGACGGTGCGTGAGGACGATACAAGATTGCTGCGTTCCAGATTCGTCTTGTCTATCATTCGGTTGGATTAGTTTAGTCCTTTACCTACCATTGATTAATTATAAACAGATGTATATGAATCATAGTTTTCATATGATCATTATGTTAATTGTGTTGTGTGGTTGTATGTGTGGTTGACTATGTTTTGAGTTGCTACGCCGTGCATGTACAAGGGAGACTCTGTCCGTCTATACAGGGGATCCTTTGTCCATGTGGACGGTCTGTGTGCGGCTGCGGGGTGTTCTCAAAGGTGTTAAAAAAAATACACATTTTCCGCTAGCTTTCCTAAAAAGAATTTTCAAAAGAACCCCGGGGCGTGACACGAGGTCGCTTTCTTGGGTCATGTAATTTTCGAGAGTGGAGTATCGGTGGGCCTTAAGAAAGTGGAGGCGATTAAAGATTGGCCTCGACCAACCAATGTCACCGAAGTGCGAAGCTTCCTTGGTCTTGCGAGGTACTATCGACAGTTTGTGGAGGGATTTTCGAAAATCTCTGGTCCACTAACTCGTCTTACCCGCAAGGGAGCCAAGTTTGTATGGAGCGAAGAATGCGATCAAAGCTTCAAGGAGCTAAAAGAAAGGTTGACTACGGCTCCGGTTCTCGCTTTGTCGATTGCGGGGGAGAGCTTCGTGGTGTATAGTGATGCATCGCGACATGGTCTTGGGTGTGTACTCATGCAGCGGGGGCAAGTGATTGCTTATGCTTCTCGCCAGTTAAAGAGCTATGAGCAAAACTACCCCACCCATGACTTGGAACTTGCTGCGGTGGTCTTCGCACTTAAGTTGTGGAGACACTACTTGTGTGGAGAACATTGTGAGGTGTATACGGATCATAAAAGTTTTAAATACCTTTTCACTCAAAAGTAATTGAACTTAAGGCAGCAGAGATGGTTGGAGTTGCTAAAGGATTATGATCTAACCATCTTGTACCACCTGGGAAGAGCCGTGGTGGCCGATGCGCTCAGTCAGAAATCCTTGGAGAACCTCGCAATAATGATGACCGCACAGCCGCAGTTGATTAAGGAAATGTGGCGGTTCAACTTGGAAGTCGTGGCTCCGAACGTCCCCGCTACACTTATGAACCTCGAGATCCGACCGACCTTATTGGAACAAATAAAGGAAAAGCAATCTTTGGATTTGGAACTCCAAAAGGTGCGGAGTAGTATCGAGGGCGGGCGTGCATATGACTTCCATTTGGATTCTGAGGGCACCATCCGATTTCGAAATCGTTTGTGTGTGCCTAAGAACGAGAAAATTCGTGGGGAAATTTTGAGGGAAGCTCACACATCCCCGTATGCGGTTCACCCGGGCGGCACCAAAATGTACAAAGACCTTATAATGCATTATTGGTGGCCGGGGATGAAGCAAGATGTTGGACGTTTTGTGGCACAATGTTTAGTGTGCCAACAAGTGAAAGCTGAACGTCGCTTTCCAGCGAAAAAATTACAAAGTTTGCCCATTCCGGTTTGGAAGTGGGAGAATATAGCGATGGACTTCATCGTTGGTTTGCCTCGATCACAAGGAGGTCACGATGCGATTTGGGTGGTGGTGGACCGTTTGACTAAGTCGGCTCACTTCTTGCCGGTCCACACCAGTTGGTCGGGAGACAAGCTAGCACAAGTCTACTTGGATGAGATTGTGCGATTGCACGGGGTTCCAACATCAATAATTTCGGATCGAGATCCCCGATTTACATCTCAATTTTGGAAAAGCTTGCATGAGGCTTTGGGCACACGGCTCGATTTTAGCATAGCATTTCATCCTCAAACGGACGGTCAATCAGAGAGGACGATCCAAATTCTTGAGAATATGCTGCGAGCGTGTGTTTTGGACTTCAAGGGTGCTTGGCCTACTTATTTGTCGATGGCTGAGTTTGCTTATAATAATAGTTATCAATCTAGCATCAGTATGGCACCATTCAAAGTTTTGTATAGAAGAAAATGTCGTTCTCCTATTCATTGGAGTGAAGTCGGCGAGAGAAGGGTCTTAGGACCGGATGTGTTGAGTGAAGCAGAGAAAAAGGTCCGCTTGGCACGTCAACAGTTGCTAACGGTGCAATCAAGGCAAAAGAGTTATGCGGATAAGCGCCGGCGGGACTTAGAGTTCGCGGTGGGTGACCGCGTATTCTTGAAGGTATCGCGCATGAGAGGGGTGAAGCGTTTTGGTGTTCGGAGTAAGTTAAGTCCCTGATACATTGGGCCGTATGAGATTTTGGAGTGCGTAGGATCGTTGGCGTACCGGCTCGCCCTACCGCCAAAACCTGCAGGAGTGCACAATGTGTTTCATGTGTCGACACTCCGTAAATATGTGCATGATCCCGCGCATGTCCTCGAGTATGTGCCGATTGAGCTTCAAGAGGATATGACTTATGAGAAATTTTCCTTGTGTATCTTGGATCGCGAGGAGAAGAAATTGCGAAGTCGTTCCATTCCATATGTCAAGGTGCAATGGACGAACCACGATGGGCGCGAAGCTACTTGGGAACTTGAGAGCTCGATGAAGGAGCGTTTTCCTACCTCTTTGCTGATTCCAACTGAGGTATGCTTTTAGTTTCACGGCCGAAACTCCTTTTAAGGGGGGAGGAATGTAGTACCCTGAACTTCAGTGCGGTACACCGAACTTTACCAAATCGGATGGAGTTCGGAGAAAGTCAATGATGGTGAGTGTGGAATTGAGTTCCGAGAGTCTCGAAATGTTCGGGAGCGAGTTAGAGTCCCGAAAATCAAAAATCAGAATTTTTGAAAAATTTTACTGGAGCAAAGTTGCTCTCGGGTTCCGGATCCGAGATCCCGGATTCGGACCCGGACCTTTGTGGTACTGTGCTGAAATGCAAAACTCCGAACCCGGCTATGGGATCCGGACCTGTCACGCCCCGAGACCGTAAATTTGGTCAGTCCAGGTACGCGCACAGACTCGCCGAACAAACAGAGTTTTTCCTATCCGCCCAAGGCGTCACAAAACACGTATCAATATAATATTCCAAACAGGAACCGAGTACATGAGTTGCACAAGGGAAGCATCAAATAAAGAAGTAACTACTTCTATTACATCACATTTGCACATTTATACATGCCGAATTTTCTTTTCTTTACATTCATTACATCCAAGTTTCCAAAGGTAGTTACATTTAACTACAACAAACTTTGTATAACCCTTATACTTGTCTAAAAGTTTCGGGTACAACTTCTATACAAAACCAAACAGGGAAGGCCGCAATCTACTATGCCACGCCCTAGCCTCTCTCCGCCGCCTCACTCGCGGATGGACCTGAAAATCATGAGGGTGAGAACTATAAACATAGTTCCCAGTGGGTAAGGCCACCCAAGGGAGAAGCTCAACCCACCAGGTCCAAAGAAAACAACATGCATAGGTTAGTTCATAATTAACCATGCAAAATTACAATTACATGCTTGAATTTAAACATGAATGGATGCAACCTATATAAATGATGTCTTTCATTTTCTCCTAGGTTCATCCCACAAGTTCCATCATTCAATTACATTTATGTCATTCTCAACATGCATAGGTTAGTTCATAATTAACCATGCAAAATTACAATTACATGCTTGAATTTAAACATGAATGGATGCAACCTATATAAATGATATCTTTCATTTTCTCCTAGGTTCATCCCACAAGTTCCATCATTCAATTTCATTTATGTCATTCTCAACATGCATAGGTTAGTTCATTATTAACCATGCAAAATTACAATTACATGCTTGAATTTAAACATGAATGGATGCAACCTATATAAATGATATCTTTCATTTTCTCCTAGCCCACAAGTTCCATCATTCAATTTCATTTATGTCATTCATTTGGCATTGGTGTCGAAATCGCCGCCCCACCAATCCATTTCTCACAAGTGCGGAATCGCCGTATAGTAGTGGGCACCTGGCAATAGAATCGCCATCCCCTTCTTGGTCCCAAATAGCGGAATCGCCGCTTTACTTTGGCATTGGTGTCGGAATCGCCACCCCACCAATCCATTTCTCACAAGTGCGGAATCGCCGCATAGTAGTGGGCATCGGGCAATGGAATCGCCATCCCCTTCTTGTCCCAAATAGCGGAATCGCCGCTTTACTTTGCTTGTGTGTTGCGGAATTGCCGCATACCTCCCACTATGTCACATTATAGCTTCTCATTCATGTCATCATGGTCAACCTATGTTCAATGACACTAGGTTTACTAAGTTCACAATTCACATTCTCTTTTATCACTAGAGAACTACGACTACACACAATTGGTGTAAGTTATCACATAACTAATCATGTTCCATGAATCATCATATCAATTTGTCAACGGTTCATGTATACTTGTTCAACTACCTATATGTCACTTAGGCATACTAGGTTATCATACATGCAACATGTCTCAAAGTATGTAGGATTAAGAATTACTTAATTTCACCTACATGCAAGGTGAGCCCATGGCTCAAATCACTTAAGCAACTATTCTTGCCAACATGCACATTTCAATTCTAGGGTTTCATACAACTATACCATTAATCATGATGGTTATTTTACTCTAGACATGGAAGTGACCTAATCACTTCGGTGCAACACAAACCCACCTCAAAAGCTTCCAAATGGTTGATCTCTTTGAGCTTTTAGGCTTCTTTGCTTTGAGTTCTTTGCTCAACCCAAGCTTCTTGACCTATCACAAGAAAAACGATTGGTTACCATTTACGAACCCTAAAACCATTTCGTTTCATGAAATCAAGTGTTCCCACATGATTTTCTATGCCTCAATTGCAATTCTCGAAAGTCAAAATATTTTTAGACCCTCCCATGGCAAAAGCCCTCTTTCTACCTACGGTTTACATGCATGCATGTAAGAGCCGAAAATCACATGGCCAATCCCCACCATTTGTGGTCTAGATTGCCTAGGGTTTTCAAGAACCTCAAAATAAGAGATCAATTCCAAGGTTTAAACCCAAATCATCAAGAACTCACCTCTAGCCCAAACTCCTCTAGCTTCTTCTTGCTCCAAGAAGCTCTTTTCCCACCTTGGAAGCCTTTTCCAAGCTCAAATCCTTCACTTCTCCAAGTTTTGGAGGGGTCTCTAGAGAGAGAAAGTGGAGGAGAGGAAGAGGAGAGGAAGAGGAAGAAGAAGAAAAATGAGGAAGACAACCCCCAGCCTCCCCTTATATGCTATGCCCCTTGAAAAGACCAAAATGCCCCCTTTTAGGCATTCTGCGCAGTCCGGGTTCGGATCCTGCGAGTCGGGTCCGGAACCCGTAAACAAATTTCAGCATTTTCGCAGCTGGGGTCTGGTTCCCATCCTCGGGTCCGGATCCGGACACTGTGAACAGTATTTTCAGCCTTTTTTATTTTCTTCCATTTTCACTCTAAAACTTCGATTTCCATTCCGTTTTCTCTCCAAATCAAATCCAACACAATCGAAACTCATGAAACCCACTTCTTATCATTCTGAAACCCTTGGAACTCAATTCTAAACTTGTTTAACTCACTTCTCAATTGGATTTTGTCCAATTGGCAGAAGGTCAGTCTAGTACACCGAATTTCGGTTCACTACATTCCTCCCTCCTTGAGTTTCGTCCGTGAAACTAAGATCACACCTCAACTCGACTTGTCAAGTAAATGAGGGTATCATTGCGTTCTCCAACTCCTTAGCGGCTTCACGCTCTTCATGATTGCTCAAGCGGCTCATAACGAAGGATGTGGGTTCGATCACGAACATGTTTGCGGAATGTGATTACATTAAATACATTATGAACTCCCGCAAGTCGGTGGAAGCGCAAGTCGATATGTAACGACCCTACACGCTCCAATACTTCTCACAGTCCGGCACATCGAGGATTTATCTTGCCTCGAACTTCACTCCAGCTTCACCCCATGCTCGGGTGGCATTTCCAAGGAATTGCGGTCATCTACCGCATACATTTCCATTCAACCGACGATCACCCAAAAAATTTTCTCATCGGGCCCGTGTCATCGTCAACCGTCATCAATAGACGACAAACCCTCTAAATGTTACTAGGTTTCCTCTGAGGTCAGGACTACCCTTCATCCTCATGGTGTGGATCCGACAAGAATGAACCAACTAGTCAAATGGTCCACCACCACACAAATTGCATTCGGGCAGACCCCCTCGATTCACAGAAGGATCCACAGGGTATCACTCTATTACCCTATCCCAACACTTTGCATCATCAACTTATTCTGTCAACAACTACAACTGGTCCAATACCTTGGCCATTCGGGAGTCTAATCGTCGCATGCGACTCTCGTTCACATTTACCGTCCCATTTTGGAACTCACCCTGATCCGATCACCGGCATTGCTTAGAGGCAATATCATTGGTGCATCGCTCGATCATAAGTGACCCTACCATACGTGGACTTCCAGCTCTACAGCGAGATGGCACATTAGGCACATCCACAAGTTTAAGTCCACTTTGAGAGCATAGTCCTTAAAACCCCACGTGGCTTTTACTATCCCAATGTCTTTTAAGAGCACATCACTTTACTTTCATTTGCCACGGGTCAACGTCACGTCGTTTTCGCGACAAGTCCACACGAACACTCCGTTCGTAACCCGATTTCATCTCATCGACAACGCCAGACTCGGCGGTTCCAATTAGGCGAGCGGTATGACCGAGCCTCCGCTCCTCAGGTCACTACCCTCATTCCTCCTGGACATGATCAACGTTCTCATACTACCAGAGCCATCGGTTAAACCGCTAAACTCAGTTTATCACAGATGGTCCACAGACCAAAATCTCACGTAGGTCTACCGCCTAAATCCGTCTCAACATCGCGCAACGTCTCTCGTTCGCACGCGTAGACCCAACCATCAATTGGCGGAGTCCTTGCTTGGGACTTCGCACACACACTCCAACCAGGAGCAACCAAGACCCCAAACCACTACAAGTCCTCGGGTTGGGTCATATCTACACCCTCGGTGTACTAACGATCTCACAATCTCACACGTGGTATTCCACGTTCCCGGGTCATTGCTCGGACTACCGCCCCGCCCATAAGTCTCTGCCCCACCCTCAGGTCTCGGGCCGCTGTCACACACAGCTGACTGCGCCTGTCCATGTGGC
The DNA here is from genome assembly GCA_016920855.1 of Puya raimondii. Lineage (NCBI taxonomy): Eukaryota > Viridiplantae > Streptophyta > Magnoliopsida > Poales > Bromeliaceae > Puya > Puya raimondii. The sequence continues at coordinate 26,628,362 of JABWPP010000048.1, forward strand.
CCCAGGCTCCACAGTCCACACATGGTCCGGGCACGGATCGTCCCCAAGCAATACCCGCCACCGTCGTCACACACGACACGCTCTACCGAGCAACACAAACCTCTATCGGCTCCTAAGCACCTAGTGCAAGCCACTAGCCCTACGAGCAGTCCATGGCAGCAATGCTCAAGTGCTACTGCCAACAAACCCTCTCGGCTGAACATAATCCGCACTCCACGAGTACCTATACTCGAGTGTTCTACGCTTGTATGCATTTCCGTGCAAACATAAGCACTAGGCAATCTTGCCTATGCACAAAAACCATGCAAGTATAATTTCGCTACCTCGGGTTGAGGTACTACTAGACCCACTCGCCAAACCTTGGCGACTGTCTTATTGTTTTCACAACGGTGATTCCACTTTCACCATTTGGTTCGCCGGATCGACATCCGGAACTCTTGGACTACTAGGATGTCCTCGAGTGCCGTGACTCGACTCTCATAATTGGCTACTCACATTGCCTGGAGAGTCAGTCCACCATTTCCATCCCTACCATGAGCCCTATCCTTGGCTCATTACCAGCAATTCGCTAGAACCATGTAATCACCTATCCAGTTTGGTAGGCGATGCACTTTCCATGACACGAGCATGCCAGGGTACTCAATACCTACCACTATCTTGGTCCCTACTATATTTACACATAAATAGTAGCAAACAACCACATGATAAATGCATGCAATGCTTCAATGTCATATCATGCTCTACATATAATTTCTTTAGTTAGATCCTACCTGCGACGACGTCGTCGGTAGCAGTAGGCTCCTGAACCTGGGTCGCTTATCCATGGCCACTTGGAGCCCGTCGCGAACCCCCCGGTTGCCTTGACATCGGCGCATGCTCTCTAGACCTTGCCGCAGGTGGCATACTCGCACGCTGTCTCGGAGAGGAGAAGGCCGTCGCAAGCGTCAGGGCCCGGCTATCCCCCTGCGGGCACTCATCCCGCGCATGGCCTGGTTGCCCACATCTGAAGCACTTGCCCTCTCGCCATTCACACTATTGTGGGTGATGAGGGCCCCCACAAACAACACACCTCACCGAGGATCGCAAGCGGTAAGACGTCGGAGTTTATCCAGAACTTCACTGACCACCAGATCCGCTCGATGGTCGTCCTTTCTCCTTTTCCTTGTCATAAGGCTCGCGCTCCTCCTGCGCGGTGACCATGCCTTGTTCCACCCATAAGGCTCGATCCAACATCTCGGCAAAAGTTTGCAACTTGAAAGGCTGCACAACCTCAAAAATTTCCGGCTGATGTCCCCGCTCAAAATAATCGGCCTTGTCCTTGTCATCCCGCACCCCATAAGGGTCACAATTTACGATGCGAGAGAATTCCCGCTCATATTCCCTCAGCGAGCGGTCTCCTTGCCGCAGCTTCCTGAACCTTTCCCGAAGCTTTGTCGGGGAAATAAGGAGAAAACACCAATCCTCGAAACTCTTCCCAAGTGACCGGAGGAACACAGGGGGATCGGTTCTGCTTGACACCTTTCCACCACACCTTCGCCAACTTTTCCATACAATATACGGCTAGGTGCACCTTGTCCCGCTCCAGGGTGTATAGGTCCTCAAAGAGAGTTTCCATGGAGTCGATCCACATTTCCACGACCCACGGATCCACGGTCTCTCCGTCGAAGGTAGGCGGATTGAATCTCTTGAAGATCATGAGGGCCACTAGAGCTCGCTCCCTCTCCGCCTCCGCCTCCACGTAACCAGGGGTCGGATCGCCCGACCCAGTCGGAACGGTCTCCGCCGCAACACCACGCTGCACATGGTGCGCCATAACAGGTGTGGTTACCAATTGCTCCACAATTTTCTGGAGTCTCTTGATCCGCTCTTCCTGGCGCAGAGCAGCCTCCTATCGTTGCACCACATCAGCTTGTTGCCTCATCACTCCAACGAGTGTGGCCAACTGTTCACGGAGCTCTGAATCTCTACTCCCTCCGGATTGCTCAGGGACCCCACTTGGCCCATCCCGCATCGATCTTGTTGAAGATCGCCTGCGCGGTGCCATCGCTTCCTAAAACACGACAATTCCGATCAAATCCTCGACCTTCAAGGTCAAGTACAAACAATCAACACAAACACGGACTCAAATCAGGCGAAAGTCACACAAGGGCGTCTATTCTGATCACTCGGTTTCATGTTGTCGGCCGCCAACATGAACACCCTCGGCTGAGAATAAACCACACCTTGAATCTACCTCTAACATTCGTTTAGAGGCATACAACACTCGACCCAATCGTTTCATCTTTCGCCAAATTGAAAAATATTTTGAACTTGTATTTTATTTTAATTTCTTTCAACTCTCTCTATTTTGGGTGTTTTCTTTTGGCAATTTTTGACAAAAAGGGGGAGAGAGGTAATGAGAACTTAGACGCATGAACAAAGGGGGAGATTGCATGAACATAGGGGGAGAGATTTTGATATATTTTTCTACTAACTTTGTTCGTGGAGAATGAAAATTTTTTGCAGGACTTTCAAGACTTCAAGACTCCATGTTTGTCTAAGTCATAGAGTTTATTTTTAGGAGTTACAAAATTGTAATTTTGAATTCTATTTGGATCTTTCACGCGAGAAGTTCATTGTTTTGGTGATGGCAATGAATTTCATTTTTGGAGAGATGAGCATCGTGAGTGTTTTATGTAATTTTGGGTTTTGTCAGGAAATTGCCAAAGGGGGAGATTGTTACGGATTTTATATTGGCATATTTCGTGAAGTGAGTCGGAGTCTTGAAGGTTTAAAGAAGAAGAAACGAAGTTTGAAGACTCGCAGACTCAACGTATGAATTCACGATGCTTGGTAAGTTTAAATAATCTTGATGATGATTTATAAATATTTACAAGTGTTTGGAAGACATTAGAATGGATAAAAATTGTTTTAAATTATAAAAAATGAGTTTTCCAACTTCCAGGATCCGGACCCTGAGATGAGGTCCGGATCCCGTACGCCTCCCTGGCTGTCACGCAGGGAGGGTCCGGACCCTGTGGGCTGAGGTCCGGATCCCGTACGCCTCCCTGGCTGTCACGCAGGGAGGGTCCGGACCCTGTGGGCTGAGGTCCGGATCCCGTACGACTCTCAGGCTTTTCGCAGAGAGGGTCCGAACCCTGTTGACTGCGGTTCGGACAATGAAACGCGGAATTGTTTCTGGGTCCGGACCCTGCGATCCAAGGTCCGGACCCCGACCCGTCGCGAAGTTTTGGAAAGTTGTTTTTTCAATCCTACTCTGATTCTAATGTCCCCCAAACCTGTAAATAAGATGGTAGATTCCTTAAAATATCTTAGCAATCCTAATTTGGTTCCAAACCTTTCTAAAATCAGTTTTTCAATCCTAGTCGAAATCGGTTTGCTTCCAAACCTTTCTAAAAACTGTTTTTTAATCCTAATCTATTTCGGATTGCTTCTAACCTATAAATATGATGTGGGGTGTCTCTAAAATGTGGTTAAGCATAGAATACCTTTTAGAAACCCTAGAAGCTTGTAGGTAACCGTTTTCCTCATCTTCTACATCAAGCTTCTCTCAAATTGATTCATGATGCCCTAATTTCTAATATTCTTTTAGAATCAATTTGAGAATTGCTTAGAGACTATTCCTACAGATCTTCAATGATATTCTAAGCAAAAAACCATCATCATCTTTATTGTTCTTGCTCCGGATGGAGTGCGCTCGTGGATTCGAGTGAGCGTCGTGGATTCGACGTGTTGAAGGCTTCGTGGATTCGAAGTTGGGCGTCTCGTGGATTCGAGGCGTGGCGTCCGTGGATTCGGACGTGGGGCGTGGACAACCCGTTGGTGCGCGTGATCCGCTGAAGAGAAGGGAGAGGTTAAGTCCGTGGAGTCGGTAATCACCTTGTAATTCTTTACTCTTAGTGGATTGTTTTTTCGCGTGTTGGTCCCGTGGATTTTTCTCCAAGGTGGAGTTTCCCACGTAAATCTCGGTGTGCTGATTTTATTTTCCGCATTACTTTATCGCATTGAGATTTGTGATTTTTGTTTATACACCTATTCACCCCCCTCTAAGTGATTGATATACTCTAGATAGATCCTAGGGCACCCCCTATCTTACAGCTGGATCACGATTTTTGTATCACCGGAGGACCTAATTGTCAATATGTTGATAATTGGACTAATTTGTAATTATTACAAATTAGTGGTAGTAAAGTGTAAATGTTGCAAGAGAGGACTTACTAATGTTTAGTAAATTGTGAAAGGACTTATGTGCAAATGTTGTATTATTAATTTGATTTGATCAAATTAGGATACAGTTCAAGTCGATTAAATTAGGATTTAATCGATCTAACTGATTAAGGATAAGATAAACTTGACCTAGATTTGTTCTTATCCTTAAAGGTTATTATATTATTATAAAAAAGATTATATCCCTCTTTATAAGAAATTGGGAGTTTTTAGAAAACCCTAGTCGTCATCCTTCTCCTCCTCTCTCTTGTTCTCTCCAATCCTTTAGCAAGAAAGACGTTCTCTGCAAGGGAGCTAGCACCCCGGTGAGGACATCGATCAGATCAGCAATCTCGTGTGGATACCTATAGAAGCCGGACGCTTATGCGGCTTCAACAGAACCTAATTCTATGATCATCAGATTGCGGTGAAGACCTGCCGGCGCAAAGGTGAAGATTAGATCCTCTTTTTTCTCAATTAATCATAAACAACATGAGGGATCCTATTTGCGTGATTTTTGAGATTGAATCTCGAGTTTTTAAAAATCAAATTTGTTTGATTTCTTTTTCCGCTGCGCTTAATCGCACGCAATTTTCTAACACCATGATCATTACCAACTACTATCTTCCCTTTTCTCTCCAGTTCGTTATGTGACCAAGTATTGTGTGCCAGGATTTCGAATCTTGTTGCTTCTACTGTATAATAGCTTTCAGCTTGTCATCCGACTCCCAGCTACTCTTAATTTGGTCCAAAAGACCTGCACAGAGGACTGAAATAGCTAATAAAGTAGGTGATCTAGAAAAAGCATCTGCAACTACATTATCTTGACCTCTCTTATATACTATTTCATAGTTATATCCCATATGTTTAGAGAGCCATTTCTGCTGACTGTGTGATGACCCAACTTCCCAGGGGGTCACCCATCCTAGGACTACTCCCGTCCTAACACGCTTAACTCTCTTAATCTCTTGGGCCTAGTCACCACCCAAAATGCTTAAGCCGAGTTAAGAGTTTAGCCCTATTATATCTTATATATAGGACTACCTGGGGTCTCACAATCTCCCCCCTTTTAAGCCCTGACGTCCTCGTCAGGCTCAGACTCACAAGTACCAGGCGATGTGAGACTCATCTCGCTAGCCTAAACTGACCTTGTGGTGAGCCGCGCTCCACCCACAACAGTCAACAGGATGAGAGCCTCGCTTTCCCCGCTGTAATCATGGCTCAGCCGAGACTCATCCCACACTTCTGGCTGGTAATTAGCTCTAATACCAACAATGACGACCCAACTTTCCAGGGGGTCACCCATCCTAGGACTACTCCCGTCCTAGCACGCTTAACTCTCTTAACCTCTTGGGCCTAGTCACTATCCAAAATGCTTAAGCCGGGTTAAGAGTTTAGCCCTATTATATCTTATATATAGGACTACCTGGGGTCTCACAGACTGGGAGTGGAGATTTTCTACTCCAAGAATTTTGGACTTTGGTGGTCCGTTCTTACCTTAAAATGCCTTCCAACCAAATATAGTCTCCACTTTTGCACCGCAATAACTATTGCTAGCATCTCCCTTTTCATACGCTATCAGCAACCGATTTCTTGGAGATAAAGGCTTGCTCATAAATGCAATTGGTTGCCCCTTTTGTAGCAAAACTGCACCTACTCCCACCCCCGAGGCATCGGTCTCACTAGTAAACTCAGCAGTGAAGTCAGGCAGTGCCAATACTGAAGAAGTAGAAACTGCCATTTTCAGCTGTTGGAAAGCTTGATAGCTTGCTTCAGTCCACTTAAACGCATCTTTTGTTAACATCTCGTGCAAGGGCTTCCTAATCTTTCCAAAATCTCTAACAAAATGCTTGTAATAACCTGGTAATCCCAAGAATCCTCACAACTCCTTCACTGAAGACGGTAATGGCCATTGAAGAATAGCTTTGACTTTTTTTGTATCCATTGCAACCCCTTCATGGTTGACTCGATATTCTAGTTGTGCACCTGCAAATGGACACTTACTTCTGCTTGAGGAATAGAGTGTGTTGTCTAAGGACATCAAAAGCAATCCTAAGATGTTGAAGATGCTCCTCAGCCCTTTTACTATAAATTAGAATATCATCAAAATTTACTAGGATAAATTGTCGTAGGTAGGGTTTAAAAATGAGGTTCATCAATCCTTGAAATGTAGAAGGAGCATTGGTGAGCCCAAAAGGCATCACCAAGAATTCATAGTGACCCTCATGTGTGCAGAATGCCGTCTTAGCAATGTCAGTTTCATGCACACGAATTTGGTGATAACCTGATCGTAAATCCAACTTAGAGAAGTGAGTTGAACCCTAAAGCTCATCCAGTAATTCATCCACTAATGGTATAGGAAATCTACCCTTGATCGTGTTATCATTGAGGACCCTATAATCTATACATAGTCGCCATGAACCATCTTTTTTTTTAACCAGTACCACTGGCGAGGAATAAGGGCTATTGCTAAGTCTAATTACCCCCTGGTTCAACATATGCTGTACCAATTTTTCAATTTTAGTTTTTTGATACGCAGGATACCTATAGGGCCTAACATTAACTGGATTCGCCCCGTCTTTCAAAGGAATCCTATGATCCTGTGCTCTTGCTGGTGGCGGACCTTGTGGTTCAGCAAATAAATCAGAGTACTCCTCCAGAAGCAACTACAGTTTTTTTGCAAATAGAGCACCTAATCCTTCACTGTTGGATCCTACAGCTTCCACTATTTTTTCTTGATTCCTATACGGGTTAGCCACATGTATTGAACACCAATGCACCGCAGATAAGATGTATTTGCCAACACCATTTTCATAAGTTCCTTTTCTTCTATTATTTTGAAACTTGCCCCCTAAGAACCCCTAAGTACCACCTTTCGTTCCTTGAAATAGAATTCTATGCATAATTGCTTGAAATCCCACAAAATGGGTCCTAACTTTATGAGCCATTGTATTCCTAATACCATGTCACACCCCTTCAAAGGTAGCAACAATAGGTCTGTGTCAAACCTTAAACCTTGCATCTTCCATTTGAACCTCTTGTAAATAGCAGAACTTGTTAACCTGTTACCGTCGACTACTGTCACCCAAATAGGAGAAATAGCTTCAATACAATATTTCGGTTTTGATCCTATAGCAGAATTTAGGAAATTATGTGTACTTCCTGAATCTATAAGTATTTGTTTTACAGTACCGGGAAGCCGCCTAGTCTTAAAATCAGGCAATTGAGCTTGACCAATCAAGGCATGGAGAGAAATTTGAGGTGAAGAGTCTAAAACTTCAGATTCTGCATCGCCAGATGCAGCAGTTACTTCTGAACTACTAACCTCCTCCATTCTCTTCTTCCACCAATTCAATCCTATACAGTTGCTTCTTCTAACACTGATGTCTAAGGACGTACTTCTCTTCACACCCAAAACATAATCCCTTAGCTCTTCTCTCATCAAAATCAGTGTTAGAAATGTTTCTTGTGGCCTTCGTTGACACTGGTCCATCTCCCAATACCCGTTCTTGCTAGTTTGGATTCTTGAATGTTCTTGAAGGTTGAGAAGTATTTGAGTTGTTGAAGGGTTTTGGAGTTGCTAAAATAGGTGAATTCCCAGTTACAGACTTAGTTCCCCCTTTGTGACACTTATTGTGACTATCCACTGCTAGGGCTGTCAACGAGCCGAACACGAGCGAGCTGGAGCCAGCTCGAGCTCGGCTCGACAGTCTTCAAGGTCGGCTCGTGTTCGGCTCGAGCTCGTGACGAGCTCGAAATGTCCGGCTCGTGATCGGCTCGCAATTTATTCGAGCTAGCTCGTGTTCGGCTCGAGCTCGAACGGCGAACACGAGCTCGAACGCCGCTGCCGGAGTTCCATCGCGGTGTGCGAACGGCGAAGAGTGCGCTGCCGGCGTGCAAGCTTGCCCGTTTAATTTTGAAGAAAACATGGAGACGGAGCGTTAGCAAAAAGAAAATATGAGGGCGGAGGAACCGAGGAAGAAGGAGAGAGATCGCGGCTCACCGCGTTGGGAAATAACGCGGTCCACGAGGCTGAGTGCAGCCTCGTGGACCGTGGAGTGAGAGGTCCACGGTGGACCTCTCACTCTCTCCCCCTTTGTGTTTTTGTATATATATATATATATATATATTATTTTTATATTTCTAAAAATTATAATTATTTATAATAATAGCATAAATCCAAAAAAAAATTTTAATTTAATAGCCGAATTTTTATTCCGAATTTTTAAATTATAAACGTAAAGTTTTCGTATAAATCTCGTATACGAATTATCGACGAATCCGATTTTTAAACCGTATTTTTCAACGAATTTAAAAATTAAGATACGAATTTTATTTATATTATATTCGTTGTAGTATCCGAATTAACTAACTATGGCCGGGGGTGTGCGAGATGTGTGAAGTCTGTCTGAGGTGTGGCACTGAGAGAGAGAGAGAGGCTGTGTGTGTGTGAGAGAGAGAGACTGTGTGAGAGAGAGAGAAAGAGAGAGAGGCGGCTGTGTGCCTTTGTGAAGTGGGGAAAAAAGTGGGAAAAGAGAACTAGGGTTAGGAATACAAAGTTAAAAGTTGATATTATTCGTTAGATTTTGATCCAACGGTTGAAATTCTAAATATAAATGGATCTCTTTTATAAATAAGTTAGGCTTTATTTTTAAGTTGGACTAAAATTTTAAAAATAAAAATCTGTATTATATATTTATATACAAATATAATTATATATTTATATATATAAATATAATATATATATATATATATAAATTGTATTAATATAAAAAAAATATAATCGAGCTGTTATCGAGCCGAACACGAGCGAGCTGACCCTAGCTCGTGTTCGGCTCGTTTATTAAACGAGCTGGAAAATCCAGCTCGTGTTCGGCTCGTTTACTAAACGAGCGAGCCGAACACGAGCTCATTTCGAGCCGAACACGAGCTGGCTCGCGAACGGCGAGCTGAATTGCCACCCCTATCCACTGCTAGTTCCTGCAACTTAGCCAGACTTAGTACTTTTTGGAGTGTGCTTGGTTGAAACCTTCCTACCGGAATCTGAATCTCATATTTTAACCCACTGAGAAGGCAACTAATGGCTTTCATTAACTCTACTCTGTTCAATAATGCATCAAACTTATCCTGGCAATCCATAACAGACCCAGTTTGCTTCAATTCCTTAAGCTCAGCCATCGGATGATCATACAGATCTATTCCGAACTGAGTGTTGAGTTCAAAAACATATTCTTCGTAGGTAGGTGACGAGCGAATGAGTCTAGATTTCATGTAAACCTGATGCCACTGAAGAGCCTTGCCCTCTAAATAGATCGTAGCTAATTTTACCTTAGCATTTTCTTCAGTTCCATCAATTTCAAAAAATTGTTCACATCTATAAATCCGTCCCTTCAAATCCATTCCATCAAATCTAGGGAACTCTAGTAAAACACGAAGAGAACTGAGATTTGATCAAGTTGTTACCTTCTGGTCACCTTCTGGTCACGATGATGATAAAGGATCGTGGTTAGCTCCCCGGGACAATGATGCCTGCAATCCGACAAATATTTGGCATACCTCACCCATATCCTTGTCTTTAACAATGAGCAATAGAAGAAAATGGAACAGGAATTAAGTGGTTGAGCTTCAGGCGCAACGATGAACTTCAGCCGCAGCAACGGCAATTTTTGTTCTCAACTCAAGAGGTGTATCAGTTTTTAGCATGGTACAAAATCAACAAGACATATTCCTTGTTACAAGAACAAAAACCAGATGTTGTGGGAGTTTTTTTTTGGGGGGGGACAGAGAGATTTAATTTATATCAAAGAGTTTCCTAAAAAAGTAAACATACAAGAACACAAGCTGCTGTTGTACAATATCGTGATAAACCAAGATGTAAGGAGGATGACAGACAACATGTACATTGAGGCCTCAGGAGGAAAGAGAGGCATGACAAAGGCATAGAAAGATCCTCTACCACAAGATTCACCACATGTTTCGAGTGAAATGGCTACAAGATAAATAAAAGTGATGCAAGGATAAAAATAAAAAATTAACTATAAAATTAACTATTATCTAGTTTATGCCTCTTTGAAGGTTCCTCAGGTTCTTCACCACCGGTTGCCATCGGAAAGTCCTCCATTGTCTGGTTTGCAGGCGGGGCATCAATATGGTCCTATAAAACCAAGAAACCTCAAATCTGAGCAAAATTGAAGCCATGGGAGGATTTAATGTTCAAAAAGGTGAAACAATTCAGAGGAAGTGTGTGGTATGGGAAATGTGCATGGATAATTTACCATTTTCATTTGATGATGATGCAAGTTAAGAATTCTAGATGCAAATGGATAAAAGTAACCATACATCTATAAGTTTGTTGATTGACTTTTTAATGTTAAGTTTGACGTGAAAATGAAAAGTATATCATTCGAATTAGATGCATGTACACCAATGCCATCTTGAACAAGATATAGCTCTCACAGATAGACATATTTTGTGCATATTTGGGTGCAAGCCAGGATTTCAGACAAAGGGGAGCTAGGAACAATACCAAATCTAGGGCATAAAATTGATGAGACCGCCCTCAACTAGACGCCATTTGAAATAGATCTCCAACTTTATGTATTATGGTTGGCATTCCACTCAACTTTTAATTGGTAAAATTAAAGTTATTTTCCTGGAATGCAATAAGTTTCAGTAAAATCAATTGCTCCAGCCATCAGCATTTAACAGTTAACAAAATCTATAGTGCTATCAGCTATAAAAAGTGTTTAGAACAATTAAATATACAACAAATTTAGCAAAATTTTCAAATTAATTGATGGAATTAACTTACATAAAATTAATCAAAAGTTGGGTAGGTGCAAATCAAAAGAAAATTAGTTAAGGGATCTATCTCAAAATGGCCTGTAGTTTAGGGCATTCCAGTATATTTCTGCCAAATACAAAATTTGTGTTAGAATCCACTGCTCCAAACTGCAGCTTTGATGCCGATAGATAGATTTAATTTCTTTATTAGACGCCTCTCTGCTCCAAGAAAAAGACTTCTTCTAACTTAGTAGGTGCTTGGCCTAGCTTATGCAATCCCAGAAAGTACTCTCACACCTAGAAAGTCATTTGGGGGAAAAAAATCAAAACTTTACTAAATTGGTACACCGCAAAATGTGCGGTCACGAGTTCCATCGCAAAAGCCTTACATCTACAGCTTCTGCAGCTGCCAAGGCGGAACGCACTTCACCTTGCACTAAATTTTTTCTATAATGACTTAATTACCCTCAATCAATATATCAAATTCAACTGTGCCCAAGTCACTTCTCATAGACTTCACCGATCATCTCTCTCTCTCTATCTATCTATCTATCTATCTCGAAGTCACTTCTCATAGACTTCACCCACCATCTCTCTCTCTCTCTCTCTCTCTCTCTCTCTCTCTCTCTCTCTCTCTCTCTCTCTCAATCTTTTTTAAAAAAAAATTAGCTCCCAAAAGCTCCCTTCAATTATCTTTTAACTTAAGTAAAATAATTTATTCAAAGATAAAATATGAGAAGTTAAAAAAGTCAAATAAAAGGGAAGTTGATGAACAGTCAAATTGATCCTTAACTTTATTTTCTTTGATTAACATGTCATTAAATTTATTTGTTTTGATTCCAACTGTTTTAGTCAATTAAAATAGGTATTTATACTAATTAAAAGTTATTAGCTTTTACTTGTCAGTTATAAATGAAGGTAACACCTTTTCAACGAAAAGGTAGTTTGCGCCCATAATTTTTTTGGAATTACTGATTAGCTTAAAAATTTCTAACTTAATTACTCATACTTAAATAAATATACATTAAGGGAGCCAATGTAACTAAAGAAAAAATTTAAGGACTAATAGGCTATAGTTGAAGGGCTTTTCATGCACTTCAATATTTCATTAATTATTTTTTTTATATGAATCGCTGTAGCACTTTATGAGAATTTTCGTCAAATAGTTTTCTACAACAAATAGTACTTTTATAACAAATCAGCCAAATACTCTACAGCTTTTTTTTTAACAGTACTGTACAATTCCATACAGCACTTTTCCAAAAGCACTATTTCCAACATCTTGGCCAAACGGGCCCTTTAGCCTAAGTTAGAAGCCTTTAAAGAACTCACTTCTTTATTAATAAAATTGAATATTAATTACGAAAGAAAACAAGGTCTTATTTATAGGCCTAAAATTATTATAATAATCCTAATATGATAAGGTAACTAAACAAAAATAGTATAAATTAAAAGATTCCTAATGTAGTACATATCTCATATACAACGTTCCAAAATACATTCTATGCGGCCCCATATGCAGCCACACTTGTGGTACAGTGCCCAAACTGCACCTTTATTTCGGCGGCCGAGCATGAGCCTTTATGCTGTTTTATCGTGGGTGAGTTTATGCTTAAATGCTTATCAGGTTGACTTTGACCTGAAGGAGCAACAGCAACAGCAAAGGCCCCCAAAAAAAAAAAACAAAAAAAACAAAAAAGCCCTCCACCTCAACACCCCCCCCCTCTCCCTGAGGCGCTTGCTCGCTCTCTCTATCAGACAGACTCTCTCTCTCGCGCGCGCGATCTCGATCACCTCCCACTCCAAGAAGAGGAAGCGGCGAGTGCGGCGAGCTCCCCTTCCCTTGCTCTCTAGCTATGCACTGTCACGATCTGATCTCTCTCTCTCTCTCTCTCTGTACACGTGAACGCCCTAACCATAGGTCATTTTGAAAGGGGCCCTTCAATAGTAACATTTTTTATTAATTCTTTTTTTTGAATTATTCTAATTTGTTAAATTTTTATAACAGTATTATTAGTGCATTGATGGGCATGTTATGCATTTTTATAACAGTAACATACTAAAATCAACTTCTTTTATTCTAAATCATTGATGCATTTTTTTAAATTCATATAACACTTTGTGTAACAGATCCTAGAATCATTTTCAAATTTTTACAATATACTGAATTTAATTAATTGAGTAAAATACTAAAATCATTCAATTTAAAATTTTTAAAAATAAAAGCAAAGAAGATCACAGTCAATAAAAATAAAGTTCAGGGGGCATGTTAGAATCTATATGGCCAAAAGTTGAGGGTGTAGACTGAATAGAAAAATGTTAAATAAAATTTTAATTTCACTTGATGTTCTTTATGTTCTACTTCTAGTGCATTAAAAATTAGAAATAGCAAGCGCTTCACCCCACATCAACTTTAGATCTGATTCCATTACTCAAGGATAGTATATACCTCCTGCCTCGACCAACCCAGGCTGGAAGTATGGGCATCTTGTTAATAAAAATGGTGCAAACACGGTCATTTGAATTGTTACTTTAGTTATTTAATGATGTTAGGAAGCATTTATATATGTTTTAATATCTATAAATATTTTTTTATAATTTAATAGTGGGACCACATATGCACCTGCATACCGCATATGCATTATGCCATAGGAAACTGCATGAAGACTGCATACTGCATTTTGGATCATTGGTGACTAATAAATTAAGGTCGTCAAAAGGCATCAAATATGTTGTAATTGGATATAAAAGTCTGATGGAACTAACACTCCATCCTAAACTTCCTAACCATTACAAGGCTGAAGATTAGGTGAATCTAAGGTATAACAAAGCCACACAAAAAAAAAATAAGTATTTTCGATCATCCATAAAACAGAACATAAGGGGGAAGAGAAAGCAATAAGCGAAAATGTACAGGAAGAATTACAAATCATGAGAAGAGTTCCGAAAAAATCTCCAAATTTATACGAGCCAATACACAAACATAAGGTCAAGGAATTTTAAAAATGTTGAAAAACTGCTATACCTTGGTATTGGACAAAGTAGTACTGCTGGTAGGTCTTCCACAACTTGCTCGTTTGCCTAGATTGACTTGGACGCTGACAGTAGCTTGTGACAAATCTATACCTGAACTTTCCATTGCATGAGTTAGTGCTGCGAATAAGCTGTTTCACAAAGACAACCCAAAGTTTAAGTCAATCATTAATTATGTTTTACACTGAAAAGAAAATACACATCAAAATAAGGAGTCATTACCGGTTACTTTGAAGGGCTGTTAAAATAAGAGTTCTTACCACAAAATATAGTAAGCCGATTAGAGTAAATAAATGAAGTGCCTAAAGAAGAAAATGGTGGCTATTTGAATGTGCTACTGTCAAAGTTTTTGTTGAAACATTCTCTGGAAGTCACCAATCCCAAGAATGACTAGTAAGAATATCTAGCATCCCAATATATAGAATTCAACCCAGCTAAAAGAACATCAATGGGCACTGGTGGAAAGCTAAATAGTTTAAACCAGCTGATATGTTCAAGCAAAAAATGTCATACAATTTCAGATGTAGACCATTAAAGGTATGCTACAATATTTAAAAAGCCTTGTAAGAAAAAGAACTATTACGTTTCAGAAACCTATGTATGATGCATTGAACAACAGTTCTTTGTTGAATTATTGAGCATTGACTTTGGAAAAAGCTCATACCTACAAAGTAAGACTCCAAAATTATGTTTCGGAAAACCTATTTCTTAAACATTGAATAATAGATCTCATGGGAAAATAACAAAGAATTGACCTTTATGTACTACTTTAAGACTTCTAAACTAGCTAACTAACTATACACACAGGTTTTGCATTTTTAAAGTTATTACATCCAATGCTCCGCATTTCAACAATTAGTGTTAAATTCCACAAGCCTAGCGTCGCTATCAAGTTACAATAAAATACAGAGCTTCCAACTGTGAAAACTGAAAACCATATAACTCAACAGCATCTATGAATTGTGACTAAAAACTAACAACGGTGAAAATTAGAGACCATTGAACCACAAATCTAAATTTCAGCAGTAAAATATGAGCTTTCTGTTAAGCTATGCTGCAGAAACTTCAAATATCAGTACGTCTCAAAATGCTTCCATGAATATCAACATTTTCCAATCTCAATTTGATTAACAGGTAATGAAGTTTGGGTTGTCTTTACATTTTCATTATTTCATCAGCTTAATTAATAGGCATATTCTAAATAATAATAATAATAATAATAACGTGAATCTAGTTTCTAGACAATCCAGGTGCTTGACACCATGTTTATCATTATGTATAAAGCTGTCAGAAGCTTAACCACTGATTTTATCCTCTCACCATGCCCACCAAGTAGAGTACCTAGTAAAGATGCAAGGACACTGTACTTAACACCTCAAATCATGCTGCTCACAAGGACACTGCAGAAAACTACACTGATAAACTAGGTAAAGGAATCCTAGATCGATTTTACAACAGTCAGATATCATATACCTCCTGACAATAAGAAGAAAATCAAATAGGAGAATAAAGCTCCCTTCCAAGAAAAGCGGTTGGGAAATTTTATACATGGCAGTGGAAATATCAATTATTGATGTATAGTGTATCCATGAAATACAATTGCATTGCTGAAAGGGTAGAATGAATGCCCAAAAAACAAAAAGAGCAGAAGAATTTCCTAAGTCCCAAATAAATAAAGAAAACAATGAAAACTGTTACATCTTGAACTCACTTTTGAGAGTAGAGACTGGATACTGAAATAGTACCCTCGTCAATCATCAACTCTTCTTGTTCGGCCGCCATATCGCTGGTAATAGTACAGTCAGCTGGACATGAAGATCTTTGCCATTGGGATTGAGACTGAGGCTGAGATGCCACATTATCTAATTAAAAAAGCAGAACTATTGGGGATGAGTAAATCAAGTCTCCCTTCGTACAAAGAAATATAAGTTTGATTGCAAAAAAGCTGGCAATGAATATGTACCAGCAGTAAAGTCTGATTCCATGACATTCTGAGAGTTTGAAAGCATTGCAGGAGTAGGTGACATGCTATTATCTACAAGTTTTCCTGAGAAAGTGAATCCTGCGATTGGACCAACTCTTGTGGCATGAGAGAGATCAGATATACCATCGGCAGGTACTCGGTTATTGCTCTACAAGTACAAGAGTAAAGAATAAGTCATATAATTTTCTTACGAATCGTCGTGCAAATCTTGCTTGAAAATAGACGTCTTTAGACAAGTTAGAAATTATTAGGTAATTAACGTGGAATAATAATATGCTTTTCCAATGCTTTCAAAAGAAAGCCACTAGTTAGAGGAAGGGTAAGACCAATTATGTTAGCAAAGTACACAAGGGATATATTGTAGTAAATGTTGATATCATGATATTAAAGGACAATTCCTACATACACAAAAACAAAATAGTCCTCGGATTCATTCATTGTATTCAAAAAAGGGCATTGTGGATTTCGATTAAATATAATTTCTTGGCAATTACTATGTTGCAAAAGATTTCAACGATTGAACGATAGAAAGCATGCTAACATAATATCCAAGTCTTGAGATTACTCGTTACCGAGAACTAACCAATACATAACAATAATTCTTTATAAACATCATCAAAAAATTAGAAGAAAAGAAGCCTCACATTCTAGGTACCTACATTAAAATGTAATATCAATTTTTTGAAAACTTATACTATAGCACTAAAAATGCCCTAATCAACAAATAACATTTATTATGCAATTAAGCAACAGTGATATTGCTACTTCACAGAGAGGGAGTAATAAAATAGCTAAGAAAATAATTAGCAATTGTACATTAGAGGCACTCAAATGAAACCACCAAGGTGCTGTAAACTGACTATCTTCGTATACTCCAGGTACTTAATGAATGAAGTATGAATATAACAATTGCATGTATATGTTATTGTAGCAAAAGCACTCCATCAAAATTTCGATACAAACACTCCTGGGAAGTCAACAAATTTTCTAGTTGATATACTACTGGACTCATATAATATAATACAAGTATACAACATATACAATGCACTAAGATGGCCACATACATATGTATACGGAAAGTGAAGTACCGTTATCTGCTCGCACCTCTCAATTCAAAGTCAGAATCAAATATAAAAAAATGCATGCAAAGTGAATCATTAAAGAGATCATTACCCATGGTGTTAGTTTTACATTATCCTGATTCCATTCTGGGTAGGAGTCATGCTTTTGCACCTTCTCTTGAAGAAACTTAACATACTCAATAACCTGAATAAAGAGAGAGTAATATACAGCATCTTTGAGGAGCCTTTAATAGCAAAAACAAAAGAAAAATATTTATAATCACCACATTATAAAATGATGCAGTATTACCTCCAATAGAAATGTAGCTTTATCTCTCTTACCTCCAATAGAAATGTAGCTTTATCTCTCTTTTGATCACTATGTGGTATGAGGTCTCTAAGTGTCTGAAATCTGCATGGAAGTTTTACTACCAAGATGTTAGAACATAAGATAATAGCACCTTACCAAGAGATCAGACCAGATTTCAGTTTCAAGCTATGAAAGATAGTCATTATCATTTTGAATTAAAAAATCCAAGATAGAAAAGCAGGCGCCAATCAGTAAGGCTTAATATAAGCATCACATTAAGGGATATAATGAAAAATTTTAGAGCTTTTGTCTTGCAAAAAGCACTATTCCATGTTGAATTAAAGATAACCACTGTTAGGTAGCAGCACAGAAACGTGGGATAATGGATATTTACAAGAACACTTCATTCACCTTTTTGTCCTATTTAACTAAACCCTATCACGTAACCTAATAAACAAAGAAAAAAGATATCTAATTCAGAAGACATGACTACGACAATCAGATCAGCTTTAAAGATACCCATAAGTAATAAAACAAGGTACAATCAGATTCTGAGTTAGCCAAAAATCAAAAATGATTAGCTCAAGTAATAGCAATTTCCTTGGGACTTCATCCCACAAAAATTTAGGCCGCTATTATGAACAAAAAATATGTGGTAACTGCAGCTTTCATTCAGAGGGTAAATGGGAAGTCATGTTTTTAACAACAGATTATCTTTAAAGCATACAGAGGCAAAAGAAGAAAACAACTGAGCTGAAGTTTAAGGAATGCCAAGAAGAAGACGATCACCCTCCAGTCATCGATCAATTTTTTCCAAGCAGGCACATTTAGGGGAAGGAAAGATATTCGATAGCCACTAAATTCTTAGTCAACCAGCTCTTTATCACATACAAGTTGCACCTGAAATCCCTACGTATTATTCATAGAGACATAGACCATCTCCAAAATTGTATCTTCTGAAATTAGTTTAATTTTTAGGTTCACAACCTTTTGGATGCTACATGAGATGAATTTGTCCTCAAAAGGAAAGATCATAATCACTAAGTTTGCTCCTCTTACTCCCGAAGATCCTCAGATTTAATTATACTTTATGTTTATCTCTAGCTACAGTCATCCGACAAAATAACTTTTGGCTGCAATTCTGAGGCCAAGGTAATTTAAGTAGTCATGTTAGTGCTTTTGCCCTTATCGAAATGCTCGCATGCAATGACGATAAATTCATGATGCAGGATTCTTTGATATCATATATATATACTATATATACTATCAAAAGCAAGTCGGGATGCAGGGTCCATCATTTTAGATTCCCATTTTCCCCTCCTTTGAGTTCTCACCTCACAAACCACAAAAACCACTATTCGCCATCAAGTACTAGCATCTGTTTTTACCATTTGCATCACTTAATCTTATCATAAGCACACTTTCCACCCATATCATTTGCCTCACAGTAACAAATTCTCATGAATATATGCATAGAAATGGCCCCCTCAACTTCAACATTTTTTATTGAGCCACCCTGACCTTTCAATTTTTTGTAATTAAGCTATTCAGGTTACTTAGTTGACATTTTATTAAATTTAATGGCTCTATTGACTATTAGCCATTAAATTATTCCAGCTTCTTTTGCTGCAAAAGTGATTAAAATCATGAAGTATTATAAAATCATCAGCGAATTCAATTAAATTCTCAATGTATATGACTAGAATCTTTTAAATTCCAAAAGATTTGGAAGTTAAGGAAGCATCAATTTAGAATGTTGAGTCGAGGAGGCCATTGCAAAACGGCCTTTATGGTTGAGGCCTAAGAGGCTGTCCATACACTTATAACTTAATTACGCTTATCAAGCATAATACTCCTGATATTGAAAATATTCGGTTCCATTATTACCACCTTGCCCTTCCGCAAGGGACATTTGCTAGTAAACCATGCAAGACGTGTTCAACAACAAAGGATCGAAGAACTTCTACTCTCTTTTTTTTCCCCTTTTTTACTCTGAAAACAAGATCAGAACAAGAAACATCCAGGAATTTTAAAGAACAACAGATAATTATACAAATTTAAGACAAAACATATCAACCGCTACATGTCTTCTGGAGAAGGACATGCCTGTCATTGATTTTGCACCTCCGACGCTGCTCCATCGCAGAGTGCTTCGATCTCGGCGTGGTTGGGGTGCCTGGCTTCTGCTCGCCGCTCTTCCCGTCCACCTTCACCATCAATTCTGCTATAACAGATCAACCAGAAATTAAAGAAAATAAAACAACAAAATCAGGGTGGACAAAAAGCCATGTTGTTGCGGCGTTGGAATCTGTTCCCAAGCAACTACCAAACTCGTTTTAAACAAATCAGAATAAAAGAAAAGCAAGAGAAAAAAGACATGTTTTGCAGAATAAGTGACCCTGTTCGACAAAAGAAAAAGATTGAAATAGACAAGAAGAGGGAATTTCGTTCGCTAAAAGAAAAGAAGACACCAATTATCAATAATAAAAAAGGGGGAGGGGAGGAGGGAAGAGAGGAAGTACTAAAAAAGATTACGAAAAAATGCTAAGAAACAGAGAGAGAGAGAGAAAAAAACAGCTAAGAGAAACAAACATTAATTGACCTTGGTGCGAGGAGGAGCTGAGTCTCCTCCCGAAGTCGCCCTCGTCCTCGCTGGATCTCGAGGCCGACTCCATGAGTACCGAAGGCCCCGTGCCTTGATCCGCGGCGCTCAGGCCTCCTCAGCTCCCCAAAGGAAAGGAAAGAAACCCTAGCAGAGGCTTCGGAGAGCACGAGAGAACCCGCCTTCCCCCTGATGTGTTATTAATTCGAAGTTGGGAAAAGCAGCCATCTGTTGAGGCATGCCGTCCCTCTCTCTCTCTCATACATTTTACCCACAGTTCCAATTACTTCTTTATAGGGATGTCAACGGGTCGGGTTCGGGGCGGGTTTCTAAAAACCCGAACCCGAACCCGAACCCGACTACCAAATTCGAAACCTGAATTCGACGGATTTTAAAAATCCATATCCAAACCCGAACCCGACCAAAAATCCGAAACCCCGAACCCGAACCCGAAAACTCAAACTCGAATCCGGAACAAACCCGAATCCGACCAAAAATCCGAAACCCGATTCTAAACCCGAAAACCCGAACCCGAATAATATTTACGAAAATTTTAAAACATTTTTTTAAAAAAAAGTTTAAAAAAGAAAAAATAGTTTCTTAGCCCAACAACTCATGAGAACTAAGAGATTATTAACTAAGAGAAAAATAAAATAAAAAATAAGTTAAAAATAAATGTAGCTCCATTGCCCAACAACCCACAAGATCTAAGAAAGTAAAGTTAAAAATACTAATTAAGAGAAAAATAAAACAAAATTTTCTTATTTTTTTTAAAAAAAAATAGTTTTTTTGCTCAACAACCCACAAGAACTAAAAGACTAAACTAAAAAAAAAAAAAGACATATGAATAATAAAAAAAAACCCACACCAAAGAAGCAACTTTGATATCCAATTTTTTTTTAAAAAATTCTCACATTTTTTCTTCTTAGGTTTGAACTTGTGGTTCTAGGAGAGAAAGCAACAAGCCAAAATGCCCTTTTGGCCTCTTGGAGAAGAAGAGAAACACAAATCTATAACTCTTTTGAGATTTTTGGAGAGAGTTTGGGAAATGGAAAGGTTTTGAAATAGTTCTCTTTTGATATTTTAACTATTAGGGTTTGGAGAATGAAGAGGGCTTGGAAAATGGAAAGGATTTTGAAGTTTGAATATTAGGGTTTGGTCCGTTTGGAGAATGAAGAGGGCTTGAAAAATGGAAAGGGTTTTGAAGTTTGAATATTAGGGTTTGGGTTATAAAAATATATATATTTTGGTTTAGATTATAAAAGTATAAGTATTTTTTTGGCCTTTAGATTTAGATCTAACGGTTTAAATTTTTTTAATATATTTTATCATATTAAATTTGTTTGGGTTCGGGTCGGGTCGGGTCGGGTCGGGGTCGGATTCGGGTTCGGGTTCGGGTTCGGGTTCGGGTTTGGGTTTTTAAAAAATATCCGTATCCGAACCCGAATCCGTCGGATTTTTTTTATATATCCATACCCGAATCCATATCCATTTACATCGGATAAAATCCGCTCCGTTCGGGTTTGGATTCGGATAAAATTCGGGTATCCATATCCATTGACATCCCTACTTCTTTATATTACAACTTAAGTTAATTATCATTTTACACTTTATCATCGTTTCAAATATAAAATTTTACTAAAACGGGTTGATGTGATGCCCCGGACTTTCCAGGGGGTCACCCATCCTAAGACTACTCCCGTCCTAGCACACTCAACTCTCTCAACCTCTTGGGCCTAGCCACCACCCAAAATGCTTAAGCCGGGTTGAGAGGTTAGCCCTATTATATCTTTTATATAGGACTACCTTGGGTGTCACAATCTCCCCCCATTTAAGCCCTAACGTCCTCGTCAGGCTTAGACTCACCAGTACCAGGCGATGTGAGACTTGTCTCGCTAGCCTTTGTCATTCCGATCCTGACTTAGCCTGTCATTCCGACCCTGACTCAGCCAAGACGTTAGCCCTATTATATCTTTTATATAGGACTACCTTGGGTGTCACAATCTCCCCCCTTTAAGCCGTGACGTCCTCGTCAGGCTTAGACTCACCAGTACCAAGCGATGTGAGACTTGTCTCGCTAGCCTTTGTCATTCCGACCCTGACTTAGCCTGTCATTCCGACCCTGGCTCAGCCAAGACTCATCTCACATTTTCGGCTGGTAATTGGCTCTGATACCAACTGTGACGCCCCGAACTTCCTAGGGGGTCACCCATCCTAGGACTACTCCCGTCCTAGCACGCTCAACTCTCTCAACCTCTTGGGCCTAGCCACCACCCAAAATGCTTAAGCCGGGTTGAGAGGTTAGCCCTATTATATCTTTTATATAGGATTACCTGGGGTGTCACAGTTGACATATCATATTATTCCATATATCAACATTATATTTAATTTATAACTCAAAATGTATAAAAAAAATTGAATTAAGGAGATCTTTTATTTTGCTAATACTATTAAAAAAAATAATTTATCGAACAATTTATTCAATTTATATGATTCTATTGAATTACTTATAGATAACTTTACTGTCACGCTCGGGGATCCAGCAGAAACCCATCCGGCATGTGTATAGACCCACTGTATGTACAAAGTATCCCCAGTACATACAAGGTGTCACGCCTCAAGGTTCAGCCTAATCCGGGTTCGCCAACCGATCCGCCGCAGACACAGCCCTGTGTATACGAAGCGATAGAAGTATATGTAAAGAATACAATAGCTACTACAAGCATGTAACGGAGCTGCAAAGGAACTACTAAAACTAGAATATAATCCACTAAACATACATGAGATTTAAGGAGTATAATAGAGAAATCCATAAGTACAAACATCATGTCTCGCAACTCTGAAATATAAAACATATACATCTGTATATACAGTGTATATAACCAAAAACTATCTCCAAAAAGTACTCCACTAGGACAACTCGCCGAAGGGTAGGGATCTAGCTCGCGACTTCCTTATCTCGATCAATAGCAGCAGCGGGAACAGAGGGCTCTGCAAGAAAAAGGAGTAACTACGGGCGTGAGAACAACTATAAATAAGTAGTCCTCAGTGGGTACCGTCACCAATACCAACGGCCTACCCACTAATTCAACGAAACTAAAAGAAATGCTAGGTAAGTAAAAAAATAGAAGTAGTAAAGCTGGAAAGAAATCTACAGCTACAATAATACTACGCTACTAATGCTCAAGTCAGATTATCATATAATATATGTATCAACTATCTATCGAACTGACAACCACTAACTCAATCCAAAGGGACCGCCACAAGGCCGGTCCAGCCTGTGCAAAACCTACTACTACGCACCACCACCTCAGGGGTGGCCAAACTAAGGTAGGATGCCAAAAAGGCTGTTGCGACATTAACGCACAAAAGGGCCAAGCTCCGGAGCGGCGCTCGAGGAGTGCGACCCCACCGAGAAAAATCTGCGTACTCTGTCGAGCTCAAATCTGACTCATGCAGGATGTAGTCGATACAAATGATCAATCAGATCATAAAACTGAAGCTCACGTGTCTCGACACAATTTAATGCAAAACATAAAGATCTGGATCCACCGTCAGTCCGGACAGCACCCGACTATACGAATCAGCCTAAACTCTGCTGTAAAAATCTACTCAGCACATCAGCACAAGTACAAATCCAACCTACACTAATCTGTGCATCACAACTCACTAACAGGGGCGAGAAAGCAATAAAAACAATTAACAAAGTTAATTCTAAATGATGGCAATTAACAAGTTTAAAGTGTAGGTTTTCTCCTAAGTCAAGTCTCAATTCAGCATTAATTAATCATCTAAAAATAAGTTTAATATGCTCTAAATTCAGATTTCATAACTACGCATGCAAATCTAAACATTTGAACTAAACAATTAAGATGAACAAGGGATACATATGCTGAAATTGCAATAAGACTTAAAAAGAATTCCGATGGATTCGGTAAACATAAACCCACCTAGCACGCTAATCCGACCACGGATCACACTAAACTCCACAAGCACTTTCCCCTAGCTCCGATTAATAAGGAGTGAAAACGAATTCCAAAAATCCCTACTGGATTTAATGGAATCAAAAATTAAATAAGAATCCTAATGAGAATCAAGATTACATGAAAATTCGACTTCGGAATCAAATTTACTTAACTCAGGGCCAACGTACCTTACAATTCAGCTGGGAGTAACTTTGAATCAGCTGTCATTTAGGTATCAGCTAGAATCACCTAAAAATCACAAACAAAAAAGTTAGAGTCAAAACTCTAAAAAAAGAAGCTTCAAAATCGAAAATCAGCATTACGACCAAATTTACCTCAATTCCTCGACAATTCAGTTAAATAACTTGCTTCTCCGACTCCACACAATCAGATGGTTCACAAAGATGCACAATTTATTAGCTTGAAGTATCAAAATCCACCAATTTCATCATCACGCTTAGCTGCCACTGTGAATGCTACTGCTGGAGCTACTGTTGAAACTGCAGCTTGATGCTGCAATTTTCTTGATCCACAAGGAGATCCAGGACAAGAAAAGGAGAGAGGGCAATCTAATGGTGATCTTAGGTTCCTAAACTACAGAAAAAATCTACATTTTATCGTGAAATTCCATTACAAATAAGAAATAAAGGTCAAGAATTCAGTTTCAACACAAAAACTGTTTTTCGATTTTCGACCTCAATGAAAACTGAAATTCCCACTCATCTTACCTCCAAATTGATCCAAACAAGACTCCAGTCACTAGAGGATGAAGTCAAAATCACTCTCAATCCTTCCAAAGCTTAGCTTCTAGAAGAAATTCAAGCGAACTTATCAAAGTCCAAAATTGGTCCAAAATAATCCAAAAATCCAGCATTTAGTACCATCTTCTATCAACTTCAAATTTGAGCTATTAACCTGACTTTTCAGCTCAAGAAATGTATGAACAGCATCCCAACATCCCCTTACACAAATATATGCCTTCAATTTCGAAATTGGATCATCAACAATCATCCAATTACCTCTCTCTCTTCTGCTGGTCATGCTGCCAGATTGCAGCAAGATTGCTGACAGCCTAGCTGCTGCAGCTGGGGATTGGGCTCAGTTGGTGCTTCACCTCTGGATGTAGTTGAGAAGAAGGTGACAAGTTGAAGAATAAGGAGAAGAGGGAATCAACAACCAA
Organism: Puya raimondii; assembly: GCA_016920855.1. Taxonomy (NCBI): domain Eukaryota; kingdom Viridiplantae; phylum Streptophyta; class Magnoliopsida; order Poales; family Bromeliaceae; genus Puya; species Puya raimondii. Next base: position 26,653,486 of record JABWPP010000048.1, read on the forward strand.
GCCAACCAATCCAATTTCCTGCTATAGAGGTCCCCCAACCATCACCTGCTGCTGGTGGCTGCAATTTCAGCTTGCTGACAGTAGCAGCAACAATGGATTGCATGCGCAGGGAATCAGAGAGAAAGGGAGATGGACCAAGGAAGGAGAAGGAGAAAGAAGAAAAGAAAGGAAAAGAATTACCATGCTCCACCAGCAGCACAGAGCAATCCACCTTTCTCTCAAGCTTGCTCCTGCTGCTGCTGTTCCAATGCTGCTGGCTGCAGCTTGGTTCCTGCGTAGGGAGTTTGGCAACAGGGAGAGGGGAGGAGAGGAAGTGAATTGAAGGAGGAGGGAATGGAGAGGAAGAAGGAGAAGTCCACTCTCAGCCACCCACTAAACTCCAACAACCTGATTTTGGGTGGTTGGGGTTGGTGCAATATGCCTTAGGCACAAGATAATAAACTGCACCAAGCTGAAAATTAGTAGGGTTTCAGAGTTAATTGTGACGTCAATTTTACGTCCAAATTAAATCTGACTCGTCCCGACACTTTCCTGACGTGTCAATTAATTCACCGACTAAAATCATTCTGAAAAAAATACTATTTTAATATTTTTTCGGAACACCACAGAAGGCGTCTACAACATACAATCCAGAAAGATAACATAGACATTCTAAATATGGTGATCAGAGCAGATAACATAAACTAAACTAGAAAAGTTATACATCGCACAACTATCCTCTCGAATACAGCTCCCAAATATAAGATATACTACATACTGAAACAAGAGAATTGAGAAATTTTCTATATGTTTTATTCATCTAAACTCATTCTCTTATATAGAGAGAGGGAAAAAGGATTTACATGGAAGAACATGATTGTATCATGTTATACAAAAAATAATAAAAAGATATAGAAATATTACTACCCTAACAAGGAAGTAATATACATAGTAACATATAATACATATATAGTAACACATATCATATATATGGTAACATATATATGATATACATGGTAGCATATATATAATATATATGGTAACATATATAATATATATATGGTGCGTCGTATGAGACTTAGTGAAGAAGTCAGCAAGCTAGAGACGAGAAGATATAAATGGTAAGGCAAGTGTGCCATTAAGGTAATGATGCCGAACGAAGTGACAATCAATTTCAATATGTTTAGTGCGTTCATGAAATACCGGATTATTCGCAATCTTGATTGCACTTTGATTGTCACAGTATAGAGGTGTCAGAGTAGAGCAAATAATACCAAAATCACCAAGAAGACAACGAAGCCAAACAATCTCAGAAGCTGCAGTAGACATAGTACGATACTCAGCCTCAACACTAGATTTGGAGACAATATTCTGTTTCTTAGCTCGCCATGAAATAAGGGAATCACCAAGAAAAATGCAATAACCCGTGGTAGATCGGCGATCAATATGGTCCCCAGCCCAGTTAGCATCAGAATAAGCTCAGAGTGCAAGTTGCGAGGTGGAAGAAAAGAAAAGACTCTGGTTAATAGTGCCTTGAAGATAGCGGAGAATACGAAGAACAGCAGCATAGTGAACAGAAGTTGGTTCTTGAACAAACTGGCTTACTATATGGACAGCATAAGCAATATCTGGACGAGAGATAGTGAGATAAACGAGAGCTCCAACTAACTCCCGATAGCGCGTGGGATTTGGAAGCGGCTCACCCATAGTAGGAGTTAGTTTCTGATGAAGCTGCATAGGAGTATTGACTGTGTCATTCTCAGTAAGACCAGCACGAGAGATGAGATCTGATGTGTACTTTCGTTGAGATAGCAAATAGCCATTAGAACCGTAGGCTACTTCAATACCGAGAAAATAACGGAGGAGCCCGAGGTCCTTCATCTCAAATTGACGTTGAAAAAAGGATTTGATAAATTGTATAAAATCGGGATCATCACCAGTGATAATCATATCATCAACATAGAGAAGTAAAATAGTAATACCACGAGCAGAAGAGTGAATGAATAATGCATGGTCATTCTCACTCTGATGAAAACCAGCAGAAATAACGGCAGTCGAGAACTTCTCAAACCAAGCGCGAGGAGCTTGTTTAAGACCATACAACGCCTTGCGAAGTAAGCAGACATGGCCAGGTGGATGATTAAGGCCAGGAGGTGGTTGCATGTAAACTTCTTCATGAAGATCACCATGTAAAAATGCATTTTTAATATCAAGTTGATATAACGGCCATCCACGAGAGGCAGCAACAGCTATAAGTATGTGAACATATGTCATTTTAGCAACTGGAGTAAATGTCTCCTCGTAATCGATGTCATACTCTTGAGTAAAGCCGCGAGCAACTAAGCGAGCCTTATAGCGATCAACAGAGCCATCAGACTTTGTCTTAATTTTGTAGATCCATTTGCAGCTGATTGGAACCTTTCCTGGAGGAAGGGGAACAAGCTTCCAGGTACCGGTATGGTGAAGAGCCTTAAGTTCTTCAGACATAGCATCTTGCCACTCAGGAATGGCAGCAGCTTGGCGGTATGTTCGTGGTTCCTGGTGAGTATGAATGGTAGCAAGAAAGGTATGAAATTGCGGAGAAAGAGAATGTGAGGTGATACAACCAAAGAACCTTTTAGGCTGGCGTTCTCGAAGGGGATAGCGACGCACGGATGTCGGAGGATCGTCGGTTGGAGCTTCGACGGAAGGACTATCTATCACGCCCCGGGTTACCTCTCCCCAGGCACATTAACAGATCCGCCGCATACACAGTATTCCTACCGAGTATACGAAGCGAAAATAATCATCCACTAACAGTTAAAGGTATCAAAAGTAACAGAGCTGCTATATATATAAATAATAAGTTCACTGTACATACATACATCAATCCACAACTAAAAATATACATCACTGTCAAACTCCAACAACCACTGTATGTACAGACTCATGGAATCATCTACCAAAATGGGGTATACCTCTAGCCAACTGTCCGGGGATCAGATCTACCCGACGGTCTCCTTTCCACGATCAGAATGCACAGCTGGAGAAGAAGACTCTGCAAAAAGGTGTCAACAACGGGTGTGAGAACTACTATCAAACAAGTAGTCCTCAGTGGGTACCGCCACCAGCGTCAGCGGTCTGCCCACTAAGTCCTCAATCTCAAGATATATAGAGAGCAATAAAGAAAGTAGGAGATAAACTACCACTACTATGCACAATGCTCAAACTGTCAATATGAATATCAATGATCTGATCATAACACATCAACGAGGACTATCATGAATCCATAACATCATACCTGCGGCCTGAACATCACGCTCTACCCGTAGGGAGCCAACTAGTACAGGCATGTCCCTCTATACTACACATAACCCAACTCCGGAGTGGTACTCGCGGGAGCGACCCAACCGAGTAATATCACAACACATATCATCGTCAAGCACCCACAGGTATATGATCAACAAGATGAGTCAATCTGATCTCTCACAAGAAACTCACGTGCACACGGCACCTCAAATGCATAATCAACAAGTATGACCCAATCAACTGATCAATGCTCAAGTGCTCACAAACAACTCAACTCTACCACAAAGAGGAGGTATAATCAACATAGCACGAGCCAAAATAAGATCACCTACACTAGTATGTACAACAACGGGTACAATGGATATCAACACAACATGATAGGTGTAGGCCAAATCATGCATCAAGAACATAATGAAATCATGCTTGCTATCAGGTATCACTACCTCACCTATGATCATATCATACAATGCAAGCAGTAAATCAGTCTCAACCTAGACATGTCATATCTAACATAATCTCAGCAATATCATGTCATGCTAACATGAGAATAAGCACATAGGAAGAAATCCACTGAATCTGGTAAACATCAACCCACCTTAAATGCTAATCCAACCACGGTGGAAATCAACTACAATCTCAGATCCAACCCTCCAGAATATATACCAAGCTCAAGCAGTACTCTAATCTGAATATACCACCGAATAGACTGCCAACTTCAACAGAATGAGTAATCAGAACCAGATCAGAACAACACAGTAGAAGAGAACAAGCTAGATCATCACTAATGCCAACACATGGCCCTTACTCTAGCTTTCTCTCTCTAGAAAGGGTGGCACACAAAGTGGAAAAGTGGCTCAAAACGATCAGGGGCTCACCTATTTATAGGCTCCAAAATCCCACTTTCGGGCGCCCAAATTCCCTCTCCCGGGCGTTCGGAAATAGCCTATGCCAGGTGTCAGCTGGCGGCCAGGCGGCTCGGCGGTGGTCGGCAAGCGGTGGGGCGGCGCTCCTCCGGCGGTCGACACGTGTCCTGCAACACGACACGTGTTAGTCCACGTCACAACTCAATTCGGATCCACAATTCGGGCGTCCGAAACATGCGTCCAGATCCCAAAGTAACCAAGACATCCGGATCCATCCAAAATCAATCCATCGGCTCCAAAACATTCGGGCGTCCACTTTCCCAGATTCGAGCGCCCAAAATGTCCCAAGCCCAGTAACGTCTCAAAATGCCAAGTATTACATTCTTCCCTCCTTTAAATAGTTTCGTCCTCGAAACTAACGTAAAGTAAGGAACTCACCTCAAGGTGCAAACAAGTGGGGATAAGACCTCTGCATCACTGTCTCCAATTTCCATGTTACTTCTCGTTCATCATGATAATTCCACTGTACATTAACATAAGGTATGACCCGATTACGTAATTCTCTTGTCTCACGAGCAAGAATTCGTATCGGGTGCTCCTCGTACCGCAAATCCTCTGTCAGCTCAAGTGAAGTAAAATCGATCACATGAGAATGATCATACATGTACTTCCGCAGAACTGATACATGAAAAATATCGTGCACACCTGCTAACCGAGGTGGAAGGGCTATCCGATAAGCCACGGGTCCAACTTTTTCCAAGATCACAAAGGGACCAATAAATCGCGGACTATGCTTCCCGCGAATTTCAAATCTTCGTATGCCCTTCGATGGAGAAACTTTCAAGAATACATGGTCTCCAACTTGAAATTCTAAATTTCGCCTCCGAGTATCAGAATAACTCTTTTGCCTGCTCTGGGCCGTCTCTATATGTCGCCGTATTACTTTAACCTTTTCCTCAGCTTCAAGCAATAAGTCTGGTCCCAATGTTTTCCTTTCACCAACATCATCCCAATACAAAGGTGATTGACATTTACGTGTTACGGATTTTATATTGGCATATTTCGTGAAGTGAGTCAGAGTCTTGAAGGTTCAAAGAAGAAGAGACGAAGTTTGAAGACTCGAAGACTCAACGTATGAATTCACGATGCTTGGTAAGTTTAAATAATCTTGATGATGATTTATATATATAATTTAAGTGTTTGGAAGACATTAGAATAGGTTTTTAATGATTTATAAACGAATCGGAAAAATTCATACTACGAGGTCCGGACCCTGGAACATGAGGTCCGGAACCCGTGAGCAGGTTATGCTGGTTCGCAGACCGAGTCCGGACCCTGGAAGCTGAGGTCCGAAACCCGTGAGCATGACAGGCAGTTTCGCAGACCGGGTCCGGACCCTGATGGCTGCGGTCCGGACAATGAAACGCTTGAAGAGTATCAAGGTCCGGACCCCATACCCGCGATCCAGACCTCAACTCGTCGCGATTTTCCGAAATTCTCTTTTTTCAATTCTACTCTGATTCTATGTCTCCCAAACCTTTAAATAAGATGGTAGATTTCTTAAAATCATTTTAGCAATCCTAATTTGATTCCAAACCTTTTTAAAATCAGTTTTTCAATCCTAGTCGAAATCGGTTTGCTTTCAAACCTTTCTAAAAACTGTTTTTAATCCTAATCTAGTTCGGATTGCTTCTAAACCTATAAATAGGATGTGGGGGTGTCTCTAAAACGTGGTTAAGCATAGATTATCTTTTAGAAACCCTAGAAGCTTGTAGGTAACCGTTTTCCTCATCTTCTACATCAAGCTTCTCTCAAATTGATTCATGGTGCCCTAAATCTTTAATATTCTTTTAGAATCAATTTGAGAATTGCTTAGAGACTATTCCCACAGATCTTCAATAATATTCTAAGCAATAAACCATCATCAACTTTATTGTTCTTGCTCCGGACGGAGTGCGCTCGTGGATTCGAGTGAGCGTCGTGGATTCGACGTGTTGAAGGCTTCGTGGATTCGAAGTTGGGCGTCTCGTGGATTCGAGGCGTGGCGTCCGTGGATTCGGACGTGGGGCGTGGACAACCCGTTGGTGCGCGTGATCCGCTGAAGAGAAGGGAGAGGTTAAGTCCGTGGAGTCGGTAATCACCTTGTAATTCTTTACTCTTAGTGGATTATTTTTTCGCGTGTTGGTCCCGTGGGTTTTTCTCCAAGGTGGAGTTTCCCACGTAAATCTCAGTGTGCTGTTTTTATTTTCCGCATTACTTTATCGCATTGAGATTTGTGATTTTTATTTATACACCTATTCACCCCCCCTCTAGGTGATTGATATACTCTAGATAGATCCTAGGGCACCCCCTATCTAACAATTGGTATCAGAGCAGGATCTAGGCTTTATCTTTCATAAGGGTGAAGGAGGGAACATATTTAGGCCACCGTTATTTGATGGAACCAACTACGCCTATTGGAAAGTCCGGATGAGAGCCTTCCTCATCGCAATTGATGAGCGAGTATGGCAAACCATTGAACTTGGATGGAAACATCCAACCGAAGTGGTTAATGATTTGACCGTTCCTAAATCTCGGACTAAGTGGTCGAAGGATGAAATCGATTTATCTTCTTTTAATGGTAAGGGTATTAATGCGTTATTTAATGCTTTACACCAAACCGAGTTTACACGTGTCTCGGCGTGTGAAACGGCTAAAGAGATTTGGGATACCTTACAAGTTACACATGAGGGTACTAGTCTAGTAAAAGTTCAAAAGCTCCAAATGCTTACTAGTCAATTTGATTCTATTCGAATGGAGGAGCATGAATCTTTTACGGATTATTTTACTAGACTCCAAGATATCATCAATACATGTGCTAACTTGGGAGAGAAGATCCCGGAATCTAAAGTCGTTAGAAAAATCCTTCGAACACTTCCGGAGCGCTTTAGGGCTAAAGTCGCGGCTATTGAAACGATCAATCATCCGGATGATATGAAAGTTGATGAACTAGTAGGTGCTCTTCAAACTTATGAAATGACTTTTCCTACTAATCAATCTTCTTCCAAGTCTTTCTCTAAAAGTACAGGTGTTGCACTTAATACAACAAAGGAGGAAGACGAGGATGCCGAATCCGACGATGAAGTTTCTCTTGCAAATTTCGAACATCAAATGGCACTTCTTACAAAGAAGTTTCGTCGGAAGTTTATGAAGAACCAAAACATTCAAGCTTCATCCTCCAACCGAAAGCCTTCTTCTAACGGATCTTCACATTCTAAATCCTCTAAAGAGAAGAAGCTTGGAAAGTCTTCTAAAAAAAATGATGAGTTTGTAGGGGAAATCCAGTGTTACAAATGCCGAGGCTATGGCCATATCGCCACGGATTGTCCCTCTAAAAAATATAAGAAGGCCTTACAAGCTAGAACTTGGGATGATTCTACTTCCAATGATTCAAGTTCTAGTGAAGAAGAAACCAATGATGCAATTGCTTTTTCTTCACATGTTTCTCCTTCTCCTTCTACGTTTTGTTTATCATCTATTATTGCTAACCCTTTTGCTTCTTCCTCTGTGCATGGTACATCGAGCGATGATGGCGCGAGTGAGGAGGAGTCCGATGATGAAGACTTAGTCGTTGCATACAATCAACTACTCAATGAATCGAAAAAGATGGCTAAGCTGAACAAGAAGCTAAGGAGACGACTACTTGAGCTTGAAAGGGAAAACAATGAATTGAAGGAGTCATCTAAAGCTCTTGTGGAGGAAAGGGAACAAATTCTAACAAGTAATAAGATCCTCCAAGAGAAGCTAGACCAATCGGAGACAATGATCAAATCATATCAAGATAAGATTGGTTTTCTAGAGCAACAGTACAAGGAAATTCATGTTTCTAATCAAGTCTTGACCAAACAAGTCCATCAACTCAAGTCCGACATACAAAAATTCTCCTCCGGTTCAAAGAAACTTGATGATATGCTCGGATTGGGTCAAACAAGCAAACTTGGACTTGGATATGAGCGGACATTTGTTGAGAAGGTAAAAAATTATATTCCCAAAGTCTCAACAAGTGTAAAAGAGAAAGTATGCCATAGATGCGGAAAGAAAGGACATATCAAGAAGACATGCCATAACAAGAAAACTCAAGTGGCATCTTCTAAGCATCTATCGGCATATTCCATTACTCGACATCCCCCACGGTTTCAAAAGCAACATCAAAAAGGTCGAGTACCCAAGGTCAACCGAAAGTCAAAGCCACAACACTCAAATACTCCAAAGCGGAATGCGGTGGTGAGACCCACAGTTGATCAAAAGTCAAAACAAACCGTGCCCAATGTCAACAAATCAAGACAACCAACAATCCGACAAGTTTGGGTTCGGAAAGGTGATATCTTTCCTTCTCTAAAGTCTTAATTTGTTTTGACTTAATGTAGTGCTTTGATCGGTTTCTATTGCATATCTTTTGTTCATTGCATTACACGTTTCGGTGCTCTCATTGTTACGATTTTTAGATTCTTTGAATGATTAGAACATTAAATAGTGCTTTGAACATCAATAGGTTCACTTTCATTCACTCTTAATTAATCTCATATTAATTATCGGTTTTACTTTATTTTCATTATATTTGAAGATAATTTATTATGAGAATTCTTAATACTTATATTCATCAAATTTAGGCAACCATGTGTAATCTCTAGGAGCTTAACCTATCTCGGTTGTGTGTGTTGAATTTGATGAATAGTCATTCTCTTATGGACTAAAATTTGTCACATGTTCTTTCAACTAAGAGATTGCATAAGCGAGGGGGAGTTATTATTATATAAAATAAAATGCTCATATTCTTGAAAGATGTGGAAAGAGTTACATCCTTTAAAGGAGTGTGAAAACTACCACCACATGGAGGAAAGAGTTACCACCCCGGTTGTCCGGTTAGTGTGTGCAGCTACCACATGAATTGAATTGCATATCCGAAAAAAATATATAAGTGCAAAAGTATGAAAAAAAATGTCACAAATTTTATTTTTCGGAGTTATAAGGTGGTCCACATACATGAAAGATGCTCAAAGAGCCACCCCCTATGCGATGTTTGTTTTATCTCAAAATTGAACGTTTATGCAACAAATTTTCTGTCTCTTTGATGAATCCCTTAAGTCATCTTCATAATCCGTTTACATCTTGATAGCTTTTGAGCCTTAGATTATTTTTGATGACTTGATTTTGAAGTTTATATGAATTAAAAAATCGTGTAATATTTTATCAACATTATGGTGATTGTGTAGTAAAGTTCTTAATTCTTATGAAATTAATAGGGATTGAAAGAAGTCAATGTGACCTTATACTCCTCATGCACCAACAATGTTTGACGTTTTTATCACAAGTGGTTTCAAAATTGAAAAATATTTTGAACTTGTATTTTATTTAATTTTTTTCAACTCTCTTTGTTTTTGGATGTTTTCTTTTGGCAATTTTTGACAAAAAGGGGGAGAGAGGTTAAATGATAACTTAGACGCATAAACATAGGGGGAGAGGGGGAGAGATTGCATGAACAAAGGGGAGCGATTTTGATATTTTTTCTACTAACTTTGTTCGTGGAGAATGCAAATTTTTGCAAGTCTTTCAAGACTTCAATACTCCATGTTTGTCTAAGTCATAGAGTTTGTTTTTAGGAGTTACAAAATTATAATTTTGAATTTTATTTGGATCTTTCACGCGAGAAGTTCATTGTTTTGGTGATGGCAATGAATTTCATTTTTGGAGAGATGAGCATCGTGAGTGTTTTATGTAATTTTGGGTTTTGTCACGAAATTGCCAAAGGGGGAGATTGTTACGGATTTTATATTGGCATATTTCGTGAAGTGAGTCGGAGTCTTGAAGGTTCAAAGAAGAAGAGACGAAGTGTCACGCCCCGGGCTAGTTCTAGATGCGGAAAAAACGTGCCAATTTTTTTTTTTTTTTTGAAAGCCTTGCCCGCGCCACGTACAGACCCGCCACAAATACAGGGTCCACTGTACACACGGACAGAACCTCCCCTGTATTTGCACGGCGTCCACAACTTACAACAGGATCACAACCACCATTCATTCATCACAACAACATAACAACACAAGAGATTCATACAGCTAGCAGTCCTTAAACTTGTATGAATCTAAGCAGATCCTTAAGCGAAGGATGATGCGATGCACAAGCAACAAACATTCTAGAAAGCTGCTCCTTACCCAGAAGCTTTATTTGAAACCCTAATTTCAATCATCCAAGAATCATTTGAAAACTGTCCTCCACACGAGAACTCTCTTTTGAAATCACAAAAACCGAACAATCAGAAATCTATTTGAAAATTGTTTCCCACACGGAAACCTTTATTTCACGACGCTACCATGAGGGGTAGAAAGCCAAAATACTCGATAAATGAAACGATCAAAAAACATGGATACAACCAACTAGTCCAAACATGCAATCATCACATAATGATAATGAATGATCAACAACACATAAGCATGCTAGAGTAAGCCAAAGGATAACTGAACCACAAATCACATCTAGTAGACAAAGGGTAGGGTGATAACCAAATCTGGGGAAGTAGCCTCACGAGTCGGAACCTCTAGAGCTACTATCTAGGCGTGCCTCGCAGCGTCCCGACACTCACCACCCTGCTCACCTGAAAACTGCAACGAGGGCGGGGGGTGAGAACATGTACACATGTCTCCCCTCCCAGTGGGTACCGCAAGCCGACGAAGGCGAGGTGTACACACCGGCACGAGGGTCAACAAAGATAGATATGGTATACAGCAGCACAAGTAAGTATGAGGCTGACATACAACTGAAACAACTATGCTACTGTAAGCAACTGGTATATGCATCAAAGGAGATAACCACAAAGTAAACCCAATCTGTAACCACCGGGACGCACCCCGGGCACTGTCACAACCTGCTCAACCAACTGGCACAAACCTTCTGCACGCAACGCAGTAAGGCTCACGGGTCGGGACCGCTCTCCACAACCCTTTTCCGGAAAAGAAGCTCAAACGGTGGATCAGACCGTAGGCATACGTGAGGTGTTAGGGAGCTGTGACGATCGATGCGTATGCTCAATCCACAGAACGGCAACAAGCCGAGAAGCAACCAATAAACCTCAACTAGGATCGCTCGGAACAACAGGTGATCACCACCGACCAACTAGGTCGTCTCAAGAACCATGCAAACCACAACTAGGATCGCTCGGAACAACAGGCGATCACCACCGACCCACTGGGTCGTCTCAAGAACCATGCAAACCACAACTACTCTACTATCCAAGCACGCATATAAGTAGAGTCAACGGGAGTCAAGTGAACTAATAACTGAAATGCAGAAGAAGGGATAGAAAGGTATCACCGTAGTCCACTGAACCGACTCCGGATCGAAGTACCCACCTGTCGAAAGATCAAGTCTAACACCGACGGCTCTCGGGAACCGCGATAGGACCTACGAAAGACTCACAGGGTCAAGGTCCACCAAGTCGACGCTAAACACAAAGCTCACACATTCCCGAACCCGACGGATCGCCCGGGAAACCCACCGGGACGATCCCGAACCACACTAACCTCTACAGGGGTACCAAACAGCCAACAAGGTCCCTCGCTGTCCCCGAACACACAAAACTAAGTGACGGGACAGCGAGCACAAGCTCGGGGTGCCACGACCACAAACGCACCCGAAAAGGCTTCCCGGGTTCCCGAAAAATGCCGAATTGGCACCGGAACCCCACATCACTCATCCGCTGTCCTCGTAACTTCGGGACAGCAATGAGGAACAGCCAACGAGGCTACACGATGAAGCCAAGTCGCTCGCAAAAACAGCGAGTGAGTCGCACGACTAGAAACACACGTTTCGCCGATTAATTCATCGAAAAACGCGTCGGAAACGAATCCGAATCTCCACGAAAGGCGAAGGGGTTGGACAACCAGTCCACATGGCCCCGAGGACCATACCCTTGCTGCCCACAGCGTCGCAACACAGCCACAAAAGCCAAAGTCCACAAACAAGCAACTTATACAAACATACAAGCACTAAACAAAGCCGATCGAGCAAACCGTACATCCGCACGACCTTCCGCAAGCACCAGCGGATAGGTAACGATGTCACGAAGACTGTGCTCACAGCCCCACTGCGACAGGACAAGTCGCAAGCTCAGCAAACCCATAAAAACAGTGAGCACATGCAAAAAAGCAAGCATAACTAAGGCCGTTCGAGCGCTCCGTTCGTCCGCACGACCTTCTGCAAGCACCAGCGGATAGGTAACGACGTAACGGAGGCCGTGCTCACATCCTCACTGCGACAGGAACAGTCGCAGCCCGGGAAAATCCATAAAAATAGAGCAACCATAAAGCGAAAATGCTCGACAAAGGCCGAACGGCAAGACGGCTCACCCAAAACAGAAACTAAGGTGAGCATGATGATCAGCGCATCGCCGCGATCATCGTGCTCACCTTCCCGGACTCCGGGAGTCAACAGGGACTTCAAACAACCAAACCAACCACAAAAACCCAAGAATCAGCCCCCTGGCCGGAGCAACCAGCTCCGGCCGGCTGCCGGTCGACATGCACGGCCAGCGGCGGCCAGGGTCGGCTGCGGGGGAGGCAAGGAAGAGGGGGCTCACCTCAGCCAGCAACAGGGAGCAGCGGCGGCGGCGGCGGGGAGAGCGGCGGCTCTCGGGTTGGCTAGGGCACGGCGGCGGGGCAACCGACGACGACGGCGGCCGGCGGCGACGCGAGCACCGGCAAGAGGAGGTCGCCGAAAGTCGTCCTGCCGGTGACCGCGACAAAAAGGGACCGGCGGGCGGCGGCGGCGGAGGGACCAAAGCTGCGCTGCCTTAGGTGCCCAGCCTCAAACCGCGGCGGCCACGGCGGCGCTCCGGCGGCACGGCGACGGCCGGGGAGGCAGGAGGCGGTGCCGGAGGACCCAAGGGCGACAGCGCTCACCTCAAACGGTGACGGGGTGCGGCGGCGGCGGCGTAGGGGGGAGCCCTAGCTCCGGAAAGGCTCGGCCACCCCTACTCCGGCAAGGAACGGCGGCGGCGGCCGGCGGCGACGCAAGCGCCGGCAAGAGGGGCCCGCCGGACGTCGTCCTGCCGGTGACCGCGACAAAAATGCCCCGGCGACGGCGACGGCGGAGCAAGGTGAGCAGCTTCTGCCCTAGCTGCCTCCTCCGAGCTAGCGGCGGCTCCGGCGGCGCTCCGGTGGCACGGCGACGGCCGGGACAGCAGGGATCGGCGGCGGAGGTCCCGGGGGTGACGATGCTCACCCCTCTGAGCAGCGGGAGGCGGCGGCGGCCTGAGCTCACACAGCTCGGCCAGCTGCTGCCTAAGCAGTGGCCACAGCAGCCTGGCGGCGGCTCCGACGGCACTCCGGCGGCTCTCCGGCGACACCAGTGGCACAGCCACCTCAGAGAAGGAGAAGAAACAGAGGAAGAAGAAGAAGAAGAAAAGGGGAGAGAGACTTGGACGGAGTTGCTCCGGCCAGGGGATGGCAGGCGGCGGTCGGCCGAGCTCGGGGAGGAGGTTGAGGGGCAGGGGGAGCTCGGGCTCACCTCTGGGAGCAGGGGGGGGAGAGAGGAAGTGAGAGAGGGAGAGAGAGGGAGAGAGAGAGTGTGAGGGGATAGCTCAACTACCCCCACCTACTACACCCACACACACACTCCACCACCCACTCCACTCAATTACACAAAAGCCCCTCACAGCAGGCATAAAAAGCTAAAACACCCCTCCACAAGCAACCTCACGCGAAACGGTGCGAGAACAGGGTCCAAATCGCGAAAATACAAAAACGTGACATTCGACCTCCCGGCGAAGAAGATGGAAGATCTCTCAAACCGCTCGTCGTATGTCGACGTGGATCACGCCATCGCGTTCAGCACTGCCGAGACATCGAACTTACCATTTTGGATCGTCAAAATCGGACTCCGGTTCGCGCCGTTAAGCCGTTCTCTCTCCGCGACGAAAATCCAAAAACTATAAAATCCACTAAAACTCACTTATATACATATATATACATAAATACCTGTATATATATACGTATACTGAGCAGAAACACAGTATCAGGGGAGAGGAACACAGAATTCCAAATTTCCAAAATTCGAATTCTCACATCACTCCCACCTAACAAGAAGTTTCGTCCCCGAAACTTACTCACACACCATCCGCGAACAACAGCGGATACCTCTCACGCGAAGCAGACTCCAGCTCCCAAGAAGTCTCGCGCTCCTCGCGACTCATCCACCGCAGTCTTACAAACAGAAAGCTCCGGTTCCTCAACTGCTACACCTTGCGAGCCAAAAACCTCAAGGGCACCTCACCGCAACTGAGATCCTCCCTCAGCTGAATCGTTGTCGGGCCGATCACACGACGCTCACCCACGTCAACCCAACAGATCAGTGATCGACGACGACTTCCAAACAACGCCTCGCACGGTGCCAATCCAACGCTCGCTTGGAAGCTGTCGAAGAAAGCAAGCCCCATCAAGGAAAGATACTTGAACCAATCCTCACCAAAATCCAAAACGCATGCCCGGAGCATAACCTCGAGAGTCTAGAAGACTCGCTCCGACTGCCCAACACTCTGAGGGTGGTAAACTGAGCTGAAGTCGAGCCTCGTCCCCAGTGCCTACTGCAAGCACCTCCAGAACTGGGAAACGAAGCGAGAACTCCAATCCAAAACGATCGACACTGGCACTCCAAACAGCCCAACGAACTCATCCAAGTAGAGCTGCGCCAGTCGATCCCGAGACTAAAACGAGTGTACCGGTAGGAAGTGAGCTGTTTTCGTCAAACAGTCCACACAAAAACCCAGATCGCAACATGACCTCGCTGAGAACGAGGCAACCCGGTGACGAAAACCAAGCTGATCTGCTCCCACTTCCCTACAGGTACAGGCAACGGTCAAAGCTTCACTGCTGACAAACCCGGCACAGTGCCACATGCTGAGCTACAACCAGAGACTTTGCCTCAAGTCGCAGTACATCTTCGTCTCTCCAGGATGTACGATGTACGGCGACCGGTGTGTTTCAGCCAAAACTCTCACCTCAAATCCTGAACACTGGGCACACACCTCCGTCCTCGAAGGAAGACCAACAGCATGTAGCACGAAGTCACCATCTCTGCCCTGCTCGGCGTCTGCTCGCACTCACTGCCAGTGCGGATCCATCAGCTGCCCACCGAAAATCTGATCCGACAAGGTGGGTTGCACCTCCAAAGACAACAACTGTGCGGTAGCTCCACAAGGTAAGGTCTCCAACTCTGGTCGACGGAACTCCACCACCAATCGCTCTCGGTCGGTGATCAAAAGAGACGGCTCCTAGCAGAGATACAACAGACTCAGGGGACCCGTGAAGATCTCACAACGCGCTCCATTCAGGTAGTGTCTCCAAAGCTTGAGAGCGAACACCACTGCTGCTAACTCGAGATCGAGCGCCAGATAGATCTTCTCATAGTCCATCGACTAGCGCGAAGCACAAGCGATAACCTTCCCATGTTGAATGAGCACGCACCCCAATCCTATCCAAGATGCATCGCAGAAGACCACAACAACCTCACCAGGCTGCGACAATGCTAAGATAGGGGCACGGGTCAAACAGTCCCTCGGCTCCTAGAAGCTCGTCAGACAAGCGGGAGTCTACAGAAACAACGCGCCATTCCTCGACAGCTTGCTCAAAGGGGCGGCGATCTTGAGAAGAACCCTCAACAAATCGCCGGCAACAACGCCCAAGCCGAGGAAGCTCCTAATCTCAGCCACAGAAGTCGGAACAGGCCAAACTACTACAAGGTCCACCTTCCTTGGTTCCTCCACAAAACCAGCCTGCGTCACAATGCGAACCAAGAAGGAAACTCCTCGAATAGATCAGTATGTCGTCAAAGGAGACCACGACAAATAGATCCAAGAACTGCCGAAAACCCAGTTCATCAAATCCAACAAAACTGCCGGGACGTTCGTCAAACCGAACGGCAAAACCGTGACCTCGTAAAGCTCGTAACGAGTCCGGAGGGCCGTCTAACGCAACGTCCTCGGCCTTGATCCTCAACTAAGGATAACCTGGCTGCAAAACACACTTCGAGAAAACCGAGGCTCCCTGGAGCCGGTCGAAGAGATCGAAGGTCTGCGGTAGAGGGTACTAAAACAACACCGACCAACTCGATAAGCTTGAACTCACGATCCAACCAACGAAAACCTTGCGAGTCCATCACTTAGGTGTACAGGATTGCCAAACGCAACCAGCGATAAAAGCACCAACGATGCCGAACATCAGATCCAAAGTTCGGACACGCGCTCCAAAACAAGACTGCACGAAAGACGCGGCGAAAACCCTGCACGCAAACACAAGCACAGAGACCTCGGAGCCAACAACCAGGCTCCCGTCATCCCAAAACCGAGCTAAAAGGGTACCCTTACTCAACCGGAGTCAAACCCACGGTAGTGATGGCAAATCGACTGCGCAAAAACCACGCCAGGATTAGCTCAAGGCTCACCACTAGAACAGGGATGACCAACACACAGCTTTCCGCAAGACGACCAAGAGCGAGAAAAGTCTTGCAAGAGAAAGTATCGACCCAATCCAGAAAGTCCCCAAAAGGGATAGGGTATTTCGTTCTAACTTTCGACACTACGTTGTCTGCAGCCAACGTACTTATCAAAAGAAAACGAAATATCCCAAGGTCAAAGGCCAACAACCAGTTGGCAACACCACAAAGGTACCGGGTCTACCAACTCAAAAGCTGGACCAAAGTCACAGACGAGTCACCGAATTAACGGGAAAAGCAGACCGTCCCACAAAACAAAGTCTGCCCTGAGCCAACTCCCTAGGAGTCATCGGCTTCCCACAACAAACCGACGGCTACAGGCGACAAGGGTCGTCAACCACACGAACCAAACCGGAGGAAAAACAAAACCAGCGTCGACTAACCAGCGTCGAACGCGGTGAGATCTCCAACAAAAACCTGGAAGATCTCGCGGCAACACGGAAACCTACAAATACCACCAGGAATCCCATAACACACCAATTTAGGCGTTAGGATAGCCGCAAACCACGTAGGCACCAACAAACACCCGACACTCAACAGTGTCCACTCAGTCTAGTACACGTCAGTTCGACGCCAGAACTAGCCAATGGTCAAAAGACCAACACTGACGATGCCACCAGCAAGACGTCAGAGGGGTAGGCTTCACAGCCCTACCCAACAAAACAGAGGGGAAACACCCAAACTGCGGCCGAAACCGCTCAAAACACCGTCTCCGTAGAGACGCTCGCAGAGGCCCTCGTGCTCAACACGGAAAGTGGGGATAGGGCAAGAACAGCCCTACCACAACACAGATCCACCAAGTGACGTTACCAAGCCCACAAGGGCCACCACCTACCAACGAGTGGTTACGCAAAGGGGAAAACACCCTGCCACTTGGGATCTGTCTGGTATTCCACCACCACTACCAGAAGGAGCACGAGCCTGCGAACCAGGGCAGATCAAAACTCAGGAGATCCGCCCAAACACGCTCGGATGTGGCCACCACCCCCAAACACGGGGTCGGCGTCCACGCGCGAAACAGCCGACGAAGTCGCTGTCGTCGTCACGGTCGTCGCACAACGGTGTGGGTGCCACAGGAGGGTCTGCAGTCATCGGGGCACTCGGTGAAAGAGGAGGAGGGGCTGGAGCGGCAGTCGCTGTAGCCTGCTGCTGCAAAAACTACCGGAACAAGCCGGAACATGCCGGAGAGGGTCGCCAGCTGACCCCTCGCCTCGGCCTCAAGCACACAGGGTACGGTCCACAACAGGCTGTCCGCCTCCTGCCAGCTCCTCACTCGTACCAGCCACAACAGCCCGAAACAGAACACCAGCAGACAGCTCCGCAGGCGCACGCCCACCACCACGACCCGGACGAGGAGGTCTACCAAGACCACAAGCCAACTGCAAAACGCAGAAACCAGCGCAAGAGAAGGGGGGTCGGCAACTCCCACAAAACACAAGCCGAAAACAAACCCCTCGAACTCGCGCACCTATACATCGTAGGTCCTCCTATGGGTCAGCCTAACCAGTGGTTCAGTTATAAGTTGATGAATGAATGAGTGTTTGTTCCCTTTACGCTCTGATACCATCTTAATCTGTCACGCCCCGGGATAGTTCTAGATGTGGAAAAAACGTGCCAATTTTTTTTTTTTTTTGAAAGCCTAGCCCGCGCCACGTACAGACCCGCCACAAATACAGGGTCCACTGTACACACGGACAGAACCTCACCTGTATTTGCACGGCGTCCACAACTTACAACAGGATCACAACCACCATTCATTCATCACAACAACATAACAACACAAGAGATTCATACAGCTAGCAGTCCTTAAACTTGTATGAATCTAAGCAGATCCTTAAGCGAAGGATGATGCGATGCACAAGCAACAAACATTCTAGAAAGCTGCTCCTTACCCAGAAGCTTTATTTGAAACCCTAATTTCAATCATCCAAGAATCATTTGAAAACTGTCCTCCACACGAGAACTCTCTTTTGAAATCACAAAAACCGAACAATCAGAAATCTATTTGAAAACTGTTTCCCACACGGAAACCTTTATTTCACGACGCTACCACGAGGGGTAGAAAGCCAAAATACTCGATAAATGAAACGATCGAAAAACATGGATACAACCAACTAGTCCAAGCATGCAATCATCACATAATGATAATGAATGATCAACAACACATAAGCATGCTAGAGTAAGCCAAAGGATAACTGAACCACAAATCACATCTAGTAGACAAAGGGTAGGGTGATAACCAAATCTGGGGAAGTAGCCTCACGAGTCGGAACCTCT
This sequence comes from Puya raimondii, assembly GCA_016920855.1. Classification (NCBI taxonomy): domain Eukaryota; kingdom Viridiplantae; phylum Streptophyta; class Magnoliopsida; order Poales; family Bromeliaceae; genus Puya; species Puya raimondii. The sequence goes on from JABWPP010000048.1 coordinate 26,672,412, forward strand.
AGAGCTACTATCTAGGGGTGCCTCGCAGCGTCCCGACACTCACCACCCTGCTCACCTGAAAACTGCAACGAGGGCGGGGGGTGAGAACATGTACACATGTCTCCCCTCCCAGTGGGTACCGCAAGCCGACGAAGGCGAGGTGTACACACCGGCACGAGAGTCAACAAAGATAGATATGGTATACAGCAGCACAAGTAAGTATGAGGCTGACATACAACTGAAACAACTATGCTACTGTAAGCAACTGGAATATGCATCAAAGGAGATAACCACAAAGTAAACCCAATCTGTAACCACCGGGACGCACCCCGGGCACTGTCACAACCTGCTCAACCAACTGGCACAAACCTTCTGCACGCAACGCAGTAAGGCTCACGGGTCGGGACCGCTCTCCACAACCCTTTTCCGGAAAAGAAGCTCAAACGGTGGATCAGACCGTAGGCATACGTGAGGTGCTAGGGAGCTGTGACGATCGATGCGTATGCTCAATCCACAGAACGGCAACAAGTCGAGAAGCAACCAATAAACCTCAACTAGGATCGCTCGGAACAACAGGCGATCACCACCGACCAACTGGGTCGTCTCAAGAACCATGCAAACCACAACTAGGATCGCTCGGAACAACAGGCGATCACCACCGACCCACTGGGTCGTCTCAAGAACCATGCAAACCACAACTACTCTACTATCCAAGCACGCATATAAGTAGAGTCAACGGGAGTCAAGTGAACTAATAACTGAAATACAGAAGAAGGGATAGAAAGGTATCACCGTAGTCCACTGAACCGACTCCGGATCGAAGTACCCACCTGTCGAAAGATCAAGTCTAACACCGACGGCTCTCGGGAACCGCGACAGGACCTACGAAAGACTCACAGGGTCAAGGTCCACCAAGTCGACGCTAAACACAAAGCTCACACATTCCCGAACCCGACGGATCGCCCGGGAAACCCACCGGGACGATCCCGAACCACACTAAGCTCTACAGGGGTACCAAACAGCCAACAAGGTCCCTCGCTGTCCCCGAACACACAAAACTAAGTGACGGGACAGCGAGCACAAGCTCGGGGTGCCACGACCACAAACGCACCCGAAAAGGCTTCCCGGGTTCCCGAAAAATGCCGAATTGGCACCGGAACCCCACATCACTCATCCGCTGTCCTCGTAACTTCAGGACAGCGATGAGGAACAGCCAACGAGGCTACACGACAAAGCCAAGTCGCTCGCGAAAACAGCGAGTGAGTCGCACGACTAGAAACACACGTTTCGCCGATTAATTCATCGAAAAACGCGTCGGAAACGAATCCGAATCTCCACGAAAGGCGAAGGGGTTGGATAACCAATCCACAGGGCCCCGAGGACCATACCCTTGCTGCCCACAGCGTCGCAACACAGCCACAAAAGCCAAAGTCCACAAACAAGCAACTTATACAAACATACAAGCACTAAACAAAGCCGATCGAGCAAACCGTACATCCGCACGACCTTCCGCAAGCACCAGCGGATAGGTAACGATGTCACGGAGACCGTGCTCACAGCCCCACTGCGACAGGACAAGTCGCAAGCTCAGCAAACCCATAAAAATAGTGAGCACATGCAAAAAAGCAAGCATAACCAAGGCCGTTCGAGCGCTCCGTTCGTCCGCACGACCTTCCGCAAGCACCAGCGGATAGGTAACGATGTAACGGAGGCCGTGCTCACATCCTCACTACGACAGGAACAGTCGCAGCCCGGGAAAATCCATAAAAACAGAGCAACCATAAGGCGAAAATGCTCGACAAAGGCCGAACGGCAAGACGGCTCACCCAAAACAGAAACTAAGGTGAGCATGATGATCAGCGCATCGCCGCGATCATCGTGCTCACCTTCCCGGACTTCGGGTGTCAACAGGGACTTCAAACAACCAAACCAACCACAAAAACCCAAGAATCAGCCCCCTGGCCGGAGCAACCAGCTCCGGCCGGCTGCCGGCCGACATGCACGGCCAGCGGCGGCCAGGGTCGGCTGCGGGGGAGGCAAGGAAGAGGGGGCTCACCTCAGCCAGCAACAGGGAGCAGCGGCGGCGGCGCGGGGAGAGCGGCGGCTCTCGGGTTGGCTAGGGCACGGCGGCGGGGCAACCGACGACGACGGCGGCCGGCGGCGACGCGAGCACCGGCAAGAGGAGGTCGCCGAAAGTCGTCCTGCCGGTGACCGCGACAAAAAGGGACCGGCGGGCGGCGGCGGCGGAGGGACCAAAGCTGCGCTGCCTTAGGTGCCCAGCCTCAAACCGCGGCGGCCACGGCGGCGCTCCGGCGGCACGGCGACGACCGGGGAGGCAGGAGGCGGTGCCGGAGGACCCAAGGGCGACAGCGCTCACCTCAAACGGTGACGGGGTGCGGCGGCGGCGGCGTAGGGGGGAGCCCTAGCTCCGGGAAGGCTCGGCCACCCCTACTCCGGCAAAGAACGGCGGTGGCGGCCGGCGGCGACGCAAGCGCCGGCAAGAGGGGCCCGCCGGACGTCGTCCTGCCGGTGACCGCGACAAAAAAATGCCCCGACGACGGCGACGGCAGAGCAAGGTGAGCAGCTTCTGCCCTAGCTGCCTCCTCCGAGCTAGCGGCGGCTCCGGCGGCGCTCCGGTGGCACGGCGACGGCCGGGACAGCAGGGATCGGCGGCGGAGGTCCCGGGGGTGACGATGCTCACCCCTCTGAGCTGTGGGAGGCGACGGCGGCCTGAGCTCACAGAGCTCGGCCAGCTGCTGCCTAAGCAGTGGCCACAGCAGCCTGGCGGCGGCTCCGACGGCACTCCGGCGGCTCTCCGGCGACACCAGTGGCACAGCCACCTCAGAGAAGGAGAAGAAACAGAGGAAGAAGAAGAAGAAGAAGAAAAGGGGAGAGAGACTTGGCCGGAGTTGCTCCGGCCAGGGGATGGCCGGCGGCGGTCGGCCGAGCTCGGGGAGGAGGTTGAGGGGCAGGGGGAGCTCGGGCTCACCTCTGGGAGCAGGGGGGGGAGAGAGGAAGTGAGAGAGGGAGAGAGAGGGAGAGAGAGAGTTTGAGGGGATAGCTCAACTACCCCCACCTACTACACCCACACACACACTCCACCACCCACTCCACTCAAATACACAAAAGCCCCTCACAGCAGGCATAAAAAGCTAAAACACCCCTCCACAAGCAACCTCACGCGAAACGGTGCGAGAACAGGGTTCAAATCACGAAAATACAAAAACGTGACATTCGACCTCCCGGCGAAGAAGATGGAAGATCTCTCAAACCGCTCGTCGTATGTCGACGCGGATTGCGCCATCGCGTTCAGCACTGCCGAGACATCGAACTTACCATTTTGGATCGTCAAAATCGGACTCCGGTTCGCGCCGTTAAGCCGTTCTCTCTCCGCGACGAAAATCCAAAAACTATAAAATCCACTAAAACTCACTTATATACATATATATACATAAATACCTGTATATATATACGTATACTGAGCAGAAACACAGTATCAGGGGAGAGGAACACAGAATTCCAAATTTTCAAAATTCGAATTCTCACATGAAGTTTGAAGACTCGAAGACTCAACGTATGAATTCACGATGCTTGGTAAGTTTAAATAATCTTGATGATAATTTATATATATAATTTAAGTGTTTGGAAGACATTAGAATAGGTTTTAATGATTTATAAACGAATTGGAAAAATTCATACTACGAGGTACGGACCCTGGAACATGAGGTCCGGAACCCGTGAGCAGGTTATGCTGGTTCGCAGACCGAGTCCGGACCCTGGAAGCTGAGGTCCGGAACCCGTGAGCATGACAGGCAGTTTCGCAGACCGGGTCCGGACACTGATGGCTGCGGTCCGGACAATGAAACGCCTGAAGAGTATCAAGGTTCGGACCCCATACCCGCGATCCGGACCTCAACTCGTCGGATTTTTCAAAATTCTCTTTTTTCAATTCTACTCTGATTCTATGTCTCCCAAACCTTTAAATAAGATGGTAGATTTCTTAAAATCATTTTAGCAATCCTAATTTGATTCCAAACCTTTTTAAAATCAGTTTTCCAATCCTAGTCGAAATCGGTTTTACTTTCAAACCTTTCTAAAAACTGTTTTTAATCCTAATCTAGTTCGGATTGCTTCTAAACCTATAAATAGGATGTGGGGGTGTCTCTAAAACGTGGTTAAGCATAGATTATCTTTTAGAAACCCTAGAAGCTTGTAGGTAACCGTTTTCCTCATCTTCTACATCAAGCTTCTCTCAAATTGATTCATGGTGCCCTAAATCTTTAATATTCTTTTAGAATCAATTTGAGAATTGCTTAGAGACTATTCCCACAGATCTTCAATAATATTCTAAGCAATAAACCATCATCAACTTTATTGTTCTTGCTCCGGACGGAGTGCGCTCGTGGATTCGAGTGAGCGTCGTGGATTCGACGTGTTGAAGGCTTCGTGGATTCGAAGTTGGGCGTCTCGTGGATTCGAGGCGTGGCGTCCGTGGATTCGGACGTGGGGCGTGGACAACCCGTTGGTGCGCGTGATCCGCTGAAGAGAAGGGAGAGGTTAAGTCCGTGGAGTCGGTAATCACCTTGTAATTCTTTACTCTTAGTGGATTATTTTTTCGCGTGTTGGTCCCGTGGGTTTTTCTCCAAGGTGGAGTTTCCCACGTAAATCTCGGTGTGCTGTTTTTATTTTCCGCATTACTTTATCGCATTGAGATTTGTGATTTTTATTTATACACCTATTCACCCCCCTCTAGGTGATTGATATACTCTAGATAGATCCTAGGGCACCCCCTATCTAACATTACGTCCATACAATGCTTCAAACGGAGCCATTTTAATGCTCGCCTGATAGCTATTGTTGTACGCAAATTCTATCAATTTCAGATGTCGATCCCATCCTCCACCAAAATCCAAAATACAAGCCCTCAACATATCCTCAAGCGTCTGTATAGTACGCTTGGACTGACCATCTGTCTGTGGGTGAAAAGCAGTACTAAAACAAAGCTGAGTCCCCAGAGTCATCTGTAAACTCCTCCAAAAGTGTGAGACAAACATCGGGTCTCTATCAGATACTATCGAGATTGGTACACCATGCAATCTCAATATCTCATCCATATAAAGCTGCGCAAGTCGCTTGCGGGACTAGGTAGTCTGCATAGGTAGAAAATGAGCAGACTTTGTCAGCCTATCCACAATCACCCATATCGCATCATTGCCGCCCGAAGTCCTTGGCAATCCAACGACAAAATCCATCGTAATGTGATCCCATTTCCACTCAGGTACCGGAAGGCTTTGTAGCTTGCCAGCCGGTACTCGATGCTCAGCTTTCACTTGTTTACATATTAAACATTGAGCTACAGCTCTTCCAATGTCTCTTTTCATTCCATTCCACCAGAAGTGAATCTTTAGATCTTGATACATCTTAGTCCCACCAGGATGGACAGAATATGGAGAATAATGTGCTTCCTTTAATATCTCCTCTCGAATCTCCGAATCTGCTGGTACACATAAACGACCTCTGTAACGGAGAACTTCTGAATCATCACAACTAAAACCTTCAAGATCACCACTCCTCAGTTGATCTCTAACTTTCATCAAGTAGGGATCTATACTCTGTTTCTCTCGAATTCTATCCAACAGAGTGGACTGTAAGACCATAGTCATAAGTCTTGCAGTCGTTCCATGAGTAACCACTTCAAGTGACAATCTTCGCATCTCTTCCACTAGGACAGGCTGTTGAGTGATACTCATACTCAAAGTTGCCACAGCCTTCCTTCTGTGTAGTGAATAGTGATGTCATAATCTTTTAGTAACTCCAACCATCTCCGTTGCCGTAAATTCAACTCCTTCTGTGTAAACAGATACTTGAGGCTCTTGTGATCAGTATAAACCTCACAATGCTCTCCATAGAGATAATGGCGCCATAACTTCATAGCAAAAACTACCGCTGCTAACTCCAAGTCATGGGTAGGGTAATTTTTCTCGTACTCCTTTAATTGTCTTGAAGCATATGCAATTACTCTACCATGTTGCATCAGCACGCAACCCAAGCCACTATGCGAAGCATCACTATAGATTACAAATCCTTCGCCCATCACTGGTAATGCAAGAATAGGAGCTGTCATCAACTTCTGTTTTAACTCTTCAAAGCATTCCTGGCAATCATTACTCCAGATAAACTTTACCCCTTTTCTAGTTAATCGAGTGAGGGGTGTAGAGAGTTTCGCAAAACCCTCCACAAATCGTCGATAATACCCGGCTAAGCCAAGAAAACTCCGTACTTCAGAAATCGTCGTCGGTCTAGGCTAGTCTCGAATTGCCTCGATCTTCTTAGGATCAACAGCTACTCCTGAAGCAGAAATCACATGGCCTAAAAAGGCTACATCTCTCAACCAAAATTCACATTTCTTCAACTTTGCATACAACTTCTTTTCTCGCAAGAGTTGTAGCACTAATCTCAGATGCTCTTCATGCTCCGCATCATTACGGGAGTAAATTAAGATATCATCAATAAAGACTACAACAAACTTATCCAAGAAAGACTTGAAGACTCGGTTCATCATATCCATAAATGCAGCAGGGGCATTCGTCAAACCAAAAAACTCAGAATGCCCATACCGAGTTCTAAAAGCTGTCTTAGATATATCCTCGGCCTTCACCTTCAACTGGTGGTAACCGGACTGAAGATCAATCTTAGAAAAGACACACGCACCTTGTAATTGATCAAACAAATCATCGATACGTGGAAGGGGATATCTATTCTTGATGGTCACTTTGTTCAATTCCCGATAATCCACACATAATCTAAGTGAACCATCCTTCTTCTTAACAAACAACACTGGCGCTCCCCAAGGTGATACACTGGGTCGAATAAAACCTTTATCCATAAGATCCTGCAGTTGCGCCTTCAACTCTCGCAATTCAGCTGGTGCCATTCTATAGGGTGTCTTCGAGATTGGTGCGGTTCCTGGTACCACGTCAATCACGAATTCAATCTCCCTATCAGGAGGCATCGAGGATAGCTCGGAAGGAAAAACATCCGAAAACTCGCGGACAATAGGAATATCCTCGAGCCCTGGTACAATAGTAGGCACCTCAATCACTATCGCTAAATAGGCCATACATCCTCTACTCAACATTTGTCTGGCCTTAGATGAGGATATTGTCCCTACGAATAGTGAACTTCTACATCCTTTAAATGTAAACTCCTCCTGTCCAGGCTCACGAAAGATTACCGTCTTGGTTCCACAATCAATCGTCGCAAAATAACGAGATAACCAATCCATGCCAAGGATTACATCAAAATCCTGCAACTGCTTTAATACTAATAAATCAGCAGGCATGATCCAAGGCCCTAACTGCACAGGACATGTGTAGTACTCGGGAATTTTCATGAATTAGGGTTTCTGGACTTGGCAGGATTCGGGCGCCCGGAAGTGGTGAAGTGGACGCCCGAAAGAAGTGGACCCTGTTGCACTTTGTGGACGATCCGGTTGTGGCCGACGGAGATCGGATCTGGATGCATGAACCGGACGCCCGGACGGAGGATCCGGTTTGAGTTGTGACGTGGAGGGCCACGTGTCGCGACGCAGGACACGTGTCGATCGCCGGAGACACGCCGCCCCACCGCCTGCTAACTGCCGACCGACCGCTTGAGCACACGACGACACCTGTACAGCAGGGTTTCCGGACGCCCGGAAATTGTGATGTGGGCGCCCGAAAGTGGACTTTTGGCAGCCTATAAATAGGCGAGTCCCTGATGGTTTTTGGTGCATTTCCACTTCGTATGATCCCTATTTCTAGAGAGAGAAAGTGGGTTTAGGGCCATGTGTTGGCATAGTTTGTAACCCTGCTTGCTCTCTTCTACTCTGCTGATCTGATCTGGTGCCAAGCCGTTATTCTGCTGGAGATAGCAGTTTCCTTGGAGGTTTTGACAGATCGGGGTGCTGCCGGAGTGCGTTATCTGGAGGGTTGGATCTGAGGATATTGTCCTTTCCCCACCGTGGTTGGATTAGCTTTTCAGGTGGGTTGATGTTTGCCAGATTCAGTGGACTTCCTCCTACGTGTTTTATCTCATGTTAGCATAATATGATATGATGTTGTTTGGATTATGTTAGCATGATTGGATTATGATATGTGGATATTGGATTATGATATTGGGATTATGTTAGTATGCCATGCTAAGATTATGTTAGAGATGCCATGTTAGATTGAGACTGATCTATAGACTGCATGGGCATGTTATGATCTTAGATGTGCTAATGATATGTATATGAGCATGCATTTCCTTTGTATCCCTGTTGCATGATTTGGACCTACACCTATTCTGTTGATATCCTTTGTACCAGTTGTTGTACATGTAGTGTAGGTGATCATGTTGTGGCTCGTGCTATGTTGTTGTACCTCCTCTTTGTGGTAGAGTCGAGAACCTCCTCTTGTGATAGAGTTGAGATTGATTGTGAGCACTGGAGCATTGATTGTGCCGAGGGCACGTGGTTCTTTGTGAGAGCATGGATTGGGTCATACTTGTTGATTATCCTTTGTGGTGCCGAGGGCACAGTGGATTGGGTCTTACTTGTTGACTATTCTTTGAGGTGCCGAGGGCACATGATCCTTTGTTGACCCAGTCGTGTCGATCATATACCTGCGGGTGCTTGGCGGATACTATGGTTGTACTTTGCTCGGTTGGGTCGCTCCCACGAGTACCACTCTAGAGTTGGCATGTTCCGTACAGAGGGTTGTACGAGGGGCTAGTTACAGACGTGCTTCTTGTACTAGTCGGCTCCCTGGAGGGTTGAGCAGCTCCCTGGAGGGTTGAGCGTGATCAGGCCGCAGGTATCGTGTTGTGAGGTATGGTATTGTGAGGTATTGTATGGCGAGAGCTGGGTACAGATGGGGTTCCTGTACTAGCTGATTCGCAGGTATGGTATTGTGAGGTATTGTATGGCGAGAGCTAGGTACAGATGGGGTTCCTGTACTAGCTGGTTCGCAGGTATTGTATTGTGTATGATAGTCCTCATTTGGTATATTCAGTTCATTTGTATTCATACTGACAGTTGAGCTTTGTGCATAGTAGTGGTAGTATATCTCCTACTCTTTTATTGCTCTATACATATCTCTTGAGATTGAGGACTTAGTGGGCAGACCGCTGAGGCTGGTGGCGGTACCCACTGAATACTACTTGATTGATAGTAGTTCTCACACCCATTGATGACATCTTTTTGCAGAGTCTTCTTCCCCAGTTGTGCATACTGAGCGCGGAAAGGAGACCGTCGGGTAGAGCTATTCCCCGAATACTTGGCTAGAGGTATACCCATTTTTGGTTAGATGGTTGAGTCTGTACATACAGTATGATTGTGATATCAGTGTTGTATATGAGAGTTATATGTGAGAGTTATGGATGATGTATGTACAGTGATCTTTTGATATATTATATAGCAGCTCTGTTGATACCTTTAGCTCTGTGTGTTTGTTGTGGATATTGTATCGCTTCGTATACACGGTAGAGATACTGTGTATGCGGCGGATCTAGTCATGCGCCTGGGAAGAGGTAACCCGGGGCGTGACAGATTAAGTTGGTATCAGAGCTTAGGAATAGGTCAAGAGGGCCTAGGAAACCTAAGATAAACAGACCTAAGAATGACGAGAGAGACGTGATTGATCGCGAAAGTCAAAGATTGGGTTTTTGAATCCTTCCTTGTGTAGGAAGAGTGATTGAGGGATTATGCCTTCTCTTATCGGATGAATTATGTTGGCTGCAGACGATATAATAATCTGAGAAGAAAAGAAGTGTCCTTCTAGACTTTCGTTGGATTGGGTCGTGAGTTGTTTGTGGTCCTAATCGGGTATTCTGTTGCAGGATTATTACTATGCCTCCTCGACGACCGTCGACGCGAGCGCATCCGACGCCTTCGGATATGCCTGAGCAGACGGGACCTAGTGAACGGCCCGCTCTGCAGGAGCAGCTAGCAGACATAGCTGCAGTTGGAAGGCAGCAGAGTGCCTTATTACAGAAGATGTGTGATGCTTTCTCTACGCCTCGAGCTATGGAACCTCAGGCAACGACGACTCCAACTACATCTCAACCTGGAGAAGGAAGTACTCAGCCTAGTCAAGTGCTTTCTGAAGAGGAGCAGGAGCGGATGGCGGATAGATTAGCTCGCTTCTGTAGGTTTGTTCCACCGCAATTTAATGGTAGTAGTATAGAGCCATGGGTGGTAGAAGCCTGGATTTGTGATGGAGAAGTTGTTTAAGATTGTTACCCCAGGCACAGAAGGTGCGGGTACCTGACCATAATTTGCAAGTAACACATGGTTGTTTAGGATGTCCTGTACAAGTAGGACCTTGGATCATGTCTGTTGATTTATTAGTATTGAGACAGTTGCAAGATTTTGATGTAATCCTAGGCATGGATTGGTTATCTCGATACTTTGCTACGATAGATTGTAGATCTAAGACGGTAATCTTTCGTGAGCCTGGACATGAGGAGTACATTTATGAAGGTTGTAAGAGTTCACTGTTCGCAGTGACGATCTCTTCTTCTAAGGCCAGACAGATGTTGAATAGTGGGTGTATGGCCTACTTTGCAACGGTGACTGAGGTGCCCACTGTTGTACCAGGACTCGAGGATATTCCTATTGTCCGTGAATTTCCGGACGTATTTCCTTCTGAGTTATCCTCGATGCCTCCTGATAGGGAGATTGAATTCGTGATTGATGTGGTACCAGGAACCGCGCCAATCTCGAAGACACCCTATAGAATGGCACCAGCGGAGTTGAGAGAGTTGAAGGCGCAATTGCAAGATTTGATGGATAAAGGTTTTATTAGACCCAGTGTGTCGCCCTGGGGAGCGCCTGTACTATTTGTGAAGAAGAAGGATGGTTCACTTAGGTTATGTGTGGATTATCGAGAATTGAACAAAGTGACCATCAAGAATAGATACCCCCTCCCACGTATCGATGATCTGTTCGATCAATTACAGGGAGCGTGTGTCTTTTCTAAGATTGATCTTTAGTCCGGTTACCACCAGTTGAAGGTGAAGGCCGAGGATATTTCTAAGACTGCTTTTAGAACTCGGTATGGGCATTATGAGTTTACAGTCATGCCGTTTGGGTTGACTAATGTCCCTGCTGCATTTATGGATATGATGAACCGAGTCTTTAAGTCCTTCTTGGACAAGTTCGTGGTAGTTTTTATTGATGACATTTTGATTTACTCCCGTGATGATGCGGAGCATGAGGAGCATCTGAGATTAGTGCTACAATTCTTGCGAGAGAAGAAGTTGTATGCAAAGCTCAAGAAGTGTGAGTTTTGGTTGAGAGAGGTTGCCTTTTTAGGCCATGTGATTTCAGCTTCGGGAGTAGCTGTTGATCCTAAGAAGATTGAGGCAATTCGTGATTGGCCTAGACCGACGACCATATCTGAAGTGCGGAGTTTTCTTGGTCTAGCCGGGTATTATCGACGATTTGTGGAGAGCTTTGCGAAACTCTCTACACCACTTACTCGGTTAACCAGAAAAGGGGTTAAGTATGTTTGGAGTGATGAGTGCCAAGAATGCTTTGATGAGCTTAAGCAGAGATTGATGACAGCCCCTATTCTTGCACTACCTGTGATGGGCGAAGGATTTGTCATCTATAGTGATGCTTCACATAGTGGTTTGGGTTGCGTGCTGATGCAACATGGCAAAGTGATTGCATATGCTTCAAGACAACTAAAGGAATATGAGAAGAACTACCCCACTCATGATCTGGAGTTGGCAGCGGTAGTCTTTGCTCTGAAGCTATGGCGCCACTATCTTTATGGAGAACATTGTGAAGTGTATACAGATCACAAGAGTCTTAAGTATCTGTTTACACAGAAAGAGTTGAATCTACGGCAACGGAGATGGTTAGAATTATTGAAGGATTATGACATTTCTATATTATACCATCCCGGTAAGACGAACGTTGTTGCCGATGCTTTGAGTAGGAAGGCTGTGGCAACTTTGAGTTTGTGTATTACTCAACAGCCTGTCCTAGTGGAGGAGATGCGGAGGTTGTCCCTTGAAGTGGTTACTTCTGGGATGACAGCGAGACTGATGACTCTGATTTTGCAGCCCACTCTGTTAGATAGGATTCGAGAGAAACAGAGTGTGGATCCTTACTTGGTGAAAATTCGAGATCAACTGAAGAGTGGAGATCTTGAAGGTTTTTCTTGTGATGATTCTGGAGTTCTCCGTTTTAGAGGACGTCTGTGTGTACCAGTGGATCAGGAGATTCGAGAGGAGATATTGAAAGAAGCACATTATTCTCCTTATTCTGTACATCCTGGAGGGACAAAGATGTACCAGGATCTGAAGACTCACTTCTGGTAGAATGGTATGAAGCGGGATATTGGTAGAGCTGTAGCTCAATGTTTGACATGTCAGCAAGTTAAGGCTGAACATCGAGTACCAGCTGGTAAGCTACAGAGTCTTCCAATACCTGAGTGGAAGTGGGATCATATTACGATGGATTTCAAAGTAGGATTGCCGAGGACTTCGAGCGGCTGTGATTCTATTTGGGTGATTGTGGATAGGCTGACGAAGTCTGCTCATTTTCTGCCTATGCAGATTACTTGGTCACGTGAGCGACTTGCACAGCTGTATATGGATGAGATATTGAGATTGCATGGAGTGCCAATCTCAATAGTATCTGATAGAGACCCAAGGTTTGTTTCTCATTTCTGGAAGAGTTTACAAACAGCTTTGGGGACTCAGCTTCGATTTAGCACTGTGTTTCATCCCCAGACTGATGGTCAGTCCGAGCGCACTATACAGACACTCGAGGATATGTTGAGAGCTTGTGTCTTGGATTTCGGAGGAGGTTGGGATCGACATCTGAGATTGGTAGAGTTTGTGTACAACAATAGCTATCAAGCGAGCATTAAGATGGCTCCGTTTGAAGCATTGTATGGACGCAAATGTCGATCACCTATGTATTGGGATGATGTTGGTGAAAGGAAGACGTTGGGACCAGACCTTTTGCTTGAAGCCGGAGAGAAAGTTAAGTTGATACGACGGCATATTGAGACGGCTCAGAGTAGGCAAAAGAGTTATTATGATACTCGGAGGCGAGATCTAGAGTTTCATGTTGGTGATCATGTATTCTTGAAGGTCTCACCATCGAAGGGCATACGGAGATTTGGGATTCGCGGAAAGCTTAGTCCGCGATTTATTAGTCCTTTTGAGATCTTAGAGAGAGTTGGACCCGTGGCTTATCGGTTAGCCCTTCCGCCTCGACTTGCAGGAGTGCACGATGTCTTTCATGTATCTGTTTTGAGGAGATACATGCATGATCCTTCCCATGTGATAGATTTTTCTCCACTGGAGCTTACTGAGGATTTGCAGTACGAGGAGCGACCGATACGTATTCTTGCTCGTGAGACGAGGGAATTGCGTAATCGGGTCATACCTTATGTCAAGGTACAGTGGGATTTTCATGATGATAGAGAGGCGACGTGGGAGTTAGAGACTATTATGCAGAGATCTTATCCCCACTTGTTTACATCTTGAGGTGAGTGCTTTAGTTTCGAGGACGAAACTATTTTAAGGAGGGGAGAATGTAGTACTCGGGAATTTTCATGAATTAGGGTTTCTGGACTTGGCAGGATTCGGGCGCCCGGAAGTGGTGAAGTGGACGCCCGAAAGAAGTGGACCCTGTTGCACTTTGTGGACGATCCGGTTGTGGCCGATGGAGATCGGATCTGGATGCATGAACCGGACGCCCGGACGGAGGATCCGGTTTGAGTTGTGACGTGGAGGGCCACGTGTCGCGACGCAGGACACGTGTCGATCGCCGGAGACACGCCGCCCCACCGCCTGCTGACTGCCGACCGACCGCTTGAGCACACGACGACACCTGTACGGCAGGGTTTCCGGACGCCCGGAAATTGTGATGTGGGCGCCCGAAAGTGGACTTTTGGCAGCCTATAAATAGGCGAGTCCCTGATGGTTTTTGGTGCATTTCCACTTCGTATGATCCCTATTTCTAGAGAGAGAAAGTGGGTTTAGGGCCATGTGTTGGCATAGTTTGTAACCCTGCTTGCTCTCTTCTACTCTGCTGATCTGATCTGGTGCCAAGCCGTTATTCTGCTGGAGATAGCAGTTTCCTTGGAGGTTTTGACAGATCGGGGTGCTGCCGGAGTGCGTTATCTGGAGGGTTGGATATGAGGATATTGTCCTTTCCCCACCGTGGTTGGATTAGCTTTTCAGGTGGGTTGATGTTTGCCAGATTCAGTGGACTTCCTCCTACGTGTTTTATCTCATGTTAGCATAATATGATATGATGTTGTTTGGATTATGTTAGCATGATTGGATTATGATATGTGGATATTGGATTATGATATTGGGATTATGTTAGTATGCCATGCTAAGATTATGTTAGAGATGCCATGTTAGATTGAGACTGATCTATAGACTGCATGGGCATGTTATGATCTTAGATGTGCTAATGATATGTATATGAGCATGCATTTCCTTTGTATCCCTGTTGCATGATTTGGACCTACACCTATTCTGTTGATATCCTTTGTACCAGTTGTTGTACATGTAGTGTAGGTGATCATGTTGTGGCTCGTGCTATGTTGTTGTACCTCCTCTTTGTGGTAGAGTCGAGAACCTCCTCTTGTGATAGAGTTGAGATTGATTGTGAGCACTGGAGCATTGATTGTGCCGAGGGCACGTGGTTCTTTGTGAGAGCATGGATTGGGTCATACTTGTTGATTATCCTTTGTGGTGCCGAGGGCACAGTGGATTGGGTCTTACTTGTTGACTATTCTTTGAGGTGCCGAGGGCACATGATCCTTTGTTGACCCAGTCGTGTCGATCATATACCTGCGGGTGCTTGGCGGATACTATGGTTGTACTTTGCTCGGTTGGGTCGCTCCCACGAGTACCACTCTAGAGTTGGCATGTTCCGTACAGAGGGTTGTACGAGGGGCTAGTTACAGACGTGCTTCCTGTACTAGTCGGCTCCCTGGAGGGTTGAGCGTGATCAGGCCGCAGGTATCGTGTTGTGAGGTATGGTATTGTGAGGTATTGTATGGCAAGAGCTGGGTACAGATGGGGTTCCTGTACTAGCTGATTCGCAGGTATGGTATTGTGAGGTATTGTATGGCGAGAGCTAGGTACAGATGGGGTTCCTGTACTAGCTGGTTCGCAGGTATTGTATTGTGTATGATAGTCCTCATTTGGTATATTCAGTTCATTTGTATTCATACTGACAGTTGAGCTTTGTGCATAGTAGTGGTAGTATATCTCCTACTCTTTTATTGCTCTATACATATCTCTTGAGATTGAGGACTTAGTGGGCAGACCGCTGAGGCTGGTGGCGGTACCCACTGAGTACTACTTGATTGATAGTAGTTCTCACACCCATTGGTGACATCTTTTTGCAGAGTCTTCTTCCCCAGTTGTGCATACTGAGCGCGGAAAGGAGACCGTCGGGTAGAGCTATTCCCCGGATACTTGGCTAGAGGTATACCCATTTTTGGTTAGATGGTTGAGTCTGTACATACAGTATGATTGTGATATCAGTGTTGTATATGAGAGTTATATGTGAGAGTTATGGATGATGTATGTACAGTGATCTTTTGATATATTATATAGCAGCTCTGTTGATACCTTTAGCTCTGTGTGTTTGTTGTGGATATTGTATCGCTTCGTATACACGGTAGAGATACTGTGTATGCGGCGGATCTGGTCATGCGCCTGGGAAGAGGTAACCCGGGGCGTGACAACATGCCCAACAACCCTCCGTCACCTGCAAGCTATGGTCGGGTATCCGCACCTCCTGTGTATGGGGTAACGACCCTATCTCTAAACCATGATGCAATGCAAATGCTCTACTAACAAAGGAATGCGATGCACCGGTATCAAATAAAGTGCGCGATCTAATGCCACAAATCAAAATAATACCTGCCACCACACGATCAGCTATCGAGGCGTCCTCAATCTGTGCGGCATAGACTCGGCCGCTCGCCTGTGGCTGGCGTCGATCTGGCTGTCGTGGCATAGAAGATCGATCCGCCTGACTGAATACCGGGGAAGCTCCAGATACTTGCGGTGGGGAGAAAGGAACAGACGCCATAGATGGAGCTGCTACTAATCTAGGACAAGTCCTCCTCATATGTCCCGGCTGTCCACACTCAAAACATCGACCCTCACGCCGATCACAAAGACTACCAAATGAGTTCCTCCACAAATCACACACCTGGGAGATCCCTTCTGCTGTTGTCGCTGCTGACGAAATCCTCCGGACTATTGCCGACTAAAAGCTCCACTGTAGTACCCCTGGGGCCTAACTGACGGAATGACTGCAGTATCCTAGACTGTTCGACGCTTCTGGAGAAGGTCGGGACAAGTCGGAGTCGTTTCGGCGTCAAATAGACGCAAGAACGGACTCGAAGCACCGAAGTAAGCCAAAACTAATGTTTTGGGCGCATGGACTTTAGGGCGCCCGGAAGCTATGTTTTGGGCGCCCAGATGTTGAGTGCTCGTTTTTTGAATACTGCTAAGTCATTTCGGATTCAGTATCGGGCGCCCGGAAAGTGGATCCGGAAATCCTACCTCGTGAGTATCGATCCGCTTGACACGTGTTGATTGGTTGGTGAACTCCGCCAGACCAGGTTAGGGCGCACCGGACCGCGGCGGAGAGTCCGATGCTCGAGTTTGTGCAGGCTGAAGAACCGGGCGCCCACTTCTTGGGATTCGGGCGCCCGAATGTGTGGATTTCTGCTGAGGACAGGTTAGTAGCAATTCTGTTCTTGAGGCTTATTGCACCGAAACCTTTGGTCTATAAAAGAAGTGGACGACCTCCCCTGAGGCTTTTTCTCCCCTCTTCATGGTGAAGCTGGAATTTTACAAGGATAGCCTCCATTTCCTCTCAAATTCCACCTTTCTCCATTGAAGACCTTGGTTTCCTGCTGAAACTTCAACATCGACCAGTGGTGTTCGTGCTCGTGTGCAGTGTATGAGTGTCCAAATCCAACGAAACTTAGTTTGTTGGATAGAGGACTCGTAGAGGAAGACGTGGAATCCTTCCAATCGCATTTTGAACAGGTATATAAGCTACAGTTTATGTTTTACTGGACCCCTTGTATTCTTGAGCTGAAACTTGGGTTTCCTTTGATCTTATGGATCCAAATCTTTTGGGAGCTGGAATTTCGAAGTGAAGATTGGTCCTTCCACTTTCCTTGCTGGTTTGGAGGTTCTTTCCACCTGAATTGAGGATTCAAAGGTGAGTTCTAGCTCAGATTTTGAGTAATTGCTTAAGTGCTGAATTTTTGGGTCAATTGATGGATTTCTTGGATTTGTGAATCCAGATCTTTGTGAGGATCCTTGGAGAGGTTTTGGATTGTTCCATTACTGTATTGAGAGGTTTGTGACCCTTTCCCTTGGGCTAGATTCGTTGGAATTCCAGAATTCTTGCTTAATGTGATTTTTACTTAGTTGCTGGAACATCTGGATCCATGTGTAGGAGGGTCCAGTAGTGAAACCGAATCTGTGTGGGGACCTTTTGGACATCGAGTCGAACTCCGTTTTGGCTGAAATTTGGAGGGTGTGTTCTTGAGCCCCTACTGGTGAGTTGACCCAAATTTCACAGCATTCTTACTTAGGATTTAGATTTTATTGCATGTTGAATCTATGTTGGTCATGCTGCCAGGCTGCAGTTCTGGGCTGATGTTCTGGGCGCCCAGAACATTGAGCAGGTGGGTCCGAATCTCGAGGTTGCAGATTTGAGCTCGATTTAAGCCGGTGTTGTTTGGAGGCCTTCCACTCGACTCCTAGCCGTTGTTGGATAGCTTTTGAGGTGGGTTAATGTACCGAAATCGCCGGATTTCCTCCTAAGTTGTAGAGAGTGCAGCATGCTGTTTTATTATATGTTAAATCATGTTAGTAGCTCGAATTCATGAATTTGCATGTATTATTATGAAATCTAAATTTGGAGCATAAATTGATAATTTATAGACATGACTTTACATGCTGAACTGGGAATTGACTTAGGAGAAAACTCGCGAAACTGCAACCGTCACTTTTCGAACTATTATCAGATTTAGCTCTAGGAGCCGTTTCTGTACTTGTATCACCGCTGTTAGTGCGAGGTGAATACTTAGTTTGTTGTAGGACGAGTTTACGCTCGTGCTGGGATGCCGAGCTTGTATTTACAGCAGGATTAGGCTGTTCTGTATTACCGGGTGCCGTCGGGGTTGACGGTGGACCCAGACTCTTGTTTTAGCTTCTGTTTGTGCTGAGGGCACGTGAGCTTGGAGTCTTCGACCCATTTTGACCCCTTTCCATTTGATTATAGCCTACCGGAGCCTGTTTGTGCTCGACAGAGATACGCTTTTAACTCGGTTGGGTAGCTCCCCCCGAGTGCCGCTCCGGAGTGAGGCCTCTTTTGTGTTGCTGTCGCTACAGATTAGTTGGATCTGGTATTTGGACCTGCTATCCTTTTTGGTAGTGTGCGGTGTGGCTAGGCAGTTGGCTGGACGAGCCCGTTTGGGCGGTTCCGTTAGATTGGGTCAGGGGTGACTTCTCACTTTGGTGATGCTTACTTGAGAGTTTGACTGGGATAGTGGTAGGGTAGTGGCATTACAGCTGTAGAGTTTATTCCAGCTTACTTTGTTGTTCTTTACCTACCAGCTATACTGATAGTCTCGTAGACTTAGTGGGTGGACCGTTGAGGTCGGTAGTGGTACCCACTGAGGACTACTTCTTTTGATAGTAGTTCTCACACCCATTATTGCCACTTTTTCTTGCAGAGCCTTTTTCTGTTGCGGCTGCTGCGCTTGTTTCTGTGGATCGAGGTAAGGGAGTCGCGAGCTAGATCCCTACCTGTCCCTGTTGTTCCTAGAGGAGGACCCTACTGGAGATAGTTTATTCTTTTGAGTTGAGCCATGTACATGTACTGTGGACTTGTTCCTATTTTGGTTCTGGTGGGACTGCTGTATTTTGGATCCTATATGTACATGTGGCTTTTGTTATTAGTATGTTTTATTTCAGCTCTATATCTCTTGTAGTTGCTTGTATGTTTGTTTACAGGTTAGCTATCGCTTCGTATACATAGAAATGTCTATGTATACGGCGGATCTGTTAGCGAGCACGGGGAACGAGTAATCCGGGGCGTGACAGATTAAGTTGGTATCAGAGCTTAGGAATAGGTCGTTGGGACTTAGTAAACCCTAGGCTTTGGCAGACCCTAGGAATACAAGACGTGAGAGACGTGACTTGCTGCGAAAGTCATCGATTTGACTGTTGAACTCATCCTTAAGTGGAGGGAGTGATCGAAGGCGTGTGTCCTTTCCTATCGCGAACTTGCGTTGGCTGCAGATGACGTCAAGCAGCGAGGGAAAGGAGGCGACCTTCTAGACTTTCGCTTGATTGGGTCTTGAGTTGTTTGTGTTTGCTGACTGATCTGTGTGTTGCGCAGGTGGGCATGACGCCTCCCCGACACCGAGGTCGACCCCCGACGCGGGCTACCCCCGTGCCTTCTGTGGTGCCTGAGCAGGCGGGGCCTAGTGCACCCCCTGATTTGAGTGAGCAGTTGACTGCGCTAGCCGAGTCAGCTAGGCAGCAGAGTGCACTATTACGGAGGATGTGTGATACCATTACTCACACGTGGAATGCAGCACCTAGAGCGACGGAGTCGCAGGAGCCACCCCCTGCTATTCCAGCTGACGTTCCAGCTGCAGCCGTACCCCCAGCAGCGACAGTTCCGGCCGCACCGGTTGGCGACACTTTCCGGTCAGGTGGACAGATGTCGGAGGCCGAGCAGGAGCAGATGACTGAGAGACTGGCTCATTTTGCCGATTTGATCCACCCCATTTTGATGGTAGCCACACCGAGCCATGGGTGGTGGAGGCCTGGGTAGGTGAGATGGAGAAGTTATTCGAGGATCTCTTCGTGCCAGAGCGGGAGCGGGTTCACCTGGCGGTTCACTGCTTGACGGGTGATGCACGCATCTGGTGGACGAGGACGAGATGGAGCAGGTCGCTGGATGCGCTGCGATTGAGTTGGGCCGAGTTCTGCGGGATGCTGTATGGGTCCTATTTCCCTAACAGCGTGAAGCAGAAACTCGAGGAGGATCTTAAGAATCTACTCCAGGGTGATCGCACAGTGCAGGAGTATACTCGAGAGTTTACCAGACTCCTGAACTGTGTTCCTTTTGCTGCGAGAGATGAGGCTCACAGAGTTTACTTGTTCGAGCGAGGATTGAGACAGGAGGTCTTTGTCCTTGTACAGGCAGAGAGGTTGCAGACCTTGGATGCGTCGATCGAGCAGGCGCTATGGGTGGAGCGAGGAGCTTTGACGGCGAGTGAGCGGGCGGCCACACTAAGTTAGGGTTTGGATAGGAAGCGCCCGACTCCCGAGGACGGAGGACAGACCAGCGGTAGACGCCCGCCGAGACCTCCACGATCACGTTCTCAGGGTCGTGGGTTTTCGGGGCGACAGAGGTCTGGTGGATCCCGTCAGCAGGGACGGCAGCAGAGGGGAGCACCGAGATGTGTCATCTGCGGAGGACCACACTGGCCTAGGCAGTGCGAGCAGCGAGAGGGCCGGTGTTTTGGGTGTGGTCAGTCCGGACATCTGCGGGCAGCTTGTCCCCGAGCAGCGTCGCCTGTACCATCGATCGCATCGGCACTCCCTGTTCATCAGCAGACTTATGGAGCTCCACCGACTCACAGCCAGATGGATAGGACTTCTGTACCACGCCCAGGTGAGCGGCGACAGCAGGCGCAGAGCGGCAGAGTCTTTGCGGCTCAACTAGAGGACTCCACGGCGGCTGATCATGTGGTGGCAGGTATCATTTTAATTTCTGGCATTAGAGCTCGTACATTATTTGATACCGGTGCATCACATTCTTTTGTTAGTCGAGCATTTGCATCCTTGCATGGGCTAGTGTTAGGGACGTTACCCTGTGCACGAGAGGTGCAGATTCCCGAGCACGTGTTGCTTGTGGAAGAGTGTTGTCGAGCTTGCCCAGTGCAGCTTGGACCTTGGGTGATGCCCGCAGACCTGTTGGTCTTGGGGCGATTGCAGGATTTTGATGTGGTGCTCGGCATGGATTGGTTGGCACGATACTTCGCGACGATCGACTGCGGCGAGAGGACCGTGACGTTTCGCGAGCCAGGCCAGGAGGAGTACGTGTATCGAGGCTGCAGGAGCACTTTGTTCGCGACGTGGATTTCGTCGGCTCGAGCGAGACAGATGATGAGTCGAGGGTGTACCGCATTTCTTGTGACTGTTGTTGAGGTATCTGCGGTGGCACCGGAGCTCGAGGACATCTCTGTAGTCCACGAGTTCCCGAACGTGTTTCCCCCGGAGTTGACTACGATGCCACCAGACAGGGAGGTCGAGTTTGTGATTGACGTAGTCCCAGGAACTGCGCCAATCTCAAAGACACCCTACCGAATGGCACCGGCTGAGCTGAGAGAGCTTAAGGCGCAGCTTCAGGATTTGATGGATAAGGGGTTTGTGAGACCCAGTGTATCGCCTTAGGGAGCGCCGGTGTTATTCGTGAAGAAGAAGGATGGTTCACTTAGACTTTGCGTGGATTATCGAGAGTTGAATAAAGTGACCATCAAGAACAGGTATCCTTTGCCGCGCATTGATGACCTGTTTGATCAGCTGCAAGGATCTTGTGTCTTCTCAAAGATTGACTTGCAGTCAGGTTACCACCAACTGAAGGTGAAGGCTGAGGATATTCCCAAGACGGCTTTTAGGACTTGGTACGGGCATCATGAGTTTACGGTGATGTCGTTTGGATTGACTAATGCCCCTGCCGCGTTTATGGATTTGATGAATCGAGTGTTTATGCCGTTCTTGGACCGGTTTGTGGTAGTGTTTATTGATGATATCCTGATCTACTCTCGGAGTGATGCTGAGCATGAGGAGCACTTGAGGATAGTGCTGCAACTTCTGAGGGAGAAGAAGTTGTATGCCAAGTTGAAGAAGTGCGAGTTCTGGCTTCGAGAGGTAGCTTTCTTGGGCCATGTGATTTCAGCCACTGGAGTGGCAGTGGACCCGCAGAAGATTGAGACTGTGCGGGATTGGCCCAGACCGACGACGGTTACCGAGGTGAGGAGTTTTCTCGGGTTGGCTGGCTATTACCGTCGATTTGTGGAAGGCTTTGCGAAGCTCTCCACACCCCTCACTCGTCTGACGAGGAAGGAAATTAGATTTGTTTGGAGCGCTGAGTGTCAGCGTAGCTTTGAGGAGCTGAAGGAGAGACTGATGTCTGCTCCCATCCTTACCCTTCCAGTGATGGGGGAAGGATTTGTGATTTTTAGTGATGCATCACACAATGGCTTGGGATGTGTGTTGATGCAGCATGGTAGGGTAATTGCCTATGCCTCCCGGCAATTGAAGGATTATGAGAAGAATTATCCTATGCATGATTTGGAGCTGGCAGCTGTAGTGTTTGCACTGAAGCTGTGGCGGCATTACTTGTATCGTGAGCACTGTTAGATTTTCACGGATCATAAAAGTCTCAAGTATTTGTTCACTCAGAAAGAATTGAATCTGAGGCAACGCCGGTGGTTAGAGTTGTTGAAGGATTATGATATTACCATCCAGTATCACCCCGGCAAGGCGAATGTAGTGGCAGATGCGTTGAGCAGGAGATCAGTGCAGAGCCTTTGTATGATGATCACTCAGCAGGTGCCGTTACTCGAGGAGTTGAGGCGGCTTGAGCTTGAGGTGGTATCCCCTGGGGTTACTGCAAAACTTATGTCTTTAGTTTTGCAACCCACTCTGTTGTATAGGATCCGAGAGAAACAGAGTGCGGACCCCTTTTTGATGAGGATTCGAGATCAAATTGCCAGCGGGCAGACAGGGGATTTTGGTGTTGACAGTTTGGGAGTACTGCGGTACAGGGACCGACTGTGTGTGCCTTTGGATTCTGAGATCCGAGAGGAGATTTTGAGAGAGGCTCATTACTTGCCTTATACGGTTCACCCCGGTGGAACCAAGATGTATAAGGACTTGAAGGCACACTTTTGGTGGAATGGAATGAAGCGGCATATTGGGAGATTTGTGGCTCAGTGTTTGACTTGTCAACAGGTAAAGGCGGAGCACCGAGTACCTGCTGGCAAGCTTCAGAGTCTTCCAATACCCGAGTGGAAGTGGGACCAGATCGCCATGGGCTTTGTCGTGGGATTACCGAGGACGCAGGCTGGTTTCGACGCTATTTGGGTGATAGTGGACAGACTGACCAAATCTGCCCACTTCTTACCAGTGCAGACTACTTGGTCCACGGACAGACTCGCTCAGTTATATTTGGATGAGATAGTGAGACTGCATGGAGTGCCTACCTCGATTGTGTCTGATCAAGACACACGGTTCGTCTCACAGTTTTGGAGGAGTCTACAGACAGCGCTGGGTACTCAGCTGCGGTTTAGCACGGCTTTTCATCCACAGACAGATGGTTAGTCTGAGCGGACCATTCAGACCCTGGAGGACATGTTGAGGGCATGTGTCCTAGACTTTGGTGGAGGGTGGCATCGACACTTAGGACTGGTTGAGTTTGCGTATAACAATAGCTATCAAGCGAGCATCCAGATGGCTCCATTTGAGGCATTGTATGGACGCAAGTGTCGTTCGCCCTTGCATTGGAGTGATGTGGGTGAGAGGAAGACTTTGGGTCCCGATATCCTGTTGGAAGCGGAAGAGAAGGTCAAGATGGTTCGACGACGTCTTGAGACCGCCCAGAGTCGACAGAGGAGCTATGCGGATACTAGGAGATGAGACTTGGAGTTTCAGATTGGTGATCATGTATTTCTAAAAGTCTCGCCGTCTAGAGGAATTCGCCGTTTTGGAGTTCGTGGAAAGCTCAGTCCACGGTTTGTTGGCCCGTTCGAGGTGTTAGAGCGAGTGGGGCCGGTAGCGTACAGGATTGCCCTACCACCGCGACTTTCTGGAGTCCATGATGTGTTTCATGTCTCGGCTTTGGGGAGATATGTGTTCGACCCCTCCCACGTGATTGACTTCACCCCACTTGAGTTGGCTGAGGACCTGCAGTACGAGGAGCGACCGGTGCGGATTCTTGCTCGCGAGACGAAAGAATTGCGCAACCGAGTCATACCGTACGTGAAAGTGCAGTGGAGTAATCACAAGGAGCGTGAGGCGACTTGGGAGCCGGAGGCGGTGATGCGGGAATCCTACCCCTACCTTTTCGAGCTGCCTTCTTGAGGTATGAGTTTAAGTTTCGAGGACGAAACTTTCCGTAGGGGGGAAGGATGTAGTACCCCTGGGGCCTAACTAACGGAATGACTGCAGTATCCTAGACTGTTCGACGCTTCTGGAGAAGGTCGGGACAAGTCGGAGTCGTTTCGGCATCAAATAGACGCGAGAACGGACTCGGAGCACCGAAGTAAGCCAAAACTGATGTTTTGGGCGCATGGACTTTAGGGCGCCCAGAACTATGTTTTGGGCGCCCAGATGTTGAGTGCTCGTTTTCTTAATACTGCTAAGTCATTTCGGATTCAGTATCGGGCGCCCGGAAAGTGGATCCGAAAATCCTACCTCGTGAGTATCGATCCGCTTGACACGTGTTGATTGGTTGGTGAACTCCGCCGGACCAGGTTAGGGCGCACCGGACCGCGGCGGAGAGTCCGATGCTCGAGTTTGTGCAGGCTGAAGAACCGGGCGCCCACTTCTTGGGATTCGGGCGCCCGAATGTGTGGATTTCTGTTGAGGACAGGTTAGTAGCAATTCTGTTCTTGAGGCTTATTGCACCAAAACCTTTGGTCTATAAAAGAAGTGGACGACCTCCCCTGAGGCTTTTTCTCCCCTCTTCATGGTGAAGCTGGAATTTTACAAGGATAGCCTCCATTTCCTCTCAAATTCCACCTTTCTCCATTGAAGACATTGGTTTCCTGCTGAAACTACAACATCGACCAGTGGTGTTCGTACTCGTGTGCAGTGTAGGAGTGTCCAAATCCAACGAAACTTAGTTTTTTGGATAGAGGACTCGTAGAGGAAGACGTGGAATCCTTCCAATCGCATTTTGGATAGGTATGTAAGCTACAGTTGATATTTTACTGGACCCCTTGTGTTCTTGAGCTGAAACTTGGGTTTCCTTTGATCTTATGGATCCAAATCTTTTGGGAGCTGGAATTTCGAAGTGAAAATTGGTCCTTCCACTTTCCTTGCTGGTTTGGAGGTTCTTTCCACCTGAATTGAGGATTCAAAGGTGAGTTCTAGCTCAGATTTTGAGTAATTGCTTAAGTGCTGAATTTTTGGGTCAATTGATGGATTTCGTGGATTTGTGAATCCAGATCTTTGTGAGGATCCTTGGAGAGGTTTTGGATTGTTCCATTACTGTATTGAGAGGTTTGTGACCCTTTCCCTTGGGCTAGATTCGTTGGAATTCCAGAATTCTTGCTTAATGTGATTTTTACTTAGTTGCTGGAACTTCTGGATCCATGTGCAGGAGGGTCCAGTAGTGAATCCGAATCTGTGTGGGGACCTTTTGGATATCGAGTCGAACTCCGTTTTGGCTAAAATTTGGAGGGTGTGTTCTTGAGCCCCTACTAGTGAGTTGAGCCAAATTTCACTGCATTCGGACTTAGGATTTGGATTTTATCGCATGTTGAATCCATGTTGATCATGCTGCCAGGCTGCAGTTCTGGGCTGATGTTCTGGGCGCCCAGAATATTGAGCAGGTGGGTCCGAATCTCGAGGTTGCATATTTGAGCTCGATTTCAGCCGGTGTTGTTTGGAGGCCTTCCACTCGACTCCTAGCCGTTGTTGGATAGCTTTTGAGGTGGGTTAAAGTACCGAAATCGCCGGATTTCCTCCTAAGTTGTAGAGAGTGCAGCATGCTGTTTTATTATCTGTTAAATCATGTTAGTAGCTCGAATTCATGAATTTGCATGTATTATTATGAAATCTGAATTTGGAGCATAAATTGATAATTTATAGACATGACTTTACATGCTGAACTGGGAATTGACTTAGGAGAAAACTCGCGAAACTTCAACCGCCACTTTTCGAACTATTATCAGATTTAGCTCTAGTAGCCGTTTCTGTACTTGTATCACCGCTGTTAGTGCGAGGTGGATACTTAGTTTGTTGTAGGACGAGTTTACGCTCGTGCTGGGATGCCGAGCTTGTATTTACAGCAGGGTTAGGCTGTTCTGTATTACCGGGTGCCGTCGGGGTTGACGGTGGACCCAGACTCTTGTTTTAGCTTCTGTTTGTGCTGAGGGCACGTGAGCTTGGAGTCTTCGACCCATTTTGACCCCTTTCTATTTGATTATAGCCTGCCGGAGCCTGTTTGTGCTCGACAGAGATACGCTTTTAACTCGGTTGGGTAGCTCCCCCCGAGTGCCGCTCTGGAGTGAGGCCTCTTTTGCGTTGCTGTTGCTACAGATTAGTTGGATCTAATATTTGGACCGGCTACCCTTTTTGGTAGTGTGCGGTGTGGCTAGGCAGTTGGCTGGACGAGCCTGTTTGGGCGGTTCCGTTAGATTGGGTCAGGGGTGACTTCTCACTTTGGTGATGCTTACTTGAGAGTTTGACTGGGATAGTGGTAGGGTAGTGGCATTACAGCTGTAGAGTTTATTCCAGCTTACTTTGTTGTTCTTTACCTACCAGCTATACTGATAGTCTCGTAGACTTAGTGGGTGGACCGTTGAGGTCGATAGTGGTACCCACTGAGGACTACTTCTTTTGATAGTAGTTCTCACACCCATTGTTGCCACTTTTTCTTGCAGAGCCTTCTTCTGTTGCGGCTGCTGCGCCTGTTTCTGCGGATCGAGGTAAGGGAGTCGCGAGCTAGATCCCTACCTGTCCCTGTTGTTCCTAGAGGAGGACCCTACTGGAGATAGTTTATTCTTTTGAGTTGAGCCATGTACATGTACTGTGGACTTGTTCCTATTTTGGTTCTGGTGGGACTGTTGTATTTTGGATCCTATATGTACATGTGGCTTCTGTTATTAGTATGTTTTATTTCAGCTCTATATCTCTTGTAGTTGCTTGTATGTTTGTTTACAGGTTAGCTATCGCTTCGTATACATAGAAATGTCTATGTATACGGCAGATCTGTTAGCGAGCCCGGGGAACGAGTAATCCGGGCCGTGACATCCACGACTCTGAAAGCGCGATCGCGGTGGAGATCTTGGCGGCCGTCTGCTACTCGACTGCCCTCCATCATCAGAAGCTAGGCGCTTCCTCTCCTGACCCAAAGTTGGATCTACAAGCTGCCCCTTAGTCACAAATGTCCCTCGCTCTACCCACAGAGACTGCTCAATAGTCGCATCCAAAGTCTGAAGTCTCTGAGAGTGAACAAAAGGAAAAATCTCTGGTCTCAAACCCTTCTCATAGAGATAGACCTTCTGTATTTCATCTCTTGCAGCAGTAGGTACACAATTAAGCAATCTAGTAAACTCTCTAGCATACTCCTGCACCGAACGATTTCCTTGCTTCAGATTCTTCAGATCCTCCTCTATCTTCACCTTCACACTACTTGGAAAATAAGCTCCATACATAATCCCGCGAAACTCGCTCCAAGTCATCTGCAAAGGATTCAAGGACCTATGATCACGAGTCCTTCTCCACCAAACATGAGCATCACCAGCCAGACAATGGACTGCCATATGCACCTGCTCCCGTGCTGGTACGAAAAGATCCTCAAATAATTTTTCCATTTCACATATCCAAGCTTCTACCACCCACGGTTCTATACTACTACCATTAAATCGTGGTGGATCAAATCTACAAAAGCGAGCCAATCTTTCCGCCATCCGCTCTTGCTCTTCCTCAAAAAGCACTCAACTTGGCTGCGCACTCTCGTTCCTAGGTTGAGATGTAGCTGGAATGGTCGCAGCTTGAGGTTCCATAGTTCGAGGCGTAGCACTCTGCTGCTGTGAAAAAGTGTCGCACATCTTCTGCAATAAGACACTCTGCTGCCTACCCACTGCAGCTATGTCTACTAGCTGCTCCTGAAAATCGGGCCGTACACTAGGTCCCGACTGCTCTGGCATCTCCGAAGGTGTCGGATGTGCTCGCGTCGATGGTCGATTACGACGTTGAGGAGGCATTGTAATAACCTGCAACAGAATACCCACTTAGACAACAAACAATCACTCGACCCAATCTAGCGAAAGTCTAGAAGGACACTTCTTTTTCTTTTCAAATTATTATGTCGTCTGCAGCCAACATAATTCATTTGATAAGAAAAGGCGTAATCCCTCAATCACTCTTCCTACACAAGGAAGGATTCAAAACCCAATCTTTGACTTTCGCGATTAATCACGTCTCTCTCGTCATAATATTCTAAGGTCTGTCATCTTAGGTTTCCCTAGGCCCTCTTGACCTATTCCTAAGCTCTGATACCAACTTAATCTGTCACGCCCCGGGTTACCTCTCCCCAGGCACATTAACAGATCCGCCGCATACACAGTATTCCTACCGAGTATACGAAGCGAAAATAATCATCCACTAACAGCTAAAGGTATCAAAAGTAATAGAGCTGCTATATATATAAATAATAAGTTCACTGTACATACATACATCAATCCACAACTAAAAATATACATCACTGTCAAACTCCAACAACCACTGTATGTACAGACTCATAAAATCATCTACCAAAATGGGGTATACCTCTAGCCAACTGTCCGGGGATCAGATCTACCCGACGGTCTCCTTTCCACGATCAGAATGCACAGCTGGAGAAGAAGACTCTGTAAAAAGGTGTCAACAACGGGTATGAGAACTACTATCAAACAAGTAGTCCTCAGTGGGTACCGCCACCAGCGTCAGCGGTCTGCCCACTAAGTCCTCAATCTCAAGATATATAGAGAGCAATAAAGAAAGTAGGAGATAAACTACCACTACTATGCACAATGCTCAAACTGTCAATATGAATATCAATGATCTGATCATAACATATCAACGAGGACTATCATGAATCCATAACATCATACCTGCGGCCTGAACATCACGCTCTACCCGTAGGGAGCCAACTAGTACAGGCATGTCCCTCTGTACTACACATAACCCATCTCCGGAGTGGTACTCGTGGGAGCGACCCAACCGAGTAATATCACAACACATATCATCGTCAAGCACCCACAGGTATATGATCAACAAGATGAGTCAATCTGATCTCTCACAAGAAACTCACGTGCACACGGCACCTCAAATGCATAATCAACAAGTATGACCCAATCAACTGATCAATGCTCAAGTGCTCACAAACAACTCAACTCTACCACAAAGAGGAGGTATAATCAACATAGCACGAGCCAAAATAAGATCACCTACACTAGTATGTACAACAACGGGTACAATGGATATCAACACAACAGGATAGGTGTAGGCCAAATCATGCATCAAGAACATAATGAAATCATGCTTGCTATCAGGTATCACTACCTCACCTATGATCATATCATACAATGCAAGCAGTAAATCAGTCTCAACCTAGACATGTCATATCTAACATAATCTCAGCAATATCATGTCATGCTAACATGAGAATAAGCACATAGGAGGAAATCTACTAAATCTGGTAAACATCAACCCACCTTAAATGCTAAACCAACCACGGTGGAAATCAACTACAATCTCATATCCAACCCTCCAGAATATATACCAAGCTCAAGCAGTACTCCAATCTGAATATACCACCGAATAGACTGCCAACTTCAACAAAATGAGTAATCAGAACCAGATCAGAACAACACAGTAGAAGAGAACAAGCTAGATCATCACTAATGCCAACACATGGCCCTTACTCTAGCTTTCTCTCTCTAGAAAGGGTGGCACACGAAGTGGAAAAGTGGCTCAAAACGATCAGGGGGCTCACCTATTTATAGGCTCCAAAATCCCACTTTCGGGCGCCCGAATTCCCTCTTCCGGGCGTCCGAAAATTGCCTATGCCAGGTGTCAGCTGGCGGCCAGGTGGCTCGGCGGTGGTCGACAAGTGGTGGGGCGGTGCTCCTCCGGCGGTCGACATGTGTCCTGCAACACGACACGTGTTAGTCCACGTCACAACTCAATTCGGATCCACAATCCGGGCGTCCGAAACATGCGTCCAGATCCCAATGTAACCAAGACATCCGGATCCATCCAAAATCAATCCATCGTCTCCAAAACATTCGGGCGTCCACTTTCCCAGATTCGGGCGCCCGAAATGTCCCAAGCCCAGTAACGTCTCAAAATGCCAAGTATTACACTATCACGAGATGCATGTACTTCAATGGCACATGCAGGAGAAGTAATAGGAAAGATAGAGTCCTCTTGGGAAGAGGAATGTACTGGAAAAGAATTAGTCAAAAAGGAAAGATCAATATGGGTAGAGGAAGAAGTTGCAGTGGCTAGTGCAGGTTAGGCTTAATAGGGAAGATGCTCAAAGAAAATCACATCACGAGAAATCCGAAGACGTCTTGGGATCATAGCAGCGATACCCTTTATGCTCAAGACTATACTCTAAAAAGATACAAATAGCAGATTTAGGGGACAATTTATTTCGTTCGTGAGGAGGTAGCAGGACAAGACAAGTGCAACCGAAGACTCACAGGTGATCATATGAAGGAGGCTTAGCAAACAACCGCTTACTAGGAGAGACACCTGAGAGAACACTAGAAGGCATAATGTTGATTAAGTAAACAACAATATTGACAGCATCGGCCCAAAATTGTGAAGGAACAGAACTATCAAAAAGAAGAGATCTGGCAGTGTCCATGATATGACGATGCTTTCTTTCAGCAACCCCATTTTGCTGGTGGGCATATGGGCAAGAAAGCTGAGATAAGGTGCCTTGACTGGCAAGAATTTATCTGAATTCAGAAGAGATATATTCACCACCAGAGTCTGAACGAAATATTTTAATGTTTGTACCAAATTGATTTTGAATCATAACAGTAAATTTTTTATATATTTGCAATAGTTCAGACTGGTTGTTCATAAAATATATCCAGGTAAAACGAGAATAATCATCCACAAAGATCACATAGTATTATCGATTGCCAATACGTGTAGAAATAGGAGCAGGACCCCAAACATCAGAATGAATTAATTCAAAAGCAGCATGAGAAACATAATTGCTTGCAGGAAAAGGTTTAGTAGTATGTTTAGCAAGTTTGCAACCCATACAACTAAACTTATTGGAAATAAAATTTTTGCCTAATACACCACGACGAACTAAGACATTAAGATGTTCAGAAGAAAGATGACCTAAACGACGATGCCATAAAGTAGAAACTAGAGGTGGTGGAAGTGGTGGTGGCATTAACAGAGGCATGAATGGATGGTAGATGCAGATGATCCATGTAGTACAAGCCATCTCGCCTATGGCCCTGTCCAATCAAATTTCCTGTTTGACGATCCTGAACACGACAAGAAGATGAGTCAAATGTAACTGTGCAGTTATGATTAGTAATTTGGCTAACAGACAAAAGATTTTAAAAAAGTTTTGGTATGTGTAAAACAGAAGGTACAAAAAAGTTGGCAGTATTGTTAATAGTAGGTGATACTGTACCATAGTGAGTAACAGGAAGTGGTGTACCATCAGCAGTAAAAATATTGAGTGGAGAAGACAATAAGGAAGGTGAAGAAAGTAATGAACCATGGGGAGTCATATGAAAAGAAGCACCTGAGTCTAGAATCCAGGAATTCTTAGAAGTACTTTCAAAGCTAGGTGTTGAAAGGGAACCAAAACCTGGTGGTGCTGATGATGTCTGAGGACTGGATCCTGGCTCTTTTGGAGTTGAGTTAGTCAGATTGCTCTGTTGGAGTAGCTGTATTAGTTGAGGCCAGCTGAGTTGAGCAGAAGCAGTGCTATGTCCCACTTCATTAGAAGAAGTATGGGAAGGATGCTCGAACTGCAAAGTAGAAGCAGCAGTAGGATAACCACGTGGAGAGTGTCGATGCTGATCAGCCTACATTTTTTTTTCTGCAATCTTGAATAGAATGCCCCTAGAGTTGGCAATATTTGCATTGGATATTGCGTTTGTTCTTTCGAGGGCCAAACGAGTTAGTAGAACTCAAAGGATCGGATGATGGAACAACTGGAGCAGGAGGAACTTGATTGGGAGCAGCAAGTACAGTCGGTGTTGAAGGACTGGAGGAATACAATACTCGAAGATGAGTTTCCTCTGCAATAAGCTCTGCAAGTGCAGCATCAAAGGTGGGTAGCGGAGATCGATAAAGAAGTTGGCCTCGTAAGGCCTCGAACTCCGGCCGTAGACGCATAATAAATTGAAAAAGGCGCTGCTGATCACGAACTTGCGTTTGTTTGGTAGCACAAGTGCAAGCCAAACAAGTTTGGCACAGTGACTCTTCCATGACGGATAGTTGGCGCCATCGTGCCTGCATAAAGCTATAGAACTCCTGAATGGAGCGTTCACCTTGATGGGCCGATGCAGCTCTTAAAATTCAGCATATGACTGAGCATGGCTAGATTGCTCATACAATTTTTTAAGATGAGCCCACATTTGTTGAGCCGTAGAGAAACTCACCAACTGCATTCTGATGTCAATTTCCACGGACGTGGATATAATTCCACGGGTACGTCTGTCAGCAATACTCCACTCTTTGAGTTTCTTCTCGTCAGCATGAGGGTTAGTGCCATTAATATGACCTGTTAAATCTAGGGCATCAAATAAAAGTTGTACAGACACTGACCACTCTCGATAATTAGAACCAGATAATTTGACATCTAGTTGTGAAAATTGATTGGTAGAAGATGTCATAACTAAACAAATAAAGAAAAGAAGTAGAATGGACAAATCTGAAGAAGTGGCTTGCTAGAGAATAAGCTCGCCGAGCCAAAGGGTCGAATTGGCGTAGGCGCGTGCATATGACTCCTAGCAGCTCGGTTAGACGCACGTCGTGGTAAGATGCGCGGCCACACAGACGTGATGATGACGATCGCTGTCCCAGTTAATCACTCGAACCAGATCGTGTCGTCCTCGGGCGTGGTGCAACGTGGTGCTGATCTCGGACGGACAATTCGCCTTCTGAGAAGAGGAACAATATTGTCGTCGAAAGAAAATAAAACCCTAGAAGGGCTCTAAAACCATGAAACAAGAGAATTGAGAAATTTTCTATATGTTTTATTCATCTAAACTCATTCTCTTATATAGAGAGAGGGAAAAAGGATTTACATGGAAGAACATGATTGTATTCTGTTATACAAGAAAATAATAAAAAGATATAGAAATATTACTACCCTAACAAGGAAGTAATATCCATAGTAACATATAATACATATATAGTAACACATATCATATATATGGTAACATATATATATGATATACATGGTAGCATATATATAATATATATGGTAACATATATAATATATATATGGTATATAATATATATGGTAACACATACAACCTCTCAAAATGGTACATCACAAGTACATCTCATGGAAGTCCAACTAGAATAAATACACAAAAACATCTCTCTCAATGACACCCAAAATGAAAGGTGCATCGGGTGCACCTCTAAAAAAACTACTTAGTCGGGACGGCTCTAGGTATGCGCAATACCCTCACCGTGATCCTTGGCCTCTCCCGCAGTAGATAGTTCTAAAATAAAAACAGTCAACTAATGGAGGTAAGAACTATAAACATATGGTTCCCATTGGGTAACGCCGCTGAGAGGGGCATACTACTCCATTAGGTTAACTGAGGCATTGATATAATAACTGCTGAAATATAAAAGTATAATGAGATAACTGGAAGTAAAGTAGCTCTACTACTATCATGCACTACAACAAAATAGGCATTTAGTGGCAATTTAATAGCGGCGATTATTGAACGGCCACTATTAGTTATCATCTAATTGTACTTTAGCGGCAATTATTTTAAATTATAATTTTTTAAACGACTAATAATTATACATGTGTTAAATATATCTATTAACTCCTACCGTACGTACCGCGTGTCCCCTGTGCCGCACCCCTTCCCCGCGCCATCTCTCAGCCTCGAGCTCTTCCGCTCTCCTCCACCTCTACTCCTCTCCTCCTCCCTCTTCTTCTGTGACCCCTCCGAGCTTCGATCCCATCCCCAAATCGCACTCTGCTTCTTTCGATTCGCCATGTTCGACCTCGCTTTCGCTCTCGACCTTCAATCCCGTGTCGTCCTCGTGTAGTTTGGTTCTCGATCTTCGTCGACACCGACCTCGTGAGCCCCACGAGGGCAATCCTCAACCCAGCAATCTGATCCGAGCCCTTGGTGGTGTGACTTCTCGATTTGGTGCTCCGATCCACCGGTAAGAGCTCTCGATCTCGAATCCTCAGTTTTGTCCTGGGATCCACTGAATTTTATATCTTCTTGGGGTAGTTGTGACTATTTACGTTGAGGTATCTATTTACGGTGAGTGAGACATCTATTTACAGTGGCTCTCAACGTGCTCGATGAAATGCCTATATGAGTCCTTTACCAAAAGCTTGAACTTCCGTAAGTTAGATATAGTGCTGTTTAGGGATTTTTAAATACAAAAAAAGAGCAAAGAAAAATTCGACAAAAGCATTTTCAAAATAGCTCCAATGAAGTTGAGAGAAAAAGGGAAAAAAAAAAGGCTACCAGTTTCAATTTCGTCATGTAAATTAAGGTGAGGCATCTCATTTAACATGACTTGCCCCCATCAATTCTCTATGCTTCTATGTCATTTTGCTATTTGATTAATAAGGTCCTTTGTGTTAACTTCGCTTACGGTCCTACCCCTAACTTATTCATTCAAAAATTAAGGTTTATATACTTGTTGTGCGGTAATTGCTAATGAGTCATAGAAAAAATTGGCTAGTCCAAAGAAAATTGTTTCTGAATGTTCAGTGTAGATTTTTATCTTAAATTGGTTAATTAAATAATAAGATTTTTTATTATATGACAGTTTCTTCGGGCATTCTTGTAATAGGATCTTTACAATGCAAAAATGAAGTTACGTATATTTTGTATGTTAATTAAGTAGGGTAATGGTGTGGAGATTTAGCATAATTTGCCTGTCGCTAACATTGTCTTAGTTTCTATCATCTTATTCCACAAAGTGACTCAACTATATCTCCTTGTGTTTTGCATTTCAAAATTAAATCAGATTATTTGGCTACCATCCATTGTTTACTGTGTAGGCATATTTGTCTCAGGTAGCATAGTCAACTATTTTTCTTGAGATAGATTGTTCTAAATAATCTCAATGGCTTGTTGTGCTAAGTTGTCAATCAGAGTCTCCTGTAATGTGATCCTTGAGATGGGAAAGGCTTCTTAGGAATCTAGCTCTTTCTGATTCAGTTTGTATGCTTTAATTGAAG
Source organism: Puya raimondii (assembly GCA_016920855.1). Classification (NCBI taxonomy): domain Eukaryota; kingdom Viridiplantae; phylum Streptophyta; class Magnoliopsida; order Poales; family Bromeliaceae; genus Puya; species Puya raimondii. The sequence continues at coordinate 26,707,672 of JABWPP010000048.1, forward strand.
AATTATCTTATATATAAAGATTCATAATTAATTAAAAAGTGTGTCTATTTCGTGCCTCGTCGTTTATGCGGTAATTTTAATCAAGTTTATAGCGAATTTTCTTCTTGTGGCCTATGCTACTGGGAAGCTAAATTTGTTAGTTGTTCTGAATATAATTAATTGTAAAGCAAGTTTTGTAAAACCACTTTCTTGCACATAATCTAATGTTTTGTGGAAATTGAGGCAACTCAATGTGGGTTCCATGAGGACATTAATTAATGGCTATGTTTTACAGTTTAACTTGTCTGATCCTTACATTTTGGTTGATTTGGTGGACAATTTTCAGCAAGAAAATGATGATCTTACTTGGGTCAAAAAGGATGTTGACGGGATATTAATTAACCTTTAGCTAAATTGGATGTCGATATTAGTTAAACTCTGCTTGATTGTGATGTGTTTCTTTACTTTGGCTTTTTTTAGCTTTGAATAGAGCTTAGATCCTAAGGCTCTCTTTGTTTTACTTTGTTTTCTAAATTTCCAATGGAGCACCTTATTTGGTTCTCATTCCTGAAGATGTGTATTAAGTTTGAAGTGTGCAGCAGTTCCCATGTTCATGTTTAATCATATTTGTATGTGAAACTGTGACATTAGTGAAATCACATCCTTAGATATAGTTGTTTGGTTTGCACATTTTTCTACTTCTTTTCCCATGATTTCGGATGCCTCAGCTACTTCTTATAGTTCATTTCTACTACGAACTTATTAAGGACTCTATATTTGCTAATCACAGGTCTACAAGAGCAGCAATGACATTTGGTTCTTAAACTTATTTTCTTGCTATGTTGCCAACAGGTAGCAGGAAACTGAGTTCAGTGGAAAACAACTTGCTGTTGTTGCTGTGAGTATACTATGTTGCCTTGCATCTTGAATGTAACTCCTTTTTCTTATCTTAATCATGATAGATCAAGTAAAATGGGAAGAAACGTATGGACACCCCTGCTGAAACTACTCTGTTTCCAAAATAGATCAATCAATTTTACTGTCTTATTGCATTCCTCAACTTTGATTTAAATTTATTTCCCTCAGTTGAATTTCATATTCAAGTTAAGCTTAAAATTCTAGACCTGAATTTTAACCTGAGTTTCAATTTGTCGTTAGATTGTCAACTGTAGCAATTATCTTCCAGTAGTTTGACCTTGGTTTCAATTTCCTTCCTAAATGTCATTTCAATTTGCAAGTGACTATCCTGCATATATTGTATGCAAACAGATAGTTGTCTTTTTGATTGATAGTATATTTTCGCTTCAACCAGATTGTTTTCTCTCTGGTAAACTAATTCCTTAATTCTGAATTTGGAGACTTCTGGCAAGAACTTTTATTGTAACATATGCTGCACGCTAGTACATAAACATGGTTCTTAGGTAAGTTAAAAAATGAAATCACAATCTACAGAGTCGAGAAAATGAATTTATTTAATTGCTGTAGAATTTCAACTGGCTATGATGCTGTACACTGGTGTATGTTTCATTTAGATTCTCAATGCTTATCATGACTGTGTCACTTCTACTCTTATTATTTTCATGTATATGCTGCCACATTGTCTGGGTGGTCCTGCATCTAGAATGACATTAAAGTGCTCATTGCGCTTTCCATCTGATAACTCTTTATGCCTTAATCTGATTATCTTAGAAATGGAATTTATTGGTTCTTGTGGCTAGAGAGTTGAAAATGTTACTATCAGGAACCGCAATGCAGATTAAAAAAATACAGGAACTAGTTTTCTTTGGTGATTAGCATACTAGAGTTTATGTCTATTTAACGATAATTGCTTGCCCAACCATTGGAAAAGTAATAAGTTGTTTTGTAATTTATTATAATCAGATAAGTACATAATTTTTAGGTAAGCACATATTTTACGGCTAACATCCCTGAAGTGATTGATAGTTACCTTCCTCGAAGACTCAGCGAGCATTTTTTTTCCCTATAAAAAGTCGTACAATTTGTACTTGTTTGTCATATAGATTTTGAGTTTTTGTTCTTTTGCTCCCGATTTTTGATAATTGCTGTGTTCATTTGAACATATAACTTATTTGAGTATGCTGTCTGAAACTTTTGATGCGTGATAAAAGTAATGTCGAACTGCTTGTGTGCTGTTCTTGAATCTATGTGCTAGGTGACCGGTTAGCTAATTTCATACTAGAACTTCATTAAATGCATTCCCTTCTTTTGCTTGAACTCGAATAAAAAGCTCTTTGATATCCGATCCATATTAATTTGCTTGCTAAGTGGTCATACCCTTCAGTTCTTGTAAATCTTGGATATCATGTAGAGGCTTGCAAACTGCTAGAAAGTCCTTGACAAATGATATTGTTTCTCACCAACCATCTTTTGTGTCTTGTCGAATAGACCGGGCAACTCATCATAGTTTTTCTAGATACTACAGCCTTTTCTTAATGCAAGTAATTTTCTTTTTAATTTGTGCTTAACCTGTAATTTAGTCACTGATCATTACAAACTCTCTTATATTTTTTTCCTTGTATCATCTTACTTCATACTCTGAAAATGATGTCTAATTCTGCTTTACGATGAAACTACTCTTTATGTCAACGAGTTTTTGACAATTCTATAATTTTTCCGGCTGCCACTTTAGTTTTGCTGCTTCTAATAGAAGAATAGAAAGGAAAAGAAAAAAGAAAAACTGCATTTCCTCAGTTGTTCAGTTCTCCAAGTGAGAATTGAAACTTGCAGTCAAAATGTAACACATACATTGCTATCTATATCTACTTAAAAATTTGATGCTTTTGATGAGGATTTACTTATATTGCTTATTTGTACCACTAATTGCAAAAAAATTACTTTTGAAACAGGTTCTTTTGGAGCTTTTCATCGACCTGAGCAAGCTTTCGAAGTGGAGCAATGAGTTTTAAGGATTTATAATTTGGGATTTCTCCGAGATAATAGGTGTTTTGTGTCATTTAGAATTTGTTATTTTTTGGCTAAATTTTGAACAAGTATTTTGTTGTTAGAACTCATGTCCGAAATTTAATTTGGATGTTGAGATTGTAATTTGAGAGTAAAGACTATTTGTTATACAAATTATTAATGTTCTTTGATTATTACTATTTTTTAATATTTCAATCATTGGAGTATTTAGTTGCGGATCAAGTATTTTAATATTAATTGTAATTGCCGCTATAAGTTTATTTTAGCAATCATTTAGTATGTTTTTTGTGGCAATTATAATTAATTATAGCGGCATTTATAATAGTTGCTATTAGATAGTATTTAGCGGCATTTATTTAGACTTTTACCAACCGCCGGAACAAATGCCACAATACCTTTTACCGACCCTATCAATAGTGGCAATTGTCATGATTGCCACCAAACTATTTAGCGGCAATTATAATTGCCGGGAATTTAAAAAATAATCGCCACTAAAACCCAAATTTGTTGTAGTGATGCCTCTATGCATATATATATAACTAGGAAAGAAGTAGCACTACTACTATCATGAATGTCCTACCATGATGAATGCATCAACCATGGGTGATGTTCAGATGTTATGATTAATCAACTTTTATCCAATCTCTCAAGGAATCAAACAAGATAACGTCCCGGCTTATGCTGTGCCTCATGGTCCCGTAGTAGTCAACATTCCTACTGTAGGGATGAGCCTCCCTCATGGCGGGCCATTTTGGCATCCAATCCTGCATGGGCGAGCATGGTGTCGCGATGGCTAAACTCCGGAGTGCCGGCTTGTAGGGAGTGACCCTAATAAGTATTTGCAAATGAGTATAATTGGCAAACAAGCGTGGTCACATGCGTCATATCTAAAGACATAGAATCTCGATACTCGACCCTTTGGTCGTATGCTTGGTCCTTTGACCATTTCCATTATCTCACTTACATTAAGGAGAATATAACCCATACATAAGTCTCTCGCTATGAAAGGAATATGCATCATACATACGTCTCAACTATAACTAGTATTGAAGATGGGCTACTCATGTCTCAACTAAGTAGATGGCACTACTTACAATAATGATCATGCATAAAAAATTACATGCAACATGTATAATTATCTCATAACTCTACTATAGAGTACTTATGCCACATGCATAGAATTCTTTTCTCTCATGACCCTACTCAGCATATGTATATCATATAGACTCTTATGCATCTCAACTCAACTATAGCAAGTTGTAGTACCCCTGGGGTCTAACTGACGAAATGACTGCAGTATCCTAAACTGTTCGACACTTTTGGAGAGGGTCGGGACTAGTCGGAGTCGTTTTGGCGCAAAATAGACGCGAAAACGGACTCGGAGCACCGAAGTAAGCCAAAACTGAAGTTTTGGACGTTTGGTACTTTAGGGCGCTCGGAAGTTAGGTTTTGGGCGCCCAGATGTTGAGTGCTTGTTCTTTGAATCGCTGAGTCATTTCGGATCCAGGTTTAGGGCGCCCGGAAAGTGAGTTCGAATGTTCCCCTCGGGAATATCGATCCTTTTGACACGTGTGGGGTGGTAGGTGAGTTCCGCCGGACCACGTTAGGGCACACCAGACCGCGAGCGGAGATTCCGAGGTGCTGGTCGAGTGCTGCCTGGAAGAAGTGGGCGCCCGGTTCCTGGATTCTGGGCGCCCGAATGTTGGAATTTCAGCTGAGGGACAGGTTAGCAACAGTTGTTCTTGGGGCTTATTTTATCCAACCTACATGTTTATAAAAGAGGGTGGACGACCCCCCTATGGTTTTTTTCTCCTCTCCTTCATTGTGAACCCTGGATAATTGCAGATTAGCCCCTCAAATCTCCCAATTACATCTTTCCCCATTGAAGGCTTTGGATTCCTGCAGAATAGCAGCGTCGACCTGTGGCGTTTCTGCTCGTGTGCAGTGTAGGAGTGTCAAAATCCCACGAAACTTAGTTTGTTGGATTGTGGACTCGTAGAGGAAGGTGTGGGATCCTCTCAATCGCATTTTGAACAGATATGTATGCTGCAGTTGCTGTTTTACTGGACCCCTTGTGTTCTTGAACTGAAATTTGGGTTTTTTCCTTTGATCTTATGGATCCAAATCTCTATGGAGCTGGATTTTTGAAGTGAGGATTTGTTTTCCCTCATCCCTTGCTGGTTTGGAGGTTTTTTCCACCTAGATTGAGAATTCAAAGGTGAGTACTAGCTCAGATTTTGAGAATTTAGCTTAAGTGCTGAATTGTGGATCCTTGATGAATTTCTTGGATTTTTGAATCCAGATTTTTGTTAGAAGCTTTGGAGAAGATTTGGATTGTTCCATCACTGTATTTGGGAGGTATGTGACCCTTTTCCCTGGGCTAGACTTGTTGGAATTCCATGAATTAGGCTTGAGGGGCTGTTTACTTAGTTGCTGGAACTTCTGGATGCAGTTTTGGAGGATCCAGAAGTTGGGTCCGAATAAGTGCAAGGGTTGTTTGGAGATCGATTCGAACTCCGTTTTGGCTGAAATTTGGTGGGATTGTTCTTGAGCCCCTGCTGGTGAGTTGGGTAAATTTTCACTGCATTTGGACTTAGGATTTGGATTTTATCGCTTGCTGAATCCCTGTTGGTCGTGCTGCCAGGCTGCAGTTCTGGGCTGATGTTCTGGGCGCCCAGAACTTGAGCAGGGGGATCCGAATCCTGTTTTGGCTGGTTTGAGCCCGGTTTCAGCTGGTTTTGTTTGGAGGCCTTACACTCGACTCCAAGCCTTTGTTGGATAGCTTTTGAGGTGGGTTGATTTTGCCGAAAGCTTCGGAATTCCTCCTAAGTTGTAGAGAGTACATCATGTTATTTTATTATCAGATTTTTCATGTTAGTAGCTCGAATTCATGAATTTGCATGTATTTATATGAAATCTAAATTTGGAGCATAAATTAATAATTTATAGACATGATTTTACATGCTGAACTGGGATTTGACTTAGGAGAAAACTCGAGAACCTACAACCGTCACTTTTCGAAACTGTTATTAGATTTAGCTCTAGGCCGTTTCTGTTCTTGTATCATCGCTGTTAGTGCGAGGTGGATACTTAGATTATTGTAGGATGAGTTTACGCTCGTGCTGAGATGCCGAGCTTGTATATACATCAGGGTTAGGCTGTTTTGTATTACCGGGTGCCGTCGGGGTTGACGGTGGACCCAGATTCTTATTTTAGTATCTGTTTGTGCTGAGGGCACGTGAGCTTGGAGTCTTTGACCCATTTGACCCTTTTCTATTTGATTATAGCCTGCCGGAGCCTGATTGTGCTCGACAGAGATACGCTTATTAACTCGGTTGGGTAGCTCCCCCGAGTGCCGCTCCGGAGTGAGGCCTCCCTTGCGTTGATGTCGCTGTAGATTAGTGGATATGATTCTTGGACAGGCTACCTTTTGGTAGTGTGCGGTGTGGCTAGGCTTTTGGCTGGACGAGCCTTTTTGGGCGGTTCCGTTAGATTGGGTCTGGAGTGACTATTCACATTAGTGATGCTTATACTTTGAGAGTATGACTTGGATAGTGGTAGGGTAGTGGCATTTCAGCTATAGAGTTTATTCCAGCTTACTTTATTGTTTCTTTACCTACCAGCTATACTGTTAGTCTCGTAGACTTAGTAGGTGGACCGTTGGAGTCGGTAGCGGTACCCACTGAGGACTACTTCTTTTGATAGTAGTTCTCACACACATTGTTGCCACCTTTTCTTGCAGAGCCTTCGTCTGTTGCGGCTGCTGCTTCTGTTCTTGCGGATCGAGGTAAGGGAGTCGCGAGCTAGATCCCTACCATTCCCAGTTTTTCCTAGAGGAGGACTCTACTGGAGATAGTTTTATTTTGAGTTGAGCCATGTACATATAGTGTGAACTGGTTGTTCCTGTGAGAGGTGGACTTGTACCTATTTTGGCTTTGGAGGAACTGTTGTATTTTGGATCCTATATGTACAGGTGGCTTTGTTTACAGGTTAGCTATCGCTTCGTATACATAGAAAATTTTGTGTATACTGCGGATCTGTTGGCGAGCCCGGGGAAACGTGTAATCCGGGGCGTGACACAAGTATAGGAGATAACTAACAATGCAAGGAGTTTACATCTCAACTCCACTATAATGCAAGTATGGAGCTAACTACCCATGCTACCACCAAATGAATGGTGCTACTAGCAAGAAAACTCATGTACAATGACATGCATGTATCATACTACATATGGCCTCGACTATAAAGGAATCATAATTCATACATAGAATGATGAACCCGCATGCTCATAATTTTCATAAATGGTCTAATTAGCATGCTAAAATATAGAATGATCTCAACATAAGGAGAAGACATAGAGAGAGTGCGCCAATTTCGGTGAGATAGAACCAACCGGATAGTCGTCAAAATTCAATCGTTCCTCAAATCAAAGTTGTTCCTTGATTTTAAGCCCTAAGAAAAATTTCCAAGTGTCACAACCATCTAAAAGCCCTCTCACGAAATTCCTCAAAAATTCCATTAAAAATAAGTGTAAAATACCCCATCTCAAGAAATCCTTGTCTAAACTTCAAACTAAACCAATGGGCCTTCAATTCCAACCTATACGAGTATTTTAAACACATCAATTATATGCTAAAGGCTTTCATTTGAAAATTCCCAAAATAAACTCTAATTTCCACAAAAATATATATTATACTCAAAACCTCCCAATTTTACAAATTAGCGGTACTAGAAAGCTCACTAACCTTAAATCAAGCTTCAAACCTCAAGTCCAAGTGTTGAGGACGAATATCGGAAGCTTCAACAACTCTCCTTCCAAGCCCTAACTCCACACTTAGCTCTAAAAGATCCTAGTTCCATGGAGAAGGAATAAAAAGAAGATAGCTAAGTGGACATGCAAGGGAATGAGGAAAAAGGAGGAAGAAAATGGAGAAAGTATGGGTGCCTTACCTCTCCTTTGCTCCTGCTGTGAACAATAGTGAAGTGGGAAGAAGGGTGGCCTTTATAGACTGCCACAAAATCCCAAGAAGTCCCCAAAATCGTAGAAATTACAACCAGTACGAAAACAAGTTCTACCATTGAGTACCAGTACACGAATACAAGTAACAGTACACAACATTGAGTTCTGGTATTCAGGTCCAGTTCTGCAAAACTAGAACATTGTATGCAGTAGTTTTCTAATGCGTACCGGTACTCGCCTGTATCAGTATCGGTACTCAGCATATCAGTTCAGGTACTCAAAAGAGTTCCGCAGAACTCGAGAGCTGTTCAACCTAGTCTGCTACTAGGTTTCGGTACACCCGAATTAGTACTGGTACACAATACCAAAACAGTAGTTTTTGCAGATTTTGGTTTTCCAAGTCCGTTTTCGCGCCAATTAGGCATCGAAAATACTCTCAAGCTCTCTCAACTCGGCCAAAATCTCCAGAATAGTATAAAATACTATTCCTCTCACTAAGACTTCGCAATTTGCAAACGTTCAGTGTGCTACATTTACTATATGTTACGGATTTTATATTGGCAAATTTCGTGAAGTGAGTCGGAGTCTTGAAGGTTCGAAGAAGAAAAGACGAAGAACAAAGACTCGAAGACTCCACGTATGAATTCACGATGCTTGGTAAGTTTAAATAATCTTGATGATGATTTATAATTATTTACAAGTGTTTGGAAGACTTTAGAATGGATTCAAAGTGTTTTAAATTGTAAAAAATAAGTTTTCCAACTACGAGGTCCGGACCCTGGAACATGAGGTCCGGAACCCGTAAGCAGGTTATGCTGGTTCGCAGACCCGGTCCGGACCCTGGAAGCTGAGGTCCGGAACCCGTACGCCTCCCTAGCTGTCACGCAGGGAGGGTCCGGACCCTGAGGATGAGGTCCGGACCCTGAGGGCGGAGGTCCGGACCCTGAGGGCTGAGGTCCGGACCCCAGGCTGTTTCGCAGACCGGGTCCGGACCCTGATGGCTGAGGTCCGGACAATGAAACGCCTGGAGTGTGTCAAGGTCCGGACCCCATACCCGCGGTCCGGACCCCGACCCGTTGCGAAGTTTTGGAAAGTTATTTTTCAATCCTACTTTGATTCTAATGTCTCCCAATCATGTAAATAAGATGGTATATTCCTTAAAATATCTTAGCAATCCTAATTTGGTTCCAAACCTTTCTAAAATCAGTTTTGCAATCCTAGTCGAAATCGGTTTGCTTCCAAACCTTTCTAAAAACTGTTTTTTAATCCTAATCAATTTCGGATTGCTTCTAACCTATAAATAAGATGTGGGGGAGTCTCTAAAAGATGGTGAATCACAGATTATCTTTTAGAAACCCTAGAAGCTTGTAGGTAACCGTTTTCCTCATCTTCTACATCAAGCTTCTCTCAAATTGATTCATGGTTTTCTAATTTCTAATATTCTTTTAGAATCAATTTGAGAATTGCTTAGAGATTATTCCCACAGATTTTCAATGTTATTCTAAGCAATAAACCATCACCAACGTTACATCATCAACGTTATTTGTTCTTGCTCGTGGATTCGAGTGGCGTCGTGGATTCGGCGTGATCAAGACTTCGTGGATTCGAAGTTGGACGGTTCGTGGATTCGGATCGTTGGTGCTTGTGGATTCGAGTGGGCGTCGTGGATTCGACGTGTTGTTGACTTCGTGGATTCGAAGTTGGGCGTCTCGTGGATTCGGGACGTGACGTTCGTGGACTGGGTCTCACATCACAAGTGTCGAACGAACACTTTCGAAAATCGACATACACAAGAGGGAAAAATGGTGGAATTTACCTTAGACCAAGAAATTCTTGTCCAATTCCCAAATCGAAGTTAGGAGGCTTCAAATCCAACCTAACATAACATTCTACACCCATCAATTCCCATCCAAAAGCCTAGAATCAAGAAACCCTAAAATAAACCCTAGGTTTACCATTTCAAGGTTTCATCAACAAGAATCCAATTAAACCACAAAAGAGGGTTTACAAGAGAATTACTCACCTCTTTTGAGCTCCAATCTAGGTCCAAAGAAGCTTGGGTTGGAGATAAACCTCAAACAAGCTCTCTTCTCCACCTCCAAGTTCTTCCAAGGGTAAGCTAGCAAGCTTGAGTGCAAGGGAGAAGAGAAAAGAGATCAAATCCTTGGTTCCATAACCTTGGAAGCAAGAAATCTAGAGAGAGAAAGGGGAAGAAACCCTACCTCTTCTTCTCCAAGTCTTCAGCACAATGAGGGCTGTGAGGGGGTGCGAAGGGTTAAGTTACATGTTGTAACAATTGCCCTAACACCCCTCCAAAATCCAACATTTGCAAACTGCATAAAATTACAGTTTCTGTACTGTATACCGGTATGCGTATGGGGATACCGGTATCCGGCCAGAAATCCCGCAAACCCGAGCCTCGGCCAAAGTGGCCACGCAATAGTGTTCCGGTATGCAACATCCAGTATCGGAACAAAAGACTTCAGTACCGGTACGTGCATTTCAGTACCGGTATACCATCCCATTCCGGTATCTGCTGCCGGATTCCGCAGAACTCGAGAGCTGCGCAAACCAGTTTCTCACTAGATTCTGGTATCCCAAAACCACTGTTGATATCTCAAAAATCGCACCTGTATGAGACCGGCGTAGGAGAATTTCAAGCGAAACAGTAAACCGGGTGTTAGAAGTATACGCCGAAAAACTAAAATGCGGTTGTTGAAAAACCGCTTACGGTTGAGATTAGTCAGGAGTGGCCCGAAGAAAAAGGGGTGGCTGATCGTGGTAATAACTAAAAACCTTAGGCGGATACAATAAATTAACAGAAAAATGCCTTGGAAAAGAGGTCTTTTTCTTCTTTCAGAGAAAACGAGAAGACCATTTTCAATTCCTGCTTTAATTTCCTGTGTTTTCCTAGGAGTAGTCCAGTTGAAATTTCCTTTTTCAGCATTTACTTAAGCTTTTAGGAATAGTTTAAGATAGACTTAGTCCTTGTAAGCCCGAACCTTCATATATATATAATCCTTTCAACTCATCAAACGACCTAAGTATTTTCTCTAATACATATTCGCTCGGCTCATCTTTTCGGCTCATCAGTCGAACCGAGTCTTTGTAGTGTTGTTTTTTCGAACTCGGCTGATCCGATCCTTCGTCAGCCGAATCGTTTGATACAGTCTAGGGCGCAAACTTTGAGGGTCATCTTCAGGAAGCTGTTTTACCTTTTCGCGCATACACCGAGAAGGTTTAGACCCGGTCAACAGTCTAGGAAAAACAGAGCACAACAATTTTTGGCACGCCCGGTGGGACACGTCGTTTCAAGGTAAATTACTGCTTAATTTAAGATTATGACTGATGATAATACAATGAGTTTACGTAACAGAGTCATTCCTCGAAATTCGGGAAATGACCAGATGAGTAATACCGAAAGTGCACCCGAACAACAAGCAGTGTTACAAGTAGATATAGAAGCAAGTGGTCAATCCGATCACCAAGAGCCAAGCTTGGCTCAAGCTTTGGGATAGATGACTCGAGTCTTACAAGTTTTAGATCAAAACAGTCATCGAAGTACCGATCGTTTAGATGCAGTATTGGCCGCTATAACGGCCTCGAATGAAAATATTGCCCGAATCGGGCAGTTATTAACACGAAACGATCATCAATACCTAGGCATACCTGGGCCTGCGGGTACCCCGATGTTACAAAATCCCGTTACCGCGCCAGTTATTACACAGCCTCAGGCAACACCGTTTCAAAACAATTATAGACCGGTAGCAAATCTTGCGGCCGGTCATCAGCAGCCAGAAATGGCTTGGGGATTACTGTTAGTTGTATGCCCTAGAAGCCTATCAGGCTGACGCATTTTATTTTCTATGGGACATATCTTTGTACTTAATCTTTATAATTTATAAATTTGGGCCTTTTTATGCCATTCATGTTTAATGTGTCCGTGAATCGTCCTTTGAATTAATAAGATGATAATATGTATTCTCAAGAGTTGAGAATTTGAGATACATATTATTGGTGATTAATTCATAAATGCTCTCAATCGGTGGATCATCATGGGGACGATGATTGATCCGGTAAGATTGATGTATGTGCCGCTTCCTTATGGGATGACGAGTCTCGAGTCATCAGTGTGGGGACACTGGAGCGAACATGCAGGTGGTTGTTAGAGAACAAGGGTATTGAGCGTGACCAACTACGAACGGTTACATGGATGTCTACTTATTCGTCAGTAACTGGTTCGATGTTGCAGTGGTACAACTGATCCTTAGACCTGCGACACCACGGCCATTCAATGTGAAGCTACTGTATTTTGACTATGCAACAAACTCTGATCCTAGCCACGGGTCTTAGTAGTATATGTTGGCTGCAGTAGATTCATATTAGAAATGGGTGTGTGTTTATAGGGGATCTATCGCTCTCGGTAGAGAGATAATTAGTCCTATGCTATTTGTAAGACAAAGCTCAGAAATCCTCGGCCGGGGTAATATGGTGTATGGAAAGGTGGTTCCAAGAGCAACCATAAGAGCTTATGTCCTATCAAATTTGTCATATGACGGGTGATGGGGTTTGACGAGTATTCCATGACCTCCACGCAGTTGGGACTATGCGATAGAAGGATTGTATTGTACGGTAACTGCACCTAGAGGTTCAGTCCGATATTCACTTCTGACTGGATTGCCACTATATGCTGCTAGGCGTCACTGGTGGATTGTGGGAACCAATAAGAATAATTATAGGCGAATAATTATTCTACTAGGGTAGAATCAAAAGTGTTTGATCCATCGAAAAGAGTTTCGATGATGATGTCGACGGGGATCGCATCATATCTCACTACCAGACAGAATTGGACCTATTAGGTCACACACATAAGAAATCGCGCATGATCGATATTAAGGTGACGATAAAAGAAGTTTATCGGATGGGTTAATTGCAATATAGTTAAATACTAAAGTTTACTAATTTATTAGTAAAAGGACTAATTTGCAATTGTTGTAAATTAGAGGTATTTAAGTGCAAAAGTTGCACGGTGTATTTACTAATTGTTAGTAAATAATATGAGGACTTATGTGTAAATGTTACACACGAACCGAATTAGGATTAGGATTCGGATTCGGTTCAAACAAACAAGAGGGTTAATGGATAATCCAATCAGACTAGGATTCGATAAGGATTAGGTTTAGGATTAGGGTTTTCTTTCATATAAATATATGTCATATGACGTATTAAATGGTAAGGCAACAATAAGAAAATCCTAGCCGTCAACCCTCTCCCTCTTCCTCAAGTCCTCCACAATTAATCCATCGTCTTTGATCTTCGGAAGGTTGCTAGCACAATTAGAAGATTGAATTATCTTCCTCAAATCGACGCAAGAGTTAATTCGTGATCGGATCGCGGATCGAAGCGGTCGACTACTTCGATCAAGGGCGTGATTTCGTGTGGACGCGAGTAGAGGCCGGGCGCGTACGCGGCTAGCGAGGACGAACAACTTTTACCAGCGATCGTCGACTTCGCGGTGATCTCGACCCGCGCAAGGTAAAAGTAAATCCTAATTGATAAGATCAATTAGATTAATTGCTAACGATCTAAAACGAAACACGAGGTGATCTTTGGTTTAGAAAATTTTAATTGTGTTACTTTTCTTCCGCTGCGCCTACACGCTTAATTTTCTTACAGTGGTATCAGAGCCATCCTCGTTGTTTGTTTTAGATCTAATCTCTTTTTCGATGTTGATTGAATTTTTCGGAGCGATCGAAATCAAAACAATGAAGATTGTTTTGCGAATATTATTTTGATTGTTTTGAAACATTAATTAAAACCGACGCGCGATGCACTATTGACGAGGCTGCAGTACTCGTGCGTGCAACAAGTGGGTTGCGTGCAGGGAATAGCATGTGTTTAATTTGGTCATCCCGATGACATGCATGCACATGTCAATTTAATGCCTTATACGTCATCTAATTAATTAGGGTGGCCATGCATGACAAATTGGTGTATAGCAACACTAATTAATTAGTTGGGCATTTGATTGCATGTGATATGAGCCATAGTGCATGGACGACACGCACATGTTGCAAACTCCGCGCGCGCCATGCGAGCACGCATGCAGTTCATGTGGTGCTTGTGTGCAACGCGGCTGGGATGCGGCTATGTCATGCGGTTGCATCGTGCAGAATTGCAGTTTAAATTAATTTTAAATTTTAAATTTTTTTTTAATACATGAGATGTATTAAATCGTTTTAATAATTGCGATTTTTGAAACAAATAAAGATTTTTTTTAAAATTAATCCGAAACCCAATTAATTAGAATTCGAATTAGAGAATTTTATATTATATGCATGTGATGTGTATGAGGTGATGATCATGGATAGCAACCTTGTGATGTGGATGTATCATGTGATGATGTAAATTGATGTAATTTAATAAGGACCCAGTGTTAGATTTATTTTTCTTTTTCTGGGTACCTGCATGTACTAATTAATTATGTAATTTGGAGACCTACGTATCTCATTATTTTATGGGATGAATTGTAATTGTTGCAAAATTAAAAGGGAAAAGGGTAGTTTAGGTTTCATGACGATTTGTTGCATTCAAGAGTTGATGCGGTGCAGATCAAGTTTGAACCAAATGCTGATCGAGGGAGCCGACAAGAGTTGATCAACTCCAATCCGATCAAGATGCAGGATAAGAAAGTTTTTCTTGTGTGTAATACCCTATGACCCGATTCCGGCCTAGTGGCTCAGGCCCGAATCAAAATAAAATCCATGATCATCACCGGTAGTTATTTTTATATGCGATATATGTATGCATGTGATGCGATGGTTTGCATGAGATGTAGATTAATATAAAAATTAAAACTGATGAGATAACTAATCTCCCTAAATAAAATATTAAGTTAATGGTGTTATGAACCCATTAGTGGCCTTCCATCGTTGTAGGGTGTGGGCGTCTCTTTAGTGTTGATTGATGCACTCAGACACGGGGTCAGTTGCATTAGGGAGCCGCAACCATTCTATTGGCATGAGATGCTGTGTGGTAAGAAAGGGGTTGAATCCAAGAATCTGTCAGGATGAGGATTCAATGACATTCTTATTTGCATAATGAACGGTGGGTCTAACTTAACCAAAAAATAAGGCCAAGAATCTGTCAGGATGAGGCCTGTATCTTTGGAGGCCAAAGATTAAATTGCAATTTGCTTGAGAAGCATTGAGCAAGAGTTGTTCACTCATTTGTTTGCTCATTGCCAAGAATATGTTAGGATGAGGTGGTGTGTAAACAGATGGGACCGCAATTCCCACTAGAAACTTTTAGTAAAGTTTCCGTTTTCTCCACTCGGGGAGTGTGGAGATTAGCTAAATTAGTGGGAGGCACCATTTAGATTTAAAGACCCTAATCAAAATGGATTACGATTAAGTACACAACTAATTAGAATCATAACCTTCTGCAGAAAATGGCTGCCTCTAACCCACTTACCAAAATACTCGATACTAATCGCTTAACTAGACCGAATTTTACCGACTGGCTGAGGAATTTGAGAATTGTTCTCAATTCTGAGAAATTAGCCTATGTGTTGGACACGGAGGCTCCAGCAGTGCCCGAAAATCCAACAGCTCAACAGAGAGCTGCTAGAAATAAATGGACTGATGATGATATGAAGGTAAAGTGCTACATGCTTGCGTCTATGAGCAATGAGTTGCAATGCCAGCATGAGCACATGGAAAGTGCTGCTAACATCTTGCTTCATCTCAAAGAGTTGTATGATGAGCAAAGTCGAACAGCTCGCTACGAGGTGTCGAAGCGATTATTCAGGACTAAGATGTCAGATGGTCACTCAGTCAATAATCATTGCTTGGCGATGATTAAAGACATTGAGGAGCTTGAGAAGCTCGGAATGATTATGGACGCAGAACTCCAAATTGATTTGATCTTACAATCCCTACCTGATTCATTTTCTCAGTTCATTTTAAATTTTCAAATGAATAAAATTACTTGCACTCTCGCTGAGCTATTGAATATGTTGGTCACGGCTGAAGGAATGCTGAAAGTCAATAAGGGGACAGTTTTGGCTGTTGAACGGGCTTCCTCCAAAAGAAAGTCTAAATGGAGAAAGAAGAAGCCTGCAAAGAAGCCAAAGACTGAACCTGTCAAGGTAATTCCTAAAAAGAAGGCCGCCAAAGGAACTTGCTTCCACTGTCAAAAGGATGGCCACTGGAAGAGGAATTGCCCGGACTATTTGGCTAGCCTAAAGGACAAGGTAAAGGACAAGACTTTTGAAGGGGCTAAAGGAAAGTAGAAGACTTAGAGATGGAGAGCTTACCCTACGCGTTGGAAACGGAGCAAGAGTTGCTGCTGTTGCTGTGGGGACTTATCCTTTATGTCTACCGACAGAAGTAGTTTTAGAACTTAGAGATTGTCTTTATGTTCCTAGTGCGACTAGAAACCTTATTTCTGTTTCACGTTTGGTGTTGGACGGTTATAAGTTTATTTTTGAATCAAACATTTGTTCAATTTATTTGAGAAATAATTTGATCGGTTATGGTTCCCTAATAGACAATCTCTATTACTTACATATGGATGCTAGTATTAATACAGTTGACAATGGCATGAATGAGAATACTATTGGTTTCAAAAGACCAAGAGAGGAGGTAAATAAAACGTACTTATGACATCTTAGACTTGGTCACATTGGAGAGGACAGAATTAACAAGTTGGCTAAGGATGGTATCTTAGGGTCCTTACTCTCTGAACCATACCCAGCTTGTGAATCATGTCTTCAAGGAAAAATGACTAAGTCTCCCTTTGTTGGACAAGGACAGAGAGCTACCGAAGTACTCGCCCTGATACATACTGATGTATGTGGACCATTCGATGTGTCTGCTTGGGGCGGCTATCTCTACTTTATTACTTTTACTGATGATTATTCACGGTATGGGTACGTGTATTTAATTAAACACAAGTCTGAAGTCTTTGAAAAGTTTAAAGAGTTTAGACAAGAAGTAGAAAAGCAAATGGAAAAACCGATTAAGGCTCTTCGATCAGATCGAGGAGGGGAATACCTTAGCACGGATTTCTTAACCTACCTCAAGAATAATGGTATTGTCTCTCAGAGGACTCCTCCTGGAACACCAGAATTGAATGGGGTGTCTGAACGGAGGAATTGAACTTTATTAGATATGGTTCGATCTATGATGAGCTTTACAGATTTACCTACGTCACTTTGGGGTTATGCACTTCTTACGGCTATTTATATTTTGAACAGAGTGCCTTCCAAATCTATTCCGACCACACCATATGAGATGTGGCATGGTAGGAAGCCAAGTTTTACTCATATTAAGACTTGGGGATGTCCAGCTTATATTAAGAAATTAAAGACGGACAAATTGGAAAGCAGATCAGTCAAGGGAAGATTCATTGGGTACCCCAAAGAATCACTTGGATACTATTTCTATCTCCCAGAAAGCCATAATGTGATTGTGAGCCGTCATGCCTTCTTTCTTGAAAATGAATTTATTTTAGATGGAGGCAGTGGGAGGAAAATAGAACTAGAGGAGAAAGTCTCTTCAGGATTGAGTATTCCAAGAGCCCTTCCTGATAACTCTGTGACACAAGAGATTACTCTGCCACCTCGCAAGTCTATTAGAGTTTCCCGACCTCCGGATAGATATATGGGATTATTTATAGAGGAGATGGAGGAAATGTTCCTAATGGGAGATAAGGATCATAGAGATGATCCTAAGACTTATAGCGAGGCGATGTCAGACATCGACTCCGATAAATTGTTGGAAGCTATGAAGTCCGAAATGGACTCCATGCACTCCAATCAAGTTTGGACTTTGGTTGATCCGCCAGAGGGTATTGTACCCATTTGATGCAAATGGATCTTCAAAAGAAAGATTGGATCTGATGGAAAGGTAGAGACCTACAAAGCTAGGCTAGTAGCAAAAGGTTATAGTCAACGCGAAGGCATTGACTATCAGGACACCTTTTCACCTGTAGCCATGCTTAAGTCTATCAGAACTCTGCTTGCTATTGCTACACACTATGACTATGAGATCTGGCAAATGGATGTGAAAACTGCTTTCCTAAATGGATATCTTGAAGAAGATATCTATATGGAGCAGCCTTTGGGTTTCACTTCCAAAGATGGAAGTCATAAGGTGTGTAAGCTTCAACGATCCAATTATGGATTGAAGCAAGCTTCTCGGAGTTGGAACACTCGTTTCAACGATGCAATCGAATCGTTCGATTTCATCAGAAATAAGGAGGAGCCGTGTGTATATAAAAAGGTTAGTGGGAGTGCTGTAACTTTCCTCGTATTATACGTGGATGACATACTCCTAATTGGAAATGACATTCCTATGCTAACATCGGTCAAGTTATGGTTATCAAAAGAGTTTTCTATGAAAGATCTTGGAGAAGCATCTTATATCCTTGGGATAAAGGTCTATAGGGATAGACCTAAGAAGTTGCTTGGTTTATCGCAAGCTATGTACATAGATGAAGTGTTGAAAAGGTTCAGCATGGAGAATTCCAAAAGAGGTATGGTACCTCTAAGACATGGAATTCACCTCTCTAAGACTATGTCTCCTAAGACACCTGAAGAGAGGAGTCGCATGAGCAGAATCCCTTATGCTTCAGCAATAGGGAGTTTGATGTATGCGATGCTATGTACTCGACCTGATATAGCACAGGCTGTGAGTGTCACTAGTCGATATCAGTCGAACCCAGGCGAAGAACACTGGGTAGCGGTAAAGAATATCCTTAAGTACTTGAGAAGAACAAAGGATATGTTCTTGGTTTATGGAGGCGGAGTACATTGCTGCATCTGAAGCTGCCAAGGAAGCTGTTTGGATCAAGAAATTTGTCACTGAGCTTGGCGTGGTTCCTTCTAGTAGGGATCCGCTGCCGCTATATTGTGATAATAATGGCGCCGTAGCATTAGCTAAGGAGCCAAGATCTCATCAGAAATCCAAGCATATTGAGCGGCGGTATCACAAGATCAGAGAGTACATCAAGGATAGACATATTGAAGTGCAGAAGGTTGCCTCCGCGGATAACGTGGCGGACCCGTTAACTAAGGCTTTGACTCAGCAGAAACTAGAGACTCATCTTGAGAAGATGGGCATTAGATACATGACTGATTGGCTTTAGTGCAAGTGGGAGATTGTTAGTTGTATGCCCTAGAAGCCTATCAGGCTGACGCATTTTATTTTCTATGGGACATATCTTTGTACTTAATCTTTATAATTTATAAATTTGGGCCTTTTTATGCCATTCATGTTTAATGTGTCCGTGAATCGTCCTTTGAATTAATAAGATGATAATATGTATTCTCAAGAGTTGAGAATTTGAGATACATATTATTGGTGATTAATTCATAAATGCTCTCAATCGGTGGATCATCATGGGGACGATGATTGATCCGGTAAGATTGATGTATGTGCCGCTTCCTTATGGGATGACGAGTCTCGAGTCATCAGTGTGGGGACACTGGAGCGAACATGCAGGTGGTTGTTAGAGAACAAGGGTACTGAGCGTGACCAACTACGAACGGTTACATGGATGTCTACTTATTCGTCAGTAACTGGTTCGATGTTGCAGTGGTACAACTGATCCTTAGACCTGCGACACCACGGCCATTCAATGTGAAGCTACTGTATTTTGACTATGCAACAAACTCTGATCCTAGCCACGGGTCTTAGTAGTATATGTTGGCTGCAGTAGATTCATATTAGAAATGGGTGTGTGTTTATAGGGGATCTATCGCTCTCGGTAGAGAGATAATTAGTCCTATGCTATTTGTAAGACAAAGCTCAGAAATCCTCGGCCGGGGTAATATGGTGTATGGAAAGGTGTTTCCAAGAGCAACCATAAGAGCTTCTGTCCTATCAAATTTGTCATATGACGGGTGATGGGGTTTGACAAGTATTCCATGACCTCCACTCAGTTGGGACTATGCGATAGAAGGATTGTATTGTACGGTAACTGCACCTAGAGGTTCAGTCCGATATTCACTTCTGACTGGATTGCCACTATATGCTGCTAGGCGTCACTGGTGGATTGTGGGAACCAATAAGAATAATTATAGGCGAATAATTATTCTACTAGGGTAGAATCAAAAGTGTTTGATCCATCGAAAAGAGTTTCGATGATGATGTCGATGGGGATCGCATCATATCTCACTACCAGACAGAATTGGACCTATTAGGTCACACACATAAGAAATCGCGCATGATCGATATTAAGGTGACGATAAAAGAAGTTTATCGGATGGGTTAATTGCAATATAGTTAAATACTAAAGTTTACTAATTTATTAGTAAAAGGACTAATTTGCAATTGTTGTAAATTAGAGGTATTTAAGTGCAAAAGTTGCACGGTGTATTTACTAATTGTTAGTAAATAATATGAGGACTTATGTGTAAATGTTACACACGAACCGAATTAGGATTAGGATTCGGATTCGGTTCAAACAAACAAGAGGGTTAATGGATAATCCAATCAGACTAGGATTCGATAAGGATTAGGTTTAGGATTAGGGTTTTCTCATTATAAATATATGTCATATGACGTATTAAATGGTAAGGCAACAATAAGAAAATCCTAGCCGTCAACCCTCTCCCTCTTCCTCAAGTCCTCCACAATTAATCCATCGTCTTTGATCTTCGGAAGGTTGCTAGCACAATTAGAAGATTGAATTATCTTCCTCAAATCGACGCAAGAGTTAATTCGTGATCGGATCGCGGATCGAAGCGGTCGACTACTTCGATCAAGGGCGTGATTTCGTGTGGACGCGAGTAGAGGCCGGGCGCGTACGCGGCTAGCGAGGACGAACAACTTTTACCAGCGATCGTCGACTTCGCGGTGATCTCGACCCGCGCAAGGTAAAAGTAAATCCTAATTGATAAGATCAATTAGATTAATTGCTAACGATCTAAAACGAAACACGAGGTGATCTTTGGTTTAGAAAATTTTAATTGTGTTACTTTTCTTCCGCTGCGCCTACACGCTTAATTTTCTTACAATTACCACCAGCCCCGCCTTTGCCAGTATATCAACCCCAAAATGGAGGTGCAAGACCTGGGGGGCAGGTCCCTAATGTAGTTCAAGGAATCAATCCTATGTTACAAAATTTCGGGATACCAGTGATACAGAATCCTGGACAGATGCCGCCTTTGCCGGCACCAGCACCAGTTCCCCATCAAGGAATTAACAACGAGTTATATATGCAAATAGAAGAGGCAATCCGAAATACATTCGGGGTAGGGGCGAGGCCGACAATTCGGCCCATATTTAGATCTCCTTACCCGGTTAATATAGATGGAGATCATCCATATCCGGCAAATTGAAAAATGCCGAAATTTGATAAGTTTTCTGGGGATGAGACTGAAAACACGATCGAACATGTTGCACGGTTCACGGCCCAATGTAGAGAGGCCACTGCTAATTCATTTTTAAAACTACGTTTATTTAATACGTCATTGACCAAAACAGCTTTCACATGGTATACGAGCTTACCTGCCAACTCAATAAGGGATTGGGATGAGTTGGAAAGAAAATTCCATGAACAGTTTTATAGATCAGAACCGGAATTGTCAGTTGCTGATCTGGCTTTTTATAGACAAAGACCGAATGAATCGGTCGAAGAATATCTGAATCGATTTAAGACGGCAAGGAGCCGATGTTTTGTAAGGATGCCAGAATCAGAATTTGCAAAAATGGCATTCAGTGGTTTACATTTTAAAATCAAAAATCATTTTGAAGACAGATATTTTCCAAATCTGTTTGATCTGGGGGTCCGAGTTGCTCAATATGAGCAATTCAGGAAAGGTTATAATGACGATCGGTCGAGATGGAGCCGTAATAAAGAATGGAAAGGAAAAGAGAAAAACATTTCTTGTTTGGAAGAAACGTTTTCGGCTCAAGATGAGCCGGATACGCATAGTGAGGGAGGGTCATCATCGGCTGATGAAGCCGAAATTTATGCAGCAGAGATGGTAAAAAACCATCAACCGTATAAATGTGCTTTGTTGAAACCGGCTAAGCCGAATGAAGCAAAAGCCCGGACATCATCATATACATATTCGTTTGACATAGCTAAGACTGAACTAATTTTTGATCGGTTATTAAAAGACGGTAGAATTAAGCTTCAGGAAAGGCAAACAATACCTTCTAGAGAAGAATTAAAAAGAAGAAAATATTGCAAATGGCACCATTCGTGGAGCCATAAAACAAATGAGTGCACAACTTTTAAAAGGCAGATTCAAAAAGAGATAAATGAAGATCGGCTAGTTTTTGCATATCAAGAGATTTAAAAAATGGAAATTGATAAAAATCCTTTTCCTCCACAGGTAAATATGGTGGACATGAAAGGCAAATCATCGGCTGAAGAGAAGGTGAATGATGACATCGCCAGCACCAGAAGGAAGTTTCGGCTTTGCGTTCGATGTAAGGCCGAAATGACGCGTAAAGACTGGGAAGTGATCATCAGCGAAAGGAAGCTCCACGGGGAGTGGAGAGAATTTATGGCTTTTCCTGAAGAATGGGAAGAGTTGCCAGAGCCGGAAATGATCCCAAACGGCTGCTCATAGGAAGATTCAAATGGTTCGGAAGAAGAACCAGAACCCGAACCAAAGAAGGACCTTTTAATGAAAAAAGTCCTTAATGATTATTATCAGAATAAGGATGAAGAAAAAGCGAGCCGAATGAATTATCAAGAAAAACAATTCGGCTCCCAACAAAGGTATCCGGGATTTCGGCCACAGTGGCGCTACCCGCCCAGGCCGAGATCAGAACCTGAATTTGAAGGAATGACCGAGGGTGATATAGAATTCCTCGGTCGGAGATTGATAAATGAACTTGACATACAGCCATGGCCTAGACCTTGGGAAAGAAGAGAAATCCTCAGAGATCATCTGAGGACTGTAAAAGTATCCGCAAACATACCAATTGACCAATGGCATATAGCGAAGGCACCGGCAAGGTGGCAGGGGCCGTTGTTGACAAAAACTCAAAAACGTCGACAACAAAGAATGCAGGCTGAAACCAGACAAAGTGGGGATGCGATGAAAGAGGCAAGGCCAAACGTTTGGCATCGGCTCGAGTCACAGCCTTCATTTCAGCCCATGAGGAATGATCACGAAGCCGGGGGCTCCAGATTCCGGTCGAGTGACAAAGACAAGGAAGGTACTACATCTCTGTCTTGGTTAAAGTCTAGAGTCGAACGGTCGGCACCAAGTGAGCCGATCAAAAGAACAAGTAGAAAAACCCTAGAGGACAAGATCGCCTCATTAGAAACAATTATCAAGCGGGAGAGGTGGCCTCCTAAGGAAAGAGAATCTCGGCCAGAAAGTGAATCATCGGCCGAGACTGCAAAAGAATCAGAAGAGAAAAAGCAAAAATTTATAGAAGAGTCGACCGAAGAAAATTCGGCTGAAATCAATATGGTATATACTCTGCCGTATTCATTCAAAACAGAATCTATTGAGATCGAGGAAATGGTACATGAAGGAGAAGAGCTGACAGTGGCTCAACTCCAACTAGAAGAAGTGAAGAGGGCCGATGCAGTAATGTTCGAGAAGCCATCGGCCTTGCAAAGAAGATTTGTGAGGCCTTTGTTCATCAAGGCATGGATAGAGGGTCGGCCAGTAGGCCGAGTCATGATTGATGGAGGTGCAATGGTCAATATCATGCCCACATTTTTTTAAAAAAAATTAGGTAAAAGTGAAAATGATCTTAAGCCTACTGACACCACTATGACTGACTTCACAGGAAGTGGTCAACACCCAAGAGGGGTACTTACTACGGAACTCACCGTAGGGTCTAAAACCTTGCGAACGGCTTTCTTCGTAGTAGATGCTGATAGTCATTATAATTTATTGCTTGGGCGTGATTGGATTCACGCAAGCGAGTGTGTGCCGTCTACTCTGCACGACAAATTATTTCAATGGATAGGAGATCATGTGGAAGAAATTAGGGCCGAAGGTCGGCCTCAAATGATAGATGTTAATATAGAAGATATCGGCCATGTAGATTGGGCCGATACAGATCCGGATCAGATCTCGTTCGTTCGTGTGACAGAAGAAGGGATACGATTAGTACTATTAGAAGAAGCGACGGCAACGATTGTTGCCGAAGAGACACCAAATTGGTTAAAATGGAATGTCAAAGACATGGAACAGAGGCTGTGAAAAAGCCTTAACCAAACAAGCCGACTATGGAAGACGGCTACTCCGTTAAATCGGCCACAATGGCCGATCCGAAATCCATAAATTCGGCCATATCGGCCGATCCAAGATCAAGTAATCCACATGCTAGAAAAGTTGATAAAAAAATAAAGAATTCTGAATCGGTGGTTATAGCCGGTAGAGGAGACCTATGCAAATTATTTAGTTCAGGAGAAATAGAAAGCATGGAAGAATCTCCCATCAAGAGCGGCGAAAAGGAGATAACTATTCAGGATCCACTGCAGGAAGTAAATCTAGGGTCGGATTCAAATAGACGTCCGACATTTATCAGTTCGAAACTATCGGCTCAGCAGCAGGAGGAGTTAACAAGATTGTTGATCAAATATAAAGATTGCTTCGCCTGGAACTACGAAGAAATGCCAGGATTGAGCCGAGAAATTGTAGAACATAGGTTGCCTATTAAAAAGGGTTATAAGCCTTTTAAGCAGCCGGCTCGTAGGTTTGAGACGAGTATTGTATTACAAATTAAGAATGAAATTGAAAATCTTTTAAAGGCCGGATTTATTAGAGCGGCCCGTTACGTTGACTGGGTATCTAATATTGTACCTGTAAAGAAAAAGAGTGGCAAGCTTAGAGTTTGCATTGATTTTAGAAATTTGAATTTAGCAACGCCCAAAGATGAGTATCCAATGCCGATAGCCGACATGTTGGTAGATGCGGCTGCTGGTCATGAAATTTTATCCTTTATGGATGGCCATGCGGGATACAATCAAATTTTTATCGCCGATGACGATATACCAAAAACGGCTTTCAGATGCCCGGGTTCCATTGGGACTTTCGAATGGATAGTAATGCCATTTGGTTTAAAAAACGCTGGAGCTACTTATCAAAGGGCGATGAATTTTATCTTTCATGATTTGATAGGTAAAATTTTAGAAGTATATATTGATGATATTGTTGTCAAGTCTAAATCACCAAGCGATCATTGGGATGCTTTAGAATTAGCATTCAAACGGATGAGGAAAGATAATCTTAAAATGAATCCGATGAAATGTGCTTTTGGAGTGTCAGCAGGAAATTTTCTTGGATTCCTTGTTCACCAAAAAGGAATTGAAGTGGACAAAAATAAGGCAAAGGCAAAGGCAATCATGGAATTGCCGCCACCAAAAAATAAGAAGGAGTTACAAAGTTTATTGGGAAAAATAAATTATCTCCGACGCTTTATTTCAAATTTAGCCGGTAGAGTGGGAATATTCACCCCACTGCTTCGGCTTAGAAATCAAGAGGAATTTATTTGGTCCAAAGAGTAACAAGAAGCGTTTGAAAATATAAAGAAATATTTAGCTAATCCTCCAGTTCTTATGCCACCTCAACCAAATCAACCTATGAAGTTGTATATATCAGCGGCAGACGAAAATTTAAGGTGTTTACTGGCTCAAGAAAATTAAGACAAAGAAGAACGAGCCGTTTACTATCTTAGCCGACGACTGTTAGACGTTGAGCGACGATATTCGGCAATAGAAAAGTTATGTTTAGCATTGTATTATGCATGCACTAAATTAAGATATTATATATTACCAGTGGAAGTATCAGTAGTTTGTAAAATCGATCTGGTTAAGTATATGTTGTCTAAACCGGTTTTGAGAGGAAGAATTGGGCGTTGGATTTTAGCATTGTCTGAATTTTCTCTTAGTTATGTACCAGCAAAAGCTGTAAAAGGACAAGCAATAGCAGATTTTTTAGCCGACCATCCTTGTGTTGAATTAGAGGAATCAATACAAAGTTTAATCGGCTGTCAGACGTGGATATGTCATTTTTGACGGATCAAAAACAGCCGAGTCAGCAGGAGTCGGCATAGTAATACAATCACCAGAGGGGTATAATCATCAGTTCGCCTTCAAATTAGATTTCGGCTGTTCTAATAATCAAGCCGAATATGAAGCATTAATAATTGGTCTTGAAATATTACAAGAGTTAGGGGCTAGATCGGTAAAAGCGATCGGCGACTCACAATTAGTGATAAAACAAGTAAACGGAGAATATAGATGTGAAAATCAAGGTTTGAAAAATTATTTGAACTACACAGTTGGACTTCTAACTCAATTTGGAGAGGTAGAGTTTGAGTATGTCGCAAGAGAAGAAAATAAACAAGCAAACGATTTAGCCCAATCGGCTTCAGGATATAAAGAGCCGAAAAGGAATCAAATCAAGATTGAAAAAAGGCTATTACCATCGGTTTTCGTGAGGGAACCGATGATCGCTCCACTTGAAGTACAAGAGGATTGGAGGAAACCCTTGATAGAGTTCCTTGATAATCCGAATAGTCAAGCTAGTTATCAATTATGGAAAAAGGCACTCGGTTATTGTCTGTTAAATGGACAACTCTATAAGAGGACAGCTGAGGAAGTATTGTTGAAATGTTTAGGACCTGAAGAGGCCTTACTAGTCATGGGTGAAACTCATGAAGGTTTATGCGGAGCACATTTAGCTGGAAAAAAGTTGAGATGGACAATCCGACGTTTAGGATACTATTGGCCAACTATGCATGAGGAGTGTATAAAATATGCTAGAGGATGTCAGGAATGTCAGTTCCATGGCTCCATACAAAGAGTTCCTGTTTCCGAAATGCATGCAACCATCAAACCTTGGCCTTTTCGAGGATGGGTCATGGATTTAATTGGAGAGATTCAGCCGAATTCTTCGGCTGGACATAGTTCTTAATAGTAGCAGTGGACTATTTTACCAAATGGGTAGAAGCAAAACCAACCAGATTAGCTACTCAGAAAGATATCATAAACTTAAGATTATATAATCCATCGTTTCGGAATTCTCGAAACCATTACAACTGATCAAGGAACCATGTTCACTGGGGGCAATTTTCACGATTCATAGAATCGAGAAAAATAAAATTGTTACATTCTTCCCCTTACTATGCTCAGGCTAATGGACAGGCAGAGGCAGTAAACAAAGTTGTTATAAATTTAGTGAGACGACATATTGGAGAGTATCCAAGGAAATGGCATGAAAAACTTTCTAAAGTTTTATGGGCATGTCGAACCTCTGTAAAGACCGCTACAGGAGTTACTCCGTTCAAATTAGTTTACGGCCACGAGGCCGTAATACCAGCAGAGATAATAGTTTCGTCTTTAAGGGTCGAAAGGCAAAAAGATTTATTAGCCGAAGAGTATAAGATTTTGATGCACGAAAATTTAGAAGAAATAGATGAAACTCGGTTGATGGCATTTGATCATATGCAAGCTCATCAGAGCCGAGTAAGACAAGCTTATAACAAGAGAGTTAAAGTAAAAACTTTTTCCGAAGAAGAATTGGTAATAAAATTAGTATTACCTATCGGACGAAAAGACCGAACATATGGAAAATGGTCCCCAAATTGGGAAGGGCTATTTCAGGTATACAAAGTAACGAGGGGTAATGCATATTTTTTAAAAACATTAGAAGGGATAGTGAGTGAAAAGCCGATCAATGGAAAATACTTAAAAAAATATTATGCATCCATGTGGGATAATAGTGGATGACTAGAAGGATGATATTCAAAAAATAAGAAAAGAAAATGTGTATATATATTACAATCAAGACCAGAAGATTAAGAAAGCAAACTCTTGAATTGTTCCCACTCAGCCACCAAGTTAGACTGAGCAAGATCGGCAGCATGTCTTCTTTGTTTCATCACAGGATGGAATTTATAAAGTTGAGAAAGTTGCTCTCAGATGGATACACCTTCGGCTTGCTTAGACTGATATAGTGAGCAAAGAGAAGTTCGATTGTCATGCGCCTGGGCTAATGCTTTTTCGGCTTCGACAAGCTCTTCTTTAAGAGAAATGATACGTTGTTGAAGAGCCAATTCCTGATCTTGCAAGGCCTGATCTTGTTTGTTAAAGCCGGTCAAGGGGGCAGCTACGTCAGCAGCCTTTATTTTCAGAAGACCGACTTGAGAAAAATGATCATCCAAGATGCCTTGTTCGGAAAAGAGTGTTTGTTGCCGAACTAAAAGGGCCGAAAGATGAGTGGATAAAGCCTCAGCGAAGCATCGTTCTGAGGAAGGTAAATCGGATCGGTCCAGCAAATCCAAGAGTAGCGCACCAAGCCGATCCAATTGTTCTGGATGCTGTGCCAAGAAAGGGATACCACTACTATACAGTTTTAAACATTCGGCAAACTTCTCCTTAGTATCAGCCGAAGTAGAAAAAGAGTCTGTTCCCTCATTGGATTTAGGACTCGACGTTATTAGCTCCTGTAAGGAGAGGGCTAATGCATCTTGAGTTTGAGAAGGGGATGAAGTCTGAGCCTCAACCGGAGACCGAGATGGAAAAATTTGTTTGGTTTGATCTTTTTCTTGTTCTCCCATCTTTTTATTTTCTTCTTCTTTTCTTCCTTTTTCTCCTTCTCTGTCATCCTGTTTTTTATCTTTTTCTCTTTTCTGTTTTATTTCTTTCATGGTACTCCCTTTGTTTTCAGTTTGTTCACGATCCTTTTTCTTTCTTTCTTCTCCTTTGCTCTCCTTCTTTCTCTCTTCTTCTCGTCTCTTATCGAAACGAACTTCCCATCTAGCCTGTCTTTCAGCATCAGAACTTCTTTTCCCCAACAAAGAAGTAGAACGGGTGAACAACTTGCCTTTGGATGGTGGCTGTTCAACCGAAGGAGATAATGGAGGAGATCCAATTGAAGAAAGAGAAGATGAAGAATCTATCAATATGGTTTGAGGAATTACCTCAGATCGAGTTGAATCATCTGTAGGTTTAAGAATGGATTCCATTCCTTCACTTACACCTTCGACCGGCGGAGGTCTGATCGAAGATGTCTCTTCCGCAAGTGAAGGGGTACGAATTCGAATCGCCACAGTCTAACGGCGTTTACATGGTGGCGGATCGTTTGATTGATCAGAAACAATCGGCCTCATTTCAGAAGGTTGGGCCGATAAAGTAGAAGCTGGAATCGGCTGATAAAAAAATAATAATCAGCCGAAGAAGAGTTAAAAAAAAAAAATAAGATGACAAATCGAAGATATACCGTCGAGGGTTGAGACGAAGCTTCGGGCTTTTCATCTGAATTGCTGCCTGAAGGCCCGTGTCCTCGATCAGGTGAAGATGTTTTGCCTAAAGAGAAATTATATAATAAGACAATTAAATACAAAGAAGAACGAGGACTAATAATAAGCATGAGACAGCATACCTTCAATATGTTTAAGTCGCCGAAGAACGGGTTGCATCATTGGGAAAAAGTTTTTGTCACAAAAATTGGTCCAAGCTCTTCCGTAGCGAAAATCGGTAACTCCTGAATGATTCGGCCGAAAGCTAACCACTTTGAAGTATCGACGAAGTCGATTACCCAGGGCCAAAATTCTGTCAACATCAGCGGCACTTTTTGTTGGAGGACGTCCGCGAGCAGTATTACTGGTAAAACACTTTGCTGGAACAGGGAGGGCTTGAACGAAACCAAATTGCCGAGCGACAAAATGAGGAGAATATACCTCGGTGCTAGGCATCAATTTAGATCTGGTTTTCAAGCCGACGTGTAAATCTCTGGGAGCCAGAAAAGAATACCAAACTTCAGAGTATTCGCTGGCACGAGAGGAAGCTAGTTCATCTTGGATAGCCTCGAATCGAGTAAGGAGCCAGGATGGCCCAGTAATGCGTTCTCCAAAGATGGACCAGTTGATAGAAATACTTTTCTCTTTTTCATAAAAGACCGAGAAGTATGTAGCAAGATCAATCGGCTGACCTGAAGTAAAGGGTTCTGGACAGCCGAGTGCTAAGCCATAGGTGTCGAAAGTAGGAGCCGAATGCAAATCCAAGGGGGTTCGGCAAAAATAAGGGAAATAAATTTGAAAGCGCATTTGTAAAAACCACAAAACTCCACACCCTGAACTAATGATAACTCCTTCTTCGGACGGGAGGGGTTTAATAGATTCAAAAATTTCTCTGTATACGAAAGCAAGAAAATAAGTGCCGAGTGCTAATTTTTCGCCGTTAGCTAAAGCAACGGCGATTGGAAGAAAATCTCGGTTGATTTTTTGAGAACGGGTACAAAATAGGTTATGACAAAGCCAATACAAAAGAAAGGCTATGTGTTCCTTACGGGTGACAGGATCAGGAGCCTGACCTGCAAAACGACGAATGAATTTGGTATATGCCAAATCCATTTTAGGATCAAGGTGGGCCTCAAAGTCATCGACGCCATCGGGACAATAAGCCATAGAAAGGGTAACACCATGAGGACGAAGGCCAACTATGGCCGCCACGTCGAGGAGAGTAGGAGTGAAAGGTCCTCCTCTGAAGAAAAAAGTGTTAGAAGTAGTAGACCAAAAACACAGAGCCGATGCCAAAAGCAGAGGATCGGCAATGGGTGGGGTTCGTGAAAGCTGGATAGCTTCATATATACCAACTTCACGCCATACATCGGAATAACATGCCTGGACTCGATCTAACCAGGCAATATAAGTGTCGGAGATACTTGGCCAAGTTCGGAGACTTCTTCCAACAGATGAAGAAGTAGTCCAGGAAGATAAATCAATGGATTTTGCCAGAAATGGAAGACCTTCCATCGAGAAAGGAAAATCTCCAAGAATAGGGTCTTTCAAAAACGAAGGGCCAAGGACGAGTCGAGAAGGGTCATTTTTGACGAATACACGGAGAAGGGTATAATCGATAGATGGAGAAGAAGGAAGTGGCGGAATGGAAGCCATGTGAAGTGAATAACAAAACAAAATGTAGAGACAAAAAGAGAGAGAAGAAAAGGAGATGTTAGCCCGTCAGTAAGGGTTTTGCGGAGGTTTAACTCATGATGGCATTATAAATGACCTAATTAATGCAGCACAAGAGACAAAAAGAAAATCAAATTATGGCCGTCAGAAGATGAAAAGACAGCTAGGAATAAGAGAGAGAAATCTGTTTGTTAATTTCGAGATTTGAATTAGAAGTATATACGCCATCTACCGAACAAAAGTTTGGAAGCTGCCGAGGGGGCAATTGTTGATATCTCGAAAATCGCACCTGTATGAGACCGGCGTAGGAGAATTTCAAGCGAAACAGTAAACCGGGTGTTAGAAGTATACGCCGAAAAACTAAAATGCGGTTGTTGAAAAACCGCTTACGGTTGAGATTAGCCAGGAGTGGCCCGAAGAAAAAGGGGCGGCTGATCGTGGTAATAACTGAAGACCTTAGGCGGATACAATAAATTAACAGAAAAACGCCTTGGAAAAGAGGTTTTTTTCTTCTTTCAGAGAAAACGAGAAGACCATTTTCAATTCCTGCTTTAATTTCCTGTGTTTTCCTAGGAGTAGTCCAGTTGGAATTTCCTTTTTCAGCATTTACTTAAGCTTTTAGGAATAGTTTAAGATAGACTTAGTCCTTGTAAGCCCGAACCTTCATATATATATAATCATTTCAACTCATCAACCGACCTAAGTATTTTCTCTAATACATATTCGCTCGGCTCATCTTTTCGGCTCATCAGCCGAACCGAGTCTTTGTAGTGTTGTTTTTTCGAACTCGGCTGATCCGATCCTTCGTCAGCCGAATCGTTTGATACAGTCTAGGGCGCAAACTTCGAGGGTCATCTTCAGGAAGCTGTTTTACCTTTTCAGGGTTCTACCTTGCAATTTGCTAAAGTTCAGTGTACTACAAGCCCTCATTTCACCTAAGTTTCACATGCATGCATGTAGAACCCCGAAATTTCTTGGCCAATCTCCCCGTTTTGTGGATTAGATTGCCTAGGGTCTCCAGAAGCCTCAAAATACAAGATAAATTCCAAGGTTTGAACCCAAATCATGAAGAACTCACATTAGTCACGAGTTCCCCAAGCATTTTCTTGCACAAAAAGCTTCTTCTCCACTTTGGAAACCTTTTCCAAGCTCAATCCACCATTTTCTCCAAACTTTGGAGAGTTCTCTAGAAAGAGAAAGTGAGAGAGATGAGAGGAGAAGTAGAGGAGGAAGAAGACTGAGAAGGGAAGGGTGTCCCTGCCTTTCAAACACTTGCTCGAGTGTGAAAAGACCTATTTGCTCCCCTCACACATCAACACATACAGCCAGCCAAGGCTGGCATCTCGCAGCTCTGCATTCTGGTATGTGCACTGGTATACCGGAATACGGGTGTTTATTCTGGTATCAACATGCAATTCCGCAAAACCCGAGAGCTGGATTTCCAGATTTCCCACTGCATTCCGGTATCTCACAAATCCATACCGGAATCAGGCGAATCCATACCGGTATGAACACATCCATACCTAAATCAAGTGAGTTTATTCCAGTTTCAACACTTGATTCCGCAGAACCCGAGAGCTGGATTTTTAGCTCAACCACGCCATTCCGGTATCAACACATCCATACCAGAATGAGCCACAGAATTCTGCAGTTTGGCAGATTTGACTCTTTCGAAGTCTGTTTTCGCGCCTCACTTGCGCCGGAAACGCTTGTATAAATCCCAAACTTGGCCGAAGCCACTTACATAGCCTCTCATGCCACTTTCCATCGGAACTCCACAATTTGTAGAAGTTCGGTACAACACACTGAAGTTCAGTGTACTATATTCCTCCCCTCTTAAAGAGAGTTTTGGCCGCGAAACTAAAATCATACCTCAGCTGGCATCAGCGAAGAGGTAGGAAAATCGCTCCTTCATCGAGCATTCCAATTCCCATGTAGTTTCGCGCCTCGTCATGATTCGTCTGTTGCACCTTTACATAAGGAATTTCACGGTTCCTCAATTTCTTCACCTCGTGATCCATGATACACAAGGAAAATTCCTCGTAAGTCATATCCTCATGAAGCTCCATAGGCACATACTCGAGAACGTGTGCCGGATCATACACAAACTTGCGGAGCGTCGATACATGAAACACATTGTGTATCCCCGCAAGTTTTGGCGGTAGGGCAAGCCGATACACCAAAGATCCCACGCGCTCTAAAACTTCATAGGGTCCAATGTAGCGGGGACTCAACTTACCCCGTACACCAAATCGCTTTACCCCTCTCATGGGCGATACTTTCAAGAATACGCGGTCGCCCACCTCGAACTCCAAGTCTCGACGGCGCCTATCCGCATAGCTCTTTTGCCTTGATTGCGCCGTAGATAAGCGTTCACGTGCCAAGCTGACTTTTTCCTCTGCTTCTCGCAAAACATCCGATCCTAAGACCCTTCTCTCGCCGACTTCACTCCAATGAATAGGAGAACGGCATTTCCTTCCATACAAGACTTCAAATGGTGCCATACCGATGCTAGATTGATAGCTATTATTATAAGCAAATTCAGCCATCGGTAAATGGGTAGGCCATGTACCCTTGAAGTCCAACACACACGCTCGCAACATATCCTCCAAAATCTGAATTGTCCTTTCCGATTGACCGTCAGTTTGAGGATGAAATGCCGAACTGAAATCGAGCCATGTACCCAAACTTCTTGCAAGCTTTTCCAAAAATGCGATGTGAAACGGGGATCTCGATCTGAAACTATCGAGGTCGGGACCCCGTGCAACCGCATAATCTCGTCTAGGTAGACTTGTGCTAGTTTGTCTCCCGACCAAGTGGTGTGGATTGGCAAAAAGTGTGCTGACTTGGTCAAACGATCCACCACCGCCCAAATCGCATCATGGCCACCTTGCGATCGAGGTAGACCCACCACGAAGTCCATTGCTATATTCTCCCACTTCCAAACTGGAATGGGCAACCCTTGTAATTTTCCTACTGGAAATCAACGCTCGGCCTTCACCTGTTGGCATACCAAACATTGTGCCACGAAGCGCTCAACATCAAGCTTCATCCCCGGCCACCAATGATGCATTTTAAGATCTTTGTACATTTTGGTGCCGCCCGGGTTAATCGCTTAGGGAGAAGTGTGAGCTTCTTTCAAGATCTCCCCATGAATGTCCTCGACTTTAGGCACGCACAATCGATTTCGTAATCGAATGGCGCCCTTCGAATCCATATGAAAATCACCGGCGTGTCCACTCTCGATAGCACTCCGCACCTTTTGGAGTTCCGAATCTCCGGATTGTTTTTCTTTTATTTGCTCCAACAAGGTCGGCCAAACCTTGAGATTCATGAGTGTTGCACGGACGCCCGGGGCCACGACTTCCAAGTCAAACCGGCCCATTTCCTTGATCAACGGTATTTGTCCCGTCATCTCAATTGCGAAGTTCTTCACGGATTTTCGACTGAGCGCATCGGCCACCACATTGGCTCTACCGGGGTGGTACAGGATGGTTAAGTCATAATCCTTTATCAACTCCAACCATCTCCGTTGCCTCAAGTTCAACTCCTTTTGAGTGAATAAGTACTTTAAGCTTTTATGATCCGTGTACACCTCACAATGTTTCCCGTACAAGTAGTGTCTCCACAACTTAAGCGCGAAGACCACCGCTACAAACTCTAGGTCATGGGTGGGGTAATTCTGCTCATAGCTCTTCAGCTGACGAGAGGCATAATCTATCACTTGCCCTCTTTGCA
This sequence comes from Puya raimondii, assembly GCA_016920855.1. NCBI lineage: Eukaryota > Viridiplantae > Streptophyta > Magnoliopsida > Poales > Bromeliaceae > Puya > Puya raimondii. The sequence goes on from JABWPP010000048.1 coordinate 26,742,199, forward strand.
TAAGCACACACCCAAGACCGCACCGTGATGCATCACTATACACCACAAAGCTCTCCCCCGCAACTGGCAAGGCGAGAATCGGAGCCGATGTCAACCTCTCCTTTAACTCCTTAAAGCTTTGATCGCATTCCTCACTCCAAATATATTTGGTGCCCTTGCGGGTAACACGCGTTAGTGGACCGGAGATTTTTGAAAATCCCTCCACGAACCGTCGATAGTACCCCGCAAGACCCAAAAAGTTTCGCACCTCCGTGACATTGGTCAGGCGAGGCCAATCCTTGATTGCCTCAACTTTCTTAGGGTCCACCGATACTCCGCCCTCGGAAATCACATGACCCAAGAAAGCGACCTCACGAATCCAAAATTCACAATTCTTTAACTTGGCGAACAACTTGTTCTCTCAAAGAACTTGAAGCACAATCCTTAGATGCTCTTTATGTTCCTCGTCACTCCGAGAGTACACAAGAATGTCATCTATGAACACCACCACAAATCAATCCAGTAGTGGTTTGAATACACGGTTCATTAAGTCCATGAATGCTGTCGGGTCATTTGTAAGCCTAAAAGGCATAACCGTGAACTCATAGTGTCCATACCGCGTCCTAAATGCGGTCTTATGCACATCCTCCGGTTTAATCTTCAATTGGTGGTAACCGAATTGCAAATCAATCTTTGAATACACCCGAGACCCATGCAACTGATCAAATAAGTCGTCAATACGGGGTAACGGGTACTTGTTCTTGACGGTCACCTTATTCAACTCACGGTAGTCCACACATAACCGTAGTGAACCGTCCTTCTTTCGCACAAATAGAACAGGGGCTCCCCAAGGTGACACACTTGGCTTTACGAAACCCTTGTCCAACAAATCTTGTAGTTGTGTTTTCAATTCTTTTAGCTCCGCCGGTGCCATTCTATACGGAGCTTTAGAAACCGGTGCGGTCCCCGGGAGTAGGTCTATCACAAACTCAACCTCCCGATCCGGTGGTTGTCCTGGTAACTCCGCCGGAAACACATCCGGGAACTCTTAGACCACATGAATGTCCTCGAGCTCCAACACCTCCTTTCGGTCATCCACAACCGTTGCTAAGTAAGCAACGCAACCGCTAGCAATGTGTAAAGACTGAGAATTCTATTATATAAATTAACTCTCCGTTGACAAAATTTTTATGTTTATTTTAATTACATAATCACTCATCAAGTTTCGGGTGGAAACGAGTTGGAATTAAAGAGTTACGCAATTTTTATTATTCACTTAAGTGAATAGTAACTCCGGTTTTTCGGAGAGACCGATGATTAGAGTTGGCTTTCGGAGTGTATCGGACTCCGTTCATAGTGGTCCAATAGCTCGTTTTCAACTGTCCGATTATTCTGGACTCGATGGCACTGACGGATTTTGGATTTGACACACGGTTTCGGAGAAAAGCCTATTTAAGTTTTGAGGGACTAAATTGTAAATGTACATGTGAACCGTAAAGAGGGTTATTGATCTGCGAATCGGCAATCAAACCGAACAAAACAAAATCGTGAGTTTGATGTCTCGGCAGTGACGATCGTGCTGGCGCAATCCATTCAAAAATCCGACAAACGGATCGCATGATATAATGCGTTTCACGAGGAAGGGTCAAAATGTCATTTTTGGTATTTCAAGAAAAGTGCCAATATTTTATGTACCAAATTGCATGAAACTTTGCTGGGAGGTGCTTATGCGCATTTTACACGCGTTGTGAGGGACCTAGTATGAAATTTGGAGCTTCGGAGGACTTTCGTGCGATGTGGAGCCAATGCATAAATAGGTCACCTAGGGTTTTCTCATGTGAAACCCTAACCTAGCCTCCATTCACCTCCACAGCAACCCAGCCGACACCCCCACACTACAACAAATCTTGCACTTAACGACATTTTAAACAACAATTAACGACGCTTTAAAGTGTCGGCAAAAATAATCCCGACACTTTTAAAAGCGTCAGGTAAAGAGTCGTTAAGTATACATGTCGGGACAAATTTACCGACGCTTTAACATAGCGTCGGGGAATTTTTTCCCGATGCTATTTAGTATTGGTAATATATTAGTTGCCGACTCTAAAGAGAGTCATCAATTTAAATAATTGCCGACACTCCGAAGCGTCGGTAAATTATAAAATACCAACATGTTAGCGTTTCAAAAAAAATTATTAATTTAAATAAATGCTGACATTCAAAAGTATCGGTAAATTATGAAATACCAAATAAACAAACTAATACGAAAATTTTGCAGTAATGAACAAAAATTTTAAAGTGTTCCAACATCAATAAACTTCGCTCAACAATATTAATCCCAATCAAGAAATAAAAAAATTATCTACTATTGCAACACTAAGCAATGAATTACTAAGGTCCTTAAAATGCATCACTAAGAAAAATCCATCCTACAAAAGTTTAAAGGCATGGCCTCGAGTAATGTATATGTAGCCCCAGACAAAATCTTATGAAAAGAGCAGCTGTACACGAATCACCATGCAAAATCCATCCTACAAAAGTAAACAAAAATAAATGTTAGGTGGAAAAGAAAATATCAAATCAAATAAAAGGATATATATATGATTTTAGTCTACAAGTCCTAAAAACTTTTAGTTCTCATCTTCAATGTTGTATATTCAACAACAGCAACATTGAAGATGAGAACTAACACTCTAGAGACAAGCATATCAGAAGCCTCAAAAGACCAGACACTACAAAAGAACAGGCAATTAAAAAATCTCTCTGTGAAAAGGAAATGAAAAGTACCAGTGAACAGGTAAATATGATTCAGCTTCCTAAAATAAGTGAATTCATATCATCTGAAAGTGTGTACAAGCATCTATTATTGGTCGCAAAAACAACTAGTTCGCGAATGCTACAGAACATTACAAAAGAAAAAGTAAACAAAAATCAAACTGAGAAGATAACCCAATCAATAAAGAGTTAAATGAGCACTTTAGCTCCCACTAATGGCTCGTTACAGAGGACTAGCGACTACACATTTAGCCTCAGTACAGTTAGAAGATCTAAGGAAACAAAAATACACGTGTGTCGAGATATAGTACAAATCAGTAAGAACAAACATAAAAGTTGAGGACAGGAACTTACAATCATTGTAGTTTTGAGGCAATTTGAACTAATAGCTGCTTCATGTCTTCCAACTGTGATTCATAATTCTTTTGCATCCCTTGTAATTTCAACTCATAATTTTGTTGCATCTCTAGCAACTTACAATCATAGTTACTTTGCATGTCTTGTACTTGTGCTTGTAGCTTTCGCATTTCTTCCGAAGGATCTACTTCTCCATACCCCATATTCTTAAATTGAGCTTGTACTCCGAATAGTTGAGTTGGGGTGACGCCAATTCCATATCCCTTTACACGGCCATATCGATCTTTTCCAACGACTTCCGTAAATGCTTCATTTTCAGTTTTTGCTTCTTTTTCTATTAACTTTGTAATATTATCCTACATTAAAGATAAATTGAAAACTAGTTATTAGCACAAATAAAGTGAAACTACACACAAATTATACAAGTTTTAATTGGAGGAAAGAACCTAAACTGTCACTTTGAAAAATAAGTTTATACACATAATTGGTGTGTACATACCAAAACCTCTTGAGAACTCCCATCATATGTCCCATCCTTACGTTTGTGGGTTAATGCAAAAAACTCAACACGTCCCGGCTCTCTTCCATTTTTCTTTCCCTATTATTAATTGTACAAACAAGAATTTTAATAAGAAAACATATATTACAAATAAAACAATCATAAAAACTATCTATATGACAAATTAAGAAAAAAGGGCATACAAATTGATCTCTTTTCCGAGCAAAACTCATAGAACCGGTTGTATGAGGAGTAATATGCTTGGCACGAGCTTCCTTCCCAATTTGAGAGTACGACTAACAAAACAAAATTGTTCATCAAATTAAAAAATATATATATGATTAACTTACATCATGAAAGCAATTGAAATAACAAGAATATTAACAATAATTGCCATGAATAGGGGTAGAACCTTGCTTTTCTCCGAGAACCAATAACGAACAAGATCAATCCATTGTTGGGATGTAAATCCACTTGGCACATTACTCGCAACTTCTTGCTCTGTGCAATTATCTATCATATATTTTCCTTTAAGTTCACACTTGAAATCCTTCCATTTTCTACTTAGAGACTTTAATACCCACTTCTCAATGTTGCCATTAGAAGGAAGCAAAAACTTAATCTGCATGAATTGAAAAAAAACAAGAAACATAAAATCATTAATACAAAAAAGACATAATGATAACTATTACTGGCCATAATAAACTTCTACTACAATAGTAATGTGAGAATTCGAATTTTGAAAATTTGGATTCTGTGTTCCTCTACCCTGTTACTATGTATTTGATCTGTATACGTATATAGATACAGGTATATATATATATATATATGTATATAAGTTGTTTTTATGTGTTTTATTATTTGTTGAGTTTTGTCGCGGAGAGTGAACGGCTTAACGGCGCAATCCGGAGTCCAAATCTGACGATCCAAAATGGTAGATTTGATGTCTCGGCAGTGCTGATCGCGATGGCGTGATCCTTTCGACATGCGACAGACGGATTGAGAGATCTTCCATCTTCTTCGCCGAGAGGTCGATTGTAAATTTTTTGGTTTCGCGATCTGGACCCTGTTTCTCACACCGTTTTGCGTGAGATTGCTTGTGGATTGGTGTCTGGGCATTTTGTGCTTGCTGTGAGGGACCCAGGGGTATTTTCCTGTGTTTGAGAAGTGTTTTTGCAAATGTGCTTCTGAGTATAGGTGTGTGTTGTGTGTGTGTGTGAGTGTTGTTGGAAACCACTCTCTCTCGCTCACCCCCAGCCTCCCCAGCAGCAAGCCCCAGCTCCTCCTTCCCCTCAGCCTCCTCCCCGAGCTCCGCCGGCAACCGCCGGCCATCCCTGGTCGGCGCAACCCCGGCCAACTCTCTCTCCCTTTGTTCTTTTTCTTCTCCTTCTTCTCCTTCCCTGCGGTGTGCACCCAGGGGGAACCCATGCTTGGGCTTCCCCTGAGGTAGCACGACCGCCGGTGACCTGCCCCGCCGCCGGGAGCCGCCGCCGTGGGCCGTCGAGCTGCTGCAGCTGCTACTAGGGCAGCTGCGGGTAGGGGGTGGGTGGCCCGAGCCGCCGCTGCTTCCCGCCGCCTTGGAGGTTGAGCGCCGCCACCCTCTAGTCCTCCGGCGCCGCCCCCTTCTTCCCCGGCCGTTGCCGTGCCGCCGGAGCGCCGCCTCGCCGTAGCTGGCTGCTGCTGGGAGTGCGGGCAGTGGGCTTGAGATCCGAGCCGCCGCCGCCGCTTCCCGCCGCCGCAGCGACCTCCCACCGTGTCACGCCCCGGGCCCTCACGGGAGCCTACCAGGCACGTGCCCAGACCCGCCGTGTACCACAAACAACACAATGTACACAAGGCGTCTATGCTAACAACAATCGAGTAGGATAAAGAATACATCCTAAACAAGGTAATCAGAGCGAGAACATAGTTCTACATCTAATAATAAAATCCACACAACTAAAATCTCAAGATATACAATAGCATTATACATCTTTTCAACTAGTAGATAAATCAACAAATCTATACATCTTTCATTCAACATACAATGAAAGGAAAACCCATGGTATGCCTACAACAACACCGTAGAGGCTCTAGCTAGCTGCTAACCCCTCGCCGCGATCCCAAGCCTCTCCTGCTGCGGAAGGCTCTGAAAAACCCAACAACAATGGGGGTGAGAACTATTATCAATAGTTCCCAGTGGGTAAGCCGCCGAGAGTGGCGAATTACACCGCTAGGTCAACTGAGGCAAGATAGTAAAATTGAAACATAAAGCAGAAAGCATATAACATTTAATGCTAAACAGGTAGTTCTACATCTATCTTGCCTCCAATGACTAAACCATCTATATGAACATGAACATGCTCTATTGTCATATGCTCGGCAATTAATCACATCATTTTACATGCATGTCAAATTTATGCTATGTTTAAAGGTTAAAAGAATCTTTCTATTCTTATCATCACAATATCATGCCTCTATACTAATCATCATGAGTATAGGTCTAATGCTATTATGGATGCCAATATATGTAGTGACTAACTAATATGTCCAACTACAATGAATGCACCCCAACAGTGTCAAGCTAAGTAATGCCACAATGTGCGACTCACTACTATGTCCATACACTACAACTATATGCATCAAGCAACCAATATACTATGTCCAGTTTACTTAGCTTTTACCCAATCCACAAGGGACTTACACAAGGTAACGTCCCGGCTTGTGCCGTGCCTAATGGCCCCGTGGTAGTCAACATTCTCGCTAGAATGAGACACTCCCCCAACGGCGATCCACTTCGGCGCCCAATCCCGCACGGGCGATCAAACATCGCAAGGCTAACTCCGGAGTGCCGGCTTGTAGGGAGCGACCCTCACAAGCATGTGCGAATGAGCACAAGGGCAAACAAGCGCTGATCATAAGCATCATATCCAAGGCCAAATACATCTCAATCATCATGTCTAAAACATGGAATCACAACATCGACTCGAGGGTCGGAATCACGACACATAAGTCACACTTGTTCTCAAATCACTTGTGGATATAATTCTACCAATATGTAACATGTCTCTAACATGCAAATGGTTACATTTCACTCTATCAATAGGAATGGACCTAAGTCTCATTCATGACCCCAACGGGTTACTATCATATGCTATAACCAAAGCCATGATCAATGCATTATACTAATGCTATTTTCGATGCATTCTACAATGCCAATATTTATGCATTCTACCAATGCCATACCCATGCATTATCTTAATGCTACATATCATGCATTCTACAATGCTAACTAAATCATCATTCATGATTTACATATGTCATACTACATGAACCTCCACTTTATGGAGTATAAGTCACCATGAAAGTATTCATTTAACCAAGTACACATGTTTAACCAATTACCATTATCAAATACAAAGAGAACCCATCCCTCACGTCTTAAACATGGAATCGTTTCACGACCAAAAGGTCGAGCCCAATGTCAACAATGTCCGTCATAGTTGCTCGCCTAGATGAGGTGCAACCAACTTGTTTTACATTGTCATATCCTTTCTCTTTTCTCTATACAAGCATACTTTGGTATGCTAAGAGAGTTCACTAGTCCACCACTCAAGTGGTGTCTCATATGATGCTCATCTCTAGCATGCATAACATACTTAGCATTTCCTAATGCATCATTACACTATTAATGCAAATACCCTAGCATGCATAATATCCTCATAATGCCATACTATATAAAATATGCATTTTCATAAATAACTTGCATGTCTCATGCAATCACAATTATCATTATGCCATAATTAACATAATTATGCATCTAATCAATCCTATAACAAGATAGGAGACATAGGGGGAGTTCACCCATTTCGGTGAGGTCAGACCCACCGGATACCCGTCGAAACCTCGCAGTACTTCGAAACGAAGTTGTCCCCCGAGCTTCTCATACCCTAAGATAATTTTCCAAGGGGTTAGGGGCATCGAACAAGCAATTTCGAAAACCACCAAAAATCAATGAGGTAAATGGGTGGAAATTACCTTGAGCAAGTAAAACTTGTTCTAAGTCCCATTGGAGGTTAGAGATCTTCCAATCTAACCTACAACAACATTCTACACCCATCAATTCCACCTCAAGGGCTCACAATCACGAAACCCTAAAATAAACCCTAATTTCCAAGAACTAGGTTTACAAGCTAAATCTCAAGCAAAATCACAAAGAGAGGAGTTGTAAGAAGACCACTCACCTCTTAAAAGCTCCAAACCAAGCAAAAAGAGACTAGGGTTGGAGATTCATCCACCCACCGGCTCTCCTCATCCATCCCGAGCTCCCCACAAAGCGTAGAAGCACTCCTCCATGAAGAAAATGGAGGGAAAAGAGATCAAAACCATGATCTTAAGGATTGGGAACAAGAAAACCTAGAGAGAGAGAGAGAGAGACCTACCTTCTTCCTCTCCTCCAACCTCAGCCAACAATGGCTGTGAAGGGGTAAGTTATAGAGATGTAACAATATCCCCAAAAGCCCTTCCAAAGAACAAAATCACAAAACTGCACAAATTGCATTCTGCAGCATTGTATACCGGTATGCGCATGGGCATACCGGTATCCAACCAAAAAATCCCGCAAACCGAGCCTCGGCCAAGCAGTCTGCGCAAAAGGATTCCGGTATGCGATTTCCCCATACCGGTACTAACACTCCAGTACCGGTATGCGCATTGCACATACCGGAATGCCAGTGCATTCCGGTATCAACTGCGGAATCTCGCAAAACCCGAGAGCTGCGCACATCCAGTTTTCACTGGATTCCGGTATACCTAATCCAGATACCGGTATGCAATGCAAAATCTGCACTTTTGCAGATTTCGACTTTCGGAGTCCGTTTTCGCACTTTTTAAGTCCCGAAAACACTCCGAAGCTCTCCAAACTCAACTCAAAATTCCAGAATAGTACAAAACACTATTCTCTCACTAGAACTCCGCAATTTGCAAAAGTTCAGTGTACTACATACTCCCTTCCTAAAAAGGAGTTTCGTCTGCGAAACTACGGATCAACAACAACAAAGAAACAACAAAACCAGAGGAGATAAGAACATCGTCCTCGCAGTGAAGCCTCCAGCTCTCACACCATGCATCGCGTCCAAGATGTTGCTCCAAAGCATCTTGTAGTAGGAATAGTGATAATCCCGAATTCCTACATTCCACAAATCCAATCCACAACAATGCTCCTTGAAGTTTAGATCTTCGTGTAGCTCTAATGAGACGACATCCACCATCGGGGTAGAATTCAAATACTCGCTCAGAGCGTCGACACACTTCGAATACCTTCAGTAGATCTGAAGTAAAACAGCTCGACATGCCACTAGGCCCATTTGCCTCAGGGTCTCAAAACGATCCTGAGAATCTGAAACTTAGATTCCTCAAACATAAATCTCTTGGATTTCCTTAATCAAGCATCATCATCAGATCCTCAGGTTCAGATGCTCAAACTTCTATCTCGCACCGAGGATCATCCAATGGTCCAAATTCCAAAATGATAGAGCTAGACGCTCTACGCACTCGCACAAAATCTAAGGTATACTTGTGCAAAAATTTCCTCAATCCAACTCAGGTGAATAGTTACTCCTATTCACAACCTCTCGACAATCACGTCTAGCTTAAAAGCGAGACAATCCAATTCCGGAACCTCCGGTAATCATCCTCTATCTATACCAAGTAGATAACCTTCACTTAGCATATCACATAAATCCTGCTATCACCGGTGCAACTTGTCAATTCCATCATCAAGACACTTTTTGACAATCCACTAGGAATCCATCAGTCGATGCACTCTTGGTCTCAATTGCACCATTTACCAGTCGGGATCAAGGCTAACTCCCGTGATCCGATCCAAAGGATAGATATCACATCATATTACTCATTTCATCGATATCTCTAGAACACCAGCCTCTAACTTGTTTTCACAGCTTCAACTCATTTTCTTGAGTGTAGAGGTACCTCCAACAATAAAATCGGGGTGCACTTCACACCACTAACAATGCATACAATTGCCACATTTTCCAAGCAAATGCCATGGCAATCAATTCCAAATCACAATTGGTAAATCCTCCTACATTCTCTCACCTGCTGAAAGGTCAATACTACCTTTCTATTTTACACCAAAGTGCAACTCAATCCGTAGAGAGAACCACAACTACCAAAACACAAAGCCCACCTTCGGGGTAACCAAGGTTGGCGGTCGTCGACCACGCCAACTGTTCCAAGAAACTTCTCTCACACATATCTTTCTAAAAAGTTTAATCCTTTAATGTGTGAGTCAAACGAAGGGAGTAGGCAACTCGAAAAATCTCCCCACAATTATCCATCACATCAAATCAAACTAGGAAGTTTGAACTTCTATCACATCCGCTCGTCTCAATCCACTAAGGATGGTTGATTTCCTTGAGATCTCCACTCATAACCACTTTGGCATCAACTGCCAAGGGACGCTGGTCCTTACAACCAAATCAGCACGCCTTCAACTTGAAGCACTTGCAGTCCTCATTCAAGGAATCTTCATGGTCTTCATCGCCTCTCGACTTCCAACATGTCGTCGATGCGCACAGGGACAAAGACACCCAGAAGGGCCAAACATCACAGCACACACAAGAGCATCAACAGCTCGAACGACATCACGACAATTTCGTAATGTCTACACCGAGTAAACAAGTTACCCTCGGTCCAAACTCAAACTCAACTCAACGAGAGTAGTACTCAGATTGCCACTACCCTCGAATAAAACTAGAATTCATGGAGCTTGATCAAACAGATCAACAGATCTCAACTACAGGTACATATCCTTGATCGTGACCCTACCGAGTTCACGATAGTCGACTCACAGTCGAAATGACCCGTCCACATAAAACAAACGAGATCTACACTCCACAAGGAGAAACACAAGACAAAAGAGGTCTCCAGACCAAGCCTTCAATTCTCACAAAACAACCGGGATTGCACAAGCAACTCCCTTACAAGAGACATCCTCGCTTTTGAGGATTCTCAACACTCACCAGAGGTGCTGGCCTAAAGGCCACGCGCCCACTCAGCCAACAACCAGGCTTGGGCAGGTGAAACAAGCATCGCAATTAGCGAACCTCCAAGCCCTCAGAGAACACTATTTTGTGTCCAAGATCCCAAAGCACTACAGCTCGGCTCACACACTCATCGGCAATCAGATAGCCGAAGAGCCAGCACAAGTTCAAATTAGAACTATACGCTCTCAGCCAAATAAAGCCAATCGCTCCATTGGCGCACAAAACATCCCAAACTAACGGAGTACAAGAACAGTACTCACAAGTCCAAGCGATCAGGACCAACTCATCAGCAAGCATCCAGGAATAAGTTCCCTGCCAAGCATTCGGCAAACAGCCGATCCAAAGCCACAATCATAACAAACCACAACAAGCTCCAATACTACGAGCTGCGACAACCTTCATTATCGCTGCATCATCCTCTGCCTGTCAAATAGACGTGCATTCACCCGGTGCCAACCGCACGAAGTCGATCTCAATATCGTCGACACTAATCTCCTCAAACACTCCAATTGGGGATTACCCACCTGGCCACGAAGAGAGTACTTGCCCCAACTCCAAGAGTATCATCGGGTACCCGTGGCTCCACCGCTCACACGTCACAATAGTCGATGACGATTTGACGTTCCATAATTATCCTGCTAAGGGTCCACCTTCTCGAGGTCAATTTCTCTTTGAACACCTTAAGCGTCTTCATACATCAAACTTGCCACTCTAAGTAGCTTCCTTTGCCGTCCCAACGGTCTCCCCGTCGCTTGCCCTCATCAAGGTATAATCCGCATTCTCATAACATTACCCGAGGTTGGCTTCCAACTGGATCGAAAAATTCTCCAGTTGCTTAATCCTCTCGTCTGCCGGCGCAAAGCCTCAACTTGGAGTAACATCAAAATTGATCGCCGCTCCACCGTACTACTCGCTGAATTTGCCAGTTGTTCTCTCTACTTCTGGGTCTCACCAAACCCGGAGAGGATGCAGAAGTCCCGTCTCGGCTGCCTCGGCCGCCATCAAGAGTGCGTCGATTACCACTCAAGCTGCAACAAGCAAAACATGCGCAGGTGAAACACCCCACGCCAACGCATCCCCACACAAAACTATAACCCCAATCGCGCGAAAGTAATGAAGTGGACTCCCACTATTCCCCGATGTCACGTTGTCGGCCGCCAACGTGACCCTCCAAGGGTATAGAAGTGGTTCACTCCGATCTAACTCCAACAAGTTTGGAGCTTTTAGAAACGACCCAATCATAATACTTTCGCCAATAAGTCATAAGAGATCTCGTCTCTCACGTTCCTATTCCTTATCGTCCAACCTGCCTAAGGTTTACTAGGTCCACTAAGACTCAACCCTAGGCTCTGATACCACAATAATCTGTCACGCCCCGGGCCCTCACGGGAGCCTACCAGGCACGTGCCCCAGACCCGCCGTGTACCACAAACAACACAATGTACACAAGGCGTCTATGCTAACAACAATCGAGTAGGATAAAGAATACATCCTAAACAAGGTAATCAGAGCGAGAACATAGTTCTCCATCTAATAATAAAATCCACACAACTAAAATCTCAAGATATACAATAGCATTATACATCTTTTCAACTAGTAGATCAATCAACAAATCTATACATCTTTCATTCAACATACAATGAAAGGAAAACCCATGGTATGCCTACAACAACACCGTAGAGGCTCTAGCTAGCTGCTAACCCCTCGCCGCGATCCCAAGCCTCTCCTGCTGCGGAAGGCTCTGAAAAACCCAACAACAATGGGGGGGTGAGAACTATTATCAATAGTTCCCAGTGGGTAAGCCGCCGAGAGTGGCGAATTACACCGCTAGGTCAACTGAGGCAAGATAGTAAAATTGAAACATAAAGCAGAAAGCATATAACATTTAATGCTAAACAGGTAGTTCTACATCTATCTTGCCTCCAATGACTAAACCATCTATATGAACATGAACATGCTCTATTGTCATATGCTCGGCAATTAATCACATCATTTTACATGCATGTCAAATTTATGCTATGTTTAAAGGTTAAAAGAATCTTTCTATTCTTATCATCACAATATCATGCCTCTATACTAATCATCATGAGTATAGGTCTAATGCTATTATGGATGCCAATATATGTAGTGACTAACTAATATGTCCAACTACAATGAATGCACCCCAACAGTGTCAAGCTAAGTAATGCCACAATGTGCGACTCACTACTATGTCCATACACTACAACTATATGCATCAAGCAACCAATATACTATGTCCAGTTTACTTAGCTTTTACCCAATCCACAAGGGACTTACACAAGGTAACGTCCCGGCTTGTGCCGTGCCTAATGGCCCCGTGGTAGTCAACATTCTCGCTAGAATGAGACACTCCCCCAACGGCGATCCACTTCGGCGCCCAATCCCGCACGGGCGATCAAACATCGCAAGGCTAACTCCGGAGTGCCGGCTTGTAGGGAGCGACCCTCACAAGCATGTGCGAATGAGCACAAGGGCAAACAAGCGCTGATCATAAGCATCATATCCAAGGCCAAATACATCTCAATCATCATGTCTAAAACATGGAATCACAACATCGACTCGAGGGTCGGAATCACGACACATAAGTCACACTTGTTCTCAAATCACTTGTGGATATAATTCTACCAATATGTAACATGTCTCTAACATGCAAATGGTTACATTTCACTCTATCAATAGGAATGGACCTAAGTCTCATTCATGACCCCAACGGGTTACTATCATATGCTATAACCAAAGCCATGATCAATGCATTATACTAATGCTATTTTCGATGCATTCTACAATGCCAATATTTATGCATTCTACCAATGCCATACCCATGCATTATCTTAATGCTACATATCATGCATTCTACAATGCTAACTAAATCATCATTCATGATTTACATATGTCATACTACATGAACCTCCACTTTATGGAGTATAAGTCACCATGAAAGTATTCATTTAACCAAGTACACATGTTTAACCAATTACCATTATCAAATACAAAGAGAACCCATCCCTCACGTCTTAAACATGGAATCGTTTCACGACCAAAAGGTCGAGCCCAATGTCAACAATGTCCGTCATAGTTGCTCGCCTAGATGAGGTGCAACCAACTTATTTTACATTGTCATATCCTTTCTCTTTTCTCTATACAAGCATACTTTGGTATGCTAAGAGAGTTCACTAGTCCACCACTCAAGTGGTGTCTCATATGATGCTCATCTCTAGCATGCATAACATACTTAGCATTTCCTAATGCATCATTACACTATTAATGCAAATACCCTAGCATGCATAATATCCTCATAATGCCATACTATATAAAATATGCATTTTCATAAATAACTTGCATGTCTCATGCAATCACAATTATCATTATGCCATAATTAACATAATTATGCATCTAATCAATCCTATAACAAGATAGGAGACATAGGGGGAGTTCACCCATTTCGGTGAGGTCAGACCCACCGGATACCCGTCGAAACCTCGCAGTACTTCGAAACGAAGTTGTCCCCCGAGCTTCTCATACCCTAAGATAATTTTCCAAGGGGTTAGGGGCATCGAACAAGCAATTTCGAAAACCACCAAAAATCAATGAGGTAAATGGGTGGAAATTACCTTGAGCAAGTAAAACTTGTTCTAAGTCCCATTGGAGGTTAGAGATCTTCCAATCTAACCTACAACAACGTTCTACACCCATCAATTCCACCTCAAGGGCTCACAATCACGAAACCCTAAAATAAACCCTAATTTCCAAGAACTAGGTTTACAAGCTAAATCTTAAGCAAAATCACAAAGAGAGGAGTTGTAAGAAGACCACTCACCTCTTAAAAGCTCCAAACCAAGCAAAAAGAGACTAGGGTTGGAGATTCATCCACCAACCGGCTCTCCTCGTCCATCCCGAACTCCCCACAAAGCGTAGAAGCACTCCTCCATGAAGAAAATGGAGAGAAAAGAGATCAAAACCATGATCTTAAGGATTGGGAACAAGAAAACCTAGAGAGAGAGAGAGAGAGAGACCTACCTTCTTCCTCTCCTCCAACCTCAGCCAACAATGGCTGTGAAGGGGTAAGTTATAGAGATGTAACAATATCCCCAAAAGCCCTTCCAAAGAACAAAATCACAAAACTGCACAAATTGCATTCTGCAGCATTGTATACCGGTATGCGCATGGGCATACCGGTATCCAACCAAAAAAATCCCGCAAACCGAGCCTCGGCCAAGCAGTCTGCGCAAAAGGATTCCGGTATGCGATTTCCCCATACCGGTACTAACACTCCAGTACCGGTATGCGCATTGCACATACCGGAATGCCAGTGCATTCCGGTATCAACTGCGGAATCTCGCAAAACCCGAGAGCTGCGCACATCCAGTTTTCACTGGATTCCGGTATACCTAATCCAGATACCGGTATGCAATGCAAAATCTGCACTTTTGCAGATTTCGACTTTCGGAGTCCGTTTTCGCACTTTTTAAGTCCCGAAAACACTCCGAAGCTCTCCAAACTCAACTCAAAATTCCAGAATAGTACAAAACACTATTCTCTCACTAGAACTCCGCAATTTGCAAAAGTTCAGTGTACTACATACTCCCTTCCTAAAAAGGAGTTTCGTCTGCGAAACTACGGATCAACAACAACAAAGAAACAACAACAAAACCAGAGGAGATAAGAACATCGTCCTCGCAGTGAAGCCTCCAGCTCTCACACCATGCATCGCGTCCAAGATGTTGCTCCAAAGCATCTTGTAGTAGGAATAGTGATAATCCCGAATTCCTACATTCCACAAATCCAATCCACAACAATGCTCCTTGAAGTTTAGATCTTCGTGTAGCTCTAATGAGACGACATCCACCATCGGGGTAGAATTCAAATACTCGCTCAGAGCGTCGACACACTTCGAATACCTTCAGTAGATCTGAAGTAAAACAGCTCGACATGCCACTAGGCCCATTTGCCTCAGGGTCTCAAAACGATCCTGAGAATCTGAAACTTAGATTCCTCAAACATAAATCTCTTGGATTTCCTTAATCAAGCATCATCATCAGATCCTCAGGTTCAGATGCTCAAACTTCTATCTCGCACCGAGGATCATCCAATGGTCCAAATTCCAAAATGATAGAGCTAGACGCTCTACGCACTCGCACAAAATCTAAGGTATACTTGTGCAAAAATTTCCTCAATCCAACTCAGGTGAATAGTTACTCCTATTCACAACCTCTCGACAATCACGTCTAGCTTAAAAGCGAGACAATCCAATTCCGGAACCTCCGGTAATCATCCTCTATCTATACCAAGTAGATAACCTTCACTTAGCATATCACATAAATCCTGCTATCACCGGTGCAACTTGTCAATTCCATCATCAAGACACTTTTTGACAATCCACTAGGAATCCCATCAGTCGATGCACTCTTGGTCTCAATTGCACCATTTACCAGTCGGGATCAAGGCTAACTCCCGTGATCCGATCCAAAGGATAGATATCACATCATATTACTCATTTCATCGATATCTCTAGAACACCAGCCTCTAACTTGTTTTCACAGCTTCAACTCATTTTCTTGAGTGTAGAGGTACCTCCAACAATAAAATCGGGGTGCACTTCACACCACTAACAATGCATACAATTGCCACATTTTCCAAGCAAATGCCATGGCAATCAATTCCAAATCACAATTGGTAAATCCTCCTACATTCTCTCACCTGCTGAAAGGTCAATACTACCTTTCTATTTTACACCAAAGTGCAACTCAATCCGTAGAGAGAACCACAACTACCAAAACACAAAGCCCACCTTCGGGGTAACCAAGGTTGGCGGTCGTCGACCACGCCAACTGTTCCAAGAAACTTCTCTCACACATATCTTTCTAAAAAGTTTAATCCTTTAATGTGTGAGTCAAACGAAGGGAGTAGGCAACTCGAAAAATCTCCCCACAATTATCCATCACATCAAATCAAACTAGGAAGTTTGAACTTCTATCACATCCGCTCGTCTCAATCCACTAAGGATGGTTGATTTCCTTGAGATCTCCACTCATAACCACTTTGGCATCAACTGCCAAGGGACGCTGGTCCTTACAACCAAATCAGCACGCCTTCAACTTGAAGCACTTGCAGTCCTCATTCAAGGAATCTTCATGGTCTTCATCGCCTCTCGACTTCCAACATGTCGTCGATGCGCACAGGGACAAAGACACCCAGAAGGGCCAAACATCACAGCACACACAAGAGCATCAACAGCTCGAACGACATCACGACAATTTCGTAATGTCTACACCGAGTAAACAAGTTACCCTCGGTCCAAACTCAAACTCAACTCAACGAGAGTAGTACTCAGATTGCCACTACCCTCGAATAAAACTAGAATTCATGGAGCTTGATCAAACAGATCAACAGATCTCAACTACAGGTACATATCCTTGATCGTGACCCTACCGAGTTCACGATAGTCGACTCACAGTCGAAATGACCCGTCCACATAAAACAAACGAGATCTACACTCCACAAGGAGAAACACAAGACAAAAGAGGTCTCCAGACCAAGCCTTCAATTCTCACAACATAACCGGGATTGCACAAGCAACTCCCTTACAAGAGACATCCTCGCTTTTGAGGATTCTCAACACTCACCAGAGGTGCTGGCCTAAAGGCCACGCGCCCACTCAGCCAACAACCAGGCTTGGGCAGGTGAAACAAGCATCGCAATTAGCGAACCTCCAAGCCCTCAGAGAACACTATTTTGTGTCCAAGATCCCAAAGCACTACAGCTCGGCTCACACACTCATCGGCAATCAGATAGCCGAAGAGCCAGCACAAGTTCAAATTAGAACTATACGCTCTCAGCCAAATAAAGCCAATCGCTCCATTGGCGCACAAAACATCCCAAACTAACGGAGTACAAGAACAGTACTCACAAGTCCAAGCGATCAGGACCAACTCATCAGCAAGCATCCAGGAATAAGTTCCCTGCCAAGCATTCGGCAAACAGCCGATCCAAAGCCACAATCATAACAAACCACAACAAGCTCCAATACTACGAGCTGCGACAACCTTCATTATCGCTGCATCATCCTCTGCCTGTCAAATAGACGTGCATTCACCCGGTGCCAACCGCACGAAGTCGATCTCAATATCGTCGACACTAATCTCCTCAAACACTCCAATTGGGGATTACCCACCTGGCCACGAAGAGAGTACTTGCCCCAACTCCAAGAGTATCATCGGGTACCCGTGGCTCCACCGCTCACACGTCACAATAGTCGATGACGATTTGACGTTCCATAATTATCCTGCTAAGGGTCCACCTTCTCGAGGTCAATTTCTCTTTGAACACCTTAAGCGTCTTCATACATCAAACTTGCCACTCTAAGTAGCTTCCTTTGCCGTCCCAACGGTCTCCCCGTCGCTTGCCCTCATCAAGGTATAATCCGCATTCTCATAACATTACCCGAGGTTGGCTTCCAACTGGATCGAAAAATTCTCCAGTTGCTTAATCCTCTCGTCTGCCGGCGCAAAGCCTCAACTTGGAGTAACATCAAAATTGATCGCCGCTCCACCGTACTCGCTGAATTTGCCAGTTGTTCTCTCTACTTCTGGGTCTCACCAAACCCGGAGGATGCAGAAGTCCCGTCTCGGCTGCCTCGGCCGCCATCAAGAGTGCGTCGATTACCACTCAAGCTGCAACAAGCAAAACATGCGCAGGTGAAACACCCCACGCCAACGCATCCCCACACAAAACTATAACCCCAATCGCGCGAAAGTAATGAAGTGGACTCCCACTATTCCCCGATGTCACGTTGTCGGCCGCCAACGTGACCCTCCAAGGGTATAGAAGTGGTTCACTCCGATCTAACTCCAACAAGTTTGGAGCTTTTAGAAACGACCCAATCATAATACTTTCGCCAATAAGTCATAAGAGATCTCGTCTCTCACGTTCCTATTCCTTATCGTCCAACCTGCCTAAGGTTTACTAGGTCCACTAAGACTCAACCCTAGGCTCTGATACCACAATAATCTGTCACGCCCCGGGCCCTCACGGGAGCCTACCAGGCACGTGCCCAGACCCGCCGTGTACCACAAACAACACAATGTACACAAGGCGTCTATGCTAACAACAATCGAGTAGGATAAAGAATACATCCTAAACAAGGTAATCAGAGCGAGAACATAGTTCTCCATCTAATAATAAAATCCACACAACTAAAATCTCAAGATATACAATAGCATTATACATCTTTTCAACTAGTAGATCAATCAACAAATCTATACATCTTTCATTCAACATACAATGAAAGGAAAACCCATGGTATGCCTACAACAACACCGTAGAGGCTCTAGCTAGCTGCTAACCCCTCGCCGCGATCCCAAGCCTCTCCTGCTGCGGAAGGCTCTGAAAAACCCAACAACAATGGGGGTGAGAACTATTATCAATAGTTCCCAGTGGGTAAGCCGCCGAGAGTGGCGAATTACACCGCTAGGTCAACTGAGGCAAGATAGTAAAATTGAAACATAAAGCAGAAAGCATATAACATTTAATGCTAAACAGGTAGTTCTACATCTATCTTGCCTCCAATGACTAAACCATCTATATGAACATGAACATGCTCTATTGTCATATGCTCGGCAATTAATCACATCATTTTACATGCATGTCAAATTTATGCTATGTTTAAAGGTTAAAAGAATCTTTCTATTCTTATCATCACAATATCATGCCTCTATACTAATCATCATGAGTATAGGTCTAATGCTATTATGGATGCCAATATATGTAGTGACTAACTAATATGTCCAACTACAATGAATGCACCCCAACAGTGTCAAGCTAAGTAATGCCACAATGTGCGACTCACTACTATGTCCATACACTACAACTATATGCATCAAGCAACCAATATACTATGTCCAGTTTACTTAGCTTTTACCCAATCCACAAGGGACTTACACAAGGTAACGTCCCGGCTTGTGCCGTGCCTAATGGCCCCGTGGTAGTCAACATTCTCGCTAGAATGAGACACTCCCCCAACGGCGATCCACTTCGGCGCCCAATCCCGCACGGGCGATCAAACATCGCAAGGCTAACTCCGGAGTGCCGGCTTGTAGGGAGCGACCCTCACAAGCATGTGCGAATGAGCACAAGGGCAAACAAGCGCTGATCATAAGCATCATATCCAAGGCCAAATACATCTCAATCATCATGTCTAAAACATGGAATCACAACATCGACTCGAGGGTCGGAATCACGACACATAAGTCACACTTGTTCTCAAATCACTTGTGGATATAATTCTACCAATATGTAACATGTCTCTAACATGCAAATGGTTACATTTCACTCTATCAATAGGAATGGACCTAAGTCTCATTCATGACCCCAACGGGTTACTATCATATGCTATAACCAAAGCCATGATCAATGCATTATACTAATGCTATTTTCGATGCATTCTACAATGCCAATATTTATGCATTCTACCAATGCCATACCCATGCATTATCTTAATGCTACATATCATGCATTCTACAATGCTAACTAAATCATCATTCATGATTTACATATGTCATACTACATGAACCTCCACTTTATGGAGTATAAGTCACCATGAAAGTATTCATTTAACCAAGTACACATGTTTAACCAATTACCATTATCAAATACAAAGAGAACCCATCCCTCACGTCTTAAACATGGAATCGTTTCACGACCAAAAGGTCGAGCCCAATGTCAACAATGTCCGTCATAGTTGCTCGCCTAGATGAGGTGCAACCAACTTATTTTACATTGTCATATCCTTTCTCTTTTCTCTATACAAGCATACTTTGGTATGCTAAGAGAGTTCACTAGTCCACCACTCAAGTGGTGTCTCATATGATGCTCATCTCTAGCATGCATAACATACTTAGCATTTCCTAATGCATCATTACACTATTAATGCAAATACCCTAGCATGCATAATATCCTCATAATGCCATACTATATAAAATATGCATTTTCATAAATAACTTGCATGTCTCATGCAATCACAATTATCATTATGCCATAATTAACATAATTATGCATCTAATCAATCCTATAACAAGATAGGAGACATAGGGGGAGTTCACCCATTTCGGTGAGGTCAGACCCACCGGATACCCGTCGAAACCTCGCAGTACTTCGAAACGAAGTTGTCCCCCGAGCTTCTCATACCCTAAGATAATTTTCCAAGGGGTTAGGGGCATCGAACAAG
Organism: Puya raimondii; assembly: GCA_016920855.1. Taxonomy (NCBI): domain Eukaryota; kingdom Viridiplantae; phylum Streptophyta; class Magnoliopsida; order Poales; family Bromeliaceae; genus Puya; species Puya raimondii. The sequence goes on from JABWPP010000048.1 coordinate 26,763,098, forward strand.
CAATTTCGAAAACCACCAAAAATCAATGAGGTAAATGGGTGGAAATTACCTTGAGCAAGTAAAACTTGTTCTAAGTCCCATTGGAGGTTAGAGATCTTCCAATCTAACCTACAACAACATTCTACACCCATCAATTCCACCTCAAGGGCTCACAATCACGAAACCCTAAAATAAACCCTAATTTCCAAGAACTAGGTTTACAAGCTAAATCTCAAGCAAAATCACAAAGAGAGGAGTTGTAAGAAGACCACTCACCTCTTAAAAGCTCCAAACCAAGCAAAAAGAGACTAGGGTTGGAGATTCATCCACCCACCGGCTCTCCTCATCCATCCCGAGCTCCCCACAAAGCGTAGAAGCACTCCTCCATGAAGAAAATGGAGGGAAAAGAGATCAAAACCATGATCTTAAGGATTGGGAACAAGAAAACCTAGAGAGAGAGAGAGAGAGACCTACCTTCTTCCTCTCCTCCAACCTCAGCCAACAATGGCTGTGAAGGGGTAAGTTATAGAGATGTAACAATATCCCCAAAAGCCCTTCCAAAGAACAAAATCACAAAACTGCACAAATTGCATTCTGCAGCATTGTATACCGGTATGCGCATGGGCATACCGGTATCCAACCAAAAAATCCCGCAAACCGAGCCTCGGCCAAGCAGTCTGCGCAAAAGGATTCCGGTATGCGATTTCCCCATACCGGTACTAACACTCCAGTACCGGTATGCGCATTGCACATACCGGAATGCCAGTGCATTCCGGTATCAACTGCGGAATCTCGCAAAACCCGAGAGCTGCGCACATCCAGTTTTCACTGGATTCCGGTATACCTAATCCAGATACCGGTATGCAATGCAAAATCTGCACTTTTGCAGATTTCGACTTCCGGAGTCCGTTTTCGCACTTTTTAAGTCCCGAAAACACTCCGAAGCTCTCCAAACTCAACTCAAAATTCCAGAATAGTACAAAACACTATTCTCTCACTAGAACTCCGCAATTTGCAAAAGTTCAGTGTACTACACACCGGCATCAGGAGGACCTCCGCAGCCGTCGCCTCCTTCCCCGGCCGCCCCCGTGCCACCGGTGCGCCGCCGCGTCGCCTGTGGCTCTTGCTTGTAGCTTGCGGGCAGGAGCAGCTGGAGGCCGTGCCCTGCCACCTCCCGCCGCCTAGGAGGGTGCGCGCCGACACCCTCGGGACCTCCGCCGCCGGTCCATCCCTTCCCGGCTGCCGCCGTGCTGCCGGAGCGCCGCCGCTATCGCCGCTTGGGCTGCTAGGGCACCCGAGGCTGAGCTTGCTCCACCGCCGCCATCGCCGATTTCCTTTATCGCGGTCACCGGCCAACCGACGTCCGGCAGGCCCCTCTTGCCGGTGCTCGCGTCGCCGCCGGCCGCCGCCGCCGTCCGTTGCCGCGCCGCCGTGCCCTAGCCAACCCGAGAGTTGGCTTCCTCCCCGCGCCGCCGCCGCCGCTCCCTGCCGCTGGCTGAGGTGAGCCCCCTCTTCCTTGCCTCCCCCGGATCCGACCCTGGCCGCCGCGCGCCGTGCATGTCGGCTGGCCACCGGCCGGAGCTGGTTGCTCCGGCCAGGGTGTGTTTTTGGTGGTTTTTGGCCGTACGCTTGTGTTTGAGCTCCCTGTTGCCTCCCGAAGCTCGGGAAGGTGAGCACGATGATCGCAGCGATGCGCTGATCATCATGCCCACCTTAGTTTTCTGTCCCTTCTCTTGCATTTCAGTTTTTAGTTCACTTCACTCCCATTGACTCTACTTATGTGTGCTTGGATAGTAGAGTAGTTGTGGTTTGCATTATTCTTGAGACGACCAAGTTGGTCGGTGGTGATCGCCTGTTGTTCCGAGCGATCCTCATTGTGGTTTACCAGTTGCGTCATGGCTCGTTGCCGTTCTGGGGATTGAGCATTCGCATCGATCGTCACAGCTCTTCTAGCACATCACGTACACCGTGGTCTGATCCACCGCCTGGGGGTGTTCTTCTCCGAAAAAGGGTCGTGTATTTCGACCGACCCGTGAGCCTTGTTGCGTTACGTGCAGAAGGTTTGGGTGCCGAGAGATGAGCAGTGTGACAGTGCCAGGGATACGTCCCTGTGGCTATAGATTGGGTTTACTTTGTGGTTATCTCCATTGATGCATATACTAGTTGCTTACAGTAGCATAGTTGTTCAGTTGTATGTCAGCCTCATACTTACTTGTGCTATTGTTTACCTTATCTATCTTTTGTTGACCCTCGTGCCGGTGTGTACACCTCGCCTTCGTCGGCTTGCGGTAACCACTGGGAGGGGAGACATGTTTACATGTTCTCACCCCCCGCCCTCGTTGTTGTTTTCAGGTGAGCAAGGTGGTGAGAGTCGGGACGCAGCGAGGCACGCCTAGTTAGTGGTACTAGAGGTCCCGACCTGTGAGGCTTTCCTCTCCAGATTTGGTTATTACCCTCATCCTTTATCAGTTAGTTATGGATATGGTTCAGTTACACTGTGGTTGTTTTATCTAGCATGATATGATTTGGTACAGTTATATGTTGGATGATTGTCTTGCAAGCTTAAATCTCGTGGTTTTGGTTTAGTATCCATGTGAGGATTTCATGCTTAGACTTTCGGATGTCGGTACTTTTATTCTACCATTGTGGCTTTTTATCGCATGTCTTGGATTTCTACCCCTCGTGGTAGCATTTTCAAATAAAGGTTTCCGTGTGGGAAACAGTTTCAAAGTGGATTTTCGATCGATCGACTTTTGGGTTTTCAAAAGAGAGTTCTCATGTAGAAAATGATTTTCAAATGATTCTTGAATGCTTGATATTAGGGTTTCAAAATAAAGCTTTTGGATAAGGAGCAATTTTCTAGAATGATCTGTTGTTTGTGCATTGCATCATCCTTCGCCTAAGGACCTGCTTAGATTCATACAGGTTTAAGAACTGCTAGCTGTATGAATCTCTTTGAGCTGTTGTGTTGTTGTGATGAATGAATGGTGGTTGTGATTTTGTTGTATGTTGTGTACGCCGTACAAATACAGGGGAGGCTCTGTCCGTGTGTACAGTGGACCCTGTATTTGTGGCGGGTCTGTAGGTGGCGCAGGGTAGGCTTTCAAAAAAAAATTAAAAAATTGGCACGTATTTCCGCATCTAAAACTAGCTCGGGGCGTGACAGATTAAGATGGTATCTGAGCGTAAAGGGTAGAAACACTCATTCATTCATAAACTTGTAACTGAACCACTGGTTAGGCTGACCCATAGGAAGACCTAGGATGTATAGGTGCGCGAGTTCGAGGGGTTTGTTTTCGGCTTGTGTTTTGTGGGAGTTGCCGACCCCTTTTCTCTTGCGCTGGTTTCTATGTTTTGATGTTGGCTTGTGGTCGTGGTAGACCTCCTCGTCCGGGTCGTGCGGGTAGGCGTGCGCCTGCGGAGCCGTCTGCTGGTGTTCAGGTTCGGGCTTTTGCGGCTGGTTCGAGTGAGGAGCTGGCAGGAGGCGGACTGCCTGGTGTGACCGTACCCTATCTGCTCGAGGCCGAGGCGAGGGGTCAGCTGACGACCCTCTCCGGCATGTTCCGGCTTGTTCCTATAGTTTTTGCAACAACAGGCTACGGCGACTGCCGCTCCAGCCCCTCCTCCTCCTTCGTCGAGTGCTCCGATGACTGCAGACCCTCCTGTGGCACCCACGCCGTTGTGGCGACGACCGCGACAACGACAGCAACTTCGTCGGCTGTGTCGCGTGTGGACGCCGACCCCGTGTTTGGGGGTGGTGGCCACATCCGAGCGTGTTTGGCGGATTTCCTAAGTTTTGGATCTGCCCTTGTTCGCAGACTCGTGCTCATTCTGGTAGTGGTGGTGGTGTACCAGACACATACCAAGTGTTGGGGTATTTTCCCCTTTGCGTAACCACTCGTTGGCAGGTGGTGGCCCTTGTGGGCTAGGTGACGTCACTTGGTGGATCTGTGTTGTTGTTGGGCTGTTCTTGCCCTGGCCCTACTTTCCGTGTTGAGCACGAGGGCCACTGCGAGCGTCTCTACGGAGACGGTGCTTTGAGCGGTTGCGACCGCAGCTTGGGTGTTACCCTCTCTGTTTTGTTGGGTAGGGCGGTGAAGCCTACCCCTCTGACGTATTGCTGGTAGAATCGTCAGTGTTGGTCTTTCGACCTTTAGCTAGTTCTTGCGTCGAACTGACGTGTACTAGACTGGGTGGACACTGTTTGGTGTCGGGTTTTTGTTGGTGCCTACTTGGTTTGCGGCTATCCTAACGCCTAAATTGGTGTGTTTTGGGATTTCTGGTGGTATTTGTAGGCTTTCGTGTTGCCGCGAGATCTTCCAGGTTCTTGTTGGAGGTCTCACCGCGTTCGACGTTGGTTAGTCGACGCTGGATTTATTCTTCCTTCGCTTTGGTTCGTGTGGTTGTCGACCCTTCGTCGCTTGTAGCCGTCGGTTCGTTGTTGGAAGCCGAAGACTCCTAGGGAGTTGGCTCAGGGCAGACCTTGTTTTGTGGGTCGGTTTGCTTTTTCCCGTTAATTCGGTGACTCGTCCGTGACTTTGGTCCAGCTTTTGAGTTGGTTAACCTGGTACCTTTGTGGTGTTGCCAACTGGTTGTTGGCCTTTGACCTCGGAATATTTCGTTTTCTTTTGATAAGTACGTTGGCTGCAGACAACGTAGTGTCAAGAGTTAGGACGAAATACCCTATCCCCTTTTGGGACTTTCTGGATTGGGTCGGTGCTTTCTTTTGAAAGACAATCTCTCTTTACGTCGTCTTGTGGGAAAGCTGTGTGGTGGTCATCCTTGATCTAGTAGTGAGCCTTGAGCTAATCCTGGCGTGGTTTTGCGCAGTTGATTTGCCATCACTGCCGTTGGTTTGACTCCGGTCGAGTCAGGTTGCCTTTTTAGCTCGGTTTCGGGATGACGGGAGCCTGGTTGTTGGCTCCGAGGTCTCTGTGCTTGTGTTTGCGTACAAGGTTTTCGCCGCGACTTTCGTGCAGTCTTGGTTTGGAGCGCGTGTCCGATCACTTGGATCTAATGTTTGGCATCACTGGTAATTTTATCGCTTGTTGCGATTGGCAACCCTGTGCACCAGAGTGATGGACTCGCTAGGTTTTCGTTGGTTTGTTTGTGAGTTCGAGCTTATCGAGTTGACGGTGATGTTTTAGTACCCTCTACCGCAGATCTACGATCTCTTCGACCGGCTCCAGGGAGCCTCGGTTTTCTTGAAGTGTGTTCTGCCGCCAGACTCGCTATGGGCGTTACGAGGTCACGGTTATGCCGTTCGGTTTGACGAACGTCCCGGCAGCTTTTGGTTTTGATGAACTGGGTTTTCGGCAGTTCTTGGATCAATTTGTCGTGGTCTCCTTTGACGACATACTGATCCATTCGAGAAGTTTCTTTCTTGGTTCACATCGTGACACAGGCTGGTATTGCGGTGGAACCAAGGAAAGTGGACTCTATAGTGGATTGGCCTGTTCCGACTTTTGTGGCAGAGATTTGGAGCTTCCTCGGCTTGGCGAGTTGTTACCGGCGATTTGTTGAGGGTTTCTCAAGATCGCCGTACCTTTCAGCAAGCTGACGAGGAAGGGCGTGAAGTTTCAGTAGACTCCCGCTTGTCTGATGAGCTTCTAGGAGCTGGTGGACAGATTGACTCGTGCCCCTATCTTAGCATTGTCGCAGCCTGGTGAGGATTTTGTGGTCTACTGCGATGCATCTTGGATAGGATTGGGGTGCGTGCTCTTGCAGCAAGAGAAGGTCATCGCGTATGCTTCGCGACAGTTGATGGACTATGAGAAGATCTATCTGGCGCTCAATCTCGAGTTAGCAGCAGTGGTGTTCGCTCTCAAGCTTTGGAGACACTACATGTACGGAGCGCATTATGAGATGGTTCTCTTCGCTTTCGAGGACGGAGGTGTGTGCCCAGTGATCCGGATTTGATGTGAGAGTTTTTGACTGAGGCACACCGGACGCCGTACACCGTTCATGCTGGAGGGACGAAGATGTACCGCGATTTAAGGCAGAGTTTCTGGATGTAGCTCAGCATGTGGCACTGTGCCTGGTTTGTCAGCAGGTGAAGGCTGAGCATCAGCGACCAGCAGGGAAGCTTCGACCGTTGCCTGTACCTGTAGGGAGGTGGGAGAAGATCACCATGGATTTCGTCACCGGGTTGCCTCGTTCTCAGCGAGGTCATGTTGCGATCTGGGTTTTTTGTGGACTGATTAACGAAAGCAGCTCACTTCCTACCGGTACACTCGACTTATCTCGGATCGACTGGCGCAACGCTACTTGGTTGAGATCGTCAGGCTGCTTGGAGCGCCTGTGTCGATCGTTTTGGATTGGGGTTCTCGCTTCGTTTCCCAGTTCTGGAGGCACTGGGAACGAGGCTCGACTTCAGCTCAGTTTACCACCCTCAGAGTGATGGGCAGTCGGAGCGTGTTATCCCGACCCTTGAGGATATGCTCCGGGCATGCGTTTTGGATTTTGGTGAGGGTTGGTTCAGGTACCTTTCCTTGGTGGAGTTTGCCTTCAACGACAGCTTCCAAGCGAGCGTTGGATTGGCACCGTGCGAGGCGTTGTTTGGAAGTCGTTGTCGATCACAGATCTGTTGGGTTGACGTGGGTGAGCGTCGTGTGATCGGCCCGACAACGGTTCGGCTGAGGTAGTATCTCAGCTACAGTGAGGTGCCTTTGAGGTTTTTGGCTCGCAAGGTGAAGCAGTTGAGGAATCGGAGCTTTCTGTTTGTGCGAGTGCTGTGGATGAGTCGCGTGGAGCGTGAGACTACTTGGGAGCTGGAGTCTGCTTTGGGTGTGAGGTATCCGCTGCTGTTCGCGGATGGTGTGTGAGTAAGTTTCGGGGACGAAACTTCTTGTTAGGTGGGAGTGATGTGAGAATTCGAATTTTGGAAATTTGGATTCTGTGTTCCTCTCCCCTATTACTGTGTATTTGATCTGTATACGTATATATATACAGGAATATATATATATATATATATATATATATATATATATATATATATATATATATATATATATATATATATATATATATATGTATATAAGTTGTTTTTATATGTGTTTTATTATTTGTTGAGTTTTCTCGCGGAGAGTGAACCGCTTAACGGCGCAATCCGGAGTCCAAATCTGACGATCCAAAATGGTAGATTCGATGTCTCGGCAGTGCTGATCATGATGGCGTGATCCGTTTCGACATGCGACAGACTGATTGAGAGATCTTCTATCTTCTTCGCCGAGAGGTCGAATTGTACATTTTTTGGTTTCGCGATATGGACCCTGTTTCTCGCACCGTTTTGCGTGAGATTGCTTGTGGAGGGGTGTCTGGGCATTTTGTACTTACTGTGAGGGACCCAGGGGTATTTTCCTGTGTTTGAGGGGTGTTTTTGCAAATGTGCTTGTGAGTATAGGTGTGTGTTGTGTGAGTGTTGTTGGAAACCACTCTCTCTCTCTCACCCCCAGCCTCCCCAGCAGCAAGCCCTAGCTCCCCCTTCCCCTCAGCCTCCTCCCCGAGCTCCGCCGGACGCTGCCGGCCATCCCCTGGCCGGCGCAACCCCGGCCAACTCTCTCTCCTATTTTTCTTCTTCTTCTCCTTCTTCTCCTTCCCTGCGGTGTGCACCCAGGGGGAACCCATGCTTGGGCTTCCCCTGAGGTGGCACGGCCGCCGGTGACATGTCCCGCCGCCGGGAGCCGCCGCCGTGGGCCGCCGAGCTGCTGCAGCTACTGCTAGGGCAGCTGCGGGCAGAGGGTGGGTGGCCCCAGCCGCAGCTGCTTCCCGCCGCCTTGGAGGGTGAGTGCCGCCACCCTCAGGTCCTCCGGCGCCGCCCCCTTCTTCCCTGGCCGTCAACGTGCCGCCGGAGCACCGCCGCGCCGCAGCTGGCTGCTGCTGGGATTGCGGGCAGTGGGCTTGAGATCCGAGCCACCGCCGCCACCCGCCACCGCAGCGACCTCCCACCGGCATCAGGAGGACCGCCGCAGCCGTCGCCTCCTTCCCCGGCCGCCCCCGTGCCGCCGTTGCTCCGCCGCGCCGCCTACGGCTCTTGCTTGTAGCTTACGGGCAGGAGCAGCTGGAGGCCGCGCCCTGCCGCCTCCCGCCACCTCGGATGGTGCGCGCTGACACCCTCAGGACCGCCGCCGCGTGTCCATCCCTTCCCGGCCGCCGCCGTGCTGCCGGAGCGCCGCCGCAGCAGCCGCTGTTGCCGCTTGGGCTGCTAGGGCACCCGAGGCCGAGCTTGCTCCGCCGCCGTCGTCGCCGGTTTCCTTTGTCGCGGTCACCGACCAACCGACGTCCGGCAGGCCCCTCTTGCCGGTGCTCGCGTCGCCGCCGGCCGCCGCCGCCGTCCGTTGCCGCGCCGCTGTGCCTTAGCCAACCCGAGAGTTGGCTTCCTCCCCGCGCCTGGTCCTGTCGCAGTGAGGTTGTGAGCACGGCCTCCGTTACGTCGTTGCCTATCCGCTGGTGCTTGTGGAAGGTCGTGCGGACGTACAGATTGCTCGAACGGCTTATTTTATTGCTCTTATGTTTGTACTTGTTGCTTGTTTTGTGATTTTGGCAGCGTTGCAACGCTGCGGGCAGCAAGGGCTTGACCCTTGAGACCCTGTGGACTGGTTGTCCAACCCCTTCGCCCTTCGCGGAGATCCGGATTCTTTTCCGACGCGTTTTTTGATAAATTAATCGGCGAAACGCGTGTTTTTAGTTGTGCGACTCACTCGCTGTTTTCGCAAGTGACTTGGCTTCGTTGTTTAGCCTTGTTGGCTGTTCCTCATCGCTGTCCCGAAGTTCTGAGGACAGCGGATGAGTGACGGGGGGTTCCAGTGCCAATTCGGCAATTTTCAGGAACCCGGGAAGCCTTTTCGGGTGCGTTTGTGTTCGTGGCACTCCGAGCTTGTGCTCGCTGTCCTGTCACCTCGTTTTGCTGTGTTTTTGGACAGCGGAGGACCTGGTTTGGTTGTTGGTACCCCTGTGGAGCTTAGTGTGGTTCGGGATCGTCCCGGTGGGTTTTCCGGGCGATCCGTCGATTTCGGGATGTGAGAGCTTTGTGTTTAGTGTCGACTTGGTGGACCTTGACCCTGTGAGTCTTTCGTAGGTCCTGTCGCGGTTCCCGAGAGCCGTCGGTGTTAGATTTGATCTTTCAACGGGTGGGTACTTCGATCCGGAGTCGGTTCAGTGGACTACGGTGATACCTTTCTATCCCTTCTCTTGCATTTCAGTTTTTAGTTCACTTGACTCCCGTTGACTCTACTTATGTGTGCTTAGATAGTAGAGTAGTTGTGGTTTGCATGATTCTTGAGACGACCCAGTTGGTCGGTGGTGATCGCCTGTTGTTCCGAGCGATCCTCGTTGTGGTTTACCAGTTGCTTCACGGCTCGTTGCCGTTCTGTGGATTGAGCATTCGCATCGATCGTCACAGCTCTTCTAGCACATCACGTACACCGCGGTCTGATCCACCGCCTGGGGGTGTTCTTTTTCGAAAAAGGGTCGTGTATTTCGACCGACCCGTGAGTCTTGTTGCGTTGCGTGCAGAAGGTTTGGGTGCCGAGAGATGAGCAGTGTGGCAGTGCCAGGGATACGTCCCTGTGGCTATAGATTGGGTTTATTTTGTGGTTATCTCCATTGATGCATATACTAGTTGCTTACAGTGGCATAGTTGTTCAGTTGTATGTCAGCCTCATACTTACTTGTGCTACTGTTTACCTTATCTATCTTTTGTTGACCCTCGTGCCGGTGTGTACACCTCGCCTTCGTCGGCTTACGGTAACCACTGGGAGGGGAGACATGTTTACATGTTCTCACCCCCTGCCCTCGTTGTTGTTTTCAGGTGAGCAGGGTGGTGAGAGTCGGGACGCAGCGAGGCAGGCCTAGTTAGTAGAACTAGAGGTCCCGACCTGTGAGGCTTTCCTCTCCAGATTTGATTATTACCCTCATCCTTTATCAGTTAGTTATGGATATGGTTCAGTTACACTGTGGTTGTTTTATCTAGCATGATATGATTTGGTACAGTTATATGTTGGATGATTGTCTTGCATGCTTAAATCTCGTGGTTTTGGTTTAGTATCCATGTGAGGATTTCATGCTTAGACTTTCGGATGTCGGTACTTTTATTCTACCATTGTGGCTTTTTATCGCATGTCTTGGATTTCTACCCCTCGTGGTAGCGTTTTCAAATAAAGGTTTCCGTGTGGGAAACATTTTCCAAGTGGATTTTCGATCGATCGACTTTTGGGTTTTCAAAAGAGAGTTCTCGTGTAGAGAACGGTTTTCAAATGATTCTTGAATGCTTGATATTAGGGTTTCAAAATAAAACTTCTGGGTAAGGAGCAATTTTTCTAGAATGATCTGTTGTTTGTGCATTGCATCATCTTTCGCCTAAGGACCTTCTTAGATTCATACAGGTTTAAGGACTGCTAGCTGTATGAATCTCTTTGAGCTGTTGTGTTGTTGTGATGAATGAATGGTGGTTGTGATCCTGTTGTATGTTGTGTACGCCGTACAAATACAGGGGAGGCTCTGTCCGTGTGTACAGTGGACCCTATATTTGTGGCGGGTCTGTACGTGGCACGGGCTAGGCTTTAAAAAAAAAAAAAAATTGGCACGTATTTCCGCATCTAAAACTAGCCCGGGGCGTGACAAGTAAATGATAAGATAAAAATTACTAGCCCGAGTCAACATGAGGAGTTTAGTCTTGAACATAAGAGGCATAACTTTCCAACTTGGATAGTGAATCGGACATAAATTTGGCCTTCGTGCAACAATCCCAATCCATCCACCTAAGATGCCCCTACTTTTCTTCACTGGTTGTCCCAACAAATTGCATATAATCACCACTCTTTCTCCATCTGGCAAACTCCACACGTCTTTTGCATGCATTGTCGATTTCTTTCTTTTCTTTCCTTGGCTATCTGCAGATTAGGAAGAAAATTGTAAAATTAGATATTATCTATTCAACATGCCAAACAAGTTGATAAGACAAGCATATATACAAAAAAGCTACTATTTATAATAAAAGATAAGAGTTACCAATTATCTCCATTGCATCTATATACTCTATTTCGGCTGATTCTTGAACTTGAGGTTGAGTTTGTGAAAATTCAGATTGTGAGGATTCCAAGTGTGATGAAGTAGGCTTTGAGCCAGTTTGTAAAGAATTAAATCCTGAGAAATGTACAGTATCGTCTTCACCAGTTTGGGAATTATTGTCTTCAATGGTCTTTTTCAATCTTTTCAGCTTAGCCATAATCTCAAAGATTGCACAATTAATCAAAAATAGATAGAGTTGCATAGTTGCAAAAACTTTACTCAGTAGTTTGTGTGTCTCAGCATAGATAGAGTTGCAACGATTGGAATGTACACTAGCTTGACAAGCCAAGTGCCCATTAATTAACAAGTGAGTTGTTCATGAAAGCTACAGCGAAAAAGACACAGAAAAGTGTCACCTATTGAGTTCAGGAAGACCAAGTTTGCTAATTTGAAACCAAAAGTCCCATAAACTTAATCAACCAGAAATAATGCGCATGAGGCCATGTGTGAACAAGCTGCTTCAAAATTTGAATACTTTTATGGAATTTGTGCACTTGTACAACCAAGCATGATACTATCATTAACTAGCAATACCCTAAGTGAAGCTATTTTAATCACAACTTAGCTTTGCTAATGCAAGTAACATACAACAATGTTAGATCAATCTCTGTTCATCAATTTTCAAGTAATAAAAGGAAGAGCTACTCAAGAAAAAGAAAAAAGCTACAAAGTTTTCAAGACCTCAACAAAGTTTTGGACTAGATATTCTTAATACTATATAGAGCCTATAATACATCAAACTACATCTTATTCATCAGTATCTTTTCTAGCCCAACTTATACAGTCATTTAATTCATCAATAACAATAACATCACATGACATGCATTGAGTGTAAGTTTCAGCATCATCCTGCAAATGTGCTCCCATATCGTATAAGTCTCTTGGTTTTGTCATGACAACTTGAGACCATTCCTCATATCGGGGGTCTTGTATATAGAATACTTGTTTTGCTTGAGATGAAAATACAAATGGATCATCTTTCAATAATCGTCCGGTGTGTATCAACTTGAAAAAGTTCACTAGAGTGCATCCACTTGTGTCTTTCTTTAATCCTTTTTGCGATTTGATATCCGCCCAATCACAACGAAATATGACAACCTTAAAACTCCCATAATAATCAAGTTCAATAATATCTGTAAGTACACCATAATAAGTCTGTCCCTCTGCTTCAACCATCACTCAAGAATTTTGAGTTTTTCTTAATTTTTCACGATCCTTTGTGTGGAATCTAAACCCATTAATGATGAAACCGCTAAATTTTTTGACAACGTTGTTTGGACCCCGTGCAATTGCTATAATTTCATCTGAGCACTTACTCTCTGCCATCTTAGGTACCAAAAAAAATAAAATAATCAAGCCACATAATCATCTCTAAGGAGTCATTTTTGGCACCTGAAAATTATACCTAATTTGTTGATTTAATGGCTATACCTGCCCAAGGAGCCATCCAGAAAATTTTTCAACTAGCCATTTATGCTCAACACTTTGATTAGCTCGAATACTCCGGTTGGCTCTTCGTTGAGCAGCTAAAAAATTACTGCATCAAACATGATCAATTAATGCATGTAATAACTCATAGACCTAATTATTCTTGTAATGGTACTAACCTTCGATAGTCAGAAATTTTCTCATAATGAAGTAATTAACGGTGTGCTTGTGCTAAAGATATTTCATCTAGAATAACACTTTCCACCTTCCCTATAGCTCGTCCGCCAGATAAAAACATGAAATCTTCTCTACTATTGACATTGTCACAATTTCTTCGAGATCGATTGAATATGGTTTCAACGCCTTCAAAATATCTTGAGCAAAAAGTCAAACATTCTTCTGCAATATATCCTTCTGCAATTGAGCCTTCGGGTTGAGCTTTATTACGTACGTAAGATTTTAAGCGCATTATAGAGCTTGCAAAGTCAAGATTTATAAAAATTAGTGAAACAAAGTATTATAACGTATGAGAAGTAAATCAATTAATTACAAAGTTATAGAATATAAAGCCATTAGTGTTAGAATCTCTCACCTCTCAATAGCATCCACCGATAATGCACCGGGCCACCTAATTTTTTTTCAGCGGCTAAGTGAATAACTAAATGAACCATTATAGTGAAGAAACTAGGAGGAATGATTTTTTCCATGTGGCAAAGTGTTAGTACAGCACGATACTCCAGATCATCAAGATCTTTGGGATTCAAGGCTTTAGAGCATAATCCTTTGAAAAACGAAGATAATTCGGAAACAACTGCGACAACTTCTTTAGGCATAGATGCTCTTAAAGCTAGCGGAAGAATATCTTGCATTAGGATATGACAATCATGGCTTTTGAGGTTTGAAAGTGTTCGCTCTCTTAGGTTCATGCATCTGGAGATGTTCGATGCGTATCCATTTGGAACTTTAAGATTTTTTAGAACCGTGAGAAAGAGGACTTTTTCTTGGGATGACATTGTATAGCAGGCTTCGGGAATATGAACTTTGTCGTCAGAAAGAACCTTAGGATGGAGATCGTGTCTTATACCCATCTCTTTTAGGTCAAGACGTGCTTTCAAATTGTCTTTACTCTTCCCACTAAGAATTAAGAAGGTACCGATAAGATTATCGCACACATTCTTATCTATGTGCATTACGTCAAGATTATGCCTGAGAAGATTATACTCCCAATATGGTAGATCAACGAAGATACTTCTTTTTTTCCATAGTTTTTGTACTACACCATGTGTTGTTGCATCAGACGTGTTGTCATCATCTTCAACCTCGTATAGGCCATCAGCATCATCAAGGACCTTTGTTTGGCTTGAAAGTTCCACTTCCTCCATAAATTCTTGATCTGTGGTAATACCGATGTCCTTTTTTGCTCTCTTTCTAGACAATTTGAGCTTTTTTCCATATTTGTAATTGATCCCCTCTAGCCTCAAAACAAATTCCAGATGGTGGAGATGGAGCGGTTCGTAACTCCGTGGTGCCATCAAATTGATGATTTTGAAATCAAGAGGGGTGGCTTCTCTCTAACCACTGACGGTGGCCCAAATAACAAAATTTTCCTCCATTTTTTAGCCAATATGAATTAGTTGAACTCCCACAACTAGGACAAGCAATACGTCCGTTCGTGCTCCAACCAGATAAATTAGTATATGCAGGAAAATCATTAATTGTCCACATCAGAGCTACTCGCATGTTAAAATTTTGGTTTGTTGAAGCGTCGAATGCCTCAACACCATCCCATAATTGCTTCAACTCTTCTACTAGTGGCTGTAAATAAATGTCGATATCATTGCCGGGACCTTTTACTCCAGGAATAACCATTGAAAGGATTAGTGAAGATCTTTTCATGCACAACCATGGTGGTAAGTTATATGGAATCAATATAACAGGCCAAGTGCTATGTGTTGAACTCATTGTCCAAAACGGATTGAAGCCGTCACTAGCGAGGCCAAGTCGAACACTACGAGGATTAGAGGCAAAATCTGGATAACGAATATCAAATGATTTCCACGCTAATCCATCGGCTGGGTGTCTTAATACTCCATCTTTGTTGCGGCCTTCATCATGCCATCTCATAGAGGAAGCCGTTTTTTAGTCTTGGTATCAATGGAAAATAACGCAATACTTCAGCAGCTTTTTTCTTTCTCAGTGTAGTCTCCTCTTTACTTAAATCATCATCGACATCTCTACTGTTTATTGCCCACCTTGAAGATCCACAAACATGGCAAGATTCTTGATTCACCCTACTACCCCAGTACAACATACAATCATTGGGACAACTATGAATTTTCTCGTATCCAAGATTTAATTCAATTTTTTAGCCTCATATGAAGAGGATGGTAAGGAATTACCATCCGGAAAAGTATCCTTTAATAATTAGAGCAACATAGTGAAAGATTTTCCGGACCACCCGTTCAAACATTTGAGATGGAATAAGTGAAGAATAAAAGATATCTTCGAATAGTTTTTACAACCGGGATACAATTCTTGGTCACTATCATGTATCAACTTGTGGTAACGAGTTGATTCTTCATTAGGAGAATCAATTGCCATAGCGGCTTGATGCCCTTCACTAGATTCACTTGAACTTACAGCCGCACAGTTCTCATTAAAAGTTCTATGAGTGGCCGTTGTAACCCCAAGAGCATCTTCAAGTAATTGTCTTATGCCATCTTGTTCTGTGATGCCTGCTTGCACAGAAGTGAACCCTACATCAGATGGCAAGTTTTGTCCATGTTGCCCTTCAAAAGTGGATTCCAACATAGTTTCTCCATGAAATATCCACTTCGTATAACCCAACAAGAAACCATTGCACACTAATTGCTCTTCAACAATTTCCGGAATGAACAAGTAACGATTAAAACATTTCCGGCATGGACAATAAATCTTTCCATCAAAAGATTCTTTCGCTAAAGCAAATTTAATAAAATTAGTTACTCCCTCCATATAAATTTTACTGCTCCTTGGATTATCAATCCAACTTTTATCCATAGTCTTGAATTAAAACTGCAAACTACAATCCTATACATAATTAGAATTAAAACACAATTGTGAAAAAAAAATCATAACACCGTGAGGCCTGCCTAACAGTTCAAAAAAAAAGGAAAGATGACTCATGACACAATATAAAAACAGAGGAAAATATTAAACAAGAATGTGAACATGGTAAATACACTCCTGGCTTTAGAGAATTAAGGTTGTTACCTTGATAACTAGAGACTTATGTTGATAAGAAATATTGCATGAAGTGGAGACTCATAAGCTGCATTCAACAAGCATACTAAGTTAGTCCTAATGTACATGAGAAGTATTGTCATACAAGTTGTCATTTGCAAGAAAAAAGAGAGAGAGAGAGAGAGAGAATTTGATTGTTACACTTACAATCAAATTCCGAACAGAGTTAAAATCAAATCATTACAAAATGAGAAACAATGAACATGTAAGAGCATAAGCAAATCATAAAAAATGATTGACAAACAAGTTGCTACAGAATCCATAAATTCTAGATCAGCGGACCAAAAAGAACTAGTATTTTAATATGTTATGGAAGAAGAAAGCACATGGTGCCCAATTGCAACAGGAAAATATAAATAGAAAACAACTGCAGGTATTGTTTGGGATTTTAAGAAGATAGAGTCACTGCAATATGTCATCATGTAAAGAGTTGTTTAAACATAGATGTGGCAAATTATGAGTGCTCACTTACATGGGATGTATGTCACGCCCCGGGCTAGTTTAGATGCGGAAAACGGGTCAATTTTTTTTTTTTTTTTTTAAAGTCTAGCCCGCGCAGTGAACAGACCCGCCACAAATACAGGCACCTCTGTCTACACGGACAGAGTCTCCCCTATATTTGCACGGCGTACCAACAACATACAACAGGATCACAATCATACTTACATTCACGATAATCCACACAATACAACCATAGTGTATATTTGCATACAGCTATCCTTACATGTCTCTAAACACTCCTTAAGCGAAGGATGATGCAATGCACAGTACAACAAACATCCTGTTAAAAATTTATTCCCACTCGAAAGCTTTGTTTTCAAATTCAAATAAGCGTTAAAAGAAATCCATAAAAACCTTTTAAAATTGTTCCCACACGGAACTTCATTTTGAAAACCAGCTACCACGATGGGTAGACACCCACACGATAAAACATAAGTCAAATACTGATAATCCAAGTTATGCATAGGAAATTCATTATCTTATACAATTTATAAGCATTCAAATTGATCATCTAACTGAACCATTTATGTATCTATCTTACTACTAATGCAGATAAGAAAAATATAACCAGGGTGATGACCGCTAATGCAATCTAGCTAGATCGTCCTCGCATCGAACCACGAACTGAACTCCTCGTCCGAGCTACCTGGGAAAAATGGGGAGTGAGAAACCACAACGAGGTTTCGCAGTGGGTACAACCGAGCCACAGGAGCATGTCGTAATCACTGAGAAACAAAGGAGGTACAGTACGAGGATAATCAATGAAACTATAGTAGCTGCCGGAGATATGAATAGGGACATCGACCAGGGGCTACAGGAGGCGGCGGCGGTGGCGCTGGGGCAACACGAGCCCGCACAAGCCCGGCTCGTCCCAGAGATGGTCGCGGCGGCGTCCTGCTCGCGTGGCGGCGACGTCGCTAGTCCGGGTCGGACGCGGTGGTGCCGGAGGGCCGAGGGGAGGTCTCCAAGAGCTTCGGAGGCGGCGGTGGCCGCGTGCTGGCACCACGGGACCGCACGTGCCCTAGCTGCTCCCCACAGTTCACTGGGCAAGCAGCGGCGCACGGCGGCGATGCGGCTGTCGTGGGAGACTCAGGCAGGGCCGGGGCGATGCTGGGTCATGCCAGGGCCAGGTGCATTCCATCATGGGTGGCTCCTTCCCGAGAGGAAGGAGATGAGAGGGAGAGGAAGAAGAAGAAAAGGAGGAGAGGGAGGAGCAGCCGGCAGCAGCGGTGGCCGGCGGCGGCTGCCCGGCGACGGCCGTGGCGGCGCTCAGGTTGCTATGCCCGAGGTGGGAGGTCGGCTAGGGTTGCTGTGGAGGGGGGTGGAGGCTAATAGGTTTCGGGTTTGGCATAAGAAACCCTAGACCATATATATATACCTCATGCCAAATTGCAGATAAGTCCACCGAAAGCCCACAATTTATCATAGGTCCCTCACAGCACGTGTAAATCACGTGCGCGCAACTCCACAAGCGATTTCATACAACTTGGTACATAAAATACTTGGATTTTAGCAAGGTTACTGGTTTGCGACATTCGACCTATCCTCGAAAAGAATGCGATATCTTGCGATCCGTCGGTCGGATTTTCGAACGGATTGCACCAGCGCGTTCAGCACTACAGAGACATCAAACTCATGATTTTGTTTCATTCGATTTGATTGCTGATTCGCCGATCAATAATCTCCTTTACGGTTCACATGTATAATCACCATTTGGTCCCTCAACCATAAAGTAGGCTTTTCTTGGAAACCGTGGGTCAGATCGAAAATCCGTCAGTGCCATCGAGTCCGAAATAATCGGACAGTTTAAAACGAGCTATTGGACCACTATGAACGGAGTCCGATACACTCCAAAAGCCATCTCTAATCATCGGCCTCTCCGAAAAACCGGAGTTACTATTCACTTAAGTGAATTTTCGAAATCGCGTAACTTTTTCATTTTAAATTATTTTCTCCCGAAACTTGACGAGTGATTATGTAATTAAAATACACATAAAAACATCATCAACGGAGAGTTAAATTATATAGTAAAATTCTCGGTCTTTACATCATTCCCCCTTAAAAGAAGTTTCATCCCCGAAACTTGAATACATTTACCCCTCAAGTAAATGTGGATAACGTTCCCACATAATCGATTCAAGCTCCCATAACGCTTCGCGCTCCTCATAATTAGCCTATTGAAACTTTAACATACGGAATGCTCCGGTTCCGCAGTTGTTTCTCCTCACGTGCCAATATTCGCGTCGGAGTCTCATCGTAGGTCAGATCCTCCCGAAGCTGAATAGTCGTCGGACTGCTGACAAATGGGACGGATTAGAAATATACTCCCGAAGTATGGACACATGGAAGACATCATGTACTTAGGCGAGACTTGGCGGTGGAGTCAATCTGTACGCCACCGGACCAACGCGCTCCTAGATCTCAAACGGTCCCACAAATCTCGGGCTATGCTTGCCCCTCCAACCGAACCGTTTGATCCCTCTGGACGGTGAAAACTTGAGCAGAACATGCTCGCCGACCTGATACTCCAGGTCACGACGCCGATGGTCCGCGTAGCTCTTTTACTGACTTTGTGTAGTCAATAATCGCTCTCTAGCTATGCGAATCTTTGTCTCTACATCCACCACCAAGTCCGGCCCGATCATCCGGCGTTCTCCGATGTTGTCCTAACTGATAGGGGACCGACATCGACGCCCATATAAAGCCTCATACGGTGCCATCCCAATGCTCGCCTAATGACTGTTGTCATAGGCGAACTACACCAGTGATAGGTACTTGAACCACCCGTCACCATAATCCAGGACGCATGCACGTAGCATATCCTCAAGAGTCTGAATAACTCGCTCAGACTGTCCGTCGCTCTGGGGATGGAAAGCCGTACTGAAGTTCAGCTTCGTACCCAAAGCTTGCTGTACACTCTTCCCAAAACTGGGACAATAATTCTTCACTCAGAAACTCAAGGTCCACCCAAATCTGGTCCACGTAGCAGTAACTAACTCAACTACGTCAAAGGTTCATGCAGGAAAATCCCGGGACAATACCATAAGTCTGGAGTATGTTTTCGGAGTACGAAACGACGCACTCCAACTTACCAACAACGTCAACCTGCTCACCACGAGTGAAACCATATCGTTGTCCTAACTCTTGTGTCAATAACACTCACCTCGGAGACCACAGTCTCCCCTCAGTTTCAAATATAAACGGATCGAGGTCAAACCTTTACCATCAAAAACCCACTTGCGGTATTTCGACATTCCTTGGTCCAAGAGCAAACCGTCCGCCTAGACCAAAAGGTCTAAGGCTCACACTACCAGTTGAGCTCGACAAGTAAGCCAGCTACAGGTACATGCGGTTCAACATAAAAATCCACGCGTGTCCGTAACAGGGTTGCCAATCGCGACAAGCAATCCAAATCATCAATGATGCTCAACATCTGTCTCCACGAAACCCAGTCGCTGAAATCCGCATGGGACCAGCGATGCAATGTTCCATTCCACATCCGATGTCTGTCTCCACGAGACCCAGATGCATCAATCATCAAGTGACTAAAAGAGCAATCCACTCTCATAATTATCCGTCTTTAACCACGTCATGTACCTAGCATTCAAGCACCTGCATCAACTTCTGAGCCAAAGGCCAGGCTCAGTCCAAGTGCCCAGCATAGTTCACATCTTCTAGCAATGCAATATAGATTGTGACTGAGAGTGCATTATCCCCTTAACTATGCGAGACCTGGCTACTGGTTAGTATACAACCATACCAACACCGAAATATGTACCATTGGTGAGGTTAATTCATCACTTTACATAACCTTGCCTAGGGCTAACTCAGAATACACTGCGTGGTCGGGGATGACCACGACTCTATCCCTCGTACGAGACAACCTATAGAGGTCATCTACAAGGGATACACATTAACCCAATCCAAACACTCCCAAAAGAGGGGTAGGGCAATTCGTCCTAACTTTTGACAATACGTTGCTGCAGCCAACGCATTTATCAAAAGGGAGGCGAAGTACCGTAGATCTATATCCAACGCCACGTTGGAGAAGTGACACCAGCACGAAATCATTCGATCTCATAATGCTGCACCAGAGTGCACCACGACACTAATAAAAATCGACTATGGAAGTCGATATTGGAGATTGGACTAGCCATCGAGCCAACTCCCTAGGAGTTCTATGGCTCCCAACAATAGGAATAGGAACTATCCATGACATAGAGTCGCCAACTGCATAAGTTAAATGCGATCAACAACTCGACTTTCGAGCCTTACACAATTCCACAAATTACCCTTAAGGTATTCCAATTATCCTATAGAGCATCATTCTATATGCTATAAGCATACATATACCACATTCCATCCCATATCACACTGATTTGGGTGTTGGGACTGCCGCACACAACGTATGCACCACCAAGACTTAACATTGAAGCTAAGTCATATCCAATCCTGGCTTCGCCAATAGGCGCAAAGATCACCTGAAGATCAAGATGACTGCTCTGACAAATCCACTAACAGGATATCTAAACATCACTCAAGTGAGAAAGATCTCCTAAGATCGTTACGCATCACGAACATCCTTCAGTTTCATGAGTCAGGCGAATTTTCGATTATATAAATACTCACACGGAATTTATTACCCAGCCTGAAGCCCAATAAGGAATCCAATAACAACCTTGATATCATCCGACCAATCTAAAGATCGGGTTGATCTGACAACTTATCAGATGAAAGGGGAAAACCCAATAAACTATCACTAAGTAGACACTACGGTCATACCCACCAAAGCTAAAGAAGTTCTACTCATACCGCAACCGTACGAGCGGTCGGCAAACAAACCTCGGGCCGCACACCAGCAGCCCACGCAATAGTTGCGGTCAAGATCTGCATAAATCATCATCTCCCCCGAGATGCATGCAATCGTACACGAGCTCTAAATAGGAAGAAATAGGCATTAAAGCCATACTCACAATGCCTTAGGAAACAATATCCGCATTGTAGTCACCCAAGCGATTGCACTTCAAACCTCGAGCTGTATTCACACAGCTCCAGAAACGATTGCGACGGTAGCCGCACAATGTATTGTCTCCATAGAGATACCCGCAGTGGACCTCGTGCTCTACATGGAAAGTGGGGCCAAGAAATCACGGCTTAGCCGTCAGCTAAGGCCCAGCAGATGCCACTGCCTGGAACCTCAATGTCAACATCTGTCTCGAGTGGTTTTACCAGGTGCACATCACCCTACCACTCGATATCTGTCTGCTAATCCGCCACCACTCCCAGAAGAGACACAGGTCCGCACCGCAACTGCAAAACAAACACAGGGTAACGAAACAACAATAAACCTCGAGTTAATAAAACTCGACCAACTTACCGGGACTTAATCCCACAACCCCGTGCTCTCACGTGCTTATAAGCCTTAGGTCTTCCTAGGGTCATCCTAACCAGTGGTTCAGTTAGATAGCTTGTGAATGTAGTTGTGATTGTTCATGCTCTGATACCATCTTAATCTGTCACGCCCCGGGCTAGTTTAGATGCAGAAAACGGGTCAATTTTTATTTATTTTTTTTTAAAGTCTAGCCCGCGCAGTGAACAGACCCGCCACAAATACAGGCACCTCTGTCTACACGGACAGAGTCTCCACTGTATTTGCACGGCGTACCAACAACATACAACAGGATCACAATCACACTTACATTCACGATAATCCACACAATACAACCATAGTGTATATTTGCATACAGCTATCCTTACATGACTCTAAGCACTCCTTAAGCGAAGGATGATGCAATGCACAGTACAACAAACATCCTGTTAAAAATTGCTTCCCACTCGAAAGCT
Source organism: Puya raimondii (assembly GCA_016920855.1). Taxonomy (NCBI): domain Eukaryota; kingdom Viridiplantae; phylum Streptophyta; class Magnoliopsida; order Poales; family Bromeliaceae; genus Puya; species Puya raimondii. Next base: position 26,785,199 of record JABWPP010000048.1, read on the forward strand.
TTGTTTTCAAATTCTAATAAGCGTTAAAATAAATCCATAAAAACCTTTTAAAACTATTCCCACACGGAACTTCATTTTGAAAACCAGCTACCACGATGGGTAGACACCCACACGATAAAACATAAGTCAAATACTGATAATCCAAGTTATGCATAGGAAATTCATTATCTTATACAATTTATAAGCATTCAAATTGATCATGTAGTACACTGAACTTTAGCAAATCGCAAGGTTCTAGTGTGAGATTAGTACTCTATACTAATCTGGAGGTTTTGGCTGTGTTTCGAGAGCTTGGGAGTGTTTTCGGGACTTGAAAAGTGCGAAAACAGACTCCGGAAGTCAAAAACTGCAAAAATTACAGATTTGACATTGCATACCGGTATGTGGTTTTGGGATACCGGAATCCAGTGAGAAACTGGTTTGCGCAGCTCTCGGGTTCTGCGGAATCTGGCAGCAGATACCGGAATGCAATGGTATTTCGGTACTGAAACGCGCGTACCGGTACTGAAGTCTTTTGTTCCGATACAGGGTGTTGCATACCGGAATACTGCTGCGTGGCCTTTTTGGCCGAGGCTCGGGTTTGCGGGATTTCTGGCCGGATACTGGTATGCCCATACGCATACCGGTATACGGTGCAGAAACTGCAATTTTATGCAGTTTGGAAATGTGGGGTTTTGGAGGGGTGTTAGGGCAATTGTTACAACATGTAACTTAACCCTTCACACTCCCTCACAGCCCTTATTGTGCTGAGGACTTGGAGAAGAAAGGTAGGGTTTCTTTCCCTTTCTCTCTCTAGATTTCTTGCTTCCAAGGTTATGGAACCAAGGATTTGATCTCTTTTCTCTTCTCCCTTGCACTCAAGCTTGCTAGCTTACCTTTGGAGGAACTTGGAGGTGGAGAAGGGAGCTTGTTTGCGGTTTATCTCCAACCCTAGCTTCTTTGGACCTAGATTGGAGCTTAAAAGTGGTGAGTAATTCTCTTGTAAACCCTCTTTTCAGGTTTAATTGATGTATTGTTGATGAAACCTTGAAATGGTAAACCTAGGGTTTATTTTAGGGTTTCTTGATTCTAGGCTTTTGGATGGGAATTGATGGGTGTAGAATATTATGTTAGGTTGGATTTGAAGCTTCCTAACTTCGGTTTGAGTTTTGGACAAGGATTTCTTGGTCTAAGGTAATTTCCACCCTTTTTCCCTCTTGTATATGTCAATTTTTGTTCGACACTTGTGACCCCCTAGGAATTTTCTTTAGGGTGCTAGAAATCGAGGGGACAACTCCGTTTCGACGAACTGCGAGGTCTCGAAGGAGTTCCGGTGGGTTTGACCTCACCGAAATGGGTGAAATCCCCCTATGTCTTCGGTTTTGTTTAAAAGCTCTAAATTGTGCATTTACATGCTAAATGTAGCATTGTGACATTGTTGGAATCATAACATATAGGTGTCATTCATAGAAGCATTGCATGTGCCTTGTAGGGGTTGATAACATGCATGGTATAATTGTATGATGGTATTAATAGCGTTTCATCTTGTTGTATGTAGAAATGCATGTGGGATACTAGATATATAGTGGACTATGAGGTTCAATTGTGATGTTTACATTTGACTCTTAGTAGCATTAGTCATGTTATATGACAAACAATTGAGAATGGTAAACTAAGTATGTGGCATATTACTTAGGTGTATATCAAGTGAATATTATGACATAGTGTTGGACTCTTGGTCATTACTTGGCATTCCATGTTTTAGACATGATGAACATGACACTTATGCAGTTGATTATGCTTGTTGGCCATTTGTGCTCATTCGCACATGCTTGTGAGGGTCGCTCCCTACAAGCCGGCACTCCAGAGTTAGCCTTGTGACATTGATCGCCCGTGCAGGTTTGGGCGCCGAAGTGGTTCGGCGTTGGGGGAGAGTCTCATTCTAGTGAGAGAATGCTGACTACCACGGGACCATTAGGCACGGCACAAGCGGGACGGCACCGTCCCCTATGGATTGGGTTTCTACATTACATGTGGTAGTGGACATGACATGGCATATAGTGAGACTATGAGATTAAAACATGTGTAGCTAGAATATTGCATATTTACACATGTACATGAGTAGAAGACTTACATACATTGCAACATGATCATGAATAGAGAATTTACACATTCATAACTTTATGTGTAGAGGCATAGTAGTGTAGAATCTTTAAATTGTACGCATACTTTTATACTAATCCTACTTTTGCCTCAGTTGACCTAGTGGTGTATCCCGCTCCTCTCGGCGGCTTACCCACTGGGAACTATTGAATAATAGTTCTCATCCCCTGGGGTTTGTTATTTTTATTTCAGAGCCTTCCACTGCGGGAGAGGCAAGGGATCGAGGCAAGGACGTCGCGACTAGTTAGCTTCTGAGGAGACAGTCGTTTAGGTGGTTACCTTTCTTTTGTGCTATTGAAAGGTGTATGTACTTTTGAGTTAGTAGTAGAGTTCACCCTATGTAGTGGATGTTCTATTGGTGGATCTTGTATTATCTCTATTTTGTGTACTTTCCTTGTACTCCTTATGTATACTCTACCTCGTCATGTTTATTGTTTCTTAAATCTAGAATGCTTATGCTCTGATAATCATGTTAGGATTGTTATATTATTCCTCTCATTGTATACTTGTTGTAGACGCCTTGTGTGCACTGGGGCGCCTTGTGTACACGGCGGGTCTGTGCACGTGCCCGGGTGTGCTTCCGCTGGGACCCCGGGGCATGACAGATTATAGTGGTATCAGAGCCTAGGGTTAAGTCATTGTGGACTTAGTAAACCTTAGGCCGGTTGGACTATAGGAATTAGTCTCGTGAGAGACGAGTTTGACTAACTTGGGCGAAAGTAACACAATTGGGTTGTGTTTTAACTCCAAGTAATTGGAGCTTGATCGAAGTGTGTGATACCTAACTCTTAGAGGGTCACGTTGGCGGCCGACAACGTGACATTGAGAGTTAGTTAGGAGCTCACTTCATTTACTTTCGCGTGATTGGAGATTTTATTTGTTGAGTGGGGTTTTGCTAGCGTGAGTTTTCTAACTTACGCATTTTATGATATTGTAGCTTGTTATGCCGACTACTCATTCTCAATCGACCGAGGCGGCCGCGGCAGCCGATGCTAAGGAAGTAGAGACCTCTGCTACCTCCGGATCTAGTGAGGTCCGAGAGCTTCGTGATCAGCTAACTTTGTTGACAGACTTGGTGGCACAGCAGTCGACTGCGGCTCAGCAGCAAGTGGATGCTTCCCGCCGACAGGAAGCGAGGATGAAGCATTTGGAAGACTTGCCACTGCAACAAGCTTCTTCTAGGACAGCACAGCGTCCTTCACCACCTGCGCCGACAGGAGGGGTGACTGCAGAAGCACCGGCACCGGGTGCGGATCATGCGGCCACGGGTACGGAACCAAGGGAGGAGGTGGTTGTGACACCGCCAGTTCAGGCATCACCTTCGAGGACGGTTCTACCGACGATGGTGACTGGAGCAGAGCGGGAGCGACTTATGGACCGCTTGAACGAGTTCAGGAGGTGCAATCCTCAAATCTTTGATGGAGAGAAGACTGATCATTGGATTGTGGAGAAGTGGCTTCTTCACATGGAGAGGGATTTGCGCAATTTGCGCCAGAGGGACAAGACGGTGGCGGAGTATGAACGGGAGTTCTCTCGCCTTTTGCACTATGTTCCGTTTGTTGTGAGAGATGATGAAGATAAGGCTCGTATCTTTGAAACGGGCCTTCGACCGTCGATCTACAGGATGGTTCAGTCGGCGGGTCTGCAGACTTACCGGAAGGTGGTAAATCGCGCCTTGATTGTGGAGAAAGGCACGGAGATTGCTAGAGAAGAAAGTGAAGCTTGGGACAGAGCGAAGGGTAAGCGGTCGACGGATGAAGGAGGCAGCAAGACTAACTCCAAGAGGCCGCCAAAGCATCCTAGGAGCCAATCCCAAGGGCGAGGCTCTACTTCATCGCGCGGAGCGCCGGATCGTCACCGACCACCGCGTTGCGTGATTTGTGGTGGTCCTCACATTCCACCACAGCGCCCGCAGCGGGTGGGCAAGTGCTATCAGTGTGGCCAGGAGGGCCACTTTCGCTCGGAGTGTCCGAGAGGTTCTTCCCCAGCCCCGTCATCGGCATCGGCACCGGCATCACCGGGACAGAGTCGTGGGATTCCACCTACCCGTCACCAGGCCGGGCGACCGCCTGTACAGCGGCAGACTGAGGGGTCTCGACAGGCACCTAGTGGGCGTTTGTATGCGGCCCAGACTGAGGAGACAGCAGCAGCGGGCGAGGTCGTTGCAGGTATCATTTTAATTAATGGCATAAGAGTTAGAGCATTATTTGATACCGGTGCATCACATTCATTCATTGATCGGCTGTTTGCCGAGTTGCATGGCATTGAACTTTTTCCAACCTTGCATCCTGGTCAAGTTGTTGTTCCTGATCATGTTTTAGACATTCAGGAATTTTGCCCTAGTTGCCCCGTTAGGATAGGGGACTGGTTTATGCCAATTGATTTATTTGCTCTACGGAAGCTTGGAGAGTTCGATGTAGTGTTGGGCATGAATTGGCTTAGTAGATACTATGCCATGATCGACTGCATGAATCGGGTCGTGATCTTTCGAGAACCCGGTCAAGGTGAGGTTGTTTTTCAAGGGTGCAAGAGTTCTTTGTTTGCGATGATTATCTCTTCGACGCGAGCTAAACAGTTAATTCGGAGAGGTTGTGTAGCCTATTTGGCTAGTGTTACTGTGAGAGATGGAGATACCCCTCAAGTTGAGGATACACCTGTTGTGCGAGAGTTTGGGGATGTGTTCCCGACTGAATACCGAGAATGCCACCTGATAGGGAGATTGAGTTTGTGGTAGATCTTATTCCTGGGACTACCCCAATCTCAAAGACACCCTATAGGATGGCACCTGCAGAGCTTAAAGAGTTGAAGGCGCAATTACAGGATTTTCTGGACAAAGGTTTTGTTAGACCAAGTGTCTCACCTTGGGGAGCGCCGGTGTTATTTGTGAAGAAGAAGGATGGATCCCTTCGACTTTGTGTGGATTATCGTGAACTAAATAAGGTCACGGTCAAGAATAGGTATCCATTACCGAGGATCGACGATCTTTTTGATCAATTGCAAGGATCGATGGTGTACTCTAAGATAGATTTGCAATCTGGGTATCATCAACTTAAGATCAAGACAAAGGACGTGCCTGTGACGGCTTTTCGAACACGGTATGGACATTATGAGTTTACAGTTATGCCGTTTGGGCTTACTAATGCCCCGGAAGCTTTTATGGATTTAATGAACCGTGTCTTTAAGCCTTACTTAGACAGGTTTGTTGTGGTGTTCATCGACGACATCTTGGTGTATTCCCGAAGCGACGAGGAACACGAGAGTCATTTGAGGCAAGTGTTGCAAGTACTTCGGAAAAAGAAGCTTTTTGCTAAACTGAAGAAGTGTGAGTTTTGGCTCCGCGAAGTGTCTTTTCTGGGGCATGTAATATCGGGAGCCGGTATAGCGGTGGATCCTAAGAAGATCGAGGCGATCAAGGATTGGCCCAGACCAACCAATGTGACTGAGGTTCGAAGTTTTCTCGGTTTGGCCGGATACTACCGGAGTTTTGTCGAGGGATTTGCTAAGTTATCTATGCCCCTCACTCGGCTCACACATAAGGGGACCAAGTTCATATGGAATGATATGTGTGATAGGAGCTTTATGGAGCTTAAGGAACGGTTGACCACCGCCCCGATTTTGGCTTTGCCTATTGCTGGAGCAGGGTATGTGATTTATAGTGACGCTTCACTTAACGGTTTGGGTTGTGTTTTAATGCAGGACGGAAAGGTGATAGCTTATGCTTCCCGTCAACTTAAGGATTATGAAAAGAATTACCCAACCCATGATTTAGAGTTGGCAGCCGTAGTGTTTGCCGTGAAGCTGTGGCGCCATTACCTTTATGGCGAGCGGTGCGAAGTCTACACCGATCACAAGAGCCTAAAGTATCTTTTCACTCAGAAAGAATTGAACTTAAGGCAGCGACGATGGTTGGAACTCCTTAAGGACTATGATTTGACGATTCTCTACTACCCGGGAAAAGCAAACGTGGTGGCGGATGCTCTAAGTCGCAAATCGACGGAGAATTTGGCTATGCTACTTGTTACTCAACCACCACTATTGGCGGAGTTGAGACGGATGGATTTGGAAGTGGTAGCCCCCGACACACCTTTGAGGTTGATGTCCTTGGTAGTGCAACCTACCTTGCTAATTTGGATTAAAGAAAAGCAAACCCAAGACTTGGAGTTGCAAAAGATTCGAGCTAGAATCGAAAAAGGAAACACTGGTGGTTTTCTTTTGGATGATCAAGGGATGCTCCGATTTCAGAATCGGATTTGTGTACCGACAGAGGCTGAGATTAAAGAGAAGATTCTGTTGGAAGCTCATCGAGCGCCCTATGCTATTCACCCTGGTGGCACGAAAATGTACAAGGATTTGGAGATACATTATTGGTGGCCCGGGATGAAGAAAGATATTGGCGAGTTTGTGGCTCGATGTTTAACTTGTCAGCAAGTAAAAGCTGAGCATAGACTCCCTGCGGGGAAGCTTCAAAGTCTACCTATACCTGTGTGGAAATGGGAGCGGATTACGATGGACTTTGTCACGGGTTTGCCGCGCTCACAAGCCGGGCATGACGCCGTATGGGTAATTGTGGATAGATTGACTAAATCTGCACATTTTATTCCTATCCACACGACTGGGACCGGAGAGAGGCTTGCACAAGTCTATCTTGATCAAGTGGTGCGGCTTCATGTGCTGCAGGAAGCGGAAAACAAAGTTCGCATTGCACGGCAAAGGTTGATTTCGGCTCAAAGTCGCCAAAAGAGTAATGCAGATAAGCGCCGGCGAGATTTGGAATTTCAGATTGGAGACCATGTCTTCCTAAAGGTATCACCGACGAAGGGAATTAAAAGGTTTGGCATTCGGGGGAAGTTAAGTCCCCGCTTCATTGGACCCTTTGAGGTGTTGGAGCGTATAGGCCCGGTAGCTTATCGGCTTGCATTACCACCGAATCTATCGGGAGTACACAATGTGTTCCATGTATCTATGCTCTGGAAGTATGGTTTTGATCCAACTCACATTTTGGACTCCTCTCCGTTAGAGCTTCATGAAGATTTGAGCTTTGAAGAGTATCCGGTGAAGATTTTGGCTCGTGAAGTAAAGAAACTTAGGAACCGAGATATTCCTTATGCGAATGTGCTTTGGAGCAATCACGACGAGCGCGAGGCCACGTGGGAGCTGGAGAGCTCACTGCTGGAGCGTTATCCCCATCTTTTTCAGATGGAATCTTGAGGTATTCGACTTCTAGTTTCGCGGACGAAACTCCTTTTTAGGAGGGGTGTAAGTAGTACACTGAACTTTAGCAAATCGCAAGGTTCTAGTGTGAGATTAGTACTCTATACTAATCTGGAGGTTTTGGCTGTGTTTCGAGAGCTTGGGAGTGTTTTCGGGACTCGAAAAGTGCGAAAACGGACTCCGGAAGTCAAAATCTGCAAAAATTACAGATTTGACATTGCATACCAGTATGTGGTTTTGGGATACCGGAATCCAGTGAGAAACTGGTTTGCGCAGCTCTCGGGTTCTGCGGAATCTGGCAGCAGATACCGGAATGCAATTGTATTCCGGTACTGAAACGCGCGTACCGGTACTGAAGTCTTTTGTTCCGGTATAGGGTGTTGCATACCGGAATACTGCTGCGTGGCCTTTTTGGCCGAGGCTCGGGTTTGCGGGATTTCTGGCCGGATACCGTTATGCCCATACGCATACCGGTTTACAGTGCAGAAACTGTAATTTTATGCAGTATGCAAATGTGAGGTTTTGGAGGGGTGTTAGGGCAATTGTTACAACATGTAACTTAACCCTTCACACTCCCTCACAACCCTCATTGTGCTGAGGACTTGGAGAAGAAAGGTAGGGTTTCTTTCCCTTTCTCTCTCTAGATTTCTTGCTTCCAAGGTTATGGAACCAAGGATTTGATCTCTTTTCTCTTCTCCCTTGCACTCAAGCTTGCTAGCTTACCTTTGGAGGAACTTGGATGTGGAGAAGGGAGCTTGTTTGAGGTTTATCTCCAACCATAGCTTCTTTGAACCTAGATTGGAGCTTAAAAGATGTGAGTAATTGTCACGCCCCGGGCCCTAGGGAGAGCCTACCAGGCAAGTGCACAGACCCGCCGTGTACCTCAAAACAACACAATGTACACAAGGCGTCTACAACAACAATAATCAAGTAGAATAAGGAATACATCCTAAACAAGGTGATCAGAGCGAGAACATAATTCCACAAGTAAAACAAGATCAACACAACTAAAATCTCAAGATATACAATGAAATTATACATCTTAACAATACTAGGAGATCACTCTCTAGAAACAACTATACACCTTTCATCCAAAATACAATGAAAGGACACCATGGTATGTCTACAATAACATCGTAGAGGCTCTAGCTAGCTGCTAACCCCTCGCCACGATCCCAAGCCTCTCCTGCTGCGGAAGGCTCTGAAATAAAAATCCAACAACAATGGGGGTGAGAACTATTAATCAATAGTTCCCAGTGGGTAAGCCGCCGAGAGTGGCGAATTACACCGCTAGGTCAACTGAGGCAAGATAGTATAACTGAAACATAAAGCATAAAATACTAAATGCTAAACAGGTAGTTCTACAACTATCATGCCTCCAATGACAAAATCATCTACATGAACATGAATATGTTCCTACTATCATATGCTCAACATCTAATCACGTCAGATTACACGCATGTAAAATTAATGCCATGATCAATTACATATGTTCTGATGTCATAAACTCACTATATGTCAAGTTTACTATTGCGTAAATGACTTGTCTCCAACTACAAGTATGAAAAGTATAACCGACTTCCCACTACATATATGAACTATATGACTTGTTCCCAACTATAAGTATGTTATGTTCACTACATGTAATGCCACAAGGTCACCACCCAATGCTATGTCCATCAGCTACATCTATATGTACCGATTAATTAGGGTGTCAAATGTCACATTCCTCACGATATTTCCTACCATAAAAGACTTTTCAAGTCTCGGCTTGTGCCGTGGCAAATGGCCCCGTGGTAGTCAACATTCTCGCTAGAATGAGCCTCCCCCACGGCAATCCACTTCGGCGCCCATATAACCTGCACATAAGCGATCGACGTCGCGAAAGGCCCACTCCGGAGCTGCCGGCTTGTAGGGAGCGACCCTCACAAGCATGTGCGAATGAGCACAATGGCATAACAAGCATAGTCAACAGCATAGGAAATACGTTCGTCATGTCTCTAACATGGAATAGCCAACCGATGTCCGACGATCTAACATTATGTCAAAACATGTCATATTATGTTTACTACATTCAATAGCCAAGATGCTAAATGTCAACAATATCATGTTGTTCTCAATTTGTCCGTTGGTATGTCCCTACCAATATGCACATGTCTCTAACATGTAAATGCTCATCTCTCAGTTTACTAAGTTCATAAACCATGCATTATTCTAATGCCATATATCATGCATTCTACAAATGCCAAAACCATGCATTGTTCTAATGCCATATATCATGCATTCTACAAATGCCAAAACCATGCATTGTTCTAATGCCATATATCATGCATTCTACAATGCCAACAAGTCCATAAACCATGTCATGCATGAGCTACACTAACCTCTACTGCATAGAGTATAAAGCTATCATGCAAGTATTTATTTAGCCCATTACAACTATCACATACAACTAGAATCCCTTTCCTCGTGTCTTAAATATGGAATCATTTCCACGACCAAAAGGTCGAGCCAAAAGCCAACGATGCCCGTCAAAGTTGCCCACCTAGATAAGGTGCAACAACTTATCCTGCATATGTCATATTCTCTCTTTTCTCTATACAAGCATACTTTAGTATGTGAAGAGAATTCACTCGTCCACCACTCAAGTAGTGTCTCATATGATGCTCATTTCTAGCATGCATAACCTAATTAGCATTTCATAATACCGCACCGTATATACTATGCATTTTTCATACACAACATGTATGTCTCATGCCATCACAATTTTCATCATGCCATAATTATCATAATTATGCATCTAATCAATCCTATAACAAGATAGGAGACATATGGGGAGTTTACCCATTTCGGTGAGGTCAGACCCACCGGATAACCGTCGAAATCTCGCAGTACTTCGAAACGGAGTTGTCCCCCGAGCTTCTCATACCCTAAGATGATTTTCCAAGGGATTACAAGGTTCGAACGAACAAATTCAAAAACCACCAAAATCTATGAGGTAAATGGGTGAAAAAATATCTTGAGCAAGTAAAACCTGTTCTAAGTCCAAATTGAGGTTAGGGATCTTCAAATCCAACCTACAACAACATTCTACACCCATCAATTTCACCTCAAGAGCTCCCAATCACGAAACCCTAAATAAAATCCTAGTTTTCATGAAACTAGGTTTTCATCCCAAATCCAAGCAAAAATCACAAATAGAGGTTGTAAGAGAGTTTACTAACCTCAAATCAAGCTTCCAACCAAGCTCAAACATGCTAGAGTTGAAGCTAAGCCCACCAACAAGCTCATCTCCTCAGCCCCGAGCTCCCTCCAAGCCTAGGAGTACTCCTCCATGAAGAAAATGGAGAGAAAGGAGATCAAAACCATGATCTAAGGGGTTGGAGAAGAGAAAATCTAGAGAGAGAGAGAGGGAAAACCCTACTTTTCCTTCTCCTCCATCCTCAGCCATAACAGCCACATGAGGGGGTGAAGGGGTACTTAACCCCGAGCAACAAAATCCACTTAGGCCCCTCAAAAAGCCAAAATTGTAAAACTGCACAAAAGGCAATTTCTGCACTGTATACCGGTATGCGTATGGGCATACCGGTATCCAGCCAAGAATCCCGCAAACCCGACCCTCGGCCAAGCAGGCCACGCAACAGGATTCCGGTATGCAAATTCCAGTACCGGTACTAATCACTTCAGTACCGGTACGCGAATTGCACATACCGGAATGCCAGCCCATTCCGGTATCACTAGCAGGATTCCGCAGAACCCGAGAGCTGCGCAAACCAGTTCTTCACTGGATTCCGGTATCCCAAGCCAGATACCGGTACGCAATTGCAAAATCTGCACTTTTGCAGGTTTTGACGACTTCCGGAGTCCGTTTTTGCACTTTTCAAGTCCCGAAAACACTCCGAAGCTCACCAAACACAACCCAAAACCCCAGAATAGTACAAGCCACTATTCTCTCACTAGAACTCCGCAATTTGCTAAAGTTCAGTGTACTACATTCTCCCCTCCTAAAAAGGAGTTTCGTCCGCGAAACTACGGATCAACAACCAGCAACAAACAGCAAAACTAAAGGGGATAAGAACATCGCCCTCGCAGTGAAGCCTCCAGCTCTCACACCATGCATCGCGCCCAAGATGTTGCTCCAAAGCATCTTGTAGTAGGAATAGTGATAATCCCAGATTCCTATAATCCACAAGTCTAATCCACAACAATGCTCCTTGAAGTTTAGATCTTCATATAGCTCTAAGAAAACGACATCCACCATCGGGGTAGAATTCAAATACTCGCTCGGATCGTCAACACACTTCAAATACCTTCAACAGATCTGAAGTAAAACAACTCCACATGCCACTAGGCCCATTTGCCTCAGGGTCTCAAATAATCCAAAGAATCTGAAACTTAGATTCCTCATACACAAAGCTCATGGATTCCCTTAACCAAGTATCACAATCAGATCATCTGATTCAGGTGCCAAAATTCTATCTCTCACCGAGAATCATCCAATGGTCCAAATTCTAAAATGATAGAGCTAGACGCCCTATGCAATCACACAAATTACCAAGGTGTACTTGCGTAAAAATTTCCTTAATCCAATTCGGGTGAATAGTTACTCATGTTCACAATCTCTCAACAATCATCATATCTAGCTTGGAAGCGAGACAATCCAATTCCGGAGCCTCCGGCAATCTTCCTCTATCCATACCAGGTAGATAGCCTTTACTTAGCATATCACATAAATCCTGCTATCACCGGTACAACTTGTCGGTTCCACCGCCAAGGCACTTTCTGACAGTCCACAAGAAATTCGTCCGCCGCAACACTCTTGATCTCGATTGCACCATTTACCAGTCGGGATCAAGGCTAACTCCCGTGATCCGATCCAAAGGATAGATATCACATCATATTACTCATCTCATCGATATCTTTAGAACACTAGCCTCTAACCTGTTTTCACAGTTTCAACTCATTTCCCTTGAGTTTAGAGATATCTTCAACATTAAGATCTGGGTGCACTTCACACCACTAACAATACATAAAATTGCCACATTTTCCAAGCAAATGCCATGGCAATCTTTTCCAAATCATAATTTGGCGATTCCTCTTGCATTCTCTCAATTACCGAAAGGTCAATACTACCTTTCTATATCACACCAGAGCGCACCTCAATCCGTGGAGAGAAACATAACTACAAGGCACAAAGCCCGCCTTCGGGGTAACCAAGGTTGGCGGTCGTCCACCACACCAGCAGTTCCAAGAAACTTCTCTCACACATATCTTTCCAAAAGGTTTAATCCCTTTATGTGTGAGTCAAAAGAAGGGAGTAGACAACTCAGTAATCTCCTCACAAATATCCATAACAACCAATCAAACTAAGAAGTTTGAACTTCGATCACATCCGCTTGTCTCAATCCACTATGGATGGTTTGATTTCCTTGAGATCTCCAATCATAACCACTTTGGCATCAACTGCCAAGGGACACTAGTCCTCACAACCAAATCAGCACGCCTTCAATCTGAAGCACTTGCAGTCCTCATTCAAAGGAATCTTCATGGTCTTCATCACCTCTCGACTTCCAATAAGTCGTCGATGAGCACAGAGACAAAGACACCCAGAAGGGCCAAACATCACAACACACAAGAGCATCAGCCAGCTCAAACGACACCACGATAATTTCGTAATGTCTACACCGAGTGAACAAGTCACCCTCGGTCCAAACTCAAACTCGATCCAACGAGAGTAGTACTCAGATTGCAACTACCCTCGAGTAAAATCAGAATTCATGGAGCTTGATCAAACAGATCAACCGATCTCTGCTATGGGTACATATTTTTGATCGTGACCCTACCGAGTTCACGATAGTCGACCCACAGTCGAAATGACCCGTCCACTTCAAACAAATGAGATCGATGCTCCACAAGAGAAAATACTAGGCAAAAAAGGTCTCCAGACCAAGCCTTCAATACTCACAACTCAACCGGGATTGCACCAGCAACTCCCTCACAAGAGACATCCTCACTTTTGAGGATTCTCAACTCTTACCGAGGATGCTGGCCTAAAGGCCACGCGTCCACACAGCCAACAACTAGGCTTAGGCAGGTGAAACAATCATCGCAAATAGCGAATCTCCAAGCCCTCTGAAAACACTATTTTGTGTCCAGGTTCCCAAAGCACTACAGCTTGGCTCATCCAATCATCGGTAACAGGATACCCGAAGAGCCAGCCCAAGTTGAAATCAGAACTACACGCTCTCAGCCAAATAAAGCCAATCGCTTCGTTGGCGCACAGAAACATCCAAAACTAACGGAGTACAAGAACAGTACTTCCAAGTCCAAACAGTCAGGACCAACTCAAACAGCAAGCACCAAGGAATAATTCCCCTGCCTTGCATTCGGCAAACAGCCGAGCCAAAACCACAATCATAACAAACAACCAGCTAGCTCTAAAACCACGAGCTGCGAACAACCTTTGTCTTCGCTGCATCATCCACTGCCTGTCAAACAGACACGCATTCAACCGGTGCCAGCCGCGCGAAGTCGATCCCAGTACCATCGACATTGTTCTCCTCAAACACTCCAACTGGGAATGGCCCACCTGGCCACGAAGAGAGCACCTGCCTCAATTCCAAGAGCATCATCGGGTACATGCGGACTCCACCGATCACACATCATAATGGTTGAAGACGATTCGACGTCCCACCTTCATCCTGCCAAAGATCCACCTTCTCGAGATCGAATTTTCTCTTTGAACACCTTGATCGTCCTCTTACGATAGACTTGCCACTCTTAGTAGCTCCTTTTGCCATCCCCAACGGTCTCTACGTCTCTCGCCCTTATCAAGGTACAATTTGCATTCTCATAGAATTTCTCGAGGTCGACTGCCAACTGGATCAACAAATCCTCCAATTGCTTAATCCTCTCGTCTGCCGGCGCAAAGCCACAACTTGGAGTAACATCATAATTGATCGCCGCTCCACCGTACTCGCTGAATTTGTCAGTTGTTCTCTCAACTTTAATATCTCACCAAATCCGGAGGATGCAGGGTTCCCGCCTCGGCTGCCTCGGCCGCCATCGAGTGCTTCGTTCACCACTCAAGCTGCAACAAGCAAAACATGCGCAGGTAAAACACCCCACGCTAACGCATCCCCACACAAAACTATAACCCCAATCATGCGAAAGTAATGAAGTGGACTCCCACTATTCCCCGATGTCACGTTGTCGGCCGCCAACGTGACCCTCCAAGGGTATAGAAGTGGTTCACTCCGATCTAACTCCAACTCCTTTGGAGCTTTAGAAATGACCCAATCATAATACTTTCGCCAATACGTCACAAGAGATCCCGTCTCTCAACCTGCCTAAGGTTTACTAGGTCCACTAAGACTCAACCCTAGGCTCTGATACCACAATAATCTGTCACGCCCCGGGCCCTAGGGAGAGCCTACCAGGCACGTGCACAGACCCGCAGTGTACCTCAAAACAACACAATGTACACAAGGCGTCTACAACAACAACAATCAAGTAGAATAAGGAATACATCCTAAACAAGGTGATCAGAGCGAGAACATAATTCTACAACTAAAACAAGATCAACACAACTAAAATCTTAAGATATACAATAAAATTATACATCTTAACAATACTAGGAGATCACTCCCTAGAAACAACTATACACCTTTCATACAAAATACAATAAAAGGACACCATGGTATGTCTACAATAACATCGTAGAGGCTCTAGCTAGCTGCTAACCCCGCGCCACGATCCCAAGCCTCTCCTGCTGCGGAAGGCTATAAAATAAAAACCCAACAACAATGGGGGTGAGAACTATTAATCAATAGTTTCCAGTGGGTAAGCCGCCGAGAGTGGCGAATTACACCGCTAGGTCAACTGAGGCAAGATAGTATAACTGAAACATAAAGAATAAAATATTAAATGCTAAACAGGTAGTTCTACAACTATCATGCCTCCAATGACTAAATCATCTACATGAACATGAATATGTTCCTACTATCATATGCTCAACATCTAATCACGTCAGATTACACGCATGTCAAATTAATGCCATGATCAATTACATATGTTCTGATGTCATAAACTCACTATATGTCAAGTTTACTATTGCATAAATGACTTGTCTCCAACTACCAGTATGAAAAGTATAACCGACTTTCCACTACATATATGAACTATATGACTTGTTCCCAACTATATGTATGTTATGTTCACTACATGTAATGCCACAAGGTCACCACCCAATGCTATGTCCATCAGCTACATCTATATGTACCGATTAATTAGAGTGTCAAATGTCACATTCCCCACGATATTTCCTACCATAAATGACTTTTCAAGTCTCGCCTTGTGTCGTGCCTAATGGCCCCGTGGTAGTCAACATTCTCGCTAGAATGAGCCTCCCCCACGGCAATCCACTTCGGCGCCCATATAACCTGCACATAAGCGATCGACGTCGCGAAAGGCCCACTCCGGAGTTGCCGGCTTGTAGGGAGCGACCCTCACAAGCATGTGCGAATGAGCACAATGGCATAACAAGCATAGTCAACAGCATAGGAAATACGTTCGTCATGTCTCTAACATGGAATAGCCAACCGATGTCCGAGGATCTAACATTATGTCAAAACATGTCATATTATGTTTACTACATTCAATAGCCAAGATGCTAAATGTCAACAATACCATGTTGTTCTCAATTTGTCCGTTGGTATGTCCCTACCAATATGCACATGTCTCTAACATGTAAATGCTCATCTCTCAGTTTACTAAGTTCATAAACCATGCATTATTCTAATGCCATATATCATGCATTCTACAAATGCCAAAACCATGCATTGTTCTAATACCATATATCATGCATTCTACAAATGCCAAAACCATGCATTGTTCTAATGCCATATATCATGCATTCTACAATGCCAACAAGTCCATAAACCATGTCATGCATGAGCTACACTAATCTCTACTGCATAGAGTATAAAGCTATCATGCAAGTATTTATTTAGCCCATTACAACTATCACATACAACTAGAATCCCTTTCCTCGTGTCTTAAACATGGAATCATTTCCACGACCAAAAGGTCGAGCCAAAAGCCAACGATGCCCGTCAAAGTTGCTCACCTAGATAAGGTGCAACAACTTATCCTGCATATGTCATATTCTCTCTTTTCTCTATATAAGCATACTTTAGTATGCGAAGAGAATTCACTCGTCCACCACGCAAGTAGTGTCTCATATGATGCTCATTTCTAGCATGCAAACCTAATTAGCATTTCATAATACCGCACCGTATATACTATGCATTTTTCATACACAACATGTATGTCTCATGCAATCACAATTTTCATCATGCAATAATTATCATAATTATGCATCTAATCAATCCTATAACAAGATAGGAGACATAGGGGGAGTTCACCCATTTTGGTGAGGTCAGACCCACCGGATAACCGTCGAAACCTCGCAGTATTTCGAAACGGAGTTGTCCCCCGAGCTTCTCATACCCTAAGATGATTTTCCAAGGGATTACAAGATTCGAACGAACAAATTCGAAAACCACCAAAATCTATGAGGTAAATGGGTGAAAAAATACCTTGAGCAAGTAAAACTTGTTCTTAGTCTAAATTGAGGTTAGGGATCTTCAAATCCAACCTACAACAACATTCTACACCCATCATTTTCACCTCAAGAGCTCCCAATCACGAAACCCTAAATAAAATCCTAGTTTTCATGAAACTAGGTTTTCATCCCAAATCCAAGCAAAAATCACAAATAGAGGTTGTAAGAGAGTTTACTAACCTCAAATCAAGCTTCCAACCAAGCTCAAACATGCTAGAGTTGAAGCTAAGCCCACCAACAAGCTCATCTCCTCAGCCCCGAGCTCCCTCCAAGCCTAGGAGTACTCCTCCATGAAGAAAATGGAGAGAAAGGAGATCAAAACCATGATCTAAGGGGTTGGAGAAGAGAAAATCTAGAGAGAGAGAGAGGGAAAACCCTACTTTTCCTTCTCCTCCATCCTCAGCCACAACAGCCACATGAGGGGGTGAAGGGGTACTTAACCCCAAGCAACAAAATCCACTTAGGCCCCTCAAAAAGCCAAAATTACAAAACTGCACAAAAGGCAATTTCTGCACTGTATACCGGTATGCGTATGGGCATACCGGTATCCAGCCAAGAATCCCGCAAACCCGAGCCTCGGCCAAGCAGGCCACGCAACAGTATTCCGGTATGCAAATTCCAGTACCGGTACTAATCACTTCAGTACCGGTACGCGAATTGCACATACCGGAATGCCAGCCCATTCCGGTATCACCAGCAGGATTCCGCAGAACCCGAGAGCTGCGCAAACCAGTTCTTCACTGGATTCCGGTATCCCAAGCCAGATACCGGTATGCAATTACAAAATCTGCACTTTTGCAGGTTTTGACTTCCGGAGTCCGTTTTCGCACTTTTCAAGTCCCGAAAATACTCCGAAGCTCACCAAACACAACCCAAAACCCCAGAATAGTACAAGCCACTATTCTCTCACTAGAACTCCGCAATTTGCTAAAGTTCAGTGTACTACAGTAATTCTCTTGTAAACCCTCTTTTGAGGTTTAATTGATGTATTGTTGATGAAACCTTTAAATGGTAAACCTAGGGTTTATTTTAGGGTTTCTTGATTCTAGGCTTTTGGATGGAAATTGATGGGTGTAGAATGTTATGTTAGGTTGGATTTGAAGTTTCCTAACTTCGATTTGAGTTTTGGACAAGGATTTCTTGGTCTAAGGTAATTTCCACCTTTTTTCCCTCTTGTATATGTCAATTTTCGAAAGTGTTCGTTCGACACTTGTGACCCCCAAGGAATTTTCTTTAGGGTGCTAGAAATCGAGGGGACAACTCCGTTTCGACGAACTGCGAGGTCTCGAAGGAGTTCCGGTGGGTTTGACTTCACCGAAATGGGTGAAATCCCCCTATGTCTTCGGTTTTGTTTAAAAGCTCTAAATTGTGCATTTACATGCTAAATGTAGTATTGTGACATTGTTGGAATCATGACATATAGGTGTCATTCATAGAAGCATTGCATGTGCCTTGTAGGGGTTGATAACATGCATGGTATAATTATATGATGGTATTAATAGCGTTTCATCTTGTTGTATGTAGAAATGCATGTGGGATACTAGATATATAGTGGACTATGAGGTTCAATTGTGATGTTTACATTTGACTCTTAGTAGCATTAGTCATGGTATATGACAAACAATTGAGAATGGTAAACTAAGTATGTGGCATATTACTTAGGTGTATATCAAGTGAACATTATGACATAGTGTTGGACACTTGGTCATTATTTGGCATTCCATATTTTAGACATGATGAACATGACACTTATGCAGTTGATTATGCTTGTTGGCCATTTGTGCTCATTCGCACATGCTTGTGAGGGTCGCTCCCTACAAGCCGGCACTCCGGAGGTAGCCTTGCGACATTGATCGCACGTGCAGGTTTGGGCGCCGAAGTGGTTCGCCGTTGGGGGAGAGTCTTATTCTAGTGAGAGAATGCTGACTACCACGGGACCATTAGGCACGGCACAAGCGGGACGGCACCGTCCCCTATGGATTGGGTTTCTATATTACATGTGGTAGTGGACATGACATGGCATATAGTGAGACTATGACATTAAAACATGTGTAGCTAGAATATTGCATATTTACACATGTACATGAGTAGAAGACTTACATACATTGCAACATGATCATGAATAGAATATTTACACATTCATAACTTTATGTGTAGAGGCATAGTAGTGTAGAATCTTAAATTGTACGCATACTTTTATACTAATCCTACTTTTGCCTCAGTTGATCTAGTGGTGTATCCCACTCCTCTCGGCGGCTTACCCACTGGGAA
Source organism: Puya raimondii (assembly GCA_016920855.1). Lineage (NCBI taxonomy): Eukaryota > Viridiplantae > Streptophyta > Magnoliopsida > Poales > Bromeliaceae > Puya > Puya raimondii. The sequence goes on from JABWPP010000048.1 coordinate 26,804,448, forward strand.
CTATTGAATAATAGTTCTCATCCCCTGGGGTTTGTTGTTTTTATTTCAGAGCCTTCCACTGCGGGAGAGGCAAGGGATCGAGGCAAGGACGTCGCAACTAGTTAGCTTCTGAGGAGACAGTCGTTTAGGTGGTTACCTTTCTTTTGTGCTATTGAAAGGTGTATGTACTTTTGAGTTAGTAGTAGAGTTCACCCTATGTAGTGGATGTTCTATTGGTGGATCTTGTATTATCTCTATTTTGTGTACTTTCCTTGTACTCCTTATGTATACTCTACCTCGTCATGTTTATTATTTTTAAAATCTAGAATGCTTATGCTCTGATAATCTTGTTATGATTGTTATATTATTCCTCCCATTGTATACTTGTTGTAGACGCCTTGTGTGCACTGGGGCGCCTTGTTTACACGGCGGGTCTGTGCACGTGCCCGGGTGTGCTTCCGCTGGGACCCCGGGGCGTGACAGATCATCTAGCTGAACCATTTATGTATCTATCTGACTACTAATGCAGATAAGGAAAATATAACCAGGGTGATGACCGCTAATGCAGTCTAGCTAGATCATCCTCGCATCGAACCACGAACTGAACTCCTCGTCCGAGCTACCTGGGAAAAATGGGGAGTGAGAAACCACAACGAGGTTTCTCAGTGGGTACAACCGAGCCACATGGGCATGTCGTAATCACTGAGAAACAAAGGAGGTACAGTACGAGGATAATCAATGAAATTATAGTAGCTGCAAGAGATATGAATAGGAGCAAATAATAGAAAGCTACTGTACAAATACTAAGCTGTAAATGCCTCAATGGAATGAAACCAAAGTACCCGATCTGAGTTGCCTGCCAGTTGGTCCGAGACCCCAGGCTTGCCTGTCACATTACTTGCACCCGATCTAACTCATGCGTCCGCAGGTCGACTCATCCGGATAGTACACCCTTTATCGGTGGCCAAACCGATCTGGTGTCATGAATACACGTTGTGCAGTGACTAATCATGCGATATGCTCAATAAAAAGCCGGCAAGAAGCCGATACCTGGCCGAAGCCACATCTCAGGCGAAAGAAACGCCGCATCCTGATCAAACAGATCAAATCAAAGTCGGCATAAGGCCGGTACCTGGCCGAAGCCACAAAAGAGGCGTATGAACGCCAAATCCTGATCAATCAGATCGAAACACACGACAATTGAGTCGATGTGTTGCCTGGACAAGAAGTCCACAGATCATCAATGCATAATCCTGCTCTACATGTCCATGACCACAAATATACTATGCAAGTGTAGTAAGTATAAACGAATGCTGTAAAGAAAGAATCGACATGTAGAGATATATCAAAGGAGAGATAGGGAATAGTGATACCGACTACTCCGAAGGCTCACCCACCTGTCGTACTCGCGTCGGGAACCTGGACGCGACGCAGATCAACAGAAACTACGATAGGTCCACCGAGTCAGATATAAATCTCAAATGACTTAACATACGCATATCTCACAAACCCCCAAAACCTGAGACTCGGTTTTCCTGAAATTGATCTCCGAACAACACCGGAAGTCCCAAAATCACACCGGGACGTCCCCGGGACACACGAACAGTCCCGAAAAACACCGACTCGATCTGCGAGTCAACCGCTGCCCCAAAACACATCCATTTGGGTGATTTGGCAGCAAACATAAGATCGAACATCGAAACTCGCCGGACAATCGTTCCGATCCGGGTTCCCAAAAGTGTCGATTTCGACACCGGAACCCACTACCGCCCACCGAGCATCTCCGAATACACGAGACGGCCGGGATAATCAGCCAATAAGGCTTAGCGGCAGCCCACAATGTACGAACATCGAGTCGAATAGTCTTCGAGCGAAAAATCACATTCCGACGACGAATTTCGTCGGAAAACGCTCCGAAGACCCATTTTCGGATTAGCGAAGGGTAGATGACCTTGGACAACAAGTCCACAGGTCGCAATTAGTGTAAACACGCTGCCCACAGTGGAAAAATCGCATCAAAGCCCCTAACATTCAATAATATTGCAACATAACATGCGCTAGAGAGAAATTATGGGCTGATACCTCGATCCGAGCATTTTCGAGGCCCGCCGAGACACACCCTGCTAGGTCTCGACGAGACGGAGGCTGTGCTCACTGTCTGGAGCACAGCGGACGGCCGAGGAGTGCACAGGAGCGATCGAAACTTATACAGGAGGGGTGATCCGGGAGTGACGAAGGTAAACTTGCAAATCCGAACTTCGCCAACTGCGGAACAGGTGAGCACGGTGTTCAGCAGCACGCCATAAAGCTCGGGCTCACCTTCCGAGGTGTCGGGGGTGCTTCGGGTCGCCGGAACAGTGAGGCGACCCAAAACAAGCCCTAACCGAGCAAGCTTGAGGGCAGGGAGACAGATCCGGCCGGCGGCGGCTTCCGCGGCGGCTGCGCCGGCGGTGGTAGGGTGCGGCCGGCCGGGGACAACCGGCCGAGGTGCTAGCCGGTGGTGGGGTGTGGCGCTGGCGACGGGCGGTGACGCCCTTGCCCGCACAGATCCGAGGGGAGCTCGGGTCGGCCTCTCCGGCGACGGCGGGCACGGCGCGGCTCCGGACGGGGACGGGGGTCCCTCCGGGGTCACGAGGGAGGAAGGGAAGGCCGATCTGAGCTGGGGCGGTGGTGCGCAAGCTCGCACGGCCGCACGAGCAGATCCGGCCACAGGTGCGGCCGCGGCGGCGCTCCACGCGAGTGGCGGCGACGGCGATGGTCGAAGTCGGGCACGGCGGTACCAGGGAGTCGAGGGACATCGACCAGGGGCTACAGGAGGCGGCGGTGGTGGCGCTGGGGCAACACAAGCCCGCACAAGCCCGGCTCGGCCCAGAGATGGTCGCGGCGGCATCCTGCTAGAGTGGCGGCGACGTCGCCGGTCTGGGTCGGACGCGGTGGTGCCGGGGGGCTGAGGGGAGCTCTCCAAGAGCTTCGGGGGCGGCGGTGGCCGCGCGCTGGCACCACGGGCCCGCACGTGCCCTAGCTGCTCCCCACAGTTCACAGGGGAAGCAGCGGCGCACGGCGGCGATGCGGCTGCCGTAAGGCAGGGCCGGGGCGATGCTGGGTCATGCCAGGGCCAGGTGCATTCCATCCTAGGTGGCTCCTTCCTGAGAGGAAGGAGATGAGAGGGAGAGGAAGAAGAAGAAAAGGAGGAGAGGGAGGAGCAGCCGGCAGCAGCGGTGGCCGGCGGCGGCTGGCCGGCGACGGCCGTGGCGGCGCTCAGGTTGCTATGCCCGAGGTGGGAGGTCGGCTAGGGTTGCTGTGGAGGGGGGTGGAGGCTAATAGGGTTCGGGTTTGGCATAAGAAACCCTAGACCATATATATATACCTCATGCCAAATTGCAAATAAGTCCACCGAAAGCCCACAATTTATCATAGGTCCCTCACAGCACGTGTAAATCGCGTGCGCGCACCTCCACAAGCGATTTCATGCAACTTGGTACATAAAATACTGGGAGTTTAGCAAGGTTACCGTTTTGCAACATTCGACCTATCCTCGAAAAGAATGCGATATCTTGCGAACCGTCGGTCGAATTTTTGAACGGATTGCACCAGCGCGTTCAGCACTGCAGAGACATCAAACTCACGATTTTGTTTCGTTCGATTTCATTGCTGATTCACCGATCAATAATCTCCTTTACGGTTCACATGTATAATCACCCTTTGGTCCCTCAACCATAAAGTAGGCTTTTCTCGGAAACCGTGGGTCAGATCCAAAATCCGTCAGTGCCATCGAGTCCAGAATAATCGGACGGTTTGAAACGAGCTATTGGACCACTATGAACGGAGTCCAATACACTCCAGAAGCCATCTCTAATCATCGGCCTCTCCGAAAAACCGCAGTTACTATTCACTTAAGTGAATTTTCGAAATCGCGTAACTCTTTAATTTTAAATTATTTTCTCCCGAAACTTGACGAGTGATTATGTAATTAAAATACACATAAAAACATCGTCAACGGAGAGTTAAATTATATAGTAAAATTCTCGATCTTTACAATGTATCACTGGAACAGTTTCATAATAGCTATGAATAAACAATTAGAACCTGTAACTCTCTCTTACATGGGATGTATCTTTCACAATGAAAATAACCACATGAAATTATCCGATCTTAAATTACTCTAATAAACGAGTGGGTTCATGCATTAATTAGAGAATCTTGTGTAATAGAGAGAGAGAGAGAGAGAGAGAGAGAGAGAGAGAGAGAGAGAGAGAGGAGGTAAAGGGGAGGACCTTTCTCTTGTGCGAAGATCGGTAGTGAGGTGATCGACGATGAAGAACGACGGTAATAAGCTCGTCGGCGAGGAGATCGGCGGCAAGGGGCTCGTCGGCGAGGAGATCGGCGGTAAGGGGCTCGCCGGCGAGGAGATCGGCGGCGACGGGCTCGTCGGCAAGGAGATCGGCGGCCACGGGCTCGTCCGCGAGGAGATCGGCGGCGAGGGGCTCGCCGGCGAGCCCCTTACCGGCGAGGAGATCGGTGGCAAGAAGCTCGTCACCTTTGGGTTCGCCGGCGAGGAGCTCGCCGGTGAGGAGAGGGAGACGATGGGGAGAGTGAGGTTTGGGAGAGGGGGAGAGAGGGAGAGGCTTGTGTGCGGTGCACGTGAGTGGGGTGCACACAAAATGGGTTTGATACTGTGGCAGTGCACGTGAGTGGGGTGCACACAAAATGGGTTTGATACTGTGGCGGTGCACGTGAGTGGGGTGCACACAAAATAGGTTCGGTACAAATTTAAGAATATTTTTAGTTAAAAACTGAATATTTTTAATTTCAAATTTTTAAATTTCAGAATGATAAAATTTTAAAAAAATATTTGAGAAGAGAGTAAATTCCAAATTGTAATACTGAAATCCAAATTGTTGCAGCTTAATTCTAAAATGATTTAAATCCAAATGATACAAAATCTGAAGCAATTTAAAGCAAAATTAAACGCCTTGATTTTAATTTCTGACTACATGGATGATCCGAATCGGAGCTAATACGACCTGAACCCAACATTCGAAAAGAGCTTGAACGAAAGATTAAAATCATATCCAAATGCGGTTGGATATAAAAATTTAAATTTTGAATCGAATCCGAATAAAAAAAATTCAAAAAGTCATACCTGAAACTGAAAATTGAATCCAATTATTTAACCTAATAAATATTCAATTAATTTATTAATATATATTGATAATTAACATAAATTTTTGAAAATTATATTTTGTCTATATAAAATAAGTTGTTATTAGCATGCCAAGCGTCTGTGAAATATGTTCCGACGCTTTAAAGCGTCCTTAAATTATTTGAAATCCTGACTTTTAAAACGTCGAAAAAATAAAAATAATAGTAAAATTTATCATTTAATAAATTAATTTAGTATAATATAGGTTTTATATGACGACGCTTTTTGAAGCGTCGGTATTTGCTAAATTGTGTGGACGTTTTTAGTTAAGTTAAAATTAATAATTTTTAAAAAATTAAAACAGTTAACAGCTAAGCACTAATTAATAATTTTTAAAAATTATAACATTGTTGACCGCTTGCAGCAATGTTCACATAAAAGGATTTGAAAGTATGCTAATTAGGATCCTAATTAAGATAATTAAAAAAATAATTTATTATAATTTAATTAATCACGACGCTTTTGAAGCGTCGTCAAGATAATTATGTATTAGCGATGCTTAATCAGAGCGTCGGCACATGCCACATAGTGACGACGCTAGGATAAAGCGTCGTCTAAAAAGCGTTGCTATTAACATATTTTATTGTAGTGCCACCTCCTACTCCTCCCTCTGCGCGCGGCTGCCGCCGCCGGCGACCCTATTTCCGGCCGGCAAAGGCTGCAACTCCAGCACGACCATCCTCCCTCACATCACCACCATCTCCATCTCTCTCTTTCTCTGTTGGGATCAACCTGAGTGACCCTAACCCGAGGGTTCTCTCTCTCCGGCGCCCCCAACCCTCCGACGATCTTCCCCGTCGGTCGCCGCCGTCCCCGCGCGCCGCCACAGCCGCTGCTGGCTGCTTGCACCACTTCGGGAAGAATCTGGCCGAGGTGGAGCGAACTTCTTCCCCACGCGCCGCCGTCGCCTAGGATCACCTCGACTATCTCCCTCTGACCTCCGGCGACCCACCGCCACCTCCCCGTATCTTCCCGGCCGCCGCCGTGGCCGCCGGACCCGTGGAACTTGAGCCCTAACCCGTGCGGGCTCGATTTGTCCCAGCGCTGCCGCCGCCGCCTTCCGCCGCCGGCCAACCCAAGCCTCGGCCTCCCTTGACCGACCGCACCCGTCAGCTGCCGGCTGAACCACCGCCGGAGCCGCCGCTTACCAGGAATAAGGCCCGACCTTTTTGTGCTCTCGGGCTAGGGCATCATCGCCTGCTCCTCTAGCCGCCTCCCGCCGCCGGCTATCGTGTGCGGCGACCTCCCCCGGCCCACTGCACCTGCCTCCCGCCGGCGCGCCCGCCGCCGTGCCGCCGCCGGCCGTGCCCTAGCTCCCCTGCCCGGTAAGCCCTAGTATAAACTGTATTTCCTGTAGATGCGGGTTCATCGCTTTATTCCGGCGAATCGTGGCTGTCCCGATGCATCCAGAAGTGAGCATGATGATCTACTGTCAGTGCTGATCATCATGCTCACCTCCTTTGAGGTCAATGATGCCCTGGATGCTGTGATTTACGCGCTTTAAAATCAGTGCGCATTGTTTATTAATCTTCGGGCCGCTTGCGCACCTCCCACAGTAAACCGCTGCACTTCGAACCAGGAGCACAATTTCCGACACGTCGAAACCTAGAAGCACGTGACTCGGAGGACCTCGAAAATTATCGGTTTGCGATATCGAGCCATAAAACCCATGGAATCACATAAAATAATGATATTTCGTATATGATTGCGGACTTTTGTACAATTGTGCACTTGGTCGCTACTGTGGGCAGTGCATATGGGTGCCGGGTGACCTCTGGACTAATTGTCCAAGGTCTGATGCCTTTCGCTGAAATCGAACGTTGATTTTCGGTGCGTTTCCCGACGAAATTCGTCGGCGGAGCGTGGTTTTCCGCACGGAGACTATCCGACACGACTCACATGCCTTGTGGGTTGCCGTTGATCCTTGCTGGCGGGTTATCTCAGTCGTCTCGCATATTCGGAGACGCCCGAAGAGCGGTAGTGGGTTCCGGTGTCGAAATCGGCACTTCCGGAAATCCGGATCGAAACGATCATCCGCGAATGATCGTTTCGACGTCCGATCTTGTGCTTGCTGCCAAGACAACCCAAACACATGTGTTTTGGGGCAGCGGTTGACCCGTGGAGCGAGTCTGTATCTTTCGGGACTGTTCGTGTGTCCCGGGGACGTCCCGGTGCGATTTCGGGACTTCCGGTGTTGTTCGGAGATCGGTTTCGGGAAACCGAGTCTCGGGTTTTGAGGGTTAGTGTGAGTTACACATGTTGAGTACTTTGGGGCATGTCTCTGACTCGTGGAGCTATCGTAGGCCCGGTTGATCTGCGTCGCGTCCAGGTTCCCGACGCGAGTATTGTAGGTGGGTGAGCCTTCGGAGTAGTCGGTATCACTGTTCCCTGTCTCTCCTTTGATATAGCTCTACATGTCGATTCCTTCTTTACAGCATTCGTTCGTTTATACTTACCTTACTTGCATAGTATATTTGTGGTCATGGACATGTAGAGCAGGATTATGCATTGATGATCTGTGGACTTCTTGTCCAGGCAACACATCGACTCTCTTGTCGTGTGTTTCGATCTGATTGATCAGGATTCGGCGTTCATACGTCTCTGTTGTGGCTTCGGCCAGGTACCGGCCTCTTGCCTGCTTTGATTTGATCTGTTTGATTAGGATTCGGCGTTCTTCTCCTCATATGTGGCTTCGGCCAGGCACCGGCTTCTTGCCGGATTTCTTATTGAGCATATCGCATGATTAGTCACTGCACAGCGTGTATTCATGACACCAGATCGGTTTGGCCACCGATCAAGGGTGTACTATCCGGATGGGTCGTCCATAGGGCGTATGAGTTAGATTGGGTGCAAACAAAGTGACAAGCACGCATGAGGTCTGCAGACCAATAGGGCAAGCACCGGATTGGGTATTTTGAGTTTTCATTCCATTGATGCATATGCAGCTTAGTTTTTTCTGTACAGTAGCGTTTTGATTATTTATTCTGTTCATACTGACACAGCTATTGTAGATCTCTGATTATATTATTATCATATCTCCTTTGTTTCTCAGTAATTACGACATGCCCCTGTGGCTCAGTTGTACCCACTTGAAAACCTTGTTGTGGTTTCTCACTCCCCATTTTTCAGGTGGCATGGGTGAGGAGTCAGTTCGTGGTACGATGCGATGACGATCTAGCTAGATTGCATTAGCGGTCCCTACCCGGTTATCTCTTTACTTGTATTAGTCTTAGAAATAATTAAACTGGTTCAGTTAGATGATCATGATGAATATTGAATGCTTATAACTTGTATGAGATGATGACTTATTATGAATGAGATTGGGTTTTAGTTTCTATTATTAGCATCTGATTTGGATTTCTTCATGTGGGTGTCTACCCTTCGTGGTAGCTGGATTTCAAAAATGAAGTTCTGTGTTGGAACAACTTTAAAATGCTTTCTTGGATTTCTTTAATGCTTATTAGAGTTTGAAAACAAAGCTTTCGAGTGGGAAGCACTTTTAATAGGATGCTTGTTGTACTGTGCATCACATCATCCATCGCTTAAGGAGTGCTTAGTGCTTAGAGGCATGTAGGGATAGCTGAATGCAATTGTGTTCCAATAATTGTACGTGTGGATTATGGTGAATGAAAGTGTGATTGTGATCCTGATGTATGACGATGGTACGCCGTGCAAATACAGGGGAGACTCTGTCCGCGTAGACAGAGGAACCTGTATTTGTGGTGGGTCTGTACGCTGCGCGGGCTAGGCTTTTCAGCAAAAAAAAAAAGACCCATTTTTCGCTTTTAACTAGCCCGGGGCATGACTGATTAAGATGGTATCAGAGAGTGAATAATCACAACTACATTCACAACCTATCTAACTGAACCACTGGTTAGGATGACCCTAGGAAGACCTAAGGTTTGTAAGCACGTAAGAGCATAGGGTTGTGGGATTGAGTCCCAGTAAGTTGGTCGAGTTTTATTAACTCGAGGTTTATTATTGTTTTGTTATCCCGTGTTTGTTTTGCAGTTGTGGTGCAAACTTGTGTCTCTACTGGGAGTGGTGGCGGATTACCAGACAGATATCAAGTGGTAGGGTGATGTGCACCTGGTAAAACCATCGGGAAAGATGTTGATATTGAGGTTCCTGGCAGTGGCATCTGCTGGGCCTTAGCTGACGGCTGAGCCGTGATTTCTTGGCCCCACTTTGCATGTAGAGCACGAGGTCCACTGCGGGTATCTCTATGGAGACGATACATTGTGCGGCTACCGCCGCAACTGTTTCTGGAGCTGTGTGAGTACAGCTCGAGGATTGAAATGCAATCGCTTGGGCGACTGCAGTGCGGGTATTATTTCCTCAAACTCTGTGAGTATGGCTTTAGTGCCTACTCCTCTCTATTTAGAGCTCATGTATGATTACAGGCATCTCTGTGGAGATGATGATTTGTGTGGCTTTGACCACGAGTATTGCGTGGGCTGCTGGTGTGCGGCCCGAGGTTTGTTTATCGACCGCTCGTGCGGTTGCGTTATGAGTAGAGTTTCTTTAGCTTTGGCGGGTAGAACCGTGGTGTCTACCCTACTCTATTCTCTAATGGTGGTGTGAGTCACCAAGAGAGGAGCGAACCCTAGTATGGATATTTGAAGTAAGTTGGTGATAGCTTATGAGGTTTTCCTCTTTCTTCGGATAAGTTGTTCGCTTGACCCTGATCTTAAGATTGGTTGGAGTGTATCGAGGTTGTCATAGGGCTCCTTATAGAACTTCAAGCAAGGTAATAGGTGTCGTGTGAGAAATTAAGCGAGAATTTGCCTGACTCATGAAACTGAAGGATGTTCGTGATACGAAGCGAGCGTAGAAGATCTTTCTTGCTTGAGTGATGTTTAAATATCCTGTTTGTGGATTTGTCAGTGCACCTATTTGATCTTCATGTGACCTTTGTGCCTATTGGTGTAAGCCAGGATCGGTTATGAGTTAGCTTCAATGTTAGGTTTTTGTGGTGCGCACGTTTTGTGCGGCTGTTTCATCACCTAAATTAGTGTGGTTTAGAATAGCATGTGGCTAAGTATGCTATGGCATATAGGATGAGGCTCTATAGGATAATTGGAAAACCTTAAGGGTAAGTTGTTGAATTGTGTAAAGTTTGAAGATCGAGTTGTTGATCGCTTTTAGCTTGTGTAGTTGGCGACTCTATGTTGCAGATAGTTCCTTTTCCTATTGTTGGAGCCATAGAACTCCTAGGGAGTTGGCTCGATGGCTAGTCCAATCTCGAATATCGACTTCCGTAGTCGATATTGATTAGTGTCGTGGTGCACTCTTGTGTAGCATGGTGATACTGGGTGATTTTGTGCTGGTGTCACTTCTCCAACGTGGCGTTGGAGATGGATCTACGGTACTTCGCTTTCCGTTTGATAAATGCGTTGGCTGCAGACAACGTATTGTCAAAAGTTAGGACGAAATGCCCTACCCCTCTTTTGGGAGTATTTGGATTGGGTTGATATGTTTTTTCATGTAGATAACCTTTATGGATGATCTCGTGCGAAGGTTAGAATCGTGGTCATCTCCGACCATGCAGTATATTCTGGGTTAGCCCTAGGCAAGGTTATGTAAAGTGATGAGTTAACTTCACCAATGGTACATATTTCGGTGTTGGTTTGGTTGTATACTAGCCAATAGCCAGGTCTCGCATAGTTAAGGGACGAGTTAGATAATGCGCTCTCAGATGCAATCTATATTGCATTGCTAGAAGGTGTGAATTATGATGGGCACATGGACTGAGCCTGGCCTTTGGCTCAGAAGTTGATGCATGTGTTTGAATACAAGGTACATGACATGGTTAAACACGGATAATTATGGGAGTGGATTGCTCTTCTGGTCACTTGATGATTGATGCAACTGGGTCTCGTTGAGACAGGCATCGGATGTGATATGGAACATTGAATCGCTGGTCCTATGTGGATTTCAGCGACCGGATTTCGTGGAGACAGATGTTGACCATCACTGATGGCTTTGATGACTAGTTGCGATTGGCAACCCTATTTTGCCAAGTGGCGGACACACATGGATTTTTATGTTGAACCGCATGTACCTGTAGCTGGCTTACTTGTCAAGCTCAACTAGTTGTGTGAGCCTTAGACCTGTTGGTCTAGGCACATGGTTTGGTCTTGGACCAAGGAATGTCGTAATACTGCTAGTGGGTTTTTGAAAGTAAGGGTTTGATTTCGTTCTGTTTGTATTTCAAACTGATGGGAGACTGTGGTCTCCGAGGTGAGTGTTAGGACAACGATGCATTTCGCTCGTGGCGAACTGATAGAAGAAAGTTAGCTAACCAGAGTGTGTCATTTCGGCCTCCGAAAATATACTCCAGACTTATGGTATTGTCCCGGGATTGTTCTATGTGAACATTTGATGTAGTTGAGTTAACTACTGATACGTGGACCAATGTTGGGTGGACCTTGAATTTCTGAGTAGGGAGTTATTGTCCCAGTTTTGGAAGAGTGTACAGTAAGCTTTGGGTACGAAGTTGAACTTCAGTACGGCTTTCCATCCCCAGAGCGACGGACAGTCTGAACGAGTTATTCAGACTATTGAGGATATGCTACGTGCATGCGTCCTAAATTATGGTGATGAGTAGTTCAAGTACCTGTCACTGGTGGAGATCGCCTATAACAACAGTCATCAGGCGAGCATTGGGATGGCATCGTATGAGGCTTTATATGGGCGTCAATGTCGGTCCCCTATCAGTTAGGACGACATCGGAGAACGCCGGATGATCGGGCCGGACTTGGTGGTGGATGCAAAGACAAAGATTCGCATTGCTAGAGAGCGATTATTGACTGGACAGAGTCGGTAGAAGAGCTACGCGGACCATCGGCGTCGTGACCTGAAGTTTCAGGTCGGCGAGCACGTTCTACTCAAGGTTTCACCGTCCAGAGGGATCAAACAGTTCGGTTTGAGGGGCAAGCTTAGCTCGAGATATGTGGAACCGTTTGAGATCTGGGAGCGCGTTGGTTCGGTGGCGTACAGATTGGCTCTACCGCCGAGTCTCGCCCAGGTGCATGATGTCTTCCACATGTCCATGCTTCGGAAGTACATTTCTGACCCGTCCCATGTCATCAGACCGACGACTATTTAGTTACGGGAGGATTTGACCTACGATGAGGCTCCGATGCAGATATTGGCACTTGAGGAGAAGCAATTGCGGAACCGGAGTATTCCGTATGTGAAAGTACAATGGGCTAATCATGAGGAGCGTGAAGCGACTTGGGAGCTTGAGACCGTTATGCGGGAACGTTATCTACATTTATTTGAGGGGTAAATGTAATCAAGTTTCGGGGACGAAACTTCTCTTATGGGGGGAATGATGTAAAGACTGAGAATTCTATTATATAATTTAACTCTTCGTTGACAATGTTTTTATGTGTATTTTAATTACATAATCACTCGTCAAGTTTCGGGTGGAAACGAGTTGGAATTAAAGAGTTACGCAATTTTTATTATTCACTTAAGTGAATAGTAACTCCGGTTTTTCGAAGAGACCGATGATTAGAGTTGGCTTTCGGAGTGTATCGGACTCCGTTCATAGTGGTCCACTAGCTCGTTTTCAACTGTCTGATTATTCTGGACTCGATGGCACTGACGGATTTTGGATTTGACGCATGGTTTCAGAGAAAAGCCCATTTAAGTTTTGAAGGACTAAATTGTAAATGTACATGTGAACCGTAAAGAGGGTTATTGATCTGCGAATCGGCAATCAAACCTGTAGAACGCAGCGGAAGTATGGTTCGGTTCGTTCGTACCTTTTTGCGGAAGCGTTCGCGCTAGGACGCGATGAGCCCGGATCGAAGAGGATGATTCACGTGTCCTTGGATCGTCTACGAAAGTCTTCTATCGCACTAAACCCGCGGTGGATCGAACTACAAACGAGCACAATCTCTAATCATGACAAAATCGTGAGTTTGATGTCTCAGCAGTGCCAATCGCGCTGGCGTAATCCGTTCGAAAATCCGAAGAACGGATCGCAAGATATAATGCGTTTCCCGAGGAAGGGTCAAAATGTCATTTTTCGTATTTCAAGAAAAGTGCCAATATTTTATGTACCAAATTGCACGAAACTTTGCTGGGAGGTGCTTACGCGCATTTTACACGCGCTGTGAGGGACTTAGTATGAAATTTGGAGCTTCGGAGGACTTTCGTGCGATGTGGAGCCAATGCATAAATAGGTCACCTAGGGTTTTCTAAAGTGAAACCCTAACCTAGCCTCCATTCACCTCCACAGCAACCCAGCCGACACCCCCACCTCCTGCTCCTCCCTCTGCGCGCGACTGCCGCCGCCGACGACACTATTTTCGGCCGGCAGAGGCTGCAACTCCAACACCACCATCCTCCCTCACATCACCACTATCTCCATCTCTATTTTTCTTTGTTGGGATCAACCTGACTGACCCTAACCCGAGGGTTCGCTCTCTCCGGCGCCCCCAACCTCCGACGATCTTCCTCGTCGGTCGCCGCCGTCCCCGCGCGCCGCCACAGCCGCTGCTGGCCACTTGCACCACATCGGGAAGGATCTGGCCGAGGAGGAGCCAACTTCTTCCCCACGTGCCGCCGTCGCCTGGGATCACCTCGACTGTCTCCCTCTGACCTCCAGCGACCCGCCGCCGCCTCCCCGTATCTTCCTGGCCGCCGCCGTGGCCGCTGGACCCGTGGAACTCGAGGCCTAACCCGTGCGGGCTCGATTTGTCCCAGCGCTGTCACCGCCGTCGCCGGCCAACCCAAGCCTCGGCCTCCAGTGACCGGCCGCACCCGTCAGCTGCCGGCTGAACCGCCGCCGGAGCCGCCGCTTGCCGGGAATAAGGCCCGACCTTTTTGTGCTCCCGGGCTAGGGCATCATCGCCTGCTCCTCTGGCCGCCTCCCGCCGCCGGCTATCGTGTGCGGCGACCTCCCCCGGCCCACTGCACCTGCCTCCCGCCGGCGCGCCCGCCGCCGTGCCGCCGCCGGCCGTGCCCTAGCTCCCCTGCCCGATAAGCCCTAGTATAAACTGTATTTCCTGTAGCTGCGGTGTCAAGCCCCGTGTTACCTCTTCCCAGGCGCATGACAAGATCCGCCGCATACACAGTATCTCTACCGTGTATACGAAGCGAAAACAACAACAACAACATCCACAAGAAGCTAAAGGTATCAACAGAGCTGCTATATGTAAATATCAAAGGATCACTGTACATACATCATCCATAACCATAATATAATACATCACTGATAAAAACCAACTCACTGTATGTACAGACACATATCCATCTACCAAAATGGGTATACCTCTAGCCACAAGTCCGGGGAACAGCTCTACCCGACGGTCTCCTTTCCGCGCTCAGTATGCACAACTTGGGAAGAAGACTCTGCAAAAAAGGATGTCAACAACGGGTGTGAGAACTACTATCAAACAAGTAGTCCTCACTGGGTACCGCCACCAGCCTCAGCGGTCTGCCTACTAAGTCCTCAATCTCAAGAGATATATATAGAGCGATAAAGAAAGTAGGAGATATACTACCACTACTATGTACAATGCTCAACTGTCAATATAAATACCAATGAACTAAATATATCAAATGAGGACTATCACAAATCCACAATGCCATACAATACAATACAATACCTGCGGCCTGATCATGCTCTACCCATAGGGAGCCAGCTAGTACAGGAACACCATCTGTCCCTACCCCCTCGTACAACCCTCTGTACGGAACATGCCAACTCTGTAGAGGTACTCGTGGGAGTGACCCAACCGAGTAAAGTAAACTCATATCTGCGCCAAGCACCCACATGTATATGATCGACACGACTGGGTCAACAAAGAGTCATGTGCCCTCGGCACCTCAAAGGATAATCAACAAGTATGACCCAATCCACTGATCTCACAAGGAATCACGTGCCCTCGGCACCACAAAAGATGGTCAACAACATGTATGACCCAATCAATGCTGCAGTGCTCTCAATCCATCTCAACTCAACCACAAAGAGGAAGTACAACAACATAGCACGAGCCACAACATGTCACCTACACTAGTATGTACAACAGCTGGTACAAGGAATATCAACATGATAGGTGTAGGTCAAATCATGCATCAAGGATATAGGAAAATCATGCATGCTCATATATATCATAATCTTACCTAAGATCATATCATGCACATGTATCAATCTCAACTAACATGGTCATCACTAACATAATCCAGCACATCATGCTATCATAATCCAATACTATCACATCATGCTAACATAATCCAATCACAACATGCTAACATGAGAGTAAACACATAGGAGGAAGTCCACTGAATCTGGCAAACATCAACCCACCTCAAGAGCTAATCCAACCACGGTGGGGAAAACAGTATCCTCAGATCCAACCCTCCACGCTATACCAAGCTCCAGCAGCACTCCGATCTGAATATCTCCAAAAGGCTGCTAACTCCGACAGAACAACAGCTCAGCACTAGATCAGAACTACAGAGTAGAGGAGAACAAGCTAGGTCACAACTAATGCCAACACATGGCCCTTACCCTAGCTTTCTCTCTCTAGAAAACAGGGATCACGAAGTGGAATACAAGCTAAAACAACCAGGGACTCACCTATTTATAGGCTCCCAAAATTCCACATTCGGGCGCCCGAATCCCTCTTCCGGACGTCCGGAAATCCAAAACGCCAGATGTCAGCTGGCGGCCAAGCGGTCGGTCGTCGGTCGGCAGGCGGTGGGGCGGCGTGTCTTCGGCAGTCGACACGTGTCCTACGTCGTGACACGTGGCTCTCCACGTCATAAGCCAATCCGGATCCACTTTCGGGCGTCCGGAACCTGCATCCAGATCCGAAATCGGTCAGCCATTTTCGGACCATCCGAAAAGTCTACTGGCTCCAGAACATTCGGGCGTCCACTTCACCACTTTCGGGCGCCCGAAATCCTCCAAGCCCGAAACCCTCAAAAACCTCAAAAACCAAGTATTACATTCTCCCCTCCTTTAAATAGTTTCGTCCTCGAAACTAAAGCAAAGTACTCACCTCAAGATGCAAACAGGTGGGGATAAGATTTCTGCATGACAGTCTCCAACTCCTATGTCGCCTCTCTATCATCATGAAAATCCTACTGTACCTTGACATAAGGTATGACCCGATTACGCAATTCCCTCGTCTCACGAGCAAGAATTCGTATCGGTCGCTCCTCATAATGCAAATCCTCTGTAAGCTCCAATGGAGAAAAATCTATCACATGGGAAGGATTATGCATGTATCTCCTCAGAACACATACATGGAAAATATCGTGCACGCCTGCTAGTCGAGGCGGAAGGGCTATCCGATATGCCACAGGTCCTACTCTCTCTAAGACCTCAAAAGGACCAATAAATCGCGGACTAAGCTTTCCGCGAATCCCAAATCTCCGTATGCCCTTCGATGGTGAGACCTTCAAGAAAACATGATCACCAACATGAAATTCCAGATCTAGCCTCCGAGTATCAGAATAACTCTTTTGCCTGCTCTGGGCTGTCGCAATATGCCGTCGTATCACTTTAACTTTCTCTTCAGTTTCAAGCAAAAGGTCTGGAACCAAAGTCTTCCTTTCGCCAACATCATCCCAATACAGAGGTGATCGACATTTGCGTCCATACAATGCTTCAAACGGAGCCATCATACCATCTTAATGCTCGCCTGATAGCTATTGTTGTACGCAAACTCTACCAATCTCAGATGTCGATCCCAACCTCCACCAAAATCCAAGACACAAGCTCTCAGCATATCCTCGAGTGTCTGTATAGTACGCTCGGACTGACCATCAGTCTGGGGATGAAAAGCAGTACTAAATCAAACCTGGGTCCCCAAGGCTGTCTGTAGACTCCTCCAGAAATGAGAGACAAACCTCGAGTCTCTATCAGATACTATCGAGATTGGCACTCCATGCAATCTCAATATCTCATCCATATAGAGCTGCGCAAGTCGCTCACGTGACCAAGTAATCTGCATAGGCAGAAAATGAGCAGACTTTGTCAGCCTATCAACAATCACCCAAATAGCATCACAGCCGCTCGAAGTCCTCGGCAATCCAACGACGAAATCCATCGTGATATGATCCCACTTCCACTCAGGTATTGGAAGGCTCTGTAGCTTACCAGCTGGTACTCGATGTTCAGCCTTCACTTGCTGACATGTCAAACATTGAACTACAGCTCTACCAATATCCCGCTTCATACCATTCCACCAGAAGTGAGTCTTTCAGATCCTGGTACATCTTAGTCCCTCCAGGATGTACATAATAAGGAGAATAATGTGCTTCCTTTAATATCTCCTCTCGAATCTCCTGATCCACAGGTACACATAGACGTCCTCTATAACGAAGAATCTCAGAATCATCACAAGTAAAATCTTCAAGACCACCACTCCTCAGTTGATCTCGAACTTTTATCAGATAAGGATCTACACTCTGTTTCTCTCGAATCCTATCCAACAGAGTGGGCTGAATGACCAAGGTCATCAGTCTCGCCGTCATTCCATGAGTAACCACTTCAAGTGATAACCTCCGCATCTCCTCCACTAGGACAGGCTGTTGAGTGATACTCATACTCAAAGTCACCACAGCCTTCCTACTCAAAGCATCGGCAACAACATTCACCTTGCCGGGATGATAAAGAATAGAGATATCATAATCCTTCAATAATTCCAACCATCTCCATTGTCGCAGATTCAACTCTTTCTGTGTGAACAAATACTTGAGGCTCTTGTGATCAGTATACACTTCACAATGCTCGCTATAGAGATAGTGGCGCCATAGCTTCAGAGCAAAGACTACCGCCGCTAACTCCAGATCATGAGTGGGGTAGTTCTTCTCGTACTCCTTTAGTTGTCTTGAAGCATATGCAATCACTCTACCATGTTGCATCAGCACGCAACCCAAGCCACTATGCGAAGTATCACTATAGATAACAAATCCTTCGCCCATCACTGGCAATGCAAGAATAGGGGCTGTCATCAATCTCTGCTTAAGCTCATCAAAACATCCTTGGCACTCATCACTCCAAACATACTTAACCCCTTTCCTGGTTAACCAAGTAAGTGGAGTAGAGAGTTTCGCAAAACTCTCCAAAAATCGTCGATAATATCCGGCTAGACCAAGAAAACTCCGCACCTCAGAAATGGTCGTCGGGCTAGGCCAATCACGAATCGCCTCAACTTTCTTTGGATCAACAGCTACTCCTGAAACAGAAATCACATGGCCTAAAAAGGCTACCTCTCTTAACTAGAACTCACACTTCTTCAGCTTTGCATACAACTTCTTTTCTCTCAAGAGTTGTAGCACTAATCTCAGATGCTCCTAATGCTCCGCATCATCACGGGAGTAAATCAAGATATCATCGATGAAGACTACCACAAACTTGTCTAAGAAAGACTTGAAGACTCGGTTCATCATATCCATAAATGCAGCAGGGGGATTTGTCAATCCGAATGGCATGACAGTAAACTCATAATGCCCGTACCGAGTTCTAAAAGTTGTCTTAGAAATATCCTCGGCCTTCACCTTCAACTAGTGGTAACCGGACTGAAGATCAATCTTAGAAAAGACACACGCTCCCTGTAATTGATCGAACAGATCATCAATACGGGGAAGGGGATATCTATTCTTGATGGTCACTTTGTTCAATTCCCGATAATCCACAAACAGCCTAAGTGAACCATCCTTCTTCTTCACAAACAGCACAGGCGCTCCCCAAGGCGACACACTAGGTCTGATAAAATCTTTATCCATAAGATCCTGCAGTTGCGCCTTCAACTCTCTCAATTCCGCTGGTGCCATTCTATAGGGTGTCTTCGAGATTGGCGCGGTTCCTGGTACCACATCAATCACGAATTCAATCTCCCTATCAGGAGGCATCGAGGATAACTCAGAAGGAAAAACATCCGGAAACTCACGGACAATAGGAATATCCTCGAGTCCTGGTACAACAGTGGGCACCTCAGTCACTATTGCAAAATAGGCCATACATCCACTACTCAAGATCGGTTTGGCCTTAGAAGAAGAGATCGTCACTGCGAACAGTGAACTCCTACAACCTTCATAAATGAACTCCTCATGTCCAGGCTCACGAAAGATCACCATCTTGGTTCCACAATCAATCGTAGCAAAGTATCGAGATAACCAATCCATGGCTAGGATTACATCAAAATCCTGCAACTGTCTCAATACTAATAAATCGGCAGGCATGATCCAAGGCCCTACTTGCACAGGACATCCCAAACAACCCTGTGTCACCTGCAAGCTATGGTCAGGTACCCACACCTCCTGTGCCTGGGGTAACGACCCTATCTCTAAATCATGATGCAATGCAAATGCTCTACTAACAAAGGAATGCGATGCACCAGTATCGAATAAAATACGCGATCTAATGCCACAAATCAAAATAATACCTGCCACCACTCGATCAGCTATCGAGGCATCCTCAATCTGAGCGGCATAGACTCGTCCGCTCTCCGGTGGCTGGCGTCGATCCGGCTGTCGTGGCATAGAAGATCGATCCTGAGAAAATACCGGGGAGGCTCCAGACATCTGCGGTGGGGAGAAAGGTACGGACGCCATGGAAGGAGCTGCTACAAG
Source organism: Puya raimondii (assembly GCA_016920855.1). NCBI lineage: Eukaryota > Viridiplantae > Streptophyta > Magnoliopsida > Poales > Bromeliaceae > Puya > Puya raimondii. The sequence continues at coordinate 26,824,234 of JABWPP010000048.1, forward strand.
TCTGGGACAAGTCTTCCTCATATGTCCCTGCTGTCCACACTCAAAACATCGTCCTTCTCGCCGATCACAAAGATAAACGAAATGAGGTCCTCCACAAATCACACATCGGGAAGATCCCTTCTGCTGCTGTCGCTGCTGGCGATATCCTCCAGACTGCTGGCGACTAGAAGATCCACGTCCCTGGAAACGCGATCGCTGGGGAGGTCTAGGTGGTCGTCTGCTACTTGACTGCCCTCCATCATCAGGTGCCGGGCACTTTCTCTCCTGACCCTGAGCTGGGTCCACAAGCTGCCCTCTCGTCACAAATGTTCCTCGCTCTACCCACAGAGACTGCTCAATAGTAGCATCCAAAGTCTGAAGTCTCTGCAAGTGGACAAATGGAAAGATCTCGGGTCTCAAACCCTTCTCATACAGATAGACCTTCTGTATCTCGTCTCTTGGCGCCGAAGGAACACAGTTGAGTAGTCTCGTAAACTCCCTCGCATACTCCAGTACCGGACGATTCTCTTGCTTCAGATTCTTTAAATCTTCCTCTATCTTCATCTTCATACTACTAGGAAAATATGCCCCATACATAATCCCCCGAAACTCGCTCCAAGACATCTGTAGAGGATTCAGGGACCTATGGTCACGGGTCCTCCTCCACCAGACATTGAGCATCACTAGAAAGACAATGAATGTACTGCCATATGCACCTGCTCCCGTGCTGGCACGAAGAGATCCTCAAATAACTTCTCCATCTCACATATCCAAGCTTCTACCACCCACGGTTCTATGCTACTACCATTGAATCGCGGTGGATCGAATCTACAGAAGCGAGCCAATCTATCCGCCATCCGCTCCTGCTCTTCTTCAGAAAGTGCTTGACCAGGCTGAGTACTTCCTTCTCCGGGTTGAGAAGTAATTGGAGTAGTTGCCGCCTGAGGTTCCATAGCTCGAGGCGTAGCATTCTGCTGCTGAGAAAAAGCATCGCACATCTTCTGTAACAAGGCACTCTGCTGCCTTCCAACTGCAGCTATGTCTGCTAGCTGCTCCTGCAGTTCGGGCCGTTCACTAGGTCCCGTCTGCTCAGGCATCTCTGAAGGCGTTGGATGTGCTCGTGTCGACGGTCGTCGAGGAGGCATAGTAAAATCCTGCAACAGAATACCTAATTAGGACCACAAACAATCTCACGACCCAATCCAGCGAAAGTCTAGAAGGACACTTCTTTTCTTCTCAGATTATTATGTCGTCTGCAGCCAACATAATTCATCTGATAAGAGAAGGCATAATCCCTCAATCACTCCTCCTACACAAGGAAGGATTCAAAACCCAATCTTTGACTTTCGCGATTAATCACGTCTCTCTTGTCATTCTTAGGTCTGTTTTCTTAGGTTTCCTAGGCCCTCTTGACCTATTCCTAAGCTCTGATACCAACTTAATCTGTCATGCCCAGGGTTACCTCTTCCCAGGCGCATGACAAGATCCGCCGCATACACAGTATCTCTACCGTGTATACGAAGCGAAAACAACAACAACAACAACAACATCCACAAAAAACTAAAGGTATCAACAGAGCTGCTATATATAAATATCAAAGGATCACTGTACATACATCATCCATAACCATAATATAATACATCACTGATAAAATCCAACTCACTGTATGTACAGACACATATCCATCTACCAAAATGGGTATACCTCTAGCCACAAGTCCGGGGAACAGCTCTACCCGACGGTCTCCTTTCCGCGCTCAGTATGCACAACTGGGGAAGAAGACTCTGCAAAAAGGATGTCAACAACGGGTGTGAGAACTACTATCAAACAAGTAGTCCTCAGTGGGTACCGCCACCAGCCTCAGCGGTCTGCCTACTAAGTCCTCAATCTCAAGAGATATATATAGAGCGATAAAGAAAGTAGGAGATATACTACCACTACTATGTACAATGCTCAACTGTCAATATAAATGCGAATGAACTGAATATATCAAATGAGGACTATCACGAATCCACAATGCCATACAACACAATACAATACCTGCGGCCTGATCATGCTCTACCGTAGGGAGCCAGCTAGTACAGGAACACCATCTGTCCCTAGCCCCTCGTACAACCCTCTGTACGGAACATGCCAACTCCGGAGTGGTACCCGTGGGAGCGACCCAACCGAGTAAAGTAAATTCATATCAGCGCCAAGCACCCACAGGTATATGATCGACACGACTGGGTCAACAAAGAGTCATGTGCCCTCGGCACCTCAAAGGATAATCAACAAGTATGACCCAATTCACTGATCTCACAAGGAATCACGTGCCCTCGGCACCACAAAAGATGGTCAACAACATGTATGACCCAATCAATGCTCCAGTGCTCTCAATCCATCTCAACTCTACCACAAAGAGGAGGTACAACAACATAGCACGAGCCACAACATGATCACCTACACTAGTATGTACAACAACTGGTACAAGGAATATCAACAGGATAGGTGTAGGTCAAATCATGCATCAAGGATATAGGAAAATCATGCATGCTCATATATATCATAATCTCACCTAAGATCATATCATGCACATGTATCAATCTCAACTAACATGGTCATCACTAACATAATCCAGCACATCATGCTATCATAATCCAGTACTATCACATCATGCTAACATAATCCAATCACAACATGCTAACATGAGAGTAAACACACAGGAGGAAGTCCACTGAATCTGGCAAACATCAACCCACCTCAAGAGCTAATCCAACCACGGTGGGGAAAACAGTATCCTCAGATCCAACCCTCCAAGCTATACCAAGCTCCAGCAGCACTCCGATCTGAATATCTCGAAAAGGCTGCTAACTCCGACAGAACAACAGCTCAGCACCAGATCAGAACTACAGAGTAGAGGAGAACAAGCTAGGTCACAACTAATGCCAACACATGGCCCTTACCCTAGATTTCTCTCTCTAGAAAACAGGGATCACGAAGTGGAATACAAGCTAAAACAACCTGGGACTCACCTATTTATAGGCTCCCAAAATTCCACATTCGGGCGCCTGAATCTCTCTTCCGGGCGTCCGAAAATCTAAAACGCCAGATGTTAGCTGGCGGCCAAGCGGTCGGTCGTCGGTTGGCAGGCGGTGGGGCGGCATGTCTCCGACAGTCGACACGTATCCTACGTCGAGACACATGGCTCTCCACGTCATAAGCCAATCCGGATTCACTATCGAGCGTCCGGAACCTGCATCCAGATCCGAAATCGGTCAGCCATTTCCGGACCATCCGAAAAGTCTACTGGCTCCAGAACATTCGGGCGTCCACTTCACCACTTCCGGGCGCCCGAAATCCTCCAAGCCCGAAACCCTCAAAAACCTCAAAAACCAAGTATTACATGCGGGTTCATCGCTTTATTCCGGTGAATCGTGGCGGTCTCAATGCATCCAGAAGTGAGCATGATGATCTACTGTCAGTGCTGATCATCATGCTCACCTCCTTTGAGGTCAATGATGCCCTAGATGCTGTCATTTACGCGCATTAAAATTAGTGCGCGTAGTTTATTAATCTTCGGACCGCTTGCGCGCCTCCTATAGTAAACCACTGCACTTCGAACCAGGAGCACGATTTCCGGCACGTCGAAACCTAGAAGCACGTGACTCGGAGGACCTCGAAAATTATCGGTTTGCGATATCGAGCCATAAAACCCATGGAATCACATAAAATAATGATATTTCGTATATGATTGGGGACTTTTGAGCAATTGTGCACTTGGTGGGTGCTGTGGACAGTGCAGGTAGGTGCCGGGTGACCTCTGGACTAATTGTCCAAGGTCTGATGCCTTTCGCGGAAATCGAACGTTGATTTCTGGTACGTTTCCCGACGAAATTCGTCGGCGTAACGTGGTTTTCCGCACGGAGACTATCCGACATGACTCACATGCCTTGTGGGCTGCCACTGAGCCTTGCTGGCTGGTTATCTTGGTCGACTCGCGTATTCGGAGACGCTCGGAGAGCGGTAGTGGGTTCCGGTGTCGAAATCGACACTTCCGAAAATTCGGATCGGAACGATCATCCGCGAATGATCGTTTCGACGTCCGATCTTGTGCTTGCTACCAAGACACCCAAACGCTTGTGTTTTGGGGCAGCGGTTGACCCGTGGAGCAAGTCTGTATCTTTCGTGACTGTTCGTGTGTCCCGGGGACGTCCCGGTGCGATTTTGGGACTTCCGGTGTTGTTCGGAGATCGGTTTCGGGAAACCGAGTCTCGGGTTTTGAGGGTTAGTGTGAGTTACACATGTTGAGTCCTTGAGGGCATGTCTCTGACTCGTGGACCTATCGTAGGCCCGGTTGATCTGCATCTCGTCCAGGTTCCTGACGCGAGTACTGTAGGTGGGTGAGCCTTCGGAGTAGTCGGTATCACTGTTCCCTATCTCTCCTTTGATATAACTCTACATGTCGATTCCTTCTTTACATCATTCGTTCGTTTATACTTACCTTACTTGCATAGTATATTTGTGGTCATGGACATGTAGAGCTGTCACGCCCCGGGCTAGTTCAAGATGTGGAAAAACGTGCTAAATTTTTTTTTTTTTTGAAAAGCCTAGCCCGCGCCACGTACAGACCCGCCACAAATACGGGGTCCACTGTACACACGGACAGAGCCTCCCCTGTATTTGCACGGCGTCCAACAACAAACAACAGGATCACAACCACTATTCATTCATCCCAACAGCACAACAACACCAAAGATTCATACAGCTAGCCGTCCTTAAACCTGTATGAATCTAAGCAGGTCCTTAAGCGAAGGATGATGCAATGCACAAGCAACAAACATTCTAGAAAGCTGCTCCTTACCCAGAAGCTTTATTTGAAACCCTATTTCAAACATTCAAGAATCATTTGAAAACTGTTCTCCACACGAGAACTCTCTTTTTGAAATCACAAAACCGAGCAATCAGAAATCCATTTGAAAACCGTTTCCCACATGGAAACCTTGTTTTACGACGCTACCACGAGGGGTAGGAAACCGAAATGCTAGATAACGGAACGATTGAAAAACAATGATACAATCAACTGGTCCAAGCATGCAGTCATCACACAAGCATATAGAATGAATCCACAACATAAGCATGCTAGAATTTACAATGGGGTAACTGAACCACACATTACATCTATCAAATAGAGGTAGGGGAATAACCAAATCTGGGGATGTAGCCTCACGAGTCGGAACCTCTAGAGCTACTATCTAGGCGTGCCTCGCAGCGTCCCGACACTCACCACCCTGCTCACCTGAAACCTGCAATGGGGGTGGGGGGTGAGAACATGCACGCATGTCTCCCCTCCCAGTGGGTACCGCAAGCCGACGAAGGCGAGGTGTACACACCGGCACGAGGGTCAACAAAAGATAGATATGGTAAACAGTAGCACAAGTAAATATGAGGCTGAACATATAACTGAAATAACAATGCTACTGTAAACAACTAGTATGCATCAAAGGGGATAACCACAAAGTAAACCCAATCTGAAGCCACTCGGACGTGGCTCTGGCACTGTCACCCTGCTCAATCCAACGGCACCATCCATCCCGGCGCAAAGCTCGGGGCTCACGGGTCGGTAGAAATTCACGACCCTTTTCCGGAAAAAGAACACCTCCACACGGTGGATCAGACCGCGGTGTACGTGAAGTGCGGGAAGAGCTGTGACGATCGATGCATATGCTCAATCCACAGAACGGCAAAGAGCCGAAAAGTAACCAATAACCACAACTAGGATCGCCCGGAACAACAGGCGATCACCTCCGACCGACTGGGTCGTCTCAAGAACCATGCAACTACAACTACTCTACTATCCAAACACGCATATAAGTAGAGTCTACGGGAGTCAAGTGAACTAAAAACTGTAATGCCAAAGAAGGGATAGAAAGGTATCACCGTAGTCCACTGAACCGACTCCGGATCGAAGCACCCACCTGTAGGTAAGATCAAGCCTAACACCGACGGCTCTCGGGAACCGCGACAGGACCTACGAAAGACTCACAGGGTCAAGGTCCACCAAGTCGACGCTAAACACAAAGCTCTCACATCCCGAAACCGACGGATCGCCCGGGAAACCCACCGGGACGATCCCGAAACCACACAAAGCCCCAGAGGGGTACTAAACAGTCGAACAAGTCCCTCGCTGTCCCCGAACACATAACACCAAGTGCTGGGACAGCGAGCACAAGCTCGGGGTGCCACGACAACAAACGCACCCGAAAAGGCCTCCCGGGTTCCCGAAAAATGCCGAAATGGCACCGGAACCCTTCGTCGCTCAACCGCTGTCCTCGGAACTTCGGGACAGCGTTGAGGAACAGCCAACAAGGCTGAATGACGAAGCCAAGTCGCTTGCGAAAACAGCGAGCGAGTCGCACAACTAGAAACGCGCGTTTTGCCGATTATTTCATCGAAAAACGCGTCGGAAACAAATCCGAAACTCCACGAAGGGCGAGGGGGTTGGACAACCAGTCCACAGGGTCTCCAAGACCTTACCCTTGCAGCCCACAGCGTCGCTACGCTGTCACAAACGCCAAAGTCCCCAAACAAGCAACATACACATACATACAATCACTAAATTAAGTCGATCGAGCAATCCGTTCATCCGCTCAACCTTCCGCGAGTACCAGCGGATAGGTATCGACGTCACGGAGACCGTGCTCACAGCCCCGCTGCGACAGGACAAGTCGCGGGTCGGGAAAAAGCATAAAAACAGCAAGACATACAAGCATCACAATCATAGTTAAGGCCATTCGAGCACTCCGCTCGTCCGCTCAACCTCCCGCAAGCACCAGCGGATAGGTAACGACGCAACGGAAGCCGTGCTCACGGCCTCACTGCGACAAGGCGAGTCGCAGGCCGGGAAATTGCATAAAAACAGCGAAACAAGCATGCAAACGGCTCGACCAAGGCCGAACCGCAAATCGGCTCGAGCAAAAGCAAAACAGAGGTGAGCATGATGATCAGCATGACGCCGTGATCATCGTGCTCACCTCTCCGGACCTCGGGGAGCAACAGAGGCTCCGGGCAGCTCGGCGCGGCCAAACAAACACAAAACAGCCCCTCCCGGCCGGAGCAACTAGCTCCGGCCGGCTGCCGGCGGGCAAACAGGGCCGGCGGCGGGCAGGGTTGGCCGAGAGGGTTGCAAGGAAGGGGAAGCTCACCCTGGCTGACGGCAGGAGGCGGCGGCGGCGGCGCGGCGAAGCTCCCGGCTCTCGGGTAAAACTAGGGCACGGCGGCGCGGCAACGGCCGGCGACGATGGTCGGCGGCGAGGCGAGAACCCTCAAGAGGAGGTCGCCGGCCACCGGTTGGCCGGTGACCGCGACAAAAAAGGTGCCGGGAAGCGGCGGCGGTGCAGGCGCGGCCTCGGGTGCCCTAGCGGCCCCTCCGGAGCATACGGCGGCAGCGGCGGCGCTCCGGCGGTACGGCGGCGGCCGGGGAAGAAGGGGGGCGGCGTCGGAGCTCATGGGGGGGTGGGGGTGCTCACCCACCTGAGCTGCGGGAGGCGGCGGCGGCCTGGGCTCCCCATCCTCGGCCAGCTGCTGCTCCAGCAGCTGGCCGCAGCAGCTCAGGCTGCTTTCGGCGGTCCTCCGGCGGCACGGCGGCGGTCCCCCGCGTCACAGCAACCTCAGGGGGATCTCGGCGTGGGTTCCCCCTGGGTGCTGACCTCAGAGGAGGGGAAGAAGAAGAAGAAGAAGAAGAAAAGAGAAAAAGGGAGAGGGAGAGGTGGCCGGAGTTACTCCGGCCAGGCTGTGGCCGGCGGCGGCCGGCGCTGCTCAGGGAGGAGGCCAAGGGGCAGGGGAACCTCGAGCTCTGGCCTGGGCTGAGGGAAAGAGAGAGATAGAGGGAGAGAGGGAGAGAGGGAGAGAGGTGGAGTGTATAAGTGGACAAAGAGAGGGAGTGTGAGGGGATGTTTCACCCACCCCCTCCACCAACCAAATTACACAAAAAACCCCTCCAAACTCAGTAAAACACCCCAAGGTCCCTCTCAGCCAGCACAAAATGCCCAAACACCCCTCCACAAGCAATCTCACGCGAAACGGTGCGAGAACAGGATCCAAATCGCGAAAATAAAAAAAAAAAGTGACATTCGAACTCTCGGCGAAGAAGATGGAATAACTTTTCATCCGCTCGTCGCACGACGACGCAGATCGCGCCATCGCGTTCAGCACTGCCGAGACATCGAACTCACCATTTTGGTTCGTCAGATTCGGACTCCGGATCGCGCCGTTAGCCGTTCACTCTCCGCGACGAAAAACCAACAACTATTAAAATCCACTAAAATCACTTATATACATATATATATATATAAATACCGGTATATATATACGTATACTGATCAAAAACACAGTAATGGGGGAGAGGAACACTGAGAATTTCAAATTCCCAAAATTCGGATTCTCACATCACTCCCACCTAACAAGAAGTTTCGTCCCCGAAACTTACCCACACACTATCCGCGAACAACAGCGGATACCGCTCACACGAAGCAGACTCTAGCTCCCAAGAAATCTCGCGCTCCTCGCGACTCATCCACCGCAGTCTCACCAACAGAAAGCTCCGGTTCCTCAACTGTTTCACAATGCGAGCCAAAAACCTCACAGGCACCTCACCGCAGCTGAGATACTCCCTCAGCTGAACCATTGTCGGGCCGATCACACAACGCTCATCCACGTCAACCAGACAGAACAGTGATCGACAACGACTTCCACAAAACGCCTCGTGCGGTGCCAATCCAATGCTCGCTAGGAAGCTGTAGAACGAAGCAAGCTCCATCAAGGAAGGATACCTGAACCAATCCTCACCAAAATCCAAACGCATGCCCGGAGCATAACTTCGAGAGTCTAGAAGACTCGCTCCGACTGCCCAACACTCTGAGGGTGGTAAACCGAGCTGAAGTTGAGCCTCGTCCCCAGTGCCTACTGCAAGCACCTCCAGAACTGGGAAACGAAGCGAGAATTCCGATCCAAAACGATCGACACTGGCACTCCAAACAGCCCGACGAACTCATCCAAGTAGAGCTGCGCCAGTCGATCCCAAGACTAATACGGATGTACCGATAGGGAGTGAGCTGTTTTCGTCAGACAATCCACCAAACCCAGATCGCAACATGACCTCGTAGAGAACGAGGCAACCCGGTGACGAAAATCATGGTGATCCGCTCCCACTTCCCTACAGGTATAAGTAACGGTCGAAGCTTCCCTGATGATGCACAGCCTTCACTTGCTGACAAACCTGGCACAGTGCCACATGCTGAGCCACAACCAGACACTCTACCTCAAGTCGCGGTACATCTTCGTCCCTCCAGGATGAACGATGTGCGGCGACCGGTGTGCCTCAGCCAAACTCTCACCTCAAATCCTAAACTCTGGGCACACGACTACGTCCTCAAAGGAAACCAACAGCATGTAGCACAAAGTCACCTTCTCTGTCCTGCTCGCATCCTCAGCCAGTGCGGATCCATCAGTCGTCCACCGAAAATCTGATCCGTCAAGGTGGGTAGCACCTCCAAGGGAAACAACCAAGCGGTAGCTCCACAAGGTACAGTCTCAAAAGCTCGAGAGCGTACACCACTGCTGCTAACTCAAGATCGAGCGCTAGATAGATCTTCTCACAGTCCATCAACTAGCGCGGAGCACAAGCGATAACCTTCTCATGCTGAATGAGCACGCACCCCAATCCCATCCAAGATGCATCGCACAAGGCCACGACAACCTCACAAGGCTGTGTCGATGCTAAGATAGGGGCACGGGTCAAACAGTCCATCGGCTCCTAGGCGCTCAACAGACAAGCGGGAGTCTAGAGAAACAACGTGCCTTACCTCGACAGCTCACTCAAAGGGGCGGCGATTTTGAGGAGAACCCTCAACAATTCGCCGACAACGACGCCCAAGCCGAGGAAGTCCCCAAACTCGGTCACAGGAGCCGGAACAGGCCAAACCACTACAGAGTCCTCCTTCCTTGGTTCCTCCACAAAACCAACCCACATCACGATGCGAACCAAGGAGGAAACTCCTCGAATAGATCAGTATGTCGGCAAGGGAGACCACGACAAGTTGATCCAAGAACTGCCGAAAAACCCAGTTCATCAAATCCAAAAAGCTGCCGGGACGTTCGCCAAACCGAACGGCAAAACCGCGACCTCGTAAAGCCCGTAACGAGTCCGGAGGGCCGTCTAACGCAACGTCCTCGGCCTTGATCCTCAACTAAGGATAACCTAGCTGCAGAACACACTTCGAGAAAACCGAGGCTCCCGGAAGTCGGTCGAAGAGATCGAAGGTCTGCGGTAGAGGGTACTAAAACAACACCGTCAACTCGAAGCTCGACTCACAATCCAACCAACGAGAACCTTGCGAGTCCATCACTCAGGTGTACAGGATTTCCAAACGCAACCAGCGATTAAAACACCAACGATGTCGACCATCAGATCCAAAGATCGGGCACGCGCTCCAAAGCACGACTACACGAAAGACGCGGCGAAAATCCAGCACGCGAACACAAGCACAGAGACCTCGGAGCCAACAACCAGGCTCCCGTCATCCCGGAACCGAGCTAAAAGGGCACCCTGACTCAACCGGAGTCAAACCAACGGCAGTGATGGCCAATCAACTGCGCAAAACCACGCCAGGATTAGCTCAAGGTTCACCACTAGAACGGGGATGACCAACACACAGCTTTCCGCAAGACGACAAGGAGCGGAAAAGTCTTGCAAGGGAAAGCACCGACCCAATCTAGAAAGTCCCCAGGAGGGATAGGGCATTTCGTTCTAACTTTCGACACTACGTTGTCTGCAGCCAACGTACTTATCAAAAGAAAACGAAATAACCCAAGGTCAAGGCCAACAACCAGTCGGCAACACCACGAAGGTACCGGGTCAACCAACTCAAAAGGCTGGACCAAAGTCACAGACTAGTCACCGAATTAACGGGAAAAGCAGACCGACCCACAAAACAAAGTCTGCCCTGAGCCAACTCTCTAGGAGTCACCGGTTTCCAACAACGAACCGACGGCTACAGGCGACAACGGGTCGTCAACCACACGAACCAAACCGGAGGCAGAACAAAACCAGCGTCGACTAACCAACGTCGAACACGGTGAGATCTCCAACAAGAACCTGGAGGATCTCGCGGCAACACGGAAACCTACAAATACCACCCGGAATCCCATAAGACACCAATTTAGGCGTTAGGATAGCCGCAAGCCACGTAGGCACCAACAAACACCCGACACTCAACAGTGTCCACTCAGTCTAGTACACGTCAGTTCGATGCCAGAACTAGCCAATGGTCAAAAGACCAACACTGACGATGCCACCAGCAAGACGTCAGAGGGGTAGGCTTCACAGCCCTACCCAACAACACAGAGGGGATAACACCCAAAATGCGGTCGAAACAGCTCAAAGCACCGTCTCCGTAGAGACGCTCGCAGAGGCCCTCGTGCTCAACACGGGAAGTGGGGACAGGGCGAGAACAGCCCCACAACAACACAGATCCACCAAGTGACGTTTCCCAAGCCCACGAGGGCCACCACTCACCAACGAGTGGTTACACAAGGGAAAAACACCCGGCCACTTGGGATCTGTCTGGTACTCCACCACCATTACCAGAAACAGCACGAGCCTGCGAACTAGGGCAGATCAAACACAGGAATTCCGTCCAACACGCTTGAGTGTGACTACCACCCCCAAACACGGGGTCGGCGTCCACGCGCGAAACAGCCGACAAAGTCGTTGTCATCGTCACGGTCGTCGCACATCGGTGTGGGTGCCACAGGAGGGTCTGCAGTCATCGGGGGGTACACGGCGAAGGAGTAGGAGGGGCTGGGGCGGCAGCTGCCGTAGCCTGTTGCGAAAACCACCGGAACAAGCCGGAACATGCCGGAGAGGGTCGCCAACTGACTCCTCGCCTCGGCCTCAAGCACACAGGGTACGGTCCACACCAGGCTGTCCGCCTCCTGCCAGCGCCTCACTCGAACCAGCCACAACAGCCCGAAACAGAACACCAGCAGACGGCTCCGCAGGCGCACGCCCACCACCACGACCCGGACGAGGAGGTCTACCAAGACCACAAGCCAACTGCAAAAGCAGAAACCAGCGCAAGAGAAAAGGGGTCGGCAACTCCCACAAAACACAAGCCGAAAACAAACCCCTCGAGCTCGCGCGCCTATACATCCTAGGTCTTCCTATGGGTCAGCCTAACCAGTGGTTCAGTTACAAGTTGATGAATGAACGAGTGTTTGTTCCCTTTACGCTCTGATACCATCTTAATCTGTCACGCCCCGGGCTAGTTCAAGATGCGGAAAAACGTGCTAAATTTTTTTTTTTTTTGAAAAGCCTAGCCCGCGCCACGTACAGACCCGCCACAAATACGGGGTCCACTGTACACACGGACAGAGCCTCCCCTGTATTTGCACGGCGTCCAACAACAAACAACAGGATCACAACCACTATTCATTCATCCCAACAGCACAACAACACCAAAGATTCATACAGCTAGCCGTCCTTAAACCTGTATGAATCTAAGCAGGTCCTTAAGCGAAGGATGATGCAATGCACAAGCAACAAACATTCTAGAAAGCTGCTCCTTACCCAGAAGCTTTATTTGAAACCCTATTTCAAACATTCAAGAATCATTTGAAAACTGTTCTCCACACGAGAACTCTCTTTTTGAAATCACAAAACCGAGCAATCAGAAATCCATTTGAAAACCGTTTCCCACACGAAAACCTTGTTTTACGACGCTACCACGAGGGGTAGGAAACTGAAATGCTAGATAACGGAACGATTGAAAAACAATGATACAATCAACTGGTCCAAGCATGCAGTCATCACACAAGCATATAGAATGAATCCACAACATAAGCATGCTAGAATTTACAACGGGGTAACTGAACCACACATTACATCTATCAAATAGAGGTAGGGGAATAACCAAATCTGGGGATGTAGCCTCACGAGTCGGAACCTCTAGAGCTACTATCTAGGCGTGCCTCGCAGCGTCCCGACACTCACCACCCTGCTCACCTGAAACCTGCAATGGGGGTGGGGGGTGAGAACATGCACGCATGTCTCCCCTCCCAGTGGGTACCGCAAGCCGACGAAGGCGAGGTGTACACACCGGCACGAGGGTCAACAAAAGATAGATATGGTAAACAGTAGCACAAGTAAATATGAGGCTGAACATATAACTGAAATAACAATGCTACTGTAAACAACTAGTATGCATCAAAGGGGATAACCACAAAGTAAACCCAATCTGAAGCCACTCGGACGTGGCTCTGGCACTGTCACCCTGCTCAATCCAACGGCACCATCCATCCCGGCGCAAAGCTCGGGGCTCACGGGTCGGTAGAAATTCACGACCCTTTTCCGGAAAAGAACACCTCCACACGGTGGATCAGACCGCGGTGTACGTGAAGTGCGGGAAGAGCTGTGCGATCGATGCATATGCTCAATCCACAGAACGGCAAAGAGCCGAAAAGTAACCAATAACCACAACTAGGATCGCCCGGAACAACAGGCGATCACCTCCGACCGACTGGGTCGTCTCAAGAACCATGCAACTACAACTACTCTACTATCCAAACACGCATATAAGTAGAGTCTACGGGAGTCAAGTGAACTAAAAACTGTAATGCCAAAGAAGGGATAGAAAGGTATCACCGTAGTCCACTGAACCGACTCCGGATCGAAGCACCCACCTGTAGGTAAGATCAAGCCTAACACCGACGGCTCTCGGGAACCGCGACAGGACCTACGAAAGACTCACAGGGTCAAGGTCCACCAAGTCGACGCTAAACACAAAGCTCTCACATCCCGAAACCGACGGATCGCCCGGGAAACCCACCGGGACGATCCCGAAACCACACAAAGCCCCAGAGGGGTACTAAACAGTCGAACAAGTCCCTCGCTGTCCCCGAACACATAACACCAAGTGCTGGGACAGCGAGCACAAGCTCGGGGTGCCACGACAACAAACGCACCCGAAAAGGCCTCCCGGGTTCCCGAAAAAAATGCCGAAATGGCACCGGAACCCTTCGTCGCTCAACCGCTGTCCTCGGAACTTCGGGACAGCGTTGAGGAACAGCCAACAAGGCTGAATGACGAAGCCAAGTCGCTTGCGAAAACAGCGAGCGAGTCGCACAACTAGAAACGCGCGTTTTGCCGATTATTTCATCGAAAAACGCGTCGGAAACAAATCCGAAACTCCACGAAGGGCGAGGGGGTTGGACAACCAGTCCACAGGGTCTCCAAGACCTTACCCTTGCAGCCCACAGCGTCGCTACGCTGTCACAAACGCCAAAGTCCCCAAACAAGCAACATACACATACATACAATCACTAAATTAAGTCGATCGAGCAATCCGTTCATCCGCTCAACCTTCCGCGAGTACCAGCGGATAGGTATCGACGTCACGGAGACCGTGCTCACAGCCCCGCGCTGCGACAGGACAAGTCGCGGGTCGGAAAAAAAAAAGCATAAAAACAGCAAGACATACAAGCATCACAATCATAGTTAAGGCCATTCGAGCACTCCGCTCGTCCGCTCAACCTCCCGCAAGCACCAGCGGATAGGTAACGACGCAACGGAAGCCGTGCTCACGGCCTCACTGCGACAAGGCGAGTCGCAGGCAGGGAAATTGCATAAAAACAGCGAAACAAGCATGCAAACGGCTCGAACAAGGCCGAACCGCAAATCGGCTCGAGCAAAAGCAAAACAGAGGTGAGCATGATGATCAGCATGACGCCGTGATCATCGTGCTCACCTCTCCGGACCTCGGGGAGCAACAGAGGCTCCGGGCAGCTCGGCGCGGCCAAACAACACAAAACAGCCCCTCCCGGCCGGAGCAACTAGCTCCGGCCGGCTGCCGGCAGGCAAACAGGGCCGGCGGCGGGCAGGGTTGGCCGAGAGGGTTGCAAGGAAGGGGAAGCTCACCCTGGCTGACGGCAGGAGGCGGCGGCGGCGGCGCGGCGAAGCTCCCGGCTCTCGGGTAAAACTAGGGCACGGCGGCGCGGCAACGGCTGGCGACGATGGTCGGCGGCGAGGCGAGCACCCTCAAGAGGAGGTCGCCGGCCACCGGTTGGCCGGTGACCGCGACAAAAAAGGTGCCGGGAAGCGGCGGCGGTGCAGGCGCGGCCTCGGGTGCCCTAGCGGCCCCTCCGGAGCATACGGCGGCAGCGGCGGCGCTCCGGCGGTACGGCGGCGGCCGGGGAAGAAGGGGGCGGCGTCGGAGCTCATGGGGGTGGGGGTGCTCACCCACCTGAGCTGCGGGAGGCGGCGGCGGCCTGGGCTCCCCATCCTCGGCCAGCTGCTGCTCCAGCAGCTGGCCGCAGCAGCTCAGGCTGCTTTCGGCGGTCCTCCGGCGGCACGGCGGCGGTCCCCCGCGTCACAGCAACCTCAGGGGGATCTCGGCGTGGGTTCCCCCTGGGTGCTGACCTCAGAGGAGGGGAAGAAGAAGAAGAAGAAGAAGAAAAGAGAAAAAGGGAGAGGGAGAGGTGGCCGGAGTTACTCCGGCCAGGCTGTGGCCGGCGGCGGCCGGCGCTGCTCAGGGAGGAGGCCAAGGGGCAGGGGAACCTCGAGCTCTGGCCTGGGCTGAGGGAAAGAGAGAGATAGAGGGAGAGAGGGAGAGAGGGAGAGAGGTGGAGTGTATAAGTGGACAAAGAGAGGGAGTGTGAGGGGATGTTTCACCCACCCCCTCCACCAACCAAATTACAGAAAAACCCCTCCAAACTCAGTAAAACACCCCAAGGTCCCTCTCAGCCAGCACAAAATGCCCAAACACCCCTCCACAAGCAATCTCACGCGAAACGGTGCGAGAACAGGACCCAAATCGCGAAAATACAAAAAAAGTGACATTCGAACTCTCGGCGAAGAAGATGGAATAACTTTTCATCCGCTCGTCGCACGACGACGCAGATCGCGCCATCGCGTTCAGCACTGCCGAGACATCGAACTCACCATTTTGGTTCGTCAGATTCGGACTCCGGATCGCGCCGTTAGCCGTTCACTCTCCGCGACGAAAAACCAACAACTATTAAAATCCACTAAAATCACTTATATACATATATATATATAAATACCGGTATATATATACGTATACTGATCAAAAACACAGTAATGTGGGAGAGGAACACTGAGAATTTCAAATTCCCAAAATTCGGATTCTCACAAGAGCAGGATTATGCATTGATAATCTGTGGACTTCTTGTCCAGGCAACACATTGACTCTCTTGTCGTGTGTTTCGATCTGATTGATCAGGATTCGGGGTTCATACGTCTGTGTTGTGGCTTCGGCCAGGTACCGGCCTCTTGCCGGCTTTGATTCGATCTGTTTTATCAGGATTCGGCGTTCTTCGCCTCAGATGTGGCTTCGGCCAGGCACCGGCTTCTTGCCGGATTTCGTATTGAGCATATCGCATGATTAGTCACTGCACAACGTGTATTCATGACACCAGATCAGTTTGGCCACCGATCAAGGGTGTACTATCCGGATGGGTCGTCCATAGGGCGCATGAGTTAGATCGGGTGCAAGCAAAGTGACAAGCACGCATGAGGTCTGCGGACCAATAGGGCAAGCACTAGATTGGGTATTTTGAGTTTTCATTCCATTGATGCATATGCAACTTAGTTTTTCCTGTACAGTAGCGTTTTGATTATTTATTCTGTTCATACTGACACAGATACTGTCGATCTCTGATTATATTGTTATCATATCTCCTTTGTTTCTCAGTGATTACGACATGCCCCTGTGGCTCAGTTGTACCCATTGGGAAACCTCGTTGTGGTTTTTCACTCCCCATTTTTCAGGTGGCATGGGCGAGGAGTCAGTTCGTGGTACGATGCGAGGACGATCTAGCTAGACTGCATTAGCGGTCCCTACCCGGTTATCTCTTTACTTGTATTAGTCTTAGAAATAATTAAACTGGTTCAGTTAGATGATCATGATGAATATTGAATGCTTATAACTTGTATAAGATGATGACTTATTATGCATGAGATTGGGTTTTAGTTTCTATTATTAGCATCTGATTCGGATTTCTTCGTGTGGGTGTCTACCCTTCGTGGTAGCTGGATTTCAAAAATGAAGTTCCTTGTTGGAACAGCTTTAAAAGGTTTTCTTGGATTTCTTTAATGCTTATTAGAGTTTGAAAATAAAGTTTTTGAGTGGGAAGCACTTTTAATAGGATGCTTGTTGTACTGTGCATCGCATCATCCATCGCTTAAGAAGTGCTTAGAGGCATGTAGGGATAGCTGAATGCAATTGTGTTCCAATAATTGTATGTGTGGATTATGGTGAATGAAAGTGTGATTATGATCCTGATGTATGACGATGGTACGCCGTGCAAATACAGGGGAGACTCTGTCCGCGTAGACAGAGGAACATGTATTCGGAGTCTTGAAGGTTCAAAGAAGAAGAGACGAAGTTTGAAGACTCGAAAACTCAACGTATGAATTCATGATGCTTGGTAAGTTTAAATAATCTTGATGATGATTTATGATAATTTACAATTGTTTGGAAGACATTAGAATAGATAAAAATTGATTTAAAATTAAAAATTCAGTTTTCCAATTTTCAGGATCCGGACCTTGAGGTGAGGTCCGGAACCCGTACGCCTCGCTGGCTGTCATGCAGTGAGGATCCGGACCCTGAGGGCTGAGGTCCGGATTATGAAACGCTGGAGAGTTTCAAAGTCCGGACCCTGCATCCAAGGTCCGGACCCCGACCCGTCGCGATTTTTCGAAAATATATTTTTTCAATCCTACTCTGATTCTAATATCTCCCAAACCTATAAATAAGATGGTAGATTTGCTAAAAATCAGTTTTGCAATCCTAGTTTGATTATAGTTGTTTTTAAACCTTTTTAAAATCAGTTTTCAATCCTAGTCTATTTCAGCTTGCTTCTAAACCTATAAATAAGATGTGGGGATGTCTCTAAAATATGGTTAAGCATAGAATACTTTTTAGAAACCCTAAAAGCTTGTAGGTAGCCGTTTTCCTCATCTTCTACATTAAGCTTCTCTCAAATTGATTCATGGTGCCCTAAATCTTTAATATTCTTTTAGAATCAATTTGAGAATTGCTTAGAGATTATTCCCACAGATCTTTCATGATATTCTAAGCAATAAATCATCATCAATTTTATTAATCTTGCTCTGGACGGAGTGCGCTCGTGGATTCAGGTGGGCGTCGTGGATTCGACGTGTAGAAGGCTTCGTGGATTCGAAGTTGGGCGTCCTGTGGATTCGAGACGTGGCGTTCGTGGATTCGAACGTGGGGCGTGGACAACCCGATGGTGTGCGCGAGATCCAAAGAAGATAAAATAGAGGTTTGAGTCCGTGGAGTCGGTAATCACCTTGTAATTTTTTATTTCTTAGTGGATTGTTATCGCGTGTTGGTCCCGTGGGTTTTTTACTCCTAGTTGGAGTTTCTCACATAAATCTCGGTGTGCTATTTTTATTTCCGCACTTTTTTATTGCATCAAGATATGTGGTTTGGCCGTTATACCTATTCACCACCCTCTAGGTATTGATAGTATCTAGATAGATCCTTAGGGCTCCCCCATATCCAACAATTGGTATCTGAGCGGGATCTAGATTTATCTATCATTATAGGTGAAGGCGGTAACATTAATCGGCCTCCATTTTTTGATGAAACTAATTATGCATATTGGAAGGTTCGCATGAGAGCTTTTCTAATTGCTATCGACGAGCGTGTTTGGCAATCCATTGAATTTGGATGGAAACATCCTACCGAAAAGGTAGAGAATGTTGACAAGCCCAAACCTCGGAATAAATGGAGTAAGGAAGAGATTGATTTATCTTCTTACAACGGTAGAGGAATTAATGCCTTATTCAATGCTTTAAATCAAACCGAGTTTTCATGCATCTCGGCGTATGAAATGGCTAAGGAGATTTGGAATACTTTCCAAGTTACGCATGAAGGAACTAGTTTGGTAAAGGTTCAAAAACTTCAAATGCTTACAAGTAAATTTGATTCAATTTTCATGGACGATCATGAGACCTTTACCGATTACTATACTCGTCTTCAAGACATAGTCAATACATGCGCAAACTTAGGAAAGAAAATCTCGAAATCTAAAGTTGTAAGAAAAATTTTGAGAACTCTTCCCGAAAGATTTCGTCCGAAGGTTGCGGCCATTGAGACTATAAAACATCCGGACGAGATGAAAGTAGAAGAATTAGTAGGCGCTTTACAAATATATGAAATGACTTTTCCTACTAATGAATCTTCTTCCAAGTCTTCTTCTAAAAGTACAGGTATTGCACTCAAATCTACTAAGGAGGAGGATGATGACTCGAATTTCGACGAAAAAATTTCGCTTGCCGATTTTGAACACCAATTGGCGCGTCTCACGAAGAAATTTCGTCGGAATTTTCGGAAGAACGAGACAAATCGATCTACATCCAAAACTTCTTCAAAAGGATCTTCACGTTCTAAATCCTCTAAAGAGAAGAAGATTGTAAAGACTTCTAAAGAAAAGGATGACTTTGAAGGGAAAATCCAATGCTACAAGTGTCGAGGCTACGGCCACATCTCCACAGATTGTCCCATGAAAAAGTCTTATAAAAAGAAGGCTTTACAAGCTAGAACTTGGGATGACTCTACTTCTAATGAATCGAGTTCTAGTGAAGAAGAAAAGAATGATGCTATAGCTTTATGTTCACATACTTCTTTACCTTCCTCGTCAGTTCTTTGTTTATCATCTATTTCTAATGATTTGCTTTCTCCTTCTTTCTATGAAACGTCGAGCGACGATGGCACAAGTGAAGGAGAGTCGGACGACGAAGGCTTAGCCGAGGCTTATGAACAACTCCTTAAACAATCGAAAAAGATGGCGGCTAAAGAAGCGATTACTTGAGCTTGAAGATGAGAACAATATGTTGAAGAAGACATCTAAAGCTCTTGAGGAAGAAAGGGAGTCGATATTGAAGAACAACAAAATCCTCCAAGAGAAACTCAACCAATCGGAAGTAACGATTAAATCGCATCAAGAAATGGTTTTCTTTCTAGAACTACAATATACAAGGAAATTTATACTTCCAACCAAGTTTTGACCAAACAAGTCCATCAACTCAAGTCCGACAAACAAAAATTCTACTCCAGTTCGAAAAAGCTTGATAGTATGCTCCGATTGGGTCAAACGGATAAACTTGGACTTGGATATAAGCGAAAACATGTTGAGAAGGTTAAAAAATCAGCACCCAAAGTCTCAACAAGTGTAAAAGAGAAAACATGCCATAGATGCGGAAAGAAAGGACATATCAAGAAGACATGCCTTAAAAAGAAAACTCAAGTGGCATCTTCTAAACATCTATCGGCATCTTCCATCACTCGACAACCCCCACGGTTTCAAAAGCAACATCAAAAAGGTCGAGTACCCAAGGTCAACCGAAAGTCAAAGCCACAACAACCAAATCCTCAAAAGCGATGCGATGGTGAGACCCACGGTTGATCAAAAGTCAAAACAAACTGTGCCCAACGTCAACAAATCAAGACAACCAACAATCCGACAAGTTTGGGTTCGGAAAGGTGATATCTCTCCTTCTCTAAAGTCTTAATTTGTTTTGACTTAGTGTAGTGCTTTGCTCGGTTTCTATTGCATATCTTTTGTTTATTGCATTACACGTTTTGGTGCTTTCATTGTTACGATTTTTAGATTCATTGGAATAATTAGAATATTAAATAGTGCCTTGAACATCAATAGGTTCACTTTCATTCACTCCTAGTTAATTGCATATTATTAATTATCGGTTTTACTTCATTTTCACTATGTTGAAGATAATTTATTATAGGAGTTCTTAACACTTATATTCATCAAATTTAGGCAATCATGTGTAATGTCTAGGAGCTTAATCTATCTCGATTGTGTGTGTTGAATTTGATGGATAGTTATTTTCTTACAGATTAAAATTTGTCACGTGTTCTTTCAACTAAGAGATTGCTAGAGCAAGGGGGAGTAGTTAGTGTGTGCAGCTACCACATGAGAATTGAATTGCATATCCGAAAAAAATATAAGTGCAAAAGCATGCAAAAGAAAAAAATATCACAAAATTTATTTTTCGGAGTTATAAGATGGTCCACATACATAAAAGATGCTCAAAGAGCCACCCGCTATGCGATATTTGTTTTATCTCAAATTTGAACATTTATGCGACAAATTTCTGTCTCTTTGATGAATCCCTTAAGTCATTTTCATAATCCGTTTACATCTTGATAGCTTTTGAGCCTTTAGATTATTTTTGATGACTTGATTTTGAAGTTTATATGAATTAAAAAATCGTGTAATATTTTATCTACATCATGGTGATTGTGTAGTAAAATTCTTAATTGTTATGAAATTGATAAGGATTGAAAGAAATCAATGTGAACTTATATTTCTCATGCACTAACATTGCTTGAAATTTTATCACAAGTGGTTTCAAAATTGAAAAAGCTTTAAACTTGTGTTTTTGATTGATTTCTCTTTAAACTCTCTCTATTTTTGGTGTTATTTTTTGGCAATTTTTGACAAAAAGGGGGAGAGAGCTGATGATATTGAAAACTTTATTAAAAAAAAGGGGGAGAGATTTTGAACTTAGACGCATGAACAAAAGGGGAGAGATTTTGATATAT
This sequence comes from Puya raimondii, assembly GCA_016920855.1. Taxonomy (NCBI): domain Eukaryota; kingdom Viridiplantae; phylum Streptophyta; class Magnoliopsida; order Poales; family Bromeliaceae; genus Puya; species Puya raimondii. Next base: position 26,845,866 of record JABWPP010000048.1, read on the forward strand.
TTTTTCCACTAACTTTGTTCGTGGAGAATGAAAACTTTTTGCAGATCTTTGAAGACTTCAAGACTTCATGTGTGTCTAAGTCATAGAGTTTGTTTAGGATCTATAAATTTGTAATTTTGAATTTTGTTTGGATCTATCACGCGAGAAGTTCATTGTTTTGGTGATGGCAATAAATTTCATTTTTTTCTGAGAGATGAACATCGTGAGTGTTTTATGTAATTTTGGGTTTTGTCACGAAATTGCCAAAGGGGGAGATTGTTACGGATTTTATATTGGCATATTTTGTGAAGTGAGTCGGAGTCTTGAAGGTTCAAAGAAGAAGAGACGAAGTTTGAAAACTCAAAGACTCAACGTATGAATTCATGATGTTTGATAAGTTTAAATAATCTTGATGATGATTTATGATCATTTACAATTGTTTGGAAGATATAAGATAAAAATTTAGTTTTCCAATTTTCAGGATCCGGACCCTGAGGTGAGGTCCGGAACCCGTACGCCTTGCTGGCTGTCACGGCGGGAGGATCCGGACCTGAGGTCTGGACTATAAAACGCTGGAGAGTTTCAGAGTCCGGACCCTGCATCCAAGGTCCGGACCCCGACCCGTCGCGATTTTTCGAAAATATATTTTTTCAATCCTACTCTGATTCTAATGTCTCCCGAACCTATAAATAAGATGGTAGATTTGTTAAAATCAGTTTTGCAATCCTAATTTGATTCTAGTTGTTTCCAAACCTTTTTAAAATCAGTTTTCAATCCTAGTCTATTTCGGATTGCTTCTAAACCTATAAATAAGATGTAGGGATGTCTCTAAAACATGGTTAAGCATAGAATACTTTTTAGAAATCATAGAAGCTTGTAGGTAGCCGTTTTCCTCATCTTCTACATCAAGCTTCTCTCAAATTGATTCATGGTGCCCTAAATCTTTAATATTCTTTTAGAATCAATTTGAAAATTGCTTAGAGATTATTCCCACAGATCATTCATGATATTCTAAGCAATAAATCGTCATCAATTTTATTGATCTTGCTCTGGAGGAGTGCACTTGTGGATTCGGGTGGGCGTCGTGGATTCGACGTGTAGAAGGCTTCGTGGATTCAAAGTTGGGCGTCTTGTGGATTCGAAACGTGGCGTTCGTGGATTCGAACGTGGGGCGTGGACAACCCGGTGGTGTGCGCGAGATCCAAAGAAGATAAAAGAGAGGTTTGAGTCCGTGGAGTCGGTAATAACCTTGTAATCTTTTATTTCTTAGTGGATTGTTATCGCGTGTTAGTCTCGTAGGTTTTTTACTCCTAGTTGGAGTTTTCCCACGTAAATCTCGGTGTGCTATTTTTATTTCCGCACTTATTTTATTGCATCGAGATTTGTGGTTTGGCCATTATACCTATTCACCCCCATCTAGGAATTTATAGTGTCTAGATAGATCCTTAGGGCTCCCCCATATCCAACAGTCTGTACGCTGCGTTGGCTAGGCTTTTCAAAAAAAAAAAGACCCATTTTTCGCTTTTAACTAGCCCAGGGCGTGACACAATGAGTTTTCTTGCTTGCGACGTGGACACCAACGATGCAAAGAGCAAACTCTTGCATCCACGGTACGCAAACTCCTCGTGCCCGGGTTCTTGAAATTTTTACTATCCGACTCTCACAATCGATAATAGCGTGATATTTAGAGAGCCAATCCATTTCCAGGATTAAATCATACTCCTTCATTCGATTTAGCACTAGCAAATCAGCTGGCATAACCCAGTTTCCAACCCTCACTAGACAACTAACACACGCCTGATGCACACAAAAGAAATGCTCTGGCACTTGCACAGTTCTTGCATGCGTGGCTTCTACTATTTTTTTTCCATGTGTAGTAGCAAATGATGAAGCAATGAATGAATGCGATGCTCCGGTATCAAACAAAGCTGTAGCACACTGAACTTTAGCAAATTACGGAGTTCTAGTGAGAAAATAGTGCCTTATAATATTCTGGAGTTTTGGATTGAGTTTGGTGAGTTTGGAAGTGTTTTCGGGACTTAGAAAGTGCGAAAACGGACTCCGGAGAGCAAAATCTGCAAAAAGTGCAGATTTTGCATTGTATTCCGGTAAAGCTTGAGATGCCGGAATGGATTTAAAGTATTCCGGTATGGATGTTGGAATACCGGAATACTGTGGAATTCCGCAATTTGGTCGAGGCTCGGGTTTTTGCAAATTTTGTGCAGGATACCGGTACGCCTGTTTGTATACCGGTACACAGTGCTGCAGAATCAGATTTCGTACAGTTTTATAATTTCTTAGTTTTGAGGGGCCTTAGGGGATATTATTACATCATGTAATATATCCCCTCAACCCTCTCTTGTTGCCCATTGTTGCTGAGGCTTGGAGGAAGGAGGTGAGCTTCTTCACTCTCTCTTTAGATTTTCTCCTTCCCTAACCTCCTAAAGTATGGATTGATCTCCTTTTTCTCCATTTTCTTCATGGAGCTTGCTTCTTGGCTTTGAGGGGAGCTCGGGATGGATGAAACGAGCTTGTTGGAGGGCTTAGCTTCAACCCTAGCATGTATGAGCTTGGTTGGGAGCTTGATTTGAGGTTAGTAAACTATTTTACAACCTCTATTTGTGATTTTTGCTTGAGATTTGCATGAAAACCTAGTTTCATAAAAACTAGGGTTATTGTTAGGGTTTCTTGATTGTGAGCTCTTGGGGCTAAATTGATGAGTGTAGAACACTCTTGTAGGTTGTATTTGAATCCAATATGTTGATTTGGAGTTTGCACAAGCTTTTCTTGGATTAAGGTATTATTCACCTATTTTCTTCATGAATTTTGGTGAATTTCGTGGTGAGCTTGTTCGAAGCCCCTAACCCATTGGAAAATTATCTTAGGGTATGTGAAGCTCGGGGGACAACTTCGTTTTGAAGTACTGCAAGGTCTCGATGATTATCCGGTGGGTCTGACCTCACCGAAATGGGTGAACTCCCCCTATGACTTCTCTAATGTTTTAGAGTTGAATTGATGCATACTCATGCTTATTATGACATGATAGAAATTTTGCAATCATGATATATGTATAGCATATATGAGATTTGCATGCTCTATATAGTAGAGTTCATGATTGAGTTTATGCATGACATATTATGGAAAGTTGTGGTAAGATGGCATTTCAAATTATGATAACGTAGAAATGCATGTTGGAATGATTAAAACAACATATGAAGTACTTGATGGAAAGTGGACTTGGGGACACTTAGCATATCGATTATTGGTAGAAATGAGCATAATATATGACATACTTACCATGGGAAGAAGAAAACATGACACCCGGCGTGTTCTTGACATAGTGAGAGGCTAAATATGTTACACTTCACTTAGAAGAACAACAAGGTTGACCTTATGACATAGTGCTAGACCCTCGGGTCGTTGATTGGTATTCCATGTTTAAGACATGAGGTAAGAGTTTTCTTATCAGCAATGTAAGTGGCAATTGCATACCATCACTTTGATAATATGAAATAAATACTTGCATGATGACTTTTATACTCTGTGTAGTAGAGGTTTATGTAGCTCATGCATGTCATGGATTATGGTCTTGTTGGCATCGTAGAATGCATTGTCATAGCATTTGTAGAATGCATTGATTGCGGCATTTGTAGAATGCATTGAAAACAGCATTAGTATAATGCATTGAGTATGACTTTAGTGATAGTATGTGATAGTAACCCATTGGGGTCATGAATGAGACATAGGTCTATTCCTATTGGTAGAGTGAGATGTAACCACTTGCATGTTAGAGACATGTTACATATTGGTAGAAATATACCCACATGTGAATTGAGGACAAATGTGACTTATGTGTCATGATTCCGACCATCGAGTCGATGTTGTGATTCCATATTTCAGATATGATGATTGAGATGTGTTGACCTTGGATACGATGCTTATGATCAGCGCTTGTTTGCCCTTGTGCTCATTCGCACATGCTTGTGAGGGTTGCTCCCTACAAGCCGGCACTCCGGAGTTAGCCTTTGCGACATTTGATCGCCCGTGCGGGATTGGGCGCCGAAGTGGATCGCCGTGGGGGAGTGTCTCATTGTCTGCAGAGCAATGTTGACTACCACGGGACCATTAGGCATGGCACAAGCCGGGATGTTAGCATGTGTAAGTCCCCTCGTGGATTGGATAAAAGCTAAGTAAACCGGACATAGTACATCACGGTTGTTTGATGCATATACATGTAGTGTATGGACATAGTAGTGAGTCGCATATTGTGGCAATACTTAGCTTGACACCATTGGGATGCATTCATTGTAGTTGGACATATTAGTTAGTCACTACATACATTGGCATCCATAGTAGCATTAGGCCTATACTCACATTAGTTTAGTATAGTGGCATGAATGTATGATGTTAATGAAAAAGAGGTTTTCCTTAACTAATGTTTATAGCATAAATAGACATGCATGTAGGTTATGGTGGAAGACATAATTGTGCATATGATTGTAAAGAATCAAGTACATGTAAATTTTGGTGAAGGACATACCTATGCATGTAGTGGTAGAAATCATATTTTTGTTGAAATGATATAATCTCTTGGAGGCATGATAGTAGTAGAATTACTTGCTTAGCATTTATTGCTTTATGCCTTATTTTTCAACTTATATTATCTTTGCCTCAGTTGACCTAGCGGTGTATTTCGCCACTCTCGGCGGCTTACCCACTGAGAACTATTGTTTAATAGTTCTCACCCCCATTGTTGTTGGGTTTTTGTTTCAGAGCCTTCCGCAGCAGGAGAGGCTTGGGATCGTGGAGAGGGATTAGCAGCTAGCTAGAGCCTCAACGATGATGTTTTAGATGGACCATTGATGCCTTTCTTTTATTTTGTATGAAAGGTGTATAGTTGTTAGTTGGTTGATCTGTTAGCACATAAGATGTATAATTTATTGTAGATCTTGAGATTGTGGCTTTATGTCAACTTATTTTAGTTGTAAAATTATGTTCTCACTCTTATCACCTTGTTTAGGATGTATTCCTTCTACTTCTTGATTGTTGTTGTTGTAGACGCCTTGTGTACATTGTGTGTTATTTTGGTGTACACGGCGGGTCTATGCACGTGCCTGGTAGGCTCCCACTAGGGCCCGGAGCGTGACAAAATCTCTACATCGAATGCCATTTGAAAGTTATGAGGGAACCCTAGGATCTATCTAGATACTATCAATACCTAGAGCGGGGGTGAATACGTATAACGTGCACGTGCCTGGTAGGCTCCCACTAGGGCCCGGAGCGTGACAAAAGCTCTACATCGAATGCCATTTGAAAGTTATGAGGGAACCCTAGGATCTATCTAGATACTATCAATACCTAGAGCGGGGGTGAATACGTATAACGGCCAAACCCAAATCTCGATGCAACAAACCACAGGTCGACGCTGCTGTTCTGCAGGGATCCAAGGCCTTCAATGGAAAAAGGTGGAAATGCGGAGGAATTGGAGGGGTTCCTTGCAAAATCCAGGGTTCACCATGAAGGAGAGGAGAAAAATGCCTCAGGGGGGTCGTCCACAACTTTTGTAGACAAAAGGTTAGGGTAAAATGGACCTCAAGAACTGTCACGCCCCGGGCCCTCGTGGGAGCCTACCAGGCACGTGCACAGACCCGCCGTGTACCTCAAACAACACAATGTACACAAGGCGTCTATGCTAACAACCATCAAGAAGGATAAAGAGTACATCCTAACAAGGTAATCAGAGCGAGAACATAGTTCTACATCTAAAACAAAATCCACATAACTAAAATCTCAAGATATACAAGAATTTATACATCTTATCAACAATAGATCAACCAAACATCTATACACCTTTCATATAAAATACAATGAAAGGACAACATGGTATGCCTACAACGACAACACCGTAGAGGCTCTAGCTAGCTGCTAACCCCTCGCCGCGATCCCAAGCCTCTCCTGCTGCGGAAGGCTCTGAAATAAAAACAACAAACCCCAGGGGGATGAGAACTATTATTCAATAGTTCCCAGTGGGTAAGCCGCCGAGAGTGGCGAATTACACCGCTAGGTCAACTGAGGCAAGATAGTTTAAACTGAAACATAAAGCATAAAAATATTAAATGCTAACAGATAGTTCTACAACTATCATGCCTCCAATGACTAAACCATCTACATGAACATGCTCTATTGTCATATGCTCAACAATTAATTTCATGGTTTACATGCATGTCAAATTAATACCATGATCAATTTCATATGTCCTAATGTCATAACTCACTATATGTCAAGTTTTACTATTACATGTATGACTTGTCTCCAACTACAAGTATGTAATGTATATCCAATTTTCTACTACATGTATGAACTATATAACTTGTTCCCAACAATATGAATGTTATGTTCACTACATGTAATGCCACGAAGTCACCACCCAATACTATGTCTATACACTACATGTATATGCATCAATTAATTAGGGTGTCAAATGTCACATTCCGGTTAAAATAACCTCTTTCCATATGAAAGTTCACCTTGCATACACCATAACTGTGTAGTCGTAAAATAATACAATAGCGGGATGTTCACTTGTGCCGAGCCTAATGGCTCCGTGGTAGTCAACACCTCACGCTTTGGTGAGCCTTACCCACGGCGGTTCCATTTCGGCGCTCTCTCTAACACACGGGCGAAATAACTGTCGCTAGGCCAACTCCGGAGTGCCGGCTTGTAGGGAGCGACCCTCACAAGCATGTGTAAACGAGCATAGTGGCTAACAAGCAACAAATCAACCATAATAATAATATCATAAGTTTAATTTCACGTTATGTCAAAATATGTCATATTATGTTTACAACCTTCAATAGCCAAGATGCTAAATGTCAACAATATCATGTTGTTCTCCAATTGCCCTTTGGTATGTCTCTACCAATATACCCATGTCTCTAACATGTAAATGTCCATATCTTTGTTTACTAAATTGATAAACCATGCATTGTTCTAATGCCGTAAATCATGCATTCTACAATGCCAAAATCATGCATTCTTCTAATGCCATACATCATGCATTCTACCGATGCCCAAACCATACATTATTCTAATGCCATGTACTATGCATTCTACCAATGCCAACAAGTCCATAAACCATGCCATGCATGAGCTATGCTAACCTCTACCATATATAGTATAAAAGTTATCATGCGAGTATTCCATTAACTAAGGACTCATGTTTAACCAATTACAAATATCACATACAACTAGAATCCCTTTCCTCATGTCTTAATCATGGAATCATATCCGCGACCGAAAGGTCAACCCCAAAAGCCAACAATGCCCGTCAAAGTTGTTCACCTAAAATGAGGTGCATGTCACGCCCCGGGCTAGTTCTAGATGCGAAAAATACGTGCCAATTTTTTTTTTTTAAAGCCTAGCCCGCGCCACGTACAGACCCGCCACAAATACAGGGTCCACTGTACACACGGACAGAACCTCCCCTGTATTTGCACGGCGTCAACAACAAACAACAGGATCACAACCACCATTCATTCATCACAACAGCACAACAACTCAGAGAGATTCATACAGCTAACCGTCCTTAAACCTGTATGAATCTAAGCAAATCCTTAGGCGAAGGATGATGCGATGCACAAACAACAGTCATTCTAGAAAACTGCTTCTTACCCAGAAGCTTTATTTGAAACCCTAATTTCAATCATTCAAGAATCATTTGAAAACTTTTCTCCACACGAGAACTCTCTTTTGAAATCACAAAAACCGAACAATCAGAAATCCATTTGAAAACCGTTTCCCACACGGAAACCTTTATTTTACAACGCTACCACGAGGGGTAGAAAGCCCAAATACTCGATAATGAAACCATCTCAAAACGGTTATATAACCAACTAGTCCAAGCATGCAATCATCACATAATGATAATAAATGCATCAACAATACATAAGCATGCTAGAGTAAGCTCAAAGAATAACTGAACCACAAATGACATCTAATAGGCGAAAGTAGGGTGATAACCAAATCTGGGGATGTAGCCTCACGGGTCGGAACCTCTAGAGCTACTATCTAGGCGTGCCTCGCAGCGTCCCGACACTCACCACCCTGCTCACCTGAAACCTGCAATGGGGGTGGGGGGTGAGAACATGCACGCATGTCTCCCCTCCCAGTGGGTACCGCAAGCCGACGAAGGCGAGGTGTACACACCGGCACGAGGGTCAACAAAAGATAGATATGGTATACAGTAGCACAAGTAAGTATGAGGCTAACATACAACTGAAATAACTATGCTACTGTAAACAACTAGTATGCATCAAAGGGAAAACCACAAAGTAAACCCAATCTAAAACCACCGGGACGTATCCCATGCACTGTCACCTGCTCATCTATAGGCACATAAACCTTCTGGACGCACTGCATCAAGGCTCACGGGTTGGCACAAACTCAACGACCCTTTTCCGGAAAAGAACACCTCCAAACGGTGGATCAGACCGCGGTGTACGTGAAGTGCTAGAAGAGCTGTGACGATCGATGCAAATGCTCAATCCACAGAACGGCAACAAGCCGAGAAGCAACCAATAAACCACAACTAGGATCGCTCGGAACAACAGGCGATCACCTCCGACCAACTGGGTCGTCTCAAGGAACATGCAAGCCACACTAGGATCGCTCGGAATGATAAGCGATCCCCCCCCGACCGACTGGGTCGTCTCAAAGAACATGCAAGCCACACTACTCTACTATCCAAGCACGCATATAAGTAGAGTCTACGGGAGTCAAGTGAACTAAAAACTGAAATGCGAAAGAAGGGTGCGCAGACCCGCCGTGTACCTCAAACAACACAATGTACACAAGGCGTCTATGCTAACAACCATCAAGAAGGATAAATAATACATCCTAAACAAGGTAATCAGAGCGAGAACATATGTCTACAACTAAAATAAATCCATACAACTGAAATCTCAAGATATACAATAACATTATACATCTTATCCACAATAGGTCAACCAACATCTATACACCTTTCATATAAAATAAAATGAAAGGACATCATGGTATGCCTACAATAATAACTCCGTAGAGGCTCTAGCTAACTGCTAACCCCTCGCCGCGATCCCAAGCCTCTCCTGCTGCGGAAGGCTCTGAAAAACCCAACAACAATGGGGGTGAGAACTATTATTCAATAGTTCCCAGTGGGTAAGCCGCCGAGAGTGGCGAAATACACCGCTAGGCCAACTGAGGCAAGATAGATAAATTTAAACATAAAACAGAAAGCATATAATGCATAATGCTAAACAAGTAGTTCTACACCTATCTTGCCTCCAATGACTAAAACATCTACATGAACATAAACATGTTCTAATGTCATATGCTCAATAATTAATTTCATGGTTTGCATGCATGTCAATATATGCCATGTTCAATTACACATAATCTAATGTCATAAACTTACTATAAGTCAAGTTTACTAATGCATAATGACTTGTCTTCAACTACAAGTGTGTAATGTAAGTTCATTTTGCTACTACATGTATGAACCAAATAACTTGTTCTCAACAATATAAAAGTTGTGTTCACTACATGAAATGTCACAATGTCACCACCCTAAACTATGTCCATACCCTATATGTATATGCAACAATTAATTAGGGTGTCAAATATCTCGTTCCGGTTAAATAACTTTTTTTACCAAATAAATATTCACCTTGCATACACCATAATTGTGTAGCCATAAAATAATATAATAGCGGGTTGTCCATCTTGTGACGTGCCTAATGGCTCCGTGGTAGTCACCACCCTCACGCAAGGGTGAGCCTAGCCCACGGCGGTTCCATTTCGGCGCTCTCTCAACCACACAGGGGCGAAACACGACTGTCGAGGCCCATCTCCGGAGTGCTGGGCTTGTAGGGAGCGACCCTCACAAGCATGTGTAAACGAGCATAGTGGCGAACAAAGCAACAAATCAACCGTAATAATACCATAGGTTTTAATTCACGTTATGTCAAAACATATCACTTTATGTTTATACATCAATAGCCAATATGCTAAAATGTCAACACTATCATGTTGTTCTCAATGTCCGATGGCATGTCCCTACCAATATGTCCATGTCTCTAACATGTAGTTGTTCATCTCATTGTTTACTAAGTTCATAAACCATGCATTCATCTAATGCCACATATCATGCATTTTCTAATGCCACATATCATGCATTCTCTAATGTCACATATCATGCATTTTCTAATGCCACATATCATGCATTCTCTAATGCCACATATCATGCATTTTCTACAATGCTATAACAATGCATTCTACGATGCCAACGAGTCCATATTCATGCAAGTGTTTACTTAACCAAATGGGCTCATGCTAAACAATTATAATATCAAATGCAAATAGTACCCCTTTCCTCATGTCTTAAACATGGAATCAATCCACGACCAAAAGGTCGGGCTAAAGCCAACGATGCCCGTCAAAGTTGCCCACCTAAATGAGGTGCAACAACTTATCCTGCATAGATCAAATCCTCTCTTTTCTTTATACAGACATACATATATTGCGTTTGCCATAAATCCTCTTTTCTCTATACAAGCATACATTGGTATGCAAGAAAGTTCACTAGCCCACCACTCAAGTGGTGTCTCAAATGACGCTCATCCCTAGCATGCATAATATACTTAGCATTTCCTAGTGCGTCGTTACGCTAATAGTGCAAACGTCCTAGCATGCATAATGCTCTTATCATGCCCTACTATATAAAGTATGCATTTTCATAAACAACTTGCATGTCTCATGCATTCACAATTATCATCATGCCATAATTAACATAATTATGCATCTAATTAATCCTATAACAAGATAGGAGACATAGGGGGAGTTCACCCATTTCGGTGAGGTCAAACCCACCGGAAATCCGTCGGAACCTCGCAGTACTTCGAAACGAAGTTGTCCCCTCGATTTCTAGCGCCCTAAAGGAGATTCCTATGGGGTTAGAACATCGAACAACCAAAATCGAAAAACGACATACAACAAAGGGGAAAAAGGGTGAAAATACCTTAGACCAAGAATTTCTTGTCCAAAGTCCACAATGAAGTTAGGAGGCCTCAAATCCAACCTAACACAACATTCTACACCCATCAATTCCACCTCAAGAGCTCTCATACAAGAAACCCCAAATAAAACCCTAATTTTCAAGAAACTAGGTTTTATAGCAAAATCTCATGCAAAAATCACGAATAGAGGTTGTAAAGAAGCTTACTAACCTCAAATCAAGCCTCCAACCGAGCTCAAAAAGCTAGGGTTGAAGATCCATCCACCAACAAGCTCTCCTCATCCAAGGGCCCCGAGCTCCCTCCATGACGCTAGGAGTCATCCTCCATGGAGAAAATGGAGAAAAAGAGATCAAAACCATGATCTAGAGAGGGTTGGGAGCAAGAAAATCTAGAGAGAGAGAGAGAGAGGAAACCCTACCTTTCTTCTCCTCCAACCTCAGCCAAAACAGCACAATGAGGGGGTGAAGGGGTACTTAAACCCAATGTAACAATATCCCCAAAAGCCCCTCACAAAGCCAAAATTGCAAAACTGCTCAAAACAGCATTCTGCAGCATTGTATACCGGTATGCGCATGGGCATACCGGTATCCAACCAAAAAACTCCGCAAACCGAGCCTCGGCCAAGCACTCTGCGCGAAAGGATTCCGGTATGCGACCTCCCATACCGGTACTGGCACTCCAATACCGGTATGCGCATGCACATACCGGAATGCCAGTGCATTCCGGTATCAACTGCGGAATCTCGCAAAACCCGAGAGCTGCGCACATCCAGTTTTCACTGGATTCCGGTATACCTAATCCAGATACCGGTATGCCATGCAAAATCTGCACTTTTGCAGATTTCGACTTCCGGAGTCCGTTTTCGCACTTTTCAAGTCCCGAAAACACTCCGAAGCTCTCCAAACACAACCCAAAACTCCTGAATAGCACGAGCCACTATTCTCACACTAGAACTCCGCAATTTGCAAAAGTTCAGTGTACTACATACTCCCCTCCTAAAAAGGAGTTTCGTCCGCGAAACTACGGATCAAGAAAAACAACAACGAAACAACCAAATCAGAGGAGATAAGAATATCGTCCTCGCAGTGGAGCCTCCAGCTCTCACACCACGCATCGCGTCCAAGATGTTGCTCCGAAGAATCTTGTAGTAGGAATAGCGATAATCCCGAATTCCTACTTTCCTCAAGTCCAAACCACAACAATGCTCCTTGAAGTTAGATCTTCATGTAGCTCAAATTCGGCGACGTCCACATCGGAGTAGAATTCAAATACTCGCTCGGAGCGTCAAAACACGTCATATACCTTCAACAGATTGGAGTAAATAACTCCACACACCACTAGGTCCAAAGCCTCAGGGTCTCAAATAATCCCAAGAATCTAAAACTTAGATTCCTCAAACATAAATCTCTTGGATTTCCTTAATCAAGCATCATCATCAGATCCTCTGATTCAAGTACCAAAATCACATCTCTCAACGGGAATCATCCGTTTTACTCAAAGTCCAAAACAGTAGAGCCAAGCGCTCTAAGCAGTCGCACAATTCACCAAGGTATACTTGTGCGAAAATTTCCTCAATCCAACTCAAGTGAATAGTTACTCCTATTCACAATCTCTCAACAATCACGTCTAGCTTAAAAGCGAGACAATCCAATTCCGGACCTCCGGTAATCGTCCTTATCCATATAAAGTAGATAACCTTCACTTGGCATATCACGTAAATCCTGCTATCACCGGTGCAACTTGTCAATTCCGTCATCAAGACACTTTTTGACAATCCACAGGAATTCATCCGCGCAACACTCATGATCTCGGTTGCACCATTTACCAGTCGGGATCAAGGCTAACTCCTGTGATCCGATCCAAGGAATAGATATCACATCAAATATCTCATCTCATCGATAACTCTAGTACATCGGCCTCTCACCTGTTTTCACAGCTTCGACTCATTTCCTTGAGTAGAGATATTTCTAAACATTAAGATCTGGGTGCACTTCACACCACTATCAATACATAAACTTGCCATAGTTTTCCAAGTAGATGCCATGGCAATCTATTCCAAATCACAATTTGGCAAAACCTCTTGTATTCTCTCACTTGCTGAAAGGTTAACCCTACCTTTCTATTTTACACCAAGGTGCAACTCAATCCATAGAGAGAAACACAACTACAAAACAAAAAGCCCACCTTCGGGGTAACCAAGGTTGGCGGTCATCGACCACACCAACGGTTCCAAGAAACTCCTATCACACATATCTTTCCAAAAGGTTTAATCCCTTAATGTGTGAATCCAGAAAAGGGAGTAGATAACTAGGTAATCTCTCCACCAATATCCATAACATCCAATCAAACTAGGAAGTTTGAACTTCGATCACATCTGCTTGTCTCAATCCACTATGGATGGTTTGATTTCCTTGAGATCTCCAATCATAATCACTTTGGCATCATCTGCCAAGGGATGCTAGTCCTCACAACCGAATCAGCACGTCTTCAACTTGAAGCACTTGCAATCCTCATTCGAGGAATCTTCATGGTCTTCATCGCCTCGCGACTTCCAGCTCGTCGTCGATGCGCACGGGGACCAAGACACCCAGAAGGGCCAAACATCACAACACACAAGAGCATCAACAGCTCGAACGACATCACAACAATTTCGTGATGTCTACACCGAGTAAACAAGTTCCCTCGGTTCCAACTCAAACTTAACTCACGAGAGTAGTACTCAGATTGCAACTACCCTCGAATACAACCAGAATCCCTGGAGCTTGATCAAACAGATCAACAGATCTCAGCTACGGGTACATATCCTTCATCGTGACCCTACCGAGTTCACGATAGTCGACCTACAGTCGAAATGACCCGTCCACATAAAACAAACGAGATCTACACTCCACAAGGAGAAACACAAGGCAAAAGAGGTCTCCAGACCAAGCCTTCAATACTCACAACTCGACCGGGATTGCACTAGCAACTCCCTCACAAGAGACATCCTCGCTTTTAAGGATTCTCAACACTCACCAAAGGTGCTGGCCTAAAGGCCACCCACTCACTCAGCCAACAATCAGGCTTGGGCAAGTGAAACAATTGTCGCAATTAGCGAACCTTCACGCCCTCAGAGAACACCATTTTGTGTCCAAGATCCCAAAGCACTACAACTCGGCTCACATACTCATCGGCAATCAGATAGCCGAAGAGCCAGCACAAGTTCAAATTAGAACTATACGCTCTCAGCCAAATAAAGCCAATCACTTCGTTGGCGCACAAAACATCCAAAACTAACGGAGTACAAGAACAGTACTCTCAAGTCCAAACGCTCAGGACTACTCAATCTGCAACAACAAGGAAAGAGTTCCCTGCCATGCATTCGGCAAGCAGCCGAACCAAAACCACCATCAAAACAAGCAACAAGCTAGCTCCAATACTCCGAGCTGCGACAACCTCCATTGTCGCTGCATCATCCTCTGCCTGTCAAACAGACATGCATTCACCCGGTGTCAACCGCACGAAGTCGATCTCAAAATTGTCGACACTAAACTCCTCAAACACTCCAACTGGAAATGGCCCACCTGGCCACGAAGAAAGCACTAGCCTCAACTCCAAGAGTATCATCGGGCACTCGCGGCTCCACCGCTCACACGTCACAATGGTCGATGACGATTTGACGTTCCATCCATATCCTGCTAAGGGTCCACCTTCTCGGGATCAAATTTCTCCTCGACCACTTGATTGTCCTCTTACAATAATCTTGCCACTCATAGTAGCTTCCCTTGCCGCCCGTGACGGTCTCCACGTCTCTCGTCCTTATCAAGGCACGATCCGCAATCTCACAACATTACTCGAGGTTGACTTCCAACTGAATCAAAAATTTCTCCAGTTGCTTAATCCCCTCGTCTGCCGGCGCAAGGCCTCAACTTGGAGTAACATCAAAATTGATCGCCGCTCCACCGTACTCGCTGAATTTGCCAGTTGTCCACTCAGCTTTAATGTCTCACCAAATCCGGAGGATGCAAAAATCTTGTCTCGGCTACCTCGGCCGCCATCGAGTGCGTCGATCACCACTCAAGCTGCAACAAGCAAAACATGCGCGGGTAAAACACCCCACGCCAACGCATCCCCACACAAGACTATAACCCCAATCACGCGAAAGTAATGAAGTGGACTCCCACTATTCCCCGATGTCACGTTGTCGGCCGCCAACGTGACCCTCCAAGGGTATAGAAGTGGTTCACTCCGATCTAACTCCAACAAGTTTGGAGCTTTTAGAAACGACCCAATCATAATACTTTCGCCAATATGTCACAAGAGATCCCGTCTCTCACGTTCCTATTCCTTATCGTCCAACCTGCCTAAGGTTTGCTAGGTCCACTATGACTCAACCCTAGGCTCTGATACCACTATAATCTGTCACGCCCCGGGCCCTCGAGGGAGCCTACCAGGCACGTGCACAGACCCGCCGTGTACCTCAAACAACACAATGTACACAAGGCGTCTATGCTAACAACCATCAAGAAGGATAAATAATACATCCTAAACAAGGTAATCAGAGCGAGAACATATGTCTACAACTAAAATAAAATCCATACAACTAAAATCTCAAGATATACAATAACATTATACATCTTATTCACAATAGGTCAACCAACATCTATACACCTTTCATATAAAATAAAATGAAAGGACATCATGGTATGCCTACAATAATAACATCGTAGAGGCTCTAGCTAGCTGCTAACCCCTCGCCGCGATCCCAAGCCTCTCCTGCTGCGGAAGGCTCTGAAAAACCCAACAACAATGGGGGTGAGAACTATTATCAATAGTTCCCAGTGGGTAAGCCGCCGAGAGTGGCGAATTACACCGCTAGGCCAACTGAGGCAAGATAGTAAAAATTAAACATAAAGCAAATAACATAAAGCAGAATACATATAATGCTAAACAGATAGTTCTACATCTATCTTGCCTCCAATGACTAAAACATCTACATGAACATGAACATGTTCTAATGCCATAAGCTCAACAACTAATTTCATGGTTTGCATGCATGTCAATATATGCCATGTTCAACTACACATAATCTAAAGTCATAAACTTACTATGTGTCAAGTTTACTAATGCATAAAAACTTGTCTCTAACTACAAGTATGTAAGGTATGTTCATTTGCTACTACATGTATGAATCAAGTAACTTGTTCTCAACAATATAAAAGTTGTGTTCACTACATGTAATGTCCCAATGTCACCACCCTAAACTATGTCCATACACTATATGTAATGCCACAATTAATTAGGGTGTCAAATATCTCGTTCCGGTTAAATAACCTTTTTTTACCATATGAATATTCACCTTGCATACACCATAATTGTGTAGCATAAAAAAATAATATAATAGCGGGGATGTCCATCTTGTGCCGTGCCTAATGGCTCCGTGGTAGTCAACACCTCACGCTTCGGTGAGCCTTACCCACGGCGGTTCCATTTCGGCGCTCTCAACCACACGTGCGAAACAACTGTCTCGAGGCCAACTCCGGAGTGCCAGCTTGTAGGGAGCGACCCTCACAAGCATGTGTAAAACGAGCATAATGGTCACAAGCACAATCAACCATAGTAATATCATAGGTTTAATTCCACATTATGTCAAAACATATCATCTTATGTTTACTACATCCAATAGCCAATATGCTAAATGTCAACATCATCATGTTGTTCTCAATGTTCTAGGGTATGTCCCTACCAATATGTCCATGTCTCTAACATGTAATTGTTCATCTCTTTGTTTACTAAGTTCATAAACCATGCATTCCTCTAATGCCATTATCATGCATTATTCTAATGCCATGCCCAATGCATTCTACAAATGCCCAAAATCATGCATTCTACGATGCCATATGTCATGCATTCACTAATGCTATAACCATGCATTCTACAATGCCAATGCAGTCTACATATGCCATGCATGCATCTAATGCTACAACGACCATCATTACTACGATGCCATAGAGTCCGCTATCATGCAACAATTTACTTAATCAAAAAACTATCTGCAAGTATCTAATCAATTATAAGTATCAAAGCAAGTAGTATCTCTTTCCTCATGTCTTAAACATGGAATCAACCCACGACCAAAAGGTCGAGCTAAAGCCAACGATGCCCGTCAAAGTTGCCCACCTAAATGAGGTGCAACAACTTATCCTGCATAGATCAAATCCTCTCTTTTCTTTATGCAAACGTACATATACTGCGTTTGCCATAAATCCTCTTTTCTCTATACAAGCATACATTGGTATGCCAGAAAGTTCACTAGCCCACCACTCAAGTGGTGTCTCAAATGACGCTCGTCCCTAGCATGCATAAAATACTTAGCATTTCCTAGTGCGTCGTTACGCTAATAGTGCAACCATCCTAGCATGCATAATGCTCTTATCATGTCCTACTATATGAAATATGCATTTTCATAACAACTTGCATGTCTCATGCATTCACAATTATCATCATGCCATAATTAACATAATTATGCATCTAATTAATCCTATAACAAGATAGGAGACATAGGGGGAGTTCACCCATTTCGGTGAGGTCAAACCCACCGGAAATCCGTCGGAACCTCGCAGTACTTCGAAACGAAGTTGTCCCCTCGATTTCTAGCGCCCTAAAGGAGATCCCTATGGGGTTAGAACATCGAACAACCAAAATCGAAAAACGACATACAAAAAGGGGAAAAAGGGTGGAATTACCTTAGATCCAAAAATTTCTTGTCCAAAGTCCAAAATAGAGTTAGGAGGCCTCAAATCCAACCTAACATAACATTCTACACCCATCAATTCCACCTCAAGAGCTCTCATACAAGAAACCCCAAACCAAACCCTAGTTTTCAAGAAACTAGGTTACATGCTAAATCATAAGCAAAATCACAAAGAGAGGAGTTGTAAAAGAAGCCACTAACCTCAAATCAAGCTCCAACCAAGCTCACATAAGCTAGGGTTGAAGATCCATCCACCAACAAGCTCCCCTCAAAGGCCACAAGCTCCCTCCATGCCTAGGAGTCATCCTCCATGGAGAAAATGGAGAGAAAGGAGATCAAAACATGATCTAGAGAGGTTGGGAGCAAGAAAATCTAGAGAGAGAGAGAGGGAAAACCCTACCTTTCTTCTTCTCCTCCAACCTCAGCCAAAACAGCAAAATGAGGGGGTGAAGGGGTACTTATAGAGATGTAACAATATCCCCAAAAGCCCCTCACAAAGCCAAAATCACAAAACTGCTCAAAACAGCATTCTGCAGCATTGTATACCGGTATGCGCATAGGCATACCGGTATCCAACCAAAAATCCCGCAAACCGAGCCTCGGCCAAACAGTCTGCGCAAAAGGATTCCGGTATGCGACCTCCCATACCGGTACTGGCACTCCAATACCGGTATGCGCATGCACATACCGGAATGCCAGTGCATTCCGGTATCAACTGCGGAATCTCGCAAAACCCGAGAGCTGCGCACATCCAGTTTTCACTGGATTCCGGTATACCTGATCCAGATACCGGTATCCCATGCAAAATCTGCACTTTTGCAGATTTCGACTTCCGGAGTCCGTTTTCGCTCTTTTTAAGTCCCGAAAACGCTCCCAAGGCCTCGAAACAAAACTAAAACCTCCAGATGAGCACAGAGTACTAGAACCTTGCAATTTGCTAAAGTTCAGTGTACTACATACGAACATCAAACGCACCCGAAAAGGCTTCCCGGGTTCCCGAAAAGTGCCGAATTGGCACCGGAACCCCACATCACTCATCCGCTGTCCTCGGAACTTCGGGACAGCGATGAGGAACAGCCAACGAGGCTACACGACGAAGCCAAGTCGCTCGCGAAAACAGCGAGTGAGTCGCACAACTAGAAACGTGCGTTTCGCCGATTATTTCATCGAAAAACGCGTCGGAAACGAATCCGAAACTCCACGAAGGGCGAGGGGGTTGGACAACCAGTCCACAGGGTCCCAAGGACCAAACCCTTGCTGCCCACAGCGTCGCAACGCTGCCACAAAAGCTAAAGTCCACAATCAAGCACAATTCCATACATACAAGCAATAAACGGAGCCGTTCGAGCAAACCGTACGTCCGCACGACCTTCCGCAAGCACCAGCGGATAGGTTACGACGTCACGGAAACCGTGCTCACCATCCCACTGCGACAGGACCAGTCGCAAGCCGGGAAGTCCCACAAAAACAGCGAGCTCAAGCACAAAAGCGAGCGTGACCAAGGCCGTGTGAGTGAACCGTACATTCGCACGACCTTCCGCAAGCGCCAGCGGATAGGTATCGATGTCACGGTGACCGTGCTCACAGCCTCACTGCGACAGGAACAGTCGCGGTCCGGGAAAAGCCATAAAAATAGAGCAACAATAGGCAAAAATGGCCCGACAAAGGCCGAACGGCGCAACGGCTCGAGCAAAACCAAAATGGAGGTGAGCATGATGATCAGTGAGATGCCCTGATCATCGGGCTCACCTCTCCGGACCTCGGGGAGCAACAGGGGCTCCGGGCACCTCGGCGCGGCCAAAAACACAAGAGAAAAGCCCCCCGGCCGGAGCAACTAGCTCCGGCCGGCTGCCGGCGGGAAAGCAGGGCCGGCGGCGGGCCAGGTCGGCCGAGAGGGTCAAAGAGAAGGGGGAGCTCACCCTTGGAGGTGGCAGGAAGCCGGCGGCGGCGGCGCGGGGAACAAGCCTGCTCTCGGGTTGGCAACCCGAGCTAGGGCACGGCGGCTCCGGCAACAAACGGCGACGGCGGCCGGCGGCGGTGACGCGAGCACCGCACGAGGAGGTCGCCGGTCGTCGGTTGGAGGTGACCGCGACAAAAAAGGAGGGGGGGGGGGCGGCGGGCGGCGGAGCAACCCAAGCTGCGGATGCCCTAGCGGTCCCACCGGAGCTGGCGGCGGCTCCGGCGGCTCTCCGGCGGCACGGCGAAGGCCGGGGAGGCAGGGATCGGCGGCGGAGGTCCCGAGGGTGACCGTGCTCACCCTCTCCTCCGACGTCGGGAGGCGGCGGCGGCGCGGCCCCACCAAGCTCGGCCAGCAGCACTCTCGGCCAGCAGCTGCTACGGCTCTCAGAGGCCCACGGCGGCGGCTCCCGGCGGCGGCGCTCCACTTCGGCGGTCGTGCCACCTCAGGGGAAGCCCACGCATGGGTTTCCCCTGGGTGCACACCGCAGGAAGAAGAAGAAGAGAAGAAGAAGAAGAAGAAGGAGAAAGAAGAAAAGATGAGAGAGAGAGAGAGGCCGGGGCAACTCCGGCCAGGCGGCGGCCGGCGGCGGCCGGGAGGCTCGGGGAGGAGGTCAAGGGGCAGGGGGAGCTCGAGCTCTGGCCTGGGGGAGGGGAAGAGAGAGAGAGTGAGTGAGGAGAGAGAGAGAGAGAGAGGTGGAGTGTAAAAGTGGTAAAGAGAGGGGGAGAGTTCAAAAAACCCCCATTAAATGCCCCCCACCAACTCTCTCAGCTGCTGTGCCCCCCTCTCCCACAGCAGCTACAAAAATCCCCCCAGGCCCCTCCAAATTCGAAAATGCGCGAAACGGTGCGAAAAACGGGGTCCAAATCGCGAAACAATAAAACGTGCCACTCGCGCACTCAGCGAAGAAGATGCAATATCTTTCAATCCGTTCGTCGCACGCTGACACGGATTCACGCCATTGCGTTCAGCACTGCCGAGACATCGAACTCAGCATTTTGGATCGCCCAAAACGGACTCCGGATCGCCGTTAAGCCGTTCTCTCTCCGCGACGAAAATCCAAAAACTAACAAAATCCACTAATATCACTTATATACATATATATATATATATACCTATATATATATACGTATACGGATCAAAAACACAGTATCAGGGGAGAGAAACACAGAATTCCAAATTCCCAAAATTCGAATTCTCACATCACTCCCACCTAACAAGAAGTTTCGTCCCCGAAACTTACTCACACACCATCCGCGCACAACAGCGGATACCTCTCACGCGAAGCAGACTCCAGCTCCCAAAAGTCTCGCGCTCCCCGCGACTCATCCACCGCAGTCGCACAAACAGAAAGCTCTAGTTCCTCAACTGCTTCACCTTGCGAGCCAAAAACCTCACAGGCACCTCACCGCAGCTGAGATCCTCACTCAGCTGAACCGTTGTCGGGCCGATCACACGACGCTCACCCACGTCAACCAAACAAAACCGTGATCGACAACGACTTCCACACTAAGCCTCGCACGGTGCCAATCCAATGCTCGCCAGGAAGCTGTAGAGAAAGCAAGCTCCAACAAGGAAGGATACTTGAACCAATCCTCACCAAAATCCAAAACGCATGCCCGGAGCATAACCTCGAGAGTCTAGAAGACTCGCTCCGACTGTCCAACACTCTGAGGGTGGTAAACTAAGCTGAAGTCGAGCCTCGTCCCCAGAGCCTACTGCAAGCTCCTCCAGGACTGGGAAACGAAGCGAGAATCCCGATCCAAAACGATCGACACTGGCACTCCAAACAGCCCGACGAACTCATCCAAGTAGAGCTGCACCAGTCGATCCCGAAACTAAAACGAGTGTACCGGTAGGAAGTGAGCTGTTTTCGTCAAACAATCCACAAAAAAACCCAGATCGCAACATGACCTCGCAGAGAACGAGGCAACCCGGTGACGAAAACCAAGGTGATCCGCTCCCACTTCCCTACAGGTACAAGTAACGGTCAAAGCTTCTCTGCTGATGCACAGCCTTCACTTGCTGACAAACCTGGCACAGTGCCACATGCTGATCTACAACCAGAAACTCTGCTTCAAGTCGCGGTACATCTTCGTCCCTCCAGGATGAACGATGTGCGGCGACCGGTGTGCCTCAGTCAAAACTCTCACCTCAAATCCTGAACACTGGGCACACACCTCCGTCCTCAAAGGAAAACCAACAACATGTAGCACAAAGTCACCATCTCTGCCCTGCTCGCATTCTCAGCCAGTGCGGATCCATCAGTCGTCCACCGAAAATCTGATCCGTCAAGGTGGGTAGCACCTCCAAGGGCAACAACTAAGCGGTAGCTCCACAAGGCACAGCCTCAAGAGCTCGAGAGCGAACACCACTGCTGCTAACTCAAGATCGAGCGCTAGATAGATCTTCTCACAGTCCATCAACTAGCGCGGAGCACAAGCGATAACCTTCTCATGCTGAATGAGCACGCACCCCAATCCCATCCAAGATGCATCGCACAAGGCCACGACAACCTCACAAGGCTGTGTCGATGCTAAGATAGGGGCACGGGTCAAACAGTCCATCGGCTCCTAGGCGCTCAACAGACAAGCGGGAGTCTACAGAAACAACGCGCCATTCCTCGACAGCATGCTCAAAGGGGCGGCGATCTTGAGAAGGACCCTCAACAAATCGCCAGCAACAACGCCCAAGCCGAGGAAGCTCCTAAACTCTGTCACAGAAGTCGGAACAGGCCAAATTACTACAAGGTCCACCTTCTTTGGTTTCTCCACAAAACCAGCCTGCGTCACAAAGCGAACCAAGAAGGAATCTCCTCGAATAGATCAGTATGTCGTCAAAGGAGACCACGACAAGTTGATCCAAGAACTGCCGAAAACCCAGTTCATCAAATCTAAAAGCTGCCGGGACGTTCGTCAAACCGAACGGCAAAACCGCGACCTCGTAAAGCGCGTAACGAGTCCGGAGGGCCGTCTAACGCAACGTCCACGGCCTTGATCCTCAACTAAGGATAACCTGGCTGCAGAACACGCTTCGAGAAAACCGAGGCTCCCTGGAGCCAGTCGAAGAGATCGAAGGTCTGCGGTAGAGGGTACTAAAACAACACCGTCAACTCGAAAAGCTCGACTCGCAATCCAACCAACGAGAACCTTGCGAGTCCAACACTCAGGTGCGGAGGATTACCAATCGCAACAAGCGATGAAAACACCAACGATGCCGAACATCAGATCCAAAAGATCGGCACGCGCTCCAAAGCACGGCTACGCGAAAGACGCGGCGCAAACCCAGCACGCGAACACAAGCACAGAGACCTCGGAGCCAACAACCAGGCTCCCGTCATCCCAAAACCGAGCTAGAAGGGCAACCTGACTCAACCGGAGTCAAACCAACGGCAGTGATGGCAAATCAACTGCGCAAAGACCACGCCAGGATTAGCTCAAGGCTCACCACTAGAACAGGGATGACCAACACACAGCTTTCCGCAAGACGACCAAGAGCGAGAAAAGTCTTGAAAGGGAAAGCACCGACCCAATCCAGAAAGTCCCCAAAAGGGATAGGGTATTTCGTTCTAACTTTCGACACTACGTTGTCTGCAACCAACGTACTTATCAAAAGAAAACGAAATATCCCAAGGTCAAGGCCAACAACCAGTCGGCAACACCACGAAGGTACCGGGTCAACCACTCAACAGCTGGACCAAAGTCACAGACGAGTCACCGAATTAACGGGAAAAGCAAACCGACCCTCAAAACAAAGTCTGCCCTGAGCCCACTCCCTAGGAGTCATCGGCTCCCAACAACGAACCGACAGCTACAGGTGACAAGGGGTCGTCAACCACACGAACCAAACCGGAGGCAGAACAAAACCAGCGTCGATTAACCAGCGTCGAACGCGGTGAGATCCCCAACAAGAACCTGGAAGATCTCGCGATAGCACAGAAACCTACAATTGCCACCAGAAATCCCCGAACACCAAATTTTGGCGTTAGGATATCCGCAAACTATGTAGGCACCAATAAACACCCGACACCCAACAGTGTCCACTCAGTCTAGTACACGTCAGTTCGACGCCAGAACTAGCCAATGGTCAAAAGACCAACATTGACGATGCCACCAGCAAGACGTCAGAGGGGTAGGCTTCACCGCCCTACCCAACAAAACAGAGGGAAACACCCAAACTGCGGTCAAAACCGCTCAAAACACCGTCTCCGTAGAGACGCTCGCAGAGGCCCTCGTGCTCAACACGGAAAGTGGGGACAGGGCAAGAATAGCCCAACAACACAGATCCACCACCACTAGAAAGAGCACGAGCCTGCGAACAAGGGCAGATCAAAACTCAGGAGATCCGCCCCAACACGCTCAGATGTGACCACCACCCCCAAACACGGGGTCGGCGTCCACGCGCGAAACAGCCGACGAAGTCGCTGTCGTCGTCACGGTCGTCGCACAACGGTGTGGGTGCCACAGGAAGGTCTGCAGTCATCGGGGCACACGGCGAAGGAGTAGGAGGGGCTGGAGCGGCAGCTGCCGTGGCCTGTTGCAAAACCACCGGAACATGCCGGAGAGGGTCGCCAGCTGACCACTCGCCTCGGCCCCAAGCACACAGAGCACGGTCTACACCAGGCTGTCCGCCTCCTGCCAGCTCCTCACTCGAACCGGCCACAACGGCCCGAAACAGAAAACCAGCAGACAGCTCCACAGGCGCACGCCCACCACCACGACCCGGACGAGGAGGTCTACCAAGACCACAAGCCAACTGCAAAAAGTAGAAACCAGCGCAAGAGAAAAGGGGTCGGCAACTCCCACAAAACACAAGCCGAAAACAAACCCCTCGAGCTCGCGCGCCTATACATCCTAGGTCTTCCTATGGGTCAGCCTAACCAGTGGTTCAGTTACAAGTTGATGAATGAATGAGTGTTTGTTTCCTTTACGCTCTGATACCATCTTAATCTGTCACGCCCCGGGCTAGTTCTAGATGCGAAAAATACGTGCCAATTTTTTTTTTTGAAAGCCTAGCCCGCGCCACGTACAGACCCGCCACAAATACAGGGTCCACTGTACACACGGACAGAACCTCCCCTGTATTTGCACGGCGTCAACAACAAACAACAGGATCACAACCACCATTCATTCATCACAACAGCACAACAACTCAGAGAGATTCATACAGCTAACCGTCTGTCACGCCCCGGGGCCCCAGCGGAAGCCCAACCGGGCGCATGCACAGACCCGCCGTGTACACAAACAACCAACATGCACACAAGGCGTCTAATAATCAACATGAATGAAAGGAATAAACAAGTAAACCTATCATGATAATCAGAGCATACATACTACACAAGTAAGGCCTCAAGGTAAAAGCATGTAATACTAAACAAGTAAAGTTACTACAAGAGTTTAGTACAACATAAACCCAAAAAGGACAAGGGGTAGTCTCTACAAAAGTGGTCGATACAAAAACACCTCTCTAATAAAAACATAAAGAAAGGTGCGCCACCTAGTCGCTAGCACCCTCGCGATCTAGCTACTCGCTATGCCCTTGCCGCGATCCCTAGCCTCTCCCGCAGTGGATGGCTCTGAAATAAAACAACAAACCCCAGGGGGGATGAGAACTATTATTCAATAGTTCCCAGTGGGTAAGCCGCCGAGAGGAGCGGAGTACACCACTAGGCCAACTGAGGCAAAGTAGGGTTAGATAATAAAAGCATGTTTTATAATAAAACTTCAATACTACAATGCCTCAAGATATAGTTATATTAACATGAACTACACTACTCATGCACATGAATAAGCATGCAACCTTTCACAAGATGAATGTTTACTTGCACATAACATTAAATATGTAATCACAAAGGGGTATATCGAAAGAATGTCCACTTGTGCCGTGCCTAATGGCTCCGTGGTAGTCACCACCCTCACGCTAAGGGTGAGCCTAGCCCACGGCGGTTCCATTTCGGCGCTCTCTCAAACACAGGGGCGACATAACTGTCGCTAGCCATCTCTGGAGTGCTGGCTTGTAGGGAGCGACCCTCACAAGCATGTGTACACGAGCATATTGGCGAACAAGTAACAATCAATCACATAGTATATGTCTAAAAACATGGAATGCCAACAAATATCCAAGTCTAGGTCACAATGTCCTTCTAGATGTTCTTCTAGATGAAATGTCATAAGTTCAACTTTGTCCTATGGTTCAACATGTCATATGTCATATCTACCTTATGACTAGTCTAATGAAATTAAGTGTCATGAGCATTACTAAGTTCATGTTCTCTATTGTCACATATATTCTACACTAGTCCAACAAGTTAAGTTTTAAGAATGTTTTCTAGTCCAATGTCCATCGACCATCACACATGCCTCTAGTCCTTCAAGTAAGCACTTAAACCAATACTTGAATGAATATATATAATTCCCATAGCCAACCACGATGCGCTATGTTCAAACATTATGCAAATCTCCTACTACATAGGGCATATATGTTTTGCATATAATAGTACATGAATGCCATGCATTCTACCATTCTACCATGTCATAACAAGTATGAAAATGCATTAAATTAAGCTCTTAAGCTACATGGATGACATAGAGGGAATCCACCCATTTCGGTGAGGTCAAACCCACCCGAAACCCTTCGGAAGCTCGCAGTTTCCGAAAACCAAGTTGTCCCCTCGATTTCTAGCGCCCTAAAGGAAATTCCTATGGGGTTAGAACATCGAACGACGCAAATCGAAAAGTGACATACATAAAAGAGGAAAAAGGGTGAAAATACCTTAGACTAAGGAATTCTTGTCCAAAGCCCAAATTGAAGTTAGGAGGCCTCAAATCCAACCTAACACAACATTCTACACCCATCAATTCCCTCTCAAAATCCCGAAATTGAGAAACCCTAAAAATAAACCCTAGGTTTCCCACAATGCAATTTCTACAACAAAAACCCAAATAAACATCAATAGAGGGTCCAATAGAGGAAAACTCACCTCTAATAAGCTCCAAACAAGACTCAAGGAGGCTAGGTTGGAGAGAAACCGCAACCAAGCTCTACTCTTTCTCCACCAAGTCCACCAAGAACAAGCTAGAAGGCTTGTATGCAAAAGAGAAGGAGAAAAGAGATCAATTCTAGGTTTAATCACCAAAACCCAAGAAATCCTAGAGAGAGAGAGAGGAAGAACACCTTACCTCTTTTCTCCAAGATCACAGCCAAATGGCTGAGGAGAGGGCTGTGTGGGGTTAAGTGTTATGTTGTAACAATTGCCCAAACACCCCTCCAAAAGCCAACATTCGCAAACTGCTCAAAAGCAGAATTTTTGAGTCTGTATACCGGTATGCGTATGGGCATACCGGTACCAGGCCATAAATCCCGCAAACCCGAGCCTCGGCCAAGCGGCCACGCGAAGGGATTCCGGTATGCGCTTATGCCAGTACCGGTATCTCTACTCCAATACCGGTATGCGATAGCACATACCGGTATACAATGCCAAAACCTGCAGTTTTGCAGGTTTCGACTCCCGGAGTCCGTTTTCGCACTTCTCAAGTCCCGAAAACGCTCCCAAGGCCATGAAACAAAACCAAAACCTCCAGATTAGTACGGAGTACTAATCTCACACTAGAACCTTGCGATTTGCTAAAGTTCAGTGCACTACATACACCCCTCCTAAAAAGGAGTTTCGTCCGCGAAACTAGAAGTCAAGTACCTTAGGATTCCATCTGAAAAAGATGGGGGTACCGCTCCAACAGCGAGCTCTCCAACTCCCAGGTCGCTTCGCGTTCGTCGTGGTTGCTCCAAAGCACCTTCACATAGGGGATTTCTCGATTCCGGAGTTTCTTCACCTCACGAGCAAGAATCTTCGTCGGGTACTCCTCGAAGCTCAAATCTTCATGCAATTCCAACGGAGTGGAGTCCAACACATGAGTCGGGTCGAAAACATACTTCCGGAGCAAAGATACGTGGAACACGTTGTGTACTCCCGATAGGTTCGGCGGTAGAGCGAGCCGATACGCTACCGGGCCTACCCGTTCCAATACTTCAAAAGGTCCAATGAAACGAGGACTAAGCTTTCCTCGAATACCAAATCTCTTAATCCCCTTTGTCGGCGATACCTTTAGGAAGACATGGTCTCCTACTTGGAACTCCAAATCCCGCCGACGCTTATCAGCATAACTCTTTTGGCGACTTTGAGCTGAAATCAATCTTTGTCGAGCAATGCGAACTTTGTCCTCGGCTTCCTGTAGCACGTCGGGACCCAAAACTAGCTTCTCGCCCACTTCACTCCAATGAAGTGGTGATCGACACTTCCTCCCGTAGAGAGCTTCGAAAGGTGCCATCTTGATGCTTGCTTGATAACTATTGTTATAAGCAAACTCTGCCATAGGTAGGTGTTGATGCCAACCTCCTTGATAATCCATGATACAAGCTCGAAGCATGTCCTCCAAGATCTGAATGGTACGCTCCGATTGACCGTCGCTTTGGGGGTGAAACGCCGTACTGAAATCCAGACGAGTACCCAAAGCGTCATGTAAACTCTTCCAAAAGTGCGACACAAATCTAGTGTCTCTATCCGATACAATCGATGAAGGTACTCCATGAAGTCGCACCACTTCGTCAAGATAAACTTGAGCAAGTCTCTCCCCTGCCCAAGTGGTATGTATAGGGATAAAGTGTGCCGATTTGGTCAATCGATCCACTATCACCCACACCGCATCATGCCCGGCTTGAGAGCGAGGCAATCCAGAAACAAAGTCCATAGTAATTCGCTCCCACTTCCAAACCGGTATCGGTAAACTCTGAAGTTTTCCCGCGGGGAGTCTATGTTCAGCCTTTACTTGTTGGCAAGTTAGACATCTAGCTACAAACTCGCCAACGTCCTTCTTCATCCCGGGCCACCAATAGTGCACTTTCAAATCCTTGTACATCTTTGTGCCACCCGGATGCACGGTATAGGGCGCTCGGTGAGCTTCGGTCAAAATCCTTTCCTTGATCTCCGCTTCAGCCGGTACACATAGACGATTCAGGAATCGTAACATTCCTTGATCGTTCACAAGAAATCCATTAGCATGGCCTTCGCTGATTTTGGACCGAATCCTTTGCAATTCTGGGTCAAGAACTTGCTTCTCTTTAATCAAATCAAGTAAGGTAGGTTGCACTACCAAAGCCATTAACCTCGCGGGTGTGTCGGGGGCTACAACCTCCAAATTCAATCGTCGCAATTCCGCCAACAGCGGGGGTTGAGTAACAAGTAGCATCGCTAAATTTTCCATCGATTTGCGACTTAAAGCATCCGCCACCACATTTGCTTTCCCCGGGTGGTAGAGAATAGTCAAATCATAATCTTTAAGTAACTCCAACCACCTTCGTTGCCTCAAATTCAAATCCTTCTGTGTGAACAGATACTTTAGGCTCTTGTGGTCGGTGTAGACTTCACAACGCTCGCCATAAAGGTAGTGACGCCAAAGCTTCAAAGCGAACACCACGGCCGCTAACTCCAAATCGTGGGTTGGATAATTCTTTTCATAATCCTTTAGTTGACGGGAAGCATAAGCTATTACTTTTCCGTCCTGCATCAAAACACAACCCAAACCATTAAGTGAAGCATCACTATAAATCACATACCCTGCTCCAGCAACCGGCAAGGTCAAGATCGGGGCGGTAGTCAAGCGCTCTTTCAACTCCAAGAAGCTTCTATCACACAAGTCATTCCAAATGAACTTAGTCCCTTTGTGTGTAAGTCGAGTGAGAGGCATAGATAACTTAGCAAATCCCTCGACAAACCTCCGGTAGTAGCCGGCTAAACCAATAAAACTCCGAACCTCGGTCACATTTGTTGGTCTAGGCCAATCCTTGATCGCCTCAATTTTCTTGGGGTCCACGGCCACACCGTCTCCCGAGATCACATGCCCCAAAAAGGATACTTCGCGGAGCCAAAATTCACACTTCTTCAACTTAGCGAAAAGTTTCTTCTCCCGAAGTACTTGCAATACTTGCCTCAAATGATCTCTATGTTCCTCGTCGCTTCGAGAATACACCAAAATGTCGTCGATGAACACGACTACAAACCTGTCTAAGTAAGGCTTAAAGACACGGTTCATTAAATCCATAAAAGCTGCCGGGGCGTTAGTAAGCCCAAACGGCATAACAGTAAACTCATAATGTCCATACCGTGTTCGAAAAGCCGTCAAAGGTACATCCTCAGCCTTGATCTTGAGTTGGTGATAACCAGATTGTAAATCTATCTTGGAATACACCAAAGATCCTTGAAGTTGATCGAACAAATCGTCAATCCTAGGTAGTGGATACCTATTCTTGATCGTAACCTTGTTGAGCTCACGATAATCCACGCAAAGACGAAGAGATCCGTCCTTCTTCTTCACAAATAAAACCGGTGCTCCCCAAGGTGAAACGCTCGGTCTAATGAAGCCTTTATCCAACAAGTCTTGCAACTGTGCTTTCAACTCCTTCAGTTCGGCAGGTGCCATCCTATAGGGTGCCTTTGAAATCGGGGTAGTCCCGGGAACGAGATCCACCACGAATTCAATCTCCCTATCCGGTGGCATACCCGGAAGATCCGCCGGAAAAACATCAACAAACTCCCGCACAACGGGTATGTCCTCAATCCGCGGGGTGTCTCTATCCTTCACCACCACGCTAGCAAGATAAGCTATGCAACCACTCCGAATCAAATGCTTAGCTCGTGCAGAAGAGATAGTCATCGCGAACAGCGAACTCTTGCACGCTCGAAACACAACTTCATCCTTTCCGGGCTCCCGAAAAGTCACAATCCGATCCTTACAATCGATTGTGGCGTAGTACTTTGTGAGCCAATCCATGCCCAATACTACGTCAAACTCACCAAGCTTCCGCAAAACTAGCAAGTCAATTGGCATAACCCAATCCCCTACTCTAACAGGGCAACTAGGGCAAAACTCCCGAATGTCCAAAATGTGGTCGGGGATGACAACACGTCCCGGATGCAAGGTAGGTACAATCTCAATGCCATGCAACTCGGCAAACAGCCGATCAATAAAAGAATGAGATGCACCAGTGTCAAATAAAGTTCTAACTCTGATTCCATTAATTAAAATGATACCTGCGACGACCTCCTCGGCTGCTGTCGCCTCCACGGCCTGAGCCGCATACATACGCCCACTAGGCGCCTGACGGGATCCCTCGATCTGCTGCTGCTGCTGCTGCTGCTGATAGGGTGGTCGCCCCGCCGAGTAGTGAGTAGATGGGGTCCCACGACCCTGCCCTGGTGGTGCCGGTGCTGAAGCTGATGAAGGTGCTGGGGAAAAACCCCTCCGGCACTGAGATCGAATGTGACCCGCCTGGCCACAGTTAAAACACTTGCCACTACGTTGCGGGCATTGCGGTGCAAAATGAGGACCACCACAAATGACGCAACGCGGCGGCTTCTGGGAATCCGATGCTCCGCGCGGTGGAGCCGAGCCGCGCCCACCCGACTGGCCCCTCGGGTGCTTCGGTGGTTTCTTGGAGTAACTCTTGCTGCCTCCCTCGCCCGCCGGCCTCTTACCCTTCAGTCGGTCCCAAGCTTCGATCTCCTCTCTCGCAATCTCCGCGCCCTTTTCCACAACTAAGGCGCGATTCACCACCTCCCGGTAGGTCTGCAACCCTGCCGCCTGCACCAATCTATAGATCGACGGTCGAAGGCCCGCCTCAAAGATACGAGCCTTATCCTCATCATTCCTCACCACGTAGGGTACGCAGTGCAGAAGACGAGAAAACTCTCGTTCATACTCCGTCACCGTCATATCTCGCTGCCGCAAGCTGCGCAGATCCCTTTCCATTTGCCTCCTGACACTTGGGGGAAAATAGTTTGCCAACAGTAGGTCCTTGAATCCGCTCCAAGTGATAGCCGCCAAATCAGTGTTCGGGTCATCCCGAATATCCGCCCACCAACGATATGCCGCGCCATTGTAAGAACCGAGATTTTTCTCATATTTAATTTAACTCTCCGTTGACGATGTTTATGTGTGTATTTTAATTACATAATCACTCGTCAAGTTTCGGGAGAAAATGATTTAAAATGAAAGAGTTACGCGATTTCGAAGATTCACTTAAGTGAATAGTAACTCTGGTTTTCCGGATAGGCCGATGATGAGAGATGGATTTCGGAGTGTATCGGACTCTGTTCATATTGGTCCAACAGCTCGTTTTCAATTGTCCGACTATTCTGGACTCGATGGCACTGATGGATTTTGGATTTGATGCACGGTTTTTGAGAAAACTGGATCTTGTCGAAAAATGGACTATTAGTCTTCATTGTTTTAGCCTCGCAAAG
Organism: Puya raimondii; assembly: GCA_016920855.1. Lineage (NCBI taxonomy): Eukaryota > Viridiplantae > Streptophyta > Magnoliopsida > Poales > Bromeliaceae > Puya > Puya raimondii. Next base: position 26,877,881 of record JABWPP010000048.1, read on the forward strand.
CTTACCGTAGCTCCGCTTTGCGTGCGAACCCTCGGATAGGGACCTATCATGCGAAAGGAAGTTGGTGTGGATGGACTTAGGCCGCGTTTTCCCCAATCGAGGAGATTTGGAAGTGATCGTTGGTTGTTATACACATGATGTATAGATGGATCGGATTGACAATGGGTTTGTCGTGAATCGACAATCAAATTGAACGAAACAAAATCGTGAGTTTGATAATTCGGCAGTGCTGAACGCGCTGGCGCAATCCGTTCGGAAATCTGACGGACGGATCGAAAGTTATTGCATAATTACTGAGGGGAGTTCGGAATGGCATTTTTGGAATCCGCGCAAAAACACCCTATATTTTATGTACCGAATCGCGCGAGATAGATCGTGGAGGTGCATGCGCACGTTTTTCTCACGCTGTGAAGGTCTCAGTATGAAGTACTGAGTCTTCGGGGGGCTTTTGCGCAAATAAACCATTGCTTATATAAGGACCCTTAGGGTTTCTTCGCACAAACCCTAACCCTAGCCCTTATTCTCCACACCTGAGCCCCCCAGTCGACCTCCCTCCTTCTCCTGTGTGCGCCGCGCGCCTCTCGGCCGCCGGCGACCGAGCTCCGGCCGGCCAACCGCCGTCAACACCACCCTCACCCTACCTTGTTACCACAACCACCACCTCCCCCTCTTCCTATTCCCTGCCAGAGAACAACAGGGTAACCCTCGTCCTCGGGGTCTTCTCTGCGGTGTCCCGAACCCCGGCGACCCTTGCCGGACCGCCGCCGCCGCCCCTGCACGCCGCCGCGGCCACTGGACCCGATCTGCACCAGCCTTGGTGCAGATCTGGCCGTGGGGGGATCGGTCCTCTCCCCCGCGCGTCGCCGCCGCTCAGGAACGGTCGGGACCACCCTTCTCCTACCTCAGGCGATCCGCCGCCGGCCGCCTCGTGGTGCCCCCGACGTCGACCGCGACTGCTGGAACCACCAGAGCCGAACCCGGAGCTGTGCGGGTGCAGGTTGTGCCACCATCGTCGCCGCCGCTCCCCACCGTCGACTGACCCGAGCGCCGACCTCCCTGGCCCTCCCCCGCATCCATCGTCTGCCGGCGGGACCACCGCCGGAGCCGCCGAGCGCAGGGAGACGAAGGATCGGCCTGGAGGACCACCCGAGCTAGGGCATCGCTGATAACAGCTCAGGCCGCCTCCCGCAGTCGGCCACCGCACGCGCCGACCACGACCCCGTACCGGCAGCAACCCCCTGCCGCCGGTGAGCCCGCCGCTGAGCCGCCGCCGGCCGTGCCCTAGCTTCCCCTGCCCGGTAAGTCTTTTTGAATGCTGTTTGCACGCTGTTTCGGGTTCGGATTAATATTCCGATGACCCGGAGGCTGTTCCGATGCCTCCGGAGGTGAGCACGGCGATCGTCTGTCAGTACCGAACGCGATGCTCACCTCCATTATGATTAGTGCCTCCCGGATCTGCGAAACGAGCGCGATCTTCGTGCTGTGCACGTGGTTCACTGAAGTTCGCGTCGCACCCGCGCGCACCACAGTGCTCAGATGTGCTCTGAATGGTGAGCACGGTCTCCGGGATGTCGAAACCTTGCAGCACGTGTCTCGGTTGGCTCCGAAGCCCACCCGATTAAAAGATCGGATCGTTAAACCCTAAATTTCGCATAAAAGAATGTAATTTTAAGTAAATTAAGGGGCTTATGTGCAGATGTGCACTTCGGGGCTGCTGCCGGCAGTGCTGTGAGTGGCGTGTGACCTCTGGACTGATTGTCCAAGGTCCGATACCACTCGCGAAGATTAAATGTCAGTTACGGTGCGTTTTTCGGATAAAGATTATCGTCGGAACGTTGTTACGGCTCGAGATGTATCCGATGCCGATCGATTGTCGTAGAATGGTCGCTGAGCCTTGTTGGCTGGTCTTGGGGACTGTCTCGAGAGTTCGGAGACGTCCGGTGAGCGACGGTGGGTTCCGGTGTCGAAATTGACGCTCCCGGGAACCCGGATCGGAAAGATTATCCGACGATAATCATTTAACTGTGGAACCTAGTGTTTGCTGTCGGAACACCCAAATAGGTGTGTTTCGGAGCAGCGGTTGACTCGTGGAGCGAGTCGGTACCTTTTGGGACTCCTCGTGGGTTCCGAGGATGCCCCGATACAGTTTCGGGATTTTCGGTGATTTACGGAGATCGGTTTGGGAAACCGAGTCTCGGGATTGTGGGATGTGTGCATGAGTCATGTATTGAGTCAAGTGAGATTTGTCCTTGACTCGGTGGGCCTATTGTAGGTCCGATCGATTTGCGGAGCGTCCCGGATTCCGACGCGGTTGTTTAGAGGTGGGTACTTTGATTCGAGATTGACCTCGTGGTGTATGCTCGGCGATGTCCTCTCCACTCTCTTTTATATTCTCTGCATATTCTACTTGTGAGCATGACACCCATTGACTTATGATTATTGCTCTACTTACTTATATTCCAGCATTTATTATCGTGATCTAGAAGTAGAGCGGTTTGACTATTGTGACCTATTCGGTCGGTTCTGTGGTCCTTGTGACTGGATGACCCATGTGGTCGGGTTGCCCTGCGGGGCAGGATTGCTGGTTTGTTGACGGCAGACAGTTATTGATCATACTTGCATTGATCGCCACGGCTTATGTGCATCTTCACGTACACCAGCGGTTTGGCCACCGCAAGGGGGTGTACTTTTCCGGAAAAGTGGTCGGTCGCCGACCCGTGGACCCGGTGGTGGTTTTCGCCAGGGACGTATGCCAGGGAGAGCCTTATGTGGCATTGCCTGAGGTCTTTAGACCGACACGGCGGTTGGATTGGGTATATTTGTGCTGTTCTTCCGTTGATGCATCATTTATACAGTAGCTGTAGTTTATTTATCTTCTTCTCCACTTACTTGCATAGCTACTGTATTACTCTGTTCCTTTGTGTTTCTTGTCCACCAGTGCAGTACCCACTGGGAGGGGGAGACATGTGTTCATGTTCTCACCCCCATTATCATTTACAGGTGACTTTGGAGGAGAGGGTTGGGACGGTGCGCGAGGCACGACGGGCAAGTGACTCTTGGAGCCCGACTAGTTAGTGGTCTAGTTCTCCTACCCTTTTATTACTCGCATTAGATTTTGTGGTTCAATGGAGTTGGATTATGGAACTTGATCTCTTGTGAACACTGTAATAAGTAACCTGACATGTTTTGTGGATTTTCGGAAAAATGGTGTCTCCTACCCATCGAGGTAGCGGTTTCAAAAAGGAAAATGATTTTCATACATTATGATGCTTAGTGTTTCAAAATTGAGGTTCCTGTGTAGGGAACATTATAACTGATAGATTATACTTGCTTTATGTATCGTGAATGCGTTTGGTTGTGAGTGGATGAAATGTTTGTACATTGTATGTTGGGCGACGCCGTGCAAATACAGGGGGGACTCTGTCCGTGTGTCACAGAGTATCCCTGTATTTGTGGCGGTCTGTTGTACGTTCTTGGGGTCAAGATTTCAAAAAAAAAAAAAAAAAAAAAAAAAAAAAAAAAATTGGGCACTTTCCGTTGAACTCTGAATTCTCAAAACAGCCCGATAATTTTGGCTTATAAAAAGGGACCCCGGGGCGTGACAGATTAAAGTGGTATCAGAGCCAATGTTACAAACACGACATCACTCACGGACTTGTGAAAATAGAACTGAACCACTGGTTAGATTGACCCTAGGAAGACCTAAGGTTTATAAGTACGTGAGAGCACGGGGTTGTGGGATTGAGTCCCGGTAAGTTGGTCGAGTTTTATTAACTCGAGGTTTATTGTCGTTTCGTTACCCCGTGTTTGTTTTGCAGTTGCGGTGCAGACTTGTGTCTCTACTGGGAGTGGTGGCGGATTACTAGACAGATATCAAGTGGTAGGGTGATGTGCACCTGGTAAAACCACTGGGGGCAGATGTTGATATTAAGGTTCCAGGCAGTGGCATTTGCTGGGCCTTAGTTGACGGCTGAGTCGTGATTACTTGGCCCCACTTTCTATGTAGAGCACGAGGTCCACCGTGGGCATCTCTATGGAGGCGATACCGTGCGCGGTTACAGTCGCGACTGTTGATGGGGCTGTGCGAGTACAGCTCGAGGATTGAAGTGCAATCGCTTGGTCAACTGCAATGCGGATATTATTTCCTCAGGCTCTGTGAGTATGGCTTTAGTGCCTACTGCTCCCTATTTAGAGCTCATGTACAGTTACAGGCATCTCTGTGGAGATGATGATTTGTGTAGCTTTGACCACGAGTATTGCGTGGGCTGCTGGTGTGCGGCCCGTGGTTTGTTTATCGACTGCTCCTGCGGTTGCATTATGAATAGCGCTTCTTGAGCTTTGGTGGGTAGGACCGTGGTGACTACCCTATCTCTCTATTCTCTAATGGTGATGTGTGTCACCGAGAGAGGAGCGAATCCAAGTATGGATAGTTGAAGTAAGTTTGTGTTAGCTTACGAGGTTTTCTCTTTCTTCGGATAAATTGTTGGCTTGACCCTGATCTTAAGATGGGTTAGTGTGTATCGGGGTTATTGTAGAGCTCTTTACTGAGCTTCAGGCAAGGTAATAAATTCTATGTGAGTATATGGGCGAGAATTTCGCCTGACTCACAAGATTGAAGTCTTCCCATGTTGCGAAGCGAGCTTAGAAGACCCTTCTCGCTTGAGTGATGTTTAGATATCCTGTTAGTGGATTGTCAGAGTAGTCGTTTTGATCTTCAGGTGATCTTTGCGCCTAGTGGCGTAAGCCAGGATGGATATGACTTAGCGTCAATGATAGGTCTTTGTGGTGTCCACGTGGTGTGCGGTAATCCCAATACCTAAATCAGTGTGATATGGGATGGCACGTGGTATATGTATGCTTATGGCATACAGAATGATGCTCTATAGGATAATTGGAAAACCTTAAGGGTAAGCTGTGGAATTATGTAAGACTCGAAAATCGAGTTTGTGATCGCATTTAGCTTGTGGAGTTGGCGACTCTATGTCGCGAATAGTTCCTGTTCTTGTTATTGGAGCCATAGTACTCCTACGGAGTCGGCTCGATGGCTAGTCCAATCTCGAATATCGACTTCTGTAGTCGATATTTATTAATGTTGTGGTGCACTCTGGTGCAGCATTGTGAGATTGGATGTTTCTTGCTGGTGTCACTTCTCCAACGTGGCGTTGGAGATGGATCTTCGATATTTCGCTTTTCTTTTGATAAATGCGTTGGCTGCAGACAACGTATTGTCAAAAGTTAGGACGAAATGCCCTACCCCCTTTGGGAGTATTTGGATTGGGATATTGTGTTTCCCGTGTAGATAACCTTTATGGATGATCTCATGCAAATGTTAGAATCATGGTCACCTCCGACCACGCAGTATGTTCTGGGTTAGCCCTAGACAAGGTTATGTAAAGTGATGAGTTACCTCACCAATAGTATGTACTTCGGTGATGGTCTAGTTGTATACGAACCAGTAGCCAGGTCTCGCATAGTTAAAGGGACAATGCGCCCTCAGTCGCAATTTATATTGCATTCCTAGAAGATGTAAACTTGCTAGGCACGTGGACTGAGCCTGGCCTTTGGCTCAAAAGTTGATACAAGTGCTTGAATGCTAGGTACATGACGTGGTTAAACACGGATAATTATGAAAGTGGATTGCTCTTCTAGTCACTTGATGATTGATGCCTCTGGGTCTCGTTGAGACAGACATCGGATGTGGTCTGGAACATTGCATCGCTGGTCCCATGGGGATTTCAGCGACCGGGTTTCGTGGAGACAGATGTTGAGCACCACTGATGGTTTTGATAGTGAGTAGCGATTCGCAACCCTGTTGCGGACACCCGTGGACCTTCATGTCGGACCGCATGTACCTGTAGCTGGCTCACTTGTCGAGCTCAACTAGTTGTGATAGCCTCAGACCTTTTGGTCTATGCATGGTTTGGTCTTGAACCAAGGAATGTCATAATACCGCTAGTGGGTTTTTGAAACTAAGGGTTTGATTTCGTTCTAGTTGTATCTCAAACTGGTAGGAGACTGTAGTCTCCAAGTCGGACGTTATTGACGCAGGTTTTGGGACAACGATATGGTTTCACTCGTTGTGAGCATGTTGATGTTGTTGACAAGTTGGAGTGCGTCGTTTCGGACTCCGAAAACTTACTCCAGACTTATGGTGTTGTCTCAGAATTTTCCTGCATGAACCCTTGAGGTAGTCGAATTAGTTACTGCTACGTAGACCAGATTTGGGTGGATCCTGAGTTTCTAAGTGAAGAATTATTGTCCCAGTCTTGGAAAAGTGTACAGCAAGCTGTGGGTATGAAGCTGAACTTCAGTACGGCTTTCCATCCCAGAGCGACGGACAGTCTGAGCGAGTTATTCAGACTCTTGAGGATATGCTACATGCATGCATCCTGAATTATGGTGATGGGTGGTTCAAGTACCTGTCATTGGTGGACTTCGCCTATAACAACAGTCATCAGGCGAGCATTGGGACGACACTGTATGAGACTTTATATGGGCGTCGATGTCGGTCCCCTATCAGTTTGGACGACATCGGAGAATGCCAGATGATCGGACCGGACTTGGTGGTGGATGTAGAGACAAAGATTCGCATTGCTAGAGAGTGATTATTGACTGCACAGAGTCAGCATAAGAGCTACGCGGACCATCGGCGTTGTGACCTAAAGTTTCAAGTCGGCGAGCATGTTCTGCTCAAGGTTTCACCGTCCAGAGGGATCAAACGGTTCAGTTTGAGGGGCAAGCTTAGCCCGAGATATGTGAGACCGTTTGAGATCTGGGAGCGCGTTGGTCCGGTGGCGTACGGATTGGCTCTACCTCCGAGTCTCGCCCAAGTACATAATGGCTTCCACGTGTCCATACTTCGGAAGTGTAGTTCTGATCCGTCCCGTGTCAGCAGTCCGACGACTATTCAGCTTCGGGAGGATCTGACCTCCGATGAGTCTCCGACGCGGATATAGGCACGTGAGGAGTAACAATTACGGAACCAGAGCATTCCGTATGTTAAAGTTCAATAGGCTAATCTTGAAGAACGCGTAGCGTAATGGGAGCTTGAAACGATTATGCGGAAATGTTAGCCACATTTACTTGAGGGGTAAATGTATTCAAGTTTCGGGGACGAAACTTCCTTTAAGGGGGGAATGATGTAAGAACCGAGATTTTTCTCATATTTAATTTAACTCTCCGTTGACGATGTTTATGTGTGTATTTTAATTACATAATCACTCGTCAAGTTTCGGGAGAAAATGATTTAAAATGAAAGAGTTACGCGATTTCGAAGATTCACTTAAGTGAATAGTAACTCTGGTTTTCCGGATAGGCCGATGATGAGAGATGGATTTCGGAGTGTATCGGACTCTGTTCATATTGGTCCAACAGCTCGTTTTCAATTGTCCGACTATTCTGGACTCGATGGCACTGATGGATTTTGGATTTGATGCACGGTTTTTGAGAAAACTGGATCTTGTCGAAAAATGGACTATTAGTCTTCATTGTTTTAGCCTCGCAAAGCTTACCGTAGCTCCGCTTTGCGTGCGAACCCTCGGATAGGGACCTATCATGCGAAAGGAAGTTGGTGTGGATGGACTTAGGCCGCGTTTTCCCCAATCGAGGAGATTTGGAAGTGATCGTTGGTTGTTATACACATGATGTATAGATGGATCGGATTGACAATGGGTTTGTCGTGAATCGACAATCAAATTGAACGAAACAAAATCGTGAGTTTGATAATTCGGCAGTGCTGAACGCGCTGGCGCAATCCGTTCGGAAATCTGACGGACGGATCGAAAGTTATTGCATAATTACTGAGGGGAGTTCGGAATGGCATTTTTGGAATCCGCGCAAAAACACCCTATATTTTATGTACCGAATCGCGCGAGATAGATCGTGGAGGTGCATGCGCACGTTTTTCTCACGCTGTGAAGGTCTCAGTATGAAGTACTGAGTCTTCGGGGGGCTTTTGCGCAAATAAACCATTGCTTATATAAGGACCCTTAGGGTTTCTTCGCACAAACCCTAACCCTAGCCCTTATTCTCCACACCTGAGCCCCCCAGTCGACCTCCCTCCTTCTCCTGTGTGCGCCGCGCGCCTCTCGGCCGCCGGCGACCGAGCTCCGGCCGGCCAACCGCCGTCAACACCACCCTCACCCTACCTTGTTACCACAACCACCACCTCCCCCTCTTCCTATTCCCTGCCAGAGAACAACAGGGTAACCCTCGTCCTCGGGGTCTTCTCTGCGGTGTCCCGAACCCCGGCGACCCTTGCCGGACCGCCGCCGCCGCCCCTGCACGCCGCCGCGGCCACTGGACCCGATCTGCACCAGCCTTGGTGCAGATCTGGCCGTGGGGGGATCGGTCCTCTCCCCGCGCGTCGCCGCCGCTCAGGAACGGTCGGACCACCCTTCTCCTACCTCAGGCGATCCGCCGCCGCCGCCTCGTGGTGCCCCCGACGTCGACCGCGACTGCTGGAACCACCAGAGCCGAACCCGGAGCTGTGCGGGTGCAGGTTGTGCCACCATCGTCGCCGCCGCTCCCCACCGTCGACTGACCCGAGCGCCGACCTCCCTGGCCCTCCCGCATCCATCGTCTGCCGGCGGGACCACCGCCGGAGCCGCCGAGCGCAGGGAGACGAAGGATCGGCCTGGAGGACCACCCGAGCTAGGGCATCGCTGATAACAGCTCAGGCCGCCTCCCGCAGTCGGCCACCGCACGCGCCGACCACCCCGTACCGGCAGCAACCCCCTGCCGCCGGTGAGCCCGCCGCTGAGCCGCCGCCGGCCGTGCCCTAGCTTCCCCTGCCCGGTAAGTCTTTTTGAATGCTGTTTGCACGCTGTTTCGGGTTCGGATTAATATTCCGATGACCCGGAGGCTGTTCCGATGCCTCCGGAGGTGAGCACGGCGATCGTCTGTCAGTACCGAACGCGATGCTCACCTCCATTATGATTAGTGCCTCCCGGATCTGCGAAACGAGCGCGATCTTCGTGCTGTGCACGTGGTTCACTGAAGTTCGCGTCGCACCCGCGCGCACCACAGTGCTCAGATGTGCTCTGAATGGTGAGCACGGTCTCCGGGATGTCGAAACCTTGCAGCACGTGTCTCGGTTGGCTCCGAAGCCCACCCGATTAAAAGATCGGATCGTTTAAACCCTAAATTTCGCATAAAAGAATGTAATTTTAAGTAAATTAAGGGGCTTATGTGCAGATGTGCACTTCGGGGGCTGCTGCCGGCAGTGCTGTGAGTGGCGTGTGACCTCTGGACTGATTGTCCAAGGTCCGATACCACTCGCGAAGATTAAATGTCAGTTACGGTGCGTTTTTTTTCGGATAAAGATTATCGTCGGAACGTTGTTACGGCTCGAGATGTATCCGATGCCGATCGATTGTCGTAGAATGGTCGCTGAGCCTTGTTGGCTGGTCTTGGGGACTGTCTCGAGAGTTCGGAGACGTCCGGTGAGCGACGGTGGGTTCCGGTGTCGAAATTGACGCTCCCGGGAACCCGGATCGGAAAGATTATCCGACGATAATCATTTAACTGTGGAACCTAGTGTTTGCTGTCGGAACACCCAAATAGGTGTGTTTCGGAGCAGCGGTTGACTCGTGGAGCGAGTCGGTACCTTTTGGGACTCCTCGTGGGTTCCGAGGATGCCCCGATACAGTTTCGGGATTTTCGGTGATTTACGGAGATCGGTTTGGGAAACCGAGTCTCGGGATTGTGGGATGTGTGCATGAGTCATGTATTGAGTCAAGTGAGATTTGTCCTTGACTCGGTGGGCCTATTGTAGGTCCGATCGATTTGCGGAGCGTCCCGGATTCCGACGCGGTTGTTTAGAGGTGGGTACTTTGATTCGAGATTGACCTCGTGGTGTATGCTCGGCGATGTCCTCTCCACTCTCTTTTATATTCTCTGCATATTCTACTTGTGAGCATGACACCCATTGACTTATGATTATTGCTCTACTTACTTATATTCCAGCATTTATTATCGTGATCTAGAAGTAGAGCGGTTTGACTATTGTGACCTATTCGGTCGGTTCTGTGGTCCTTGTGACTGGATGACCCATGTGGTCGGGTTGCCCTGCGGGGCAGGATTGCTGGTTTGTTGACGGCAGACAGTTATTGATCATACTTGCATTGATCGCCACGGCTTATGTGCATCTTCACGTACACCAGCGGTTTGGCCACCGCAAGGGGGGGGGTGTACTTTTCCGGAAAAGTGGTCGGTCGCCGACCCGTGGACCCGGTGGTGGTTTTCGCCAGGGACGTATGCCAGGGAGAGCCTTATGTGGCATTGCCTGAGGTCTTTAGACCGACACGGCGGTTGGATTGGGTATATTTGTGATGTTCTTCCGTTGATGCATCATTTATACAGTAGCTGTAGTTTATTTATCTTCTTCTCCACTTACTTGCATAGCTACTGTATTACTCTGTTCCTTTGTGTTTCTTGTCCACCAGTGCAGTACCCACTGGGAGGGGGAGACATGTGTTCATGTTCTCACCCCCATTATCATTTACAGGTGACTTTGGAGGAGAGGGTTGGGACGGTGCGCGAGGCACGACGGGCAAGTGACTCTTGGAGCCCGACTAGTTAGTGGTCTAGTTCTCCTACCCTTTTATTACTCGCATTAGATTTTGTGGTTCAATGGAGTTGGATTATGGAACTTGATCTCTTGTGAACACTGTAATAAGTAACCTGACATGTTTTGTGGATTTTCGGAAAAATGGTGTCTCCTACCCATCGAGGTAGCGGTTTCAAAAAGGAAAATGATTTTCATACATTATGATGCTTAGTGTTTCAAAATTGAGGTTCCTGTGTAGGGAACATTATAACTGATAGATTATACTTGCTTTATGTATCGTGAATGCGTTTGGTTGTGAGTGGATGAAATGTTTGTACATTGTATGTTGGGCGACGCCGTGCAAATACAGGGGGGACTCTGTCCGTGTGTCACAGAGTATCCCTGTATTTGTGGCGGTCTGTTGTACGTTCTTGGGGTCAAGATTTCAAAAAAAAAAAAAAAAAAAAAAAAAAAAAAAAAAAAAAAAATTGGGCACTTTCCGTTGAACTCTGAATTCTCAAAACAGCCCGATAATTTTGGCTTATAAAAAGGGACCCCGGGGCGTGACAGCCATCCAGATGATACGTGGCCAACCATACCTTGTACTGCTCCTCCACAAAGGTGTCATGAAAGAGCTTTTCCATGTGGAGAACCCACTTCTCCACCGTCCAATGATCCACTTTCTCACCGTCGAAGACTTGAGGGTTACATCTTCGAAACTCATTCAGACGCTCCATCAACCTGTCTCGCTCAGTCCCGACAACCATCATAGGTAGAACCGTCCTCGCCGGTGATGTCCGCGTCGGGGGTGTCATAGCCGTCTCCTCTCTCGGCTCAGAACTGGGCACCACAGGTGTCGACCCAGGGATAGGTGCCGATGTACCAACCGTCGCACCTCCAACTCGCGCAGGTGGCGGAGGATCCTGAACAGCCCTGGTAGAAGCCTGCTGAAGCAATAACTCCTCCATCCTCTTCATCCTCGCCTCCTGGCGACGTGCGGCATCGGCTTGCTGTTGAGCCGCAGTCGCTTGCTGTGCCACTAGACCTGTCAATGACGTCAATTGGTCTCTCAACTCGCGGACCTCACTAGATCCGGAAGTTGCAGAGGTCTCCACATCCTCTGTGTCGGCTGCCGCTGCCATCTCGGTCGATTGAGAACGAGTAGTCGGCATAACAAGCTACAATAACATAGAATGCGCAAGTTAGAAACTCACGCCAACGAAACCCCACTCAGATAAATAAAATTCCCAATCATGCGAAAGTAAATGAAGTGAGCTCCTAACTAACTCCCGATGTCACGTTGTCGGCCGCCAACGTGACCTCCTAAGAGTTAGGCGTCACACACTTCGATCAAACTCCAACTACTTGGAGAATAAAGACACAACCCAATTGTGTTACTTTCGCTAAAAACAATCTCGTCTCTCACGAGTCTAAGTCCTATAGTCCAACCTGCCTAAGGTTTTCTAGGTCCACAATGACTTAACCCTAGGCTCTGATACCACTATAATCTGTCACGCCCCGGGGCCCCAGCGGAAGCCCGACCGGGCGCATGCACAGACCCGCCGTGTACACAAACAACCAACATGCACACAAGGCGTCTAATAATCAACATGAATGAAAGGAATAAACAAGTAAACCTATCATGATAATCAGAGCATACATACTACACAAGTAAGGCCTCAAGGTAAAAGCATGTAATACTAAACAAGTAAAGTTACTACAAGAGTTTAGTACAACATAAACCCAAAAAGGACAAGGGGTAGTCTCTACAAAAGTGGTCGATACAAAAACACCTCTCTAATAAAAACATAAAGAAAGGTGCGCCACCTAGTCGCTAGCACCCTCGCGATCTAGCTACTCGCTATGCCCTTGCCGCGATCCCTAGCCTCTCCCGCAGTGGATGGCTCTGAAATAAAACAACAAACCCCAGGGGGGATGAGAACTATTATTCAATAGTTCCCAGTGGGTAAGCCGCCGAGAGGAGCGGAGTACACCACTAGGCCAACTGAGGCAAAGTAGGGTTAGATAATAAAAAGCATGTTTTATAATAAAACTTCAATACTACAATGCCTCAAGATATAGTTATATTAACATGAACTACACTACTCATGCACATAATAAGCATGCAACTTTTCACAAGATGAATGTTTACTTGCACATAACATTAAATATGTAATCACAAAGGGGTATATCGAAAGAATGTTCACTTGTGCCGTGCCTAATGGCTCCGTGGTAGTCACCACCCTCACGCTAAGGGTGAGCCTCGCCCACGGCGGTTCCATTTCGGCGCTCTCTCAAACACAGGGGCGACATAACTGTCGCTAGCCATCTCCGGAGTGCTGGCTTGTAGGGAGCGACCCTCACAAGCATGTGTAAACGAGCATATTGGCGAACAAGTAACAATCAATCACATAGTATATGTCTAAAAACATGGAATGCCAACAAATATCCAAGTCTAGGTCACAATGTCCTTCTAGATGTTCTTCTAGATGAAATGTCATAAGTTCAACTTTGTCCTATGGTTCAACATGTCATATGTCATATCTACCTTATGACTAGTCTAATGAAATTAAGTGTCATGAGCATTACTAAGTTCATGTTCTCTATTGTCACATATATTCTACACTAGTCCAACAAGTTAAGTTTTAAGAATGTTTTCTAGTCCAATGTCCATCGACCATCACACATGCCTCTAGTCCTTCAAGTAAGCACTTAAACCAATACTTGAATGAATATATATAATTCCCATAGCCAACCACGATGCGCTATGTTCAAACATTATGCAAATCTCCTACTACATAGGGCATATATGTTTTGCATATAATAGTACATGAATGCCATGCATTCTACCATTCTACCATGTCATAACAAGTATGAAAATGCATTAAATTAAGCTCTTAAGCTACATGGATGACATAGAGGGAATCCACCCATTTCGGTGAGGTCAAACCCACCCGAAACCCTTCGGAAGCTCGCAGTTTCCGAAAACCAAGTTGTCCCCTCGATTTCTAGCGCCCTAAAGGAAATTCCTATGGGGTTAGAACATCGAACGACGCAAATCGAAAAGTGACATACATAAAAGAGGAAAAAGGGTGAAAATACCTTAGACTAAGGAATTCTTGTCCAAAGCCCAAATTGAAGTTAGGAGGCCTCAAATCCAACCTAACACAACATTCTACACCCATCAATTCCCTCTCAAAATCCCGAAATTGAGAAACCCTAAAAATAAACCCTAGGTTTCCCACAATACAATTTCTACAACAAAAACCCAAATAAACATCAATAGAGGGTCCAATAGAGGAAAACTCACCTCTAATAAGCTCCAAACAAGACTCAAGGAGGCTAGGTTGGAGAGAAACCGCAACCAAGCTCTACTCTTTCTCCACCAAGTCCACCAAGAACAAGCTAGAAGGCTTGTATGCAAAAGAGAAGGAGAAAAGAGATCAATTCTAGGTTTAATCACCAAAACCCAAGAAATCCTAGAGAGAGAGAGAGGAAGAACACCTTACCTCTTTTCTCCAAGATCACAGCCAAATGGCTGAGGAGAGGGCTGTGTGGGGTTAAGTGTTATGTTGTAACAATTGCCCAAACACCCCTCCAAAAGCCAACATTCGCAAACTGCTCAAAAGCAGAATTTTTGAGTCTGTATACCGGTATGCGTATGGGCATACCGGTACCAGGCCATAAATCCCGCAAACCCGAGCCTCGGCCAAGCGGCCACGCGAAGGGATTCCGGTATGCGCTTATGCCAGTACCGGTATCTCTACTCCAATACCGGTATGCGATAGCACATACCGGTATACAATGCCAAAACCTGCAGTTTTGCAGGTTTCGACTCCCGGAGTCCGTTTTCGCACTTCTCAAGTCCCGAAAACACTCCCAAGGCCATGAAACAAAACCAAAACCTCCAGATTAGTACGGAGTACTAATCTCACACTAGAACCTTGCGATTTGCTAAAGTTCAGTGCACTACACCGTCCTTAAACCTGTATGAATCTAAGCAAATCCTTAGGCGAAGGATGATGCGATGCACAAACAACAGTCATTCTAGAAAACTGCTTCTTACCCAGAAGCTTTATTTGAAACCCTAATTTCAATCATTCAAGAATCATTTGAAAACTTTTCTCCACACGAACTCTCTTTTGAAATCACAAAAACCGAACAATCAGAAATCCATTTGAAAACCGTTTCCCACACGGAAACCTTTATTTTACAACGCTACCACGAGGGGTAGAAAGCCCAAATACTCGATAATGAAACCATCTCAAAACGGTTATATAACCAACTAGTCCAAGCATGCAATCATCACATAATGATAATAAATGCATCAACAATACATAAGCATGCTAGAGTAAGCTCAAAGAATAACTGAACCACAAATGACATCTAATAGGCGAAAGTAGGGTGATAACCAAATCTGGGGATGTAGCCTCACGGGTCGGAACCTCTAGAGCTACTATCTAGGCGTGCCTCGCAGCGTCCCGACACTCACCACCCTGCTCACCTGAAACCTGCAATGGGGGGGTGGGGGGTGAGAACATGCACGCATGTCTCCCCTCCCAGTGGGTACCGCAAGCCGACGAAGGCGAGGTGTACACACCGGCACGAGGGTCAACAAAAGATAGATATGGTATACAGTAGCACAAGTAAGTATGAGGCTAACATACAACTGAAATAACTATGCTACTGTAAACAACTAGTATGCATCAAAGGGAAAACCACAAAGTAAACCCAATCTAAAACCACCGGGACGTATCCCATGCACTGTCACCTGCTCATCTATAGGCACATAAACCTTCTGGACGCACTGCATCAAGGCTCACGGGTCGGCACAAACTCAACGACCCTTTTCCGGAAAAGAACACCTCCAAACGGTGGATCAGACCGCGGTGTACGTGAAGTGCTAGAAGAGCTGTGATGATCGATGCAAATGCTCAATCCACAGAACGGCAACAAGCCGAGAAGCAACCAATAAACCACAACTAGGATCGCTCGGAACAACAGGCGATCACCTCCGACCAACTGGGTCGTCTCAAGGAACATGCAAGCCACACTAGGATCGCTCGGAATGATAAGCGATCCCCCCCCGACCGACTGGGTCGTCTCAAAGAACATGCAAGCCACACTACTCTACTATCCAAGCACGCATATAAGTAGAGTCTACGGGAGTCAAGTGAACTAAAAACTGAAATGCGAAAGAAGGGATAGAAAGGTATCACCGTAGTCCACTGAACCGACTCCGGATCGAAGTACCCACCTGTAGGTAAGATCCAATCTAACACCGACGGCTCTCGGGAACCGCGACAGGACCTACGAAAGACTCACAGGGTCAAGGTCCACCAAGTCGACGCTAAACACAAAGCTCTCACATCCCGAAACCGACGGATCGCCCGGGAAACCCACCGGGACGATCCCGAAACCACACAAAGCCCCGGAGGGGTACCAAACAACCAACAAGGTCCCTCGCTGTCCCCGAACACACAAAACCAAGTGACGGGACAGCGAGCACAAGCTCGGGGTGCTACGAACATAAAACGCACCCGAAAAGGCTTCCCGGGTTCCCGAAAAGTGCCGAATTGGCACCGGAACCCCACATCACTCATCCGCTGTCCTCGGAACTTCGGGACAGCGATGAGGAACAGCCAACGAGGCTACACGACGAAGCCAAGTCGCTCGCGAAAACAGCGAGTGAGTCGCACAACTAGAAACGTGCGTTTCGCCGATTATTTCATCGAAAAACGCGTCGGAAACGAATCCGAAACTCCACGAAGGGCGAGGGGGTTGGACAACCAGTCCACAGGGTCCCAAGGACCAAACCCTTGCTGCCCACAGCGTAGCAACGCTGCCACAAAAGCTAAAGTCCACAATCAAGCACAATTCCATACATACAAGCAATAAACGGAGCCGTTCGAGCAAACCGTACGTCCGCACGACCTTCCGCAAGCACCAGCGGATAGGTTACGACGTCACGGAAACCGTGCTCACCATCCCACTGCGACAGGACCAGTCGCAAGCCGGGAAGTCCCACAAAAACAGCGAGCTCAAGCACAAAAGCGAGCGTGACCAAGGCCGTGTGAGTGAACCGTACATTCGCACGACCTTCCGCAAGCGCCAGCGGATAGGTATCGATGTCACGGTGACCGTGCTCACAGCCTCACTGCGACAGGAACAGTCGCGGTCCGGGAAAAGCCATAAAAACAGAGCAACAATAGGCAAAAATGGCCCGACAAAGGCCGAACGGCGCAACGGCTCGAGCAAAACCAAAATGGAGGTGAGCATGATGATCAGTGAGATGCCCTGATCATCGGGCTCACCTCTCCGGACCTCGGGGAGCAACAGGGGCTCCGGGCACCTCGGCGCGGCCAAAAAACACAAGAGAGAAAAGCCCCCCGGCCGGAGCAACTAGCTCCGGCCGGCTGCCGGCGGGAAAGCAGGGCCGGCGGCGGGCCAGGTCGGCCGAGAGGGTCAAAGAGAAGGGGGAGCTCACCCTTGCCGGCGGCGGGAAGCGGCGGCGGCGGCGCAGGGAACCTCCCAGCTCTCGGGTTGAGCTAGGGCACGGCGGCGCGGCAACGGGCGGCGACGGCGGCCGGCGGTGAGGCGAGCACCGTCACGAGGAGGTCGCCGGTCACCAGTTGGCCGGTGACCGTGACAAAAAAGGAGCCGGGTTGCGGCGGCGGCGCTGGCGCGGCCCGGGTGCCCTAGCGGTCCCACCGGAGCAAGCGGCGGCTCCGGCGGCTCTCCGGCGGCACGGCGAAGGCCGGGGAGGCAGGGATCGGCGGCGGAGGTCCCGAGGGTGACCGTGCTCACCCTCTCCGACGTCGGGAGGCGGCGGCGGCGCGGCCCCACCAAGCTCGGCCAGAAGCACTCTCGGCCAGTGCTGCTACGGCTCTCCGAGGCCCACGGCGGCGGCTCCCGGCGGCGGCGCTCCACTTCGGCGGTCGTGCCACCTCAGGGGAAGCCCACGCATGGGTTTCCCCTGGGTGCACACCGCAGGGAGAAGAAGAGGAAAAGAAGAAGGAGAATAGAAGAAAAAAGGGAGAGAGAGTGCTGGCCGGGGCTGCTCCGGCCAGGCGGCGGCCGGCGGCGGCCGGCACTGCTCGGGGAGGAGGTCAAGGGGCAGGGGGAGCTCGAGCTCATCTCAGGGGGCAGGGGGAGAGAAGAGAGAGTGAGGGAGAGAGAGAGAGAGAGAGAGAGGTGGAGTGTAAAAGTGGTAAAGAGAGGGGGAGAGTTCAAAAAAGCATTAAATGCCCCCACCAACCTCTCAGCTGCTGTCCCCTCTCCCACAGCAGCTACAAAAATCCCCCCAGGCCCCTGCGATTCGAAAATGCGCGAAACGGTGCGAAAAACGGGGTCCAAATCGCGAAACAATAAAAGTGCCACTCGCGCACTCAGCGAAGAAGATGCAATATCTTTCAATCCGTTCGTCGCACGCTGACACGGATTGCGCCATTGCGTTCAGCACTGCCGAGACATCGAACTCACCATTTTGGATCGCCCAAAACGGACTCCGGATTGCACTGTTAAGCCGTTCTCTCTCCGCGACGAAAAACCAAAAACCAACAAAATCTGCTAATATCACTTATATACATATATATATATATACCTATATATATATACGTATACGGATCAAAAACACAGTATCAGGGGAGAGAAACACAGAATTCCAAATTCCCAAAATTCGAATTCTCACAGTGCAACAACTTATCTTGCATATATCAAATCCTCTCTTTTCTCTATACAAACATACATATATTGCATTTGCCATAATTCCTCTTTTCTCTATACAAGCATACTTTGGTATGCAAGAGAGTTCATGTCACGCCCCGGATTACTCGTTTCCCCGGGCTCGCCAACAGATCCGCCATATACATAGATTTTTCTATGTATACGAAGCGATAGCTAACCTGTAACAAACATACAAGCCACTACAAGAGATATATAGAGCTGAAAATAAAGCATACTAATAACCAAAGCCACCTGTACATATAGAGTCCAAAATACAACATGTCCACCACAACCAAAATAGGTACAAGTCCACAGTATATGTACATGGCACAACACCAAAAAGAAACTATCTCCAGTAGGGTCCTCCTCTAGGAACAACAGGGACAGGTAGGGCTCTAGCTCGCGACTCCCTTACCTCGATCCGCGGAAACAGGAGCAGCAGCCGCAACAGAAGAAGGCTCTGCAAAAAGGGTGGCAACAACGGGTGTGAGAACTACTATCAACAGAAGTAGTCCTCAGTGGGTACCGATACCGACCTCAACGGTCCACCCACTAAGTCTACGAGACTAACAGTATAGCTGGTAGGTAAAGAACAACAAGGTAAGCTGGAATAAACTCAACAGCTATAATGCCACTACCCTACCACTATGCACAACAGTCACAGGAGTAAAATGCCACTCTCACTATGAAGAAACTGCCCAAACAGGCCCAAGTCTACCGGGACCTCAACAGACCAGTCCCGCCTGTACTCTAAGCTGCACCGTACTTCACCCACGAGGGTTTCCGGTGTAGAGCAGCACCCAACCGGGACTACTGCGATGCACAAAGATCCAACTACAAGGTAACCAGCACTGACCCAATCCACGGGGACTGCAACATGCCCGTCCCGCCTGTCTAAGCAACACCGTACGCTACCTCAAAGGCACTGGGTGGAGAGCGAGAGTCCCACCGGGACTAGACGACATCAACGCAAGTAGCCAGGCTCCGGAGCGGCACTCGTGGGCGCGACCCAACCGAGTATGCAAGCGTGTCTCTGTCGAGCTCAATCAGGCTCATACAGGCTAAATCACTATAAATGGGTCAAATCGGTCTAACAACCAAGGCTCACATACTCTCGGTACAATCTGATACCAGAAAAGAGATCTGGGTCCACCGTCAGCCCCGACGGCACCCGGTAATACAAAGCAGCCTAACCCTGCTATAAATACAAGCTCGGCATCCCAGCACAAGCGTAAACCCGTCCTACAGCGAACTAAGTATCCACCTCGCACTAACAGCAGTGATACAAGAACAGAAACGGCTCCTAGAGCTAAATCTGATAACAGTTCGAAAAGTGACGGTTGTATGTTCGCGAGTTTTCTCCTAAGTCAATTCCCAGTTCAGCATGTAAAGTCATGTCAATAAATAATCTACTCATGCTCCAAATTCAGATTTCATAATAAACATGCAAATTCATGAATTCGAGCTACTAACCGATAAATAAATAGCATGCTGCACTCTCTACAACTTAGGAGGAAATCCGACGATTTCGGTAACATCAACCCACCTCAAAGCTATCCAACAACGGCTAGGAGTCGAGTGGAAGACCTCCAAACAACGCCGGCTGAAACCGGACTCGAATCTGCAACTTCAGGATTCGGACCCACCTGCGCACAGATCTGGGCGCCCAGAAAACCAGCCCAGAAATGCAGCCTGGCAGCACGACCCACATGTAATCAACATGCGATAAAATCCAATTCCTAAGTCCAAATGCAGTGAAAATTGGCTCAACTCACCAGCACAGGTTCAAGAACAAGCCCACCAAATTTCAGCCAAATCGGAGTTCGACTCGATGTCCAAAAGGTCCATGCACTGAACCGGATTCACTATTGGACCCTCCTGCACATGGATCCGAAAATTCCAGCACTTGAGCAAAACTCAAAAACAGCAAAATCTCAGGGATTCCAACGAATCTAGCTCATAGAAAGGGGTCACAAACCTCTCAAAAACAGTGATGGAGCTACCCAAAGCCTCTCCAAAGATCCTCACAAAGAATTGGATCTAAAAATCCAATAAATTCCATAAATGACCCAAAATCAGCACTTAAGCAAATTCTCTAAAATCTGAGCTAGAACTCACCTTTGATCCCTCAATTCAGGTGAGAAGGGCCTCCAAACCAGCAAGGAAAGTGGAAGGATCAATCCACATTTCGAAAATCCAGCTCCCAAGAGATCGGATCCAAAGATCAAAGGAAAAACCCAAGTTTCAGCTCAAGAACACGAGGGGTCCAGTAAAACATCAACTGTAGCTTACATACCTGTCCAAATCGCGATTGGAAGGATTCCACTTCTTCCTCTGCGAGTTCTCTATCCAGCAAACCAAGTTTCGTTGGATTTGGATACTCCTACACCGTACACGAGCCAAAACACTCCAGGTCGACGCTGCAGTTCCAGCAGGAAACCGAGATCATCAATGGAGGAAGATGAAATTGGGGAAGAAGGGAGGTTCTCCTTGCTAGCTCCGAGCTCAGGATGAAGAGGAAGGAAAAGAGCCTCAGGGGAGGCCATCCACATCTTTTATAGACCTCTGGATTGGTGCAATGAGCCTCAAGAACAAAAACCACTATGCTGTCCCTCAGCAGAATTCTGCACATTCGGGCGCCCGGAACTCAGGAAGTGGGCGCCCGGTTCTTCACCCTGCACAAACTCGAGCATCGGACTCTCCGCCGCGGTCCGGTGCGCCTAAACCTGGTCCGGCGGTTCCACCAACTACGACGTGCGTGTCAGACGGTCGATGACTACGAGGTAGGATTTCCGGATTCACTTTCCGGGCGCCCAATACCGAATCCGGAATGACTTAGCCAATTTCAGCATTTTTCAGAAACCAACACTGAACATCTGGGCGCCCAAAACATGGCATCTGGGCGCCCGAAACTCCAAAAGTCCAAAACTTCAGTTTTGGCTTATTTCGGCGTTCCGAGTCCGTTTTCGCGTCTATTTGACGTCGAAACGACTCCGACCTGTCTCGACCTTCTCCAGAAGTGTCGAACAGTCTACGGTACTACAGTCATTCCGTCAGTTAGGCCCCAGGGGTACTACAGTTCACTAGTCCACCACTCAAGTGGTGTCTCAAATGATGCTCATCCCTAGCATGCATAATATACTTAGCATTTCCTAATGCGTCATTACACTAATAGTGCCAATACCCTAGCATGCATAATGTTCTCATAATGCCATACTATATGAAATATGCATTTTTCATAAACAACTTGCATGTCTCATGCAATCACAATTATCATCATGCCATAATTAACATAATTATGCATCTAATCAATCCTATAACAAGATAGGAGACATAGGGGGAGTTCACCCATTTCGGTGAGGTCAAACCCACCGGATACCCGTCGAAACCTCGCAGTACTTCGAAACGAAGTTGTCCCCCGAGCTTCTCATACCCTAAGATAATTTTCCAAGGGGTTAGGGGTATCGAACAAGCAATTCGAAAACTACCCAAAAATCAATGAGGTAAATGGGTAGAAATTACCTTGAGCAAGTAAAACTTGTTCTAGGTCCAAATTGAGGTTAGAGATCTTCAAATCCAACCTACAACAACATTCTACACCCATCAATTCCACCTCAAGGGCTCACAATCACGAAACCCTAAAATAAACCCTAATTCTCATGAAACTAGGTTTACAAGCTAAATCCAAGCAAAAATCACAAATAGAGGAGTTGTAAGATAATTACTCACCTCATAAGAGCTCCAAACCAAGCAAAAAGAGGCTAGGGTTGGAGATTCATCCACCAACCGGCTCTCCTCGTCCAACCCGAGCTCCCCACAAAGCGTAGAAGCACTCCTCCATGAAGAAAATGGAGGAAGAAGAGATCAAATCCAAGATCTAGGGGGTTAGGGAGAGAAATCCTAGAGAGAGAGAGAGGAAAAACCCTACCTCAACTCCTCCTCCATCCTCAGCCCAAAACAGCAAAGAGGGGGGGTGAAGGGGTACTTAACCCAATGTAACAAAATCCAACTAGGCCCCTCACAAAGCCAAAATTGCAAAACTGCACAAAACGCATTCTGCAGCACTGTATACCGGTATGCGCATGTGTATACCGGTATACTGTGCAAAATTTGCAAAACCCGAGCCTCGGCCAGCAAGCTGCGCAATCACATTCCAGTATGCCAATTCCAGTACCGGTACGCAGTGCATTCCGGTATGCCAAAATCAGTACCCGAATGCAGTACAAATTCTGCACTTTATGCAGAATTTGCTCTCCGGAGTCCGTTTTCGCCCTTTTTAAGCCACGAAAACACCTCAAAGCTCACCAAACTCAACCCAAAACTCCAGAATAGCATAAGGCACTATTCTCTCACTAGAACTCCGCAATTTGCTAAAGTTCAGTGTACTACATACTCCCCTCCTGAAAAGGAGTTTCGTCCGCGAAACTACGGATCAACAACAACAAAGAAACAACACAATCAGAGGAGATAAGAACATCGTCCTCGCAGTGAAGCCTCCAGCTCTCACACCATGCATCGCGTCCAAGATGTCGCTCCAAGGCATCTTGTAGTAGATATAGTAATAATCCCGAATTCCTACATTCCACGAGTCCAATCCACAACAATGCTCCTTGAAGTTTAGCTCTTCATGTAGCTCTAATGAAACGACATCCACCATCGGGGTAGACTTCAAATACTCACTCGGAGCGTCCACACACTTCATATATCTTCGACAGATCTGAAGTGAAACAACTCGACATGCCACTAGGCCCATTTGCCTCAGGGTCTCAATA
This sequence comes from Puya raimondii, assembly GCA_016920855.1. NCBI lineage: Eukaryota > Viridiplantae > Streptophyta > Magnoliopsida > Poales > Bromeliaceae > Puya > Puya raimondii. Next base: position 26,900,927 of record JABWPP010000048.1, read on the forward strand.
ATCCTAAGAATTTGAAACTTAGATTCCTCAAACATAAGCTCTTGGATTTTCTTAACCAAGTATCACAATCCAATCATCAGATTCAGATGTCCAAAAATTCCATCTCTCGCCGAGAGTCATCCAATGGTCCAAATTCCAAAATGATAGAGCTAGACGCCCTATGCAATCACACAAATTGCCCAAGTATACTTGTGCAAAATTTTCTCAATCCAACTCAGGTGAATAGTTACTCCTATTCACAACCTCTCGACAATCATTACGTCTAGCTTAGAAGCGAGACAATCCAATTCCGGAACCTCCGGTAATCATCCTCTATCTATACAAAGTAGATAGCCTTTACTTAGCTTATCACATAAATCCTGCTATCACAGGTACAACTTGTCGGTTCCACCGTCAAAACACTTTCTGACAGCCCACAAGAAATTCATCCGCCGCAACACTCTTGATCTCGATTGCATCATTTACCAGTCGGGATCAAGGCTAACTCCCGTGATCCGATCCAAAGGATAGATATCACATCATATTACTCATTTCATCGATATCTCTAGAACACCAGCCTCTAACTTGTTTCACCACTTCAACTCATTCCCTTGAGTATCGAGATAACTCCAACATTAAGATTTGGGTGTACTTCACACCACTAACAATGCATACAATTGCCACATTTTCCAAGCAGATGCTATGGCAATCATTTCCAAATCACAATTTGGCAAATCCTCTTGCATTCTCTCCCTTGCTGAAAGGTTAACCCTACCTTTCTATTTTACACCAAAGTGCAACTCAATCTGTAGAGAGAACCACAACTACAAAACACAAAGCCCACCTTCGGGGTAACCAAGGTTGGCGGTCGTCGACCACGCCAACAGTTCCAAGAAACCTCTCTCACACATATCTTTCCAAAAGATTTAATCCCTTTATGTGTGAGTCGAGTAGAGGGAGTAGACAACTCGAAAATCTCCCCACAATTATCCATAACATCTAATCAAACTAAAAAGTTTGAACTTCGATCACATCCGCTTGTCTCAATCCACTATGGATGGTTGATTTCCTTGAGATCTCCACTCATATCCATCTTGGCATTAACTGCCAAGGGACGCTAGTCCTCACTATCGAATCAGCACGTCTTCGACTTGAAGCACTTGCAGTCCTCGTTCAAAGGAATCTTCAAGGTCTTCACCGTCTCTCGACTTCCAATATGTCGTCGATGCGCACGGAGATAAAGACACCCAAAAGGGCCAAACATCACAACACACAAGAGCATCAGCCAGCTCAAACGACACCACGACAATTTCGTAATGTCTACACCGAGTGAACAAGTCACCCCCGGTCCAAACTCAAACTCGATCCAACGAGAGTAGTACTAGATTGCAACTACCCTCGAGTAAAATCGGAATTCATGGAGCTTGATCAAACAGATCAACCGATCTCCACTACGGGTACATATTCTTCATCGTGACCCTACCGAGTTCACGATAGTCGACTCACAGTCGAAATGACCCATTCGCTCAAAACAAACGAGATCTACACTCCACAAGAGGAAACACTAGGCAAAAGAGGTCTCCAGACCAAGCCTTCAATTCTCACAACACAACCGGGATTGCACAAGCAACTCCCTCACAAGAGACATCCTCTCTTTTGAGGATTCTCAACACTCACCCAGGATGCTGGCCTAAAGGCCACGCGCTCACTCAACCAATAACCAGGCTTGGGCAGGTGAAACAAGCATCGCAATTAGCGAACTTTCACGCCCTCGAAAAACACTATTTCGTGTCCAAGATCCCAAAGTACTACTGCTCGGCTCACACACTCATCGGCAATCAGATAGCCGAAGAGCCAGCCCAAGTTCAAATTAGAACTATACGCTCTTAGCCACATAAAGCCAATCGCTTTGTTGGCGCACCGGAACATCCAAAACTAACGGAGTACAAGAACAGTACTTCCAAGTCCAAACAGTCAGGACCAACTCAAACAGCAAGCACCAAGGAATAATTCCCCTGCCTTGCATTCGGCAAACAGCCGATCCAAAGCTACAATCATACCGAACAACAAACAACTCCAATACTATGAGCTGCGACAACCTCCATCGTCGCTGCATTATCATCCGCCCGTCAAACAGACACGCATTCATCCGGTGCAAACCGCACGAAGTCGATCCCAATATTGTCGACACTAATCTCCTCAACACTCCAACTGGGAATGACCCACCTGGCCACGAAGAGAGCACTTGCCCCTACTCCAAGGGCATCATCAGGCACTCGCGGCTCCACCGCTCACACGTCACAATAGTCGATGACGATTTGACGTCCCATTATCATCCTGTTAAAGGTCCACCTTCTCGAGATCAAATTTCTCCTTGATCACTTGATTGTCCTCTTACATCAGACTTGCCACTCATAGTAGCTTCCTTTGCCGTCCCAACGGTCTCCACATCTCTTGCCCTTACCAAGGTGCGATCCGTATTCTCATAGAATTTCCTGAGGTCGACTGCCAACTGGATTGACAAATCCTCCAGTTGCTTAATCTTCTCGTCCGCCGGCGCAAAGTCTCAACTCGGAGTAACCTCCTAATTGATCGCCGCTCCACCACACTCGCTGAATTTGCCAGTTGTTCTCTCAACTTCAGGGTCTCACCAAATCCGGAGGATGCAGAAGTCCCGTCTCGGCTGCCTCGGCCGCCATCGAGTGCGTCGATCGCCACTCAAGCTGCAACAAGCAAAACATGCGCAGGTGAAAAACACCCCACGCCAACACATCCCCACACAAAACTATAACCCCAATCATGCGAAAGTAATGAAGTGGACTCCCACTATTCCCCGATGTCACGTTGTCGGCCGCCAACGTGACCCTCCAAGGGTATAGAAGTGGTTCACTCCGATTTAACTCCAACAGCTTTGGAGCTTTAGAAACGACCCAATCATAATACTTTCGCCAATATGTCACAAGAGATCTCGTCTCTCACGTTCCTATTCCTTATCGTCCAACCTACCTAAGGTTTACTAGGTCCACTATGACTCAACCCTAGGCTCTGATACCACTATAATCTGTCACGCCCCGGGCCCTCGTGGGAGCCTACCAGGCACGTGCACAGACCCGCCGTGTACCTCAAACAACACAATGTACACAAGGCGTCTATGCTAACAACCATCAAGAAGGATAAAGAGTACATCCTAACAAGGTAATCAGAGCGAGAACATAGTTCTACATCTAAAACAAAATCCACATAACTAAAATCTCAAGATATACAAGAATTTTATACATCTTATCAACAATAGATCAACCAAACATCTATACACCTTTCATATAAAATACAATGAAAGGACAACATGGTATGCCTACAACGACAACACCGTAGAGGCTCTAGCTAGCTGCTAACCCCTCGCCGTGATCCCAAGCCTCTCCTGCTGCGGAAGGCTCTGAAATAAAAACAACAAACCCCAGGGGGATGAGAACTATTATTCAATAGTTCCCAGTGGGTAAGCCGCCGAGAGTGGCGAATTACACCGCTAGGTCAACTGAGGCAAGATAGTTTAAACTGAAACATAAAGCATAAAAATATTAAATGCTAACAGATAGTTCTACAACTATCATGCCTCCAATGACTAAACCATCTACATGAACATGCTCTATTGTCATATGCTCAACAATTAATTTCATGGTTTACATGCATGTCAAATTAATACCATGATCAATTTCATATGTCCTAATGTCATAACTCACTATATGTCAAGTTTTACTATTACATGTATGACTTGTCTCCAACTACAAGTATGTAATGTATATCCAATTTTCTACTACATGTATGAACTATATAACTTGTTCCCAACAATATGAATGTTATGTTCACTACATGTAATGCCACGAAGTCACCACCCAATACTATGTCTATACACTACATGTATATGCATCAATTAATTAGGGTGTCAAATGTCACATTCCGGTTAAAATAACCTCTTTCCATATGAAAGTTCACCTTGCATACACCATAACTGTGTAGTCGTAAAATAATACAATAGCGGGATGTTCACTTGTGCCGAGCCTAATGGCTCCGTGGTAGTCAACACCTCACGCTTTGGTGAGCCTTACCCAAGGCGGTTCCATTTCGGCGCTCTCTCTAACACACGGGCGAAATAACTGTCGCTAGGCCAACTCCGGAGTGCCGGCTTGTAGGGAGCGACCCTCACAAGCATGTGTAAACGAGCATAGTGGCTAACAAGCAACACATCAACCATAATAATAATATCATAAGTTTAATTTCACGTTATGTCAAAATATGTCATATTATGTTTACAACCTTCAATAGCCAAGATGCTAAATGTCAACAATATCATGTTGTTCTCCAATTGCCCTTTGGTATGTCTCTACCAATATACCCATGTCTCTAACATGTAAATGTCCATCTCTTTGTTTACTAAATTCATAAACCATGCATTGTTCTAATGCCGTAAATCATGCATTCTACAATGCCAAAATCATGCATTCTTCTAATGCCATACATCATGCATTCTACCGACGCCCAAACCATACATTATTCTAATGCCATGTACTATGCATTCTACCAATGCCAACAAGTCCATAAACCATGCCATGCATGAGCTATGCTAACCTCTACCATATAGAGTATAAAAGTTATCATGCGAGTATTCCATTAACTAAGAACTCATGTTTAACCAATTACAAATATCACATACAACTAGAATCCCTTTCCTCATGTCTTAATCATGGAATCATATCCGTGACCGAAAGGTCGAGCCCAAAAGCCAACAATGCCCGTCAAAGTTGTTCACCTAAAATGAGGTGCAACAACTTATCCTGCATATATCAAATCCTCTCTTTTCTCTATACAAACATACATATATTGCATTTGCCATAATTCCTCTTTTCTCTATACAAGCATACTTTGGTATGCAAGAGTTCACTAGTCCACCACTCAAGTGGTGTCTCAAATGATGCTCATCCCTAGCATGCATAATATACTTAGCATTTCCTAATGCGTCATTACACTAATAGTGCCAATACCCTAGCATGCATAATGTTCTCATAATGCCATACTATATGAAATATGCATTTTTCATAAACAACTTGCATGTCTCATGCAATCACAATTATCATCATGCCATAATTAACATAATTATGCATCTAATCAATCCTATAACAAGATAGGAGACATAGGGGGAGTTCACCCATTTCGGTGAGGTCAAACCCACCGGATACCCGTCGAAACCTCGCAGTACTTCGAAACGAAGTTGTCCCCCGAGCTTCTCATACCCTAAGATAATTTTCCAAGGGGTTAGGGGTATCGAACAAGCAATTCGAAAACTTCCCAAAAATCAATGAGGTAAATTGGTGGAAATTACCTTGAGCAAGTAAAACTTGTTCTAGATCCAAATTGAGGTTAGAGATCTTCAAATCCAACCTACAACAACATTCTACACCCATCAATTCCACCTCAAGGGCTCATAATCACGAAACCCTAAAATAAACCCTAATTCCCATGAAACTAGGTTTACAAGCTAAATCCAAGCAAAAATCACAAATAGAGGAGTTGTAAGATAATTACTCACCTCATAAGAGCTCCAAACCAAGCAAAAAGAGGCTAGGGTTGGAGATTCATCCACCAACCGGCTCTCCTCGTCCAACCCGAGCTCCCCACAAAGCGTAGAAGCACTCCTCCATGAAGAAAATGGAGGAAGAAGAGATCAAATCCAAGATCTAGGGGGTTAGGGAGAGAAATCCTAGAGAGAGAGAGAGGAAAAACCCTACCTCAACTCCTCCTCCATCCTCAGCCCAAAACAGCAAAGAGGGGGGGTGAAGGGGTACTTAACCCAATGTAACAAAATCCAACTAGGCCCCTCACAAAGCCAAAATTGCAAAACTGCACAAAACGCATTCTGCAGCACTGTATACCGGTATGCGCATGTGTATACCGGTATACTGTGCAAAATTTGCAAAACCCGAGCCTCGGCCAGCAAGCTGCGCAATCACATTTCGGTATGCCAATTCCAGTACCGGTACGCAGTGCATTCCGGTATGCCAAAATCAGTACCCGAATGCAGTACAAATTCTGCACTTTATGCAGAATTTGCTCTCCGGAGTCCGTTTTCGCCCTTTTTAAGCCACGAAAACACCTCAAAGCTCACCAAACTCAACCCAAAACTCCAGAATAGCATAAGGAACTATTCTCTCACTAGAACTCCGCAATTTGCTAAAGTTCAGTGTACTACAAGAACAGAAAGGCTGCTAACCTGTCCCTCAGCAGAAATCACACATTCGGGCGCCCGAAACCCAAGAAGTGGGCGCCCGGTTCTTCCAGCCTGCACAAGCCCAGCACTTCGGACTCTTCGCCCGCGGTCCGATGCGCCCTAACCTGGTCCGGCAGAACCCACCTACCACCTCACACGTGTCAAACGGATCGATACTCACGAGGCAAATTTTCGGACTCACTTTCCGGGCGCCCGAACCTGGATCCGAAATGACTTAGCAGTTCAGAAAACGAGCACTCAACATCTAGGTGCCCAAAACACAACTTCCGGGCGCCCTAAAGTTCCAAACGCCCAAAACTTCAGTTTTGGCTTACTTCGGTGCTCCGAGTCCGTTTGCGCGTCTAGTTTGCGCCGAAATGACTCCGACTTGTCTCGACCTTCTCCAGAAGTGTCGAACAGTCTAGGATACTGCAGTCATTCCGTCCGTTAGGCCCCAGGGGTACTACATTTTTGCTTGCAAAGCCTTCTTTTTATACGATTTTTTTGTGGGACAATCCGTGGAAATATGGCCGTAGCCTCTACACTTGTAGCATTGGATTTTCCCTTCAAATTCATCTTTTTCGGTAGAGGACTTTGCAAGTTTCTTCTCTTTAGAGGATTTAGAATTTGAAGATCATTTAGAAGAAGATTTGGATGTAGATCGATTTGTCTTGTTCTTCCAAAAATTTCGACAAAATTTTTTCGTGAGACGCGCTAATTGATGTTTAAAGTCGGCAAGTGAAATTTCTTCGTCGGAATCTGAGTCATCGTCCTCCTCCTTACTAGATTTAAGTGCAATACCTGTACTTTTAGAAGAAGACTTGGAAGAAGATTGATTAGTAGGAAAAGTCATTTCATACGTTTGCAAAGCGCCTACTAATTCCTCTACTTTCATCTCATCCGGATGCTTAATAGTTTCAATCGCCGCAACCTTCGGACGAAATCTTTTGGGAAGAGTTCTCAAAATTTTTCTTACAATTTTGGGTTCCGATATTTTCTCTCCCAAGTTCGCACATGTATTAACTACGTCTTGAAGACGAGTATAATACTCGGCAAAGGTTTCATATTCCTCCATGTAAATTGAATCAAATTTGCTTATTAGCATTTGGAGTTTTTGAACCTTTACCAAGTTAGTTCCTTCATGCGTAACTTGGAGAATATCCCAAATTTCCTTAGCTGTTTCACACGCCGAGACGCGTAAAAACTCGGTTTGAGATAGAGCATTAAATAAGGCATTAATTCCCCTACCATTGTAATAAGATAAATCAATCTATTCCTTACTCCACTTATTCCGTGGTTTGGGGATGTTAACATCATCAACGATTTGAGTGGGATGAGTCCAACCAAATTCTATGGATTGCAACACTCGCTCATTGATGGCTATTAGAAAATCTCTCATGCGAACTTTCCAATAAGTATAGTTTGTGCCATCAAATAACGGAGGCCGATTAAGGTTACCACCTTCACCCATAATGAAAGATAAATTTAGATCCCGCTCTGATACCAATTGAAAGTTATGGGGGAACCCTAGGATCTATCTAGATACTATCAATACCTAGAGGGGGGGTGAATAGGTATAACGGCCAAACCACAAATCTCGATGCAATAAAATAAGTGCGGAAATAAAAATAGCACACCGAGATTTACGTGGGAAAACTCCAACTAGGAGTAAAAAATCCACGGGACCAACACGCGATAACAATCCACTAAGAAATAAAAGATTATGTCACGCCCCGGGCCCTCGTGGGAGCCTACCAGGCACGTGCACAGACCCGCCGTGTACCTCAAACAACACAATGTACACAAGGCGTCTATGCTAAAAACAATCAAGTAGGATAAAGAATACATCCTAACAAGGTAATCAGAGCGAGAACATAGTTCTACAACTAAAATAAAATTAACACAGCTAAAATCTCAAGATATACAATAACATTATACATCTTATCAACTAGTAGGTCAATCAACCATCAACAAACTATACATCTTTCATTCAAAATACAATGAAAGGAAACCCATGGTATGCCTACAACAACGAAACCGTAGAGGCTCTAGCTAGCTGCTAACCCCTCGCCGCGATCCCAAGCCTCTCCTGCTGCGGAAGGCTCTGAAAAACCCAACAACAATGGGGGTAAGAACTATTATCAATAGTTCCCAGTGGGTAAGCCGCCGAGAGTGGCGAATTACACCGCTAGGTCAACTGAGGCAAGATAGTATACTGAAACATAAAGCATAAAACATAAAATGCTAAACAGATAGTTCTACAACTATCTTGCCTCCAATAAAATAAATCATCTACATGAACATGAACATGAACATGCTCTAATGTCATAAGTTCAACATTTAATCACATCATTTTACATGCATGTCAAATTTATGCTATGTTTAAAGGTTAAAAGAATCTTTCTATTCTTATCATCACAATATCATGCCTCTATACTAATCATCATGAGTATAGGTCTAATGCTATTATGGATGCCAATATATGTAGTGACTAACTAATATGTCCAACTACAATGAATGCATCCCAACAGTGTCAAGCTAAGTAATGCCACAATGTGCTACTCACTACTATGTCCATACACTACAACTATATGCATCAAGCAACCAATATACTATGTCCAGTTTACTTAGCTTTTACCCAATCCACAAGGGACTTACACAAGGTAACGTCCCGGCTTGTGCCGTGCCTAATGGCCCCGTGGTAGTCAACATTCTCTCGCAAGAATGAGACTCTCCCCCAACGGCGATCCACTTCGGCGCCCAAACCTGCACGGGCGACCAAGGTCGCAAGGCTAACTCCGGAGTGCCGGCTTGTAGGGAGCGACCCTCACAAGCATGTGCGAATGAGCACAAATGGCCAACAAGCATAATCAACTGCATAAGTGTCACGTTCATCATGTCTAAAAACATGGAATGCCAAGTAGTGACTAAGAGTCCAACACTATGTCATAAGGTCCACCTAGTTATTCACCTAAGTGAAAAGTCATATGTTCAACCTCACACTATGTCGAAATATGTCACATTATGTTTACTACATTCAATAGCCAACATGCTAAATGTCAACACTATCATGTTGTTCTCAATATGTCCGTTGGTAAGTCCCTACCCATATGTCCATGTCTCTAACATGTAGATGTTCATTTCTTGTTTACTAAGTTCATAAACCATGCATTATACTAATGCCATAAATCATGCATTCTACCAATGCCCAATCCATGCATTCTACGATGCCATATGTCATGCATTCTCTAATGCTATAATTCATGCATTCTACAAATGCCATATGTCATGCATTCTACGATGCCAACGAGTCCATATTCATGCAAGTGTTTAATTAACCAAATGGACTCATGTTAAACCAATTATAATATCAAATGCAAATAGTATCCCTTTCCTCATGTCTTAAACATGGAATCAATCCACGACCAAAAGGTCGAGCCAAAGCCAACGATGCCCGTCAAAGTTGCCCACCTAAATGAGGTGCAACAACTTATCCTGCATATATCAAATCCTCTCTTTTCCCTATACAAACATACATATATTGCATTTGCCATAATTCCTCTTTTCTCTATACAAGCATACTTTGGTATGCAAGAGAGTTCACTAGTCCACCACTCAAGTGGTGTCTCAAATGATGCTCATCCCTAGCATGCATAGTATACTTAGCATTTCCTAATGCGTCATTACACTAATAGTGCCAATACCCTAGCATGCATAATATTCTCATAATGCCATACTATATGAAATATGCATTTTCATAAACAACTTGCATGTCTCATACAATCACAATTATCATCATGCCATAATTAACATAATTATGCATCTAATTAATCCTATAACAAGATAGGAGACATAGGGGGAGTTCACCCATTTCGGTGAGGTCAAACCCACCGGATACCCGACGAAACCTCGCAGTACTTCGAAACGAAGTTGTCCCCCGAGCTTCTCATACCCTAAGATAATTTTCCAAGGGGTTAGGGGCATCGAACAAGCAATTTCGAAAACCACCAAAAATCAATGAGGTAGAAGGGTGAAAATTACCTTGAGCAAGTAAAACTTGTTCTAGGTCCAAATTGAGGTTAGAGATCATCAAATCCAACCTACAACAACGTTCTACACCCATCAATTCCACCTCAAGAGCTCTCATTCAAGAAACCCCAAATAAAACCCTAATTTTTAAGAAACTAGATTTTCTAAGCAAATCTCATGCAAAACACAATTAGAGGTTGTAAAAGGGTTTACTAACCTCAAATCAAGCTTCCACTCAAGCTCACACAAGCTAGGGTTGAAGATCCATCCTCCAACAAGCTCATCTCCTCAGCCCCGAGCTCCCTCCAAGCCTAGGAGTCCACCTCCATGGGAAAAATGGAGAGAAAGGAGATCAAAACCAAGATCTAGGGTTTGGGGGAAGAGAAAATCTAGAGAGAGAGAGAGGGAAACCCTACCTCAACTCCTTCTCCTCCATTCTCAGCCAACACAACAAGAGAGGGGTGAAGGGGTACTTAAACCCAAGCAACAAAATCCAACTAGGCCCCTCAAAAAGCCCAAATTGCAAAACTGCTCAAAAAATGCATTCTGCAGCACTGTATACCGGTATGCGCATGTGTATACCGGTATACTGTGCAAAATTTGCAAAATTCGAGCCTCGGCCAGCAAACTGCGCAATCACATACCGGTATGCCAATTCCAGTACCGGTATGCAGTGCATTCCGGTATGCCAATTCCAGTACCCGAATGCAGTGCAAATTCTGCACTTTATGCAGAATTTGCTCTCCGGAGTCCGTTTTCGCCCTTTTTAAGCCACGAAAACACCTCAAAGCTCACCAAACTCAACCCAAAACTCCAGAATAGTACAAGCCACTATTCTCACACTAGAACTCCGCAATTTGCAAAAGTTCAGTGTACTACAGATTACAAGGTGATTACCGACTCCACGGACTCAAACCTCTCTTTTATCTTCTTTGGATCTCGCGCACACCACCGGGTTGTCCACGCCCAATGTTCAAATCCACGAACGCCACATTTCGAATCCACGAAACGCCAACTTTGAATCCACGAAGCCTTTATCACGCCGAATCCACAACGCCCACTCGAATCCACGAGCGCACTCTGTCCAGAGCAAGAACAACAAAGTCGATGATTATTTATTGCTTAGCATTGAAGATCTGTGGGAATAATCTCTAAGCAATTCTCAAATTGATTCTAGAAGAAAATTAAAGATCTAGGGCACCATGAATCAATTTGAGAGAAGCTTGATGTAGAAGATGAGAAAAATGGCTACCTACGAGCTTTTAGGGTTTCTAAAAAGTATTCTATGCTTAACCTGTGAGACCCCAGATTAGTCCTATATATGAGATATATATGGCTAAAACTCTCAACCCGGCTTAAGCATTTTCGGCGGTGGCTAGGCCGAAGAGGTTGAGAGAGTTAAGCGTGCTAGGACGGGAGTAGTCCTAGGATGGGTGACCCTCTGGGAAGTTGGGGCGTCACAGTTGGTATCAGAGCCAATTACCAGCCGGAAGTGTGAGATGAGTCTCGGCTGAGCCACAGCGGGGAGAGCGAGGCTCTCGTGCTGTTGACTGTTGTGGGTGGAGCGCGGCTCACCACAAAAGTCGGTTTAGGCTAGCGAGACGAGTCTCACATCGCCTGGTACTTGTGTGTCTGAGCCTGACGAGGACGTCAGGGCTTAAAGGTGGGGAGATTGTGAGACCCCAGATTAGTCCTATATATGAGATATAATATGGCTAAAACTCTCAACCCGGCTTAAGCATTTTCGGCGGTGGCTAGGCCGAAGAGGTTGAGAGAGTTAAGCGTGCTAGGACGGGAATAGTCCTAGGATGGGTGACCCTCTGGGAAGTTGGGGCGTCACATAACCACATTTTAGAGACATCCCCACATCTTATTTATAGGTTTAGAAGCAATCCGAAATAGACTAGGATTGAAAACAGATTTTAAAAAGATTTGGAATTAAATTAGGATTGCAAAACTGATTTTAAAAAGGTTTGGAAGCAATTAGAATCAAAATAGGATTGCAAAACTGATTTTTAAAAATTTACCATATTATTTATAGGTTTGGGAGACATTAGAATCAGAGTAGGATTGAAAAAATATATTTTCGAAAAATCGCGACCGGTCGGGGTCCGAACCTTGGATGCAGGGTCCGGACTCTGAAACTCTCCAGCGTTTCATAGTCCGGACCTCAGCCCTCAGGGTCTGGACCCTCCCAGCATGACAGCCAGGGAGGTGTACGGGTTCTGGACCTCACCTCAGGGTCCGGATCCTGAAAATTGAAAAACTCAATTTTTATATTTTAATTTTTTTTTTATCTATTCTAATGTCTTCCAAACACTTGTAAATGATCATATCACCATCAAGATTATTTAAACTTACCAAGCATCGTTAATTCATACGTTGAGTCTTCGAATCTTCAAACTTCGTCTTTTCTTCTTTGAACCTTCAAGACTCCGACTCACTTCACGAAATATGCCAATATAAAATCCATAACACTATTAACCAACACAATACCTGCCACGACGTCATCTGGGGCAGAAGGCTTCACCTGTGAGGCGAACACACGTCCACTCGGCGCCGGCCGCTGTCCCTCCACTGGTCTCGGTGGCGGAGTACGGCCTGCCGACGTCACCGCGAGTGGGATGCCCGCAAGCTGCCTCAGTGATGCGAACGCCGATGCCGATGAGGGTGCCCGGTCATCACCCATCGGGCAATCAAACCGCATATGTCCCGGCTGTCCGCACTTGTAGCACCGGCCCTCACGGTAATCACTCTGTTGAGGTCGGTGGGCACCGCTGCAAATCGGGCACCGGCTCAAGGGTTGATTCTGCTGAGACCCTCGAGATCGGTTCTGCGACTGCGAGTGCTTCGGGGGTCGTTTGGAGCTAGACTGACCACCCGAGCCACCCGCCGGATGCTTCTTTCCTTTCTCTTTCTCCTTTTCTTTCTCCCTGTCCCAAGATTCGCGCTCCTCGCGCGCACATGCATTTTCGTGCTCCACCCAAAGAGCACGATCCAAGACCTCCGCAAAGGTCTGCAACTTGAAGGCGTGAACCGCCCGAAAGATCTCTGCTCGTAGCCCGCGCACGAAGCAATCGACTTTGTCCAATTCTCCACGGACCACGTGCGAAACACAATTAATGATATACGAGAACTCCCTCTCGTACTCACGCACGGTTCGATTTCCTTGCTTCAATTTTCGAAACTTCTCCTGAAGCTTCCTTTTCTCACTATCGGGGAAGTAGGCGGCGAACACCAAACCCCGAAACTCTTCCCAAGTAGGTGGGGGAAGGCTAGAGAGTCGATCACGCTTGACTCCCTTCCACCACACCTTCGCCGATCGCTCCAAACAATGAGCGGCGAGGTGTACCTTGTCCCTCTCCAAGGTATACAGATCCTCGAAGAGCATCTCCAACGCATCGATCCACGACCCATGGATCCGCGTTCTCCCCGTCGAATGTCGGAGGGTTGAACCGCTTGAACGTCATAAGAGCCGCAAGTGCGCGCTCCCGCTCCGCATCCCCCGTCACGGGATCGGGCATAGGAGCACCCGACCCTGTAGCCATAGTCGGTAGTGCAGGTGGCGCCACAGTCGGCGCCGCTGCCACACCCACTGTCGAACCTGAAGTAGAGACCAGAGGTACACTCGGTCTCTCCTCCCTAGTCGCAGCCGCTCGCTGCGCCATCTCGTCCTGGAGCTTTTTAATTTGCTCCTCCCGTCGCTGCATGGACTCGGCCTGTCGCCGAACCACGCCCATCAACTCGGTCAACTGCTCGCGAAGACCCATGTCCTCGCCTACCCCGGATTGCTCGGGGGCCGCGCTCGACTCCTCGGGCCTAGCCCGAGTTGGAGGCTTATCAAGCACCATTTTTTCCTGAAAACACAATGACCTTGATCAATTCGTGACAATCAAGGTTATTTACAACATAATATTACACGAAAGTAAACGTGAACCCAATCTAGGCGATCCGATCACGAATTAACTCTTGCGTCGATTTGAGGAAGATAATTCATTCTTCTAATTGTGCTAGCAATCTTCCGAAGATCAAAAACGATGGATTAATTGTGGAGGACTTGAGGAAGAGGGAGAGGGTTGACGGCTAGGGTTTTTTTGTATTGCCATCCTTTTTAATATGTCATATGACATATATTTATAATGAGAAAACCCTAATCCTAAACCTAATCCTTATCGAATCCTAGTCCGATTGGATTATCCATTAACCCTCAAGTTGGTTTTAATTTGAACCGAATCCGAATCCGAATCCTAATCCTAATTCGGTTCGTGTGTAACATTTACACATAAGTCCTCATATTATTTACTAACAATTAGTAAATACACCGTGCAACTTTTTGCACTTAAATACCTCTAATTTACAACAATTGCAAATTAGTCCTTTTACTAATAAATTAGTAAACTTTAGTATTTAACTATATTATAATTGTAATTAACCCATCCGATAAACTTCTTTTATCGTCTCCTTAATATCGATCATGCGAGATTTCTTATGTGTGTGACCTAATAGGTCCAATTCTGTCTGGTAGTGAGATATGATGCGATCCCCATCGACATCATCATCGAAACTCTTTTCAATGGATCAAACACTTTTGATTCTACCCTCGTAGAATAATTATTCGCCTATAATTATTCTTATTGGTTCCCACAATCCACCAGTGACGCCTAGCAGCATATAGTGGCAATCCAGTCAGAAGTGAATATCGGATTGAACCTCTAGGTGCAGTTACCCTACAATACAATCCTTCTATCGCATAGTCCCAACTGAGTGGAGGTCATGGAATACTCGTCAAATCCCATCACCCGTCATATGACAAATTTGATAGGACAGAAGCTCTTATGGTTACTCTTGGAAACACCTTTTCATACACCATATTATTCCGGCCGAGGATTTATGAGCTTTGTCTTACAAAAAGCATAGGACTAATTATCTCTCTACCGAGAGCGATAGATCCCCTATAAACACACACCCATTCCTAATATGAATCTACTGCAGCCAATATATACTACTAAGACCCGTGGCTAGGATCAAAGTTTGTTGCATAGTCAAACTACAGTAGCTTCACATCGAATAGCCGTGGTGTCGCAGGTCTAAGGATCAGTTGTACCACTGCAACATCGAACCAGTTACTGACGAATAAGTAGACATCCATGTAACCGTTCGTAGTTGGTCACGCTCAGTACCCTTGTTCTCTAACAACCACCTGCATGTTCGCACCAGTGTCCCCACACTGATGACTCGAGACTCGTCATCCCAAAAGGAAGCGGCATATACATCAATCTTACCGGATCAATCATCGTCCCCATGATGATCCACCTCGATTGAGAGCATTTATAAATTAATCACCAATAATACGTATCTCAAATTCTCAACTCTTGAGAATACATATTATCATCTTATTAATTCAAAGGACGATTCACGGACACATTAAACATGAATGGCATAAAAAGGCCCAAATTAATAAATTATAATGATTAAGTACAAAGATATGTCCCATAGAAAAATAAAATGCGTCAGCCTGATAGGCTTCTAGGGCATACAACTAACAGTCGGCCGCCAACATGAACTCTCTTGGTGAAGATTAAGACACACCTTTAATCTACCTCTACTTCCAATTAGAGGTATAAGGATATAACCCAATCACTTATCTTTCGCCATAATCAAAGATCTCGTCACTCACGAGTCTACAAGAAGTTATGCAGGGGCATCCTGTATTGGGTCTTTTCCATCCTAGGGTTTCTTAGGTCCATCTAGACCGTTTCTACGCTCTGATACCACCTTAGTCTGTCACGCTCCGCCGGGCCTTTAACACCAACTAGGTGAAAAGGATAAACCGCACGGGCGCATGCCCCAGACCCGCCGAACGGACAGAGTCTCCCCTATTTGCCCAAGGCGTCACAACACAAGCATTTCCACGATGTTCCAACTAGGAACGGAGTACAAGAGTTGCACAAGAAAAGCATCAACATAAAGAAGTTCTACTTCTAATACATCACATTTGCGCAATTATACATGCCAAAATTTTCTTTTCCTTCATTTCTATTCCATACATCAAGTTCCAAAACTATGGAATTACAAGTTGTTTACATTTAATAAAAACTCCTATGCTACCATTGTCCAAAACTCGGGGTACAACTATACATGACACCAAAATGGAAGGGCCGCTATCTACTGAGCCAAACCCTTACCTCGCTCCACCACCTCACTCGCGGAAGGACCTGAAAAATGGTGGGGTGAGAACTATAAACATAGTTTCCAGTGGGTAAGGTCACCCAAGAGAGAAGCTCGACCCACCAGGTCCAAAGAAACACCATAAGCATAAGTTAGATTTCAATTAACTATGCATATAAATACTTACATACTGTAAATAAACATAAAGGATGCAACCAAATAAAATGACAACTTTCATTTTCTCCTAGGTTCATCCTATATCCCACATTGTCCAAGTTCAATTATTTTTTATTTATTTATAGTGTCGGAATCGCCGCATCACCAATTTGGTTCTCAACCAAAGAGGAATCGTCGCAAATATTGGGCACCGGGCAATGGAATCGCCATCCCCATCATGGTCCCAATCTCCAAAGAGTGAAATCGCCATCTCTTTATTCGGGTAGCGAAATCGCCGCATACCCGGGGTAGCGAAATCGCCGCATACCCCAATGTGTTCACTTTACACAATATAGCGTTGGGCACCGGGCAATGTAATCACCATCCCCATCATGGTCCCAACCTCCAAGGAGTGAAATCGCCATCTCCTTATTCGGGTAGCGAAATCGCCGCATACCCGGGATAGCGAAATCGCCGCATACCCTAATTCGTTTCCGCCAACACGTGGCTGGAGTAGCGAAATCGCCGCATACCCCAATGTGTTCACATTTCACACTTGCCAATCTAAGTTCAATGGCCCTAGGTTCAAGTCACCAAGTCTCACCTATGTTCAATGACACTAGGTTCCAATCTCATGTTCCAACCTATGTTCAATGACACTAGGTTCCAATCTCATGTTCCAACCTATATTCAATGACACTAGGTTCCAATCTCATGTTCCAACCTATGTTCAATGACACTAGGTTCCATTTGCACTTTTCAACCTATGTTCCACAACACTAGGTTCTAATTCATATATGCAATCACATAACAAGTATAAATAATAATGAAATACTCGAATTCATTAATATGCAAGATGAGCCCATGGCTCAATTCATTATGATTCTCATTTTACCAACATGCAATTCTAGGGTTACATACTTTTACACCATTCAAATTTCAAATGGTTATTTACCCTAGACATGGAAGTGACCTAATCACTTCGGTAAACACAAACCCACCTCAAGAGCACCCAAGTCTTGAATTTCTTGAGCTCCTAGGTCTCTAAGCCTTGAGTTCTTGCTTCAACCCAAGCTTCTAAGAGAAAATGGTTCGTTACTCATTACGAATCCATAAATCAACTCGATACTTGAAATCAATTATCTAACATGATTTTCTATGCCTCAATTGCAATTTTCGAAGGTCCAAATATTTTTAGAACCTCCCATGGCAAAAGCCCACATTTCACCTAGGTTTCACATGCATGCATGTAGAACCCCGAAATTTCTTGGCCAATCTTCCCGTTTTATGGATTAGATTGCCTAGGGTCTCCAAAAACCTCAAAATATAAGATAAATTCTAAGGTTTGAACCCAAATCATGATGAACTCATCTTAGCCACGAGTTTCCCAAGCTTCTTCTTGCACCAAGAAGCTTCTTCTCCACTTTGAAAATCTTTTCCAAGCTCAATCCACCCTTTTCTCAAAGTTTGGAGAGTTCTCTAGAAAGAGAAAGTGATAGAGAGGAGAGAAGAAGTAGAGGAGGAAGAAGACTGAGAAGGGAAGGGTGTCCCTGCCTTTCAAACACTTCCTCGAGTGTGAAAAGACCTATTTGCCCCCATTACACATCAACACATACAGCCAGCCAAGGCTAGCATCTCGCAGCTTTGCATTCCGGTATGCGCACTGGTATACCGGAATACGGGCGTTTATTCCGGTATCAATAGGCAATTCCGCAAAATCCGAGAGCTGAATTTTTAGATTTCCCACTGCATTTCGGTATCTCACAAATCCATACCGGAATCAGGCGAATCCATACCGGTATGAACACATCCATACCGGAATCAAGTGAGTTTATTCCAGTTTCAACACTTGATTCCGCAGAACCAGATTTTCAGCTCAACCACGCCATTCCGATATCAACACATCCATACCGGAATGAGCCGCAGAATTCTATAGTTTGGCAGATTTGACTTTTTGAAGTCCGTTTTCGCGCCTCACTTGCGCCGAAAATACTTGTATAAGTCCCAAACTTGGCCGAAGCCACTCACATAGCCTATCATACCACTTTCCACCGGAACTCCACAACTTGTAGAAGTTCGGTACAACACACTGAAGTTCAGTGTACTAGAGGCCCTGGAATGAGGGAGGATCTACCCTGTTAGGATACTAGTGGTGGTGGATCATTTGACTAATCGCTCATTCCTGGTCAATCCACACCACGAGGTGGAAGGGAAGTTCTGACCTCAGAGATTTCGATATGAGCGTGCGTTATGATTTTAAAGAGGACTGTGCTTGGGGGATGCACTACACAGTGGAGTTAGTGTAGTAGCGCATCAATGGTAATTGACGGTGCAAACTTAATGGAAGACATTGTCGAGTAAAGCGGATCAACATTGGCGGGGAATGGAATTGCGATTTGGAGTGCGGGGTAAGCTAAGTCCCCAGTATGACGGACCCTATTCGTGTCCTCTGTTATGAACCGTGTGAGCTGCAGGAATATATGTCATGTGAGGAGTTCCTTATATATATTCTAGCTTCCGAGGGGAAAGAACGGTGGAATCGTGTGATTCCATATGTTAAAGTCCAATGAAGCAACCACGTGTAGAATGAGAGGCTACCTGAAAACGCGAGAGCTTGATGAAGGGGCAATATCCTCACCTCTTCGTTGAGTTGAGTTGAGGTGTAATTCGAGTTGAGTTGAGGTGTAATTCTAGTTTCACGGATGAAACTCCTTCTAAAGAGGGAGGAATGTAGTGCACCAAATTTTTAGAAATTATGGAGTTCTAATGGAAATAGACTAAAAGACTATTCGAATAGTTTTGGCGAGGTTTGGGAACTATTCGAGTATTTTCGGTGCGAATCGGGCGCGAAAACGAACTCCGAAAAGTCAATTATGCCAAAGTTGCAGGTTATCAGAACACAATACAAATAGGAGAAAAACTAGCTTTCAGGTTTTGAGGAACTCAACCTGAGTATCGGTACTGATTTGCTGTATTTCGGTACCGATTTTTGAGTAGCGGAACACAATAGAAAATCTGAAAATCCAACATTCGAATTCTGAGGAACTGGCTGGTGACACCGGAACTAACAGCCCGAACTCCGGTACGCTAATTCGAGTATCGGTACGTAGTATTGCGAAATGCAGTTTTTGGTTGGATGTAAGTATAGGTGTTTGGGGTGGGGGGGGGGGGGGGGGGTGGGGGGGTTGTTGCAATTGTTGCAACCATTATATGAGGGAGATCTCAGCCCCTTCTCTCTCATTCATGTACACCAAAGAAAACCCTCTTCCCTCCCCTTCTCTTGTCCTTCTCTCTCTAGATATCACCTCCAACCCTTGGAGCGTAAGAGGTCATGTTGGAGAGGAAGCTTTGGAGGGTGTGGACCTTCTTCTTAAGCAAGAAGAAGCTGGAGAGTATGGTAGCGAAGGTGAGATTTCATGGATTTGAGTTAGAAATCTTGTTAAATCTTTTGAAAATAAGATTCTTGCCCTAGATGATTCTAAACTAGATTGGTTAAAGATTCACCATGGATTTTGGAGTATTCTTGATGAAATGGAAACCCTAGGTTGAGAATTAGGAATTTTGTGGTTTTGGGGTTTTGAGTTAAATTGACCTCTTGAATTCCTAATTGAAGAATAGTTCAACGTGAGGGACAACTCCGATTGGGATTATGTAAGATTAGGGCGTGCCCTAGGATCTATCTAGAGTATATCAATCACCTAGAGGGGGGTGAATATGTGTATAAACAAAAATCACAAATCTCAATGCGATAAAGTAATGCGGAAAATAAAATCAGCACACCGAGATTTACGTGGGAAAACTCCACCTTGGAGAAAAACCCACGGGACCAACACGCGAAGAAACAATCCACTAAGAGTAAAGAATTACAAGGTGATTACCGACTCCACGGACTTAACCTCTCCCTTCTCTTCAGCGGATCACGCGCACCAACGGGTTGTCCACGCCCCGCGTCCGAATCCACGGACGCCACGCCTCGAATCCACGAGACGCCCAAAACTCCGAATCCACGAAGCCTTCAACACGTCGAATCCACGACGCTCACTCGAATCCACGAGCGCACTCCGTCCGGAGCAAGAACAATAAAGTTGATGATGGTTTATTGCTTAGAATATCATGAAAGATCTGTGGGAATAATCTCTAAGCAATTCTCAAATTGATTCTAAAAGAATATTAGAAATTAGGGCACCATAAATCAATTTGAGAGAAGCTTGATGTAGAAGATGAGGAAAACGGTCACCTACAAGCTTCTAGGGTTTCTAAAAGATAATCTATGCTTGAACCACGTTTTAGAGACACCCTCACATCTTATTTATAGGTTAGAAGCAATCCGAAATAGATTAGGATTAAAAAACAGTTTTTAGAAAGGTTTGGAAGCAAACCGATTTCGACTAGGAGTGAAAAACTGATTTTAGAAAGGTTTGGAACCAAATTATGATTGCTAAGATATTTTAAGGAATCTCCTATCTTATTTACAGGTTTGGGGGACATTAGAATTAGAGTAGGATTGAGAAAATGACTTTCCAAAACTTCGCGACGGGTCGGGGTCCGGACCTTGGATCGCAGGGTCCGGACCCGGAAACAATTCCGCGTTTCATTGTCCGGACCGTAGCCAACAGGGTCCGGACCCGGTTTGCGAAACTGCCTGTCATGCTCACGGGTTCCGGACCTCATGTTCCAAGGTCCGGACCCGGACAGCGAAACAGCAAGTATGCGTACGTGTCACGCCCCGGGCCCTCGTGGGAGCCTACCAGGCACGTGCACAGACCCGCCGTGTACCTCAAACAACACAATGTACACAAGGCGTCTATGCTAACAACCATCAAGAAGGATAAAGAATACATCCTAACAAGGTAATCAGAGCGAGAACATAGTTCTACATCTAAAATAAAATCCACATAACTAAAATCTCAAGATATACAATAATATTATACATCTTATGAACAATAGATCTACCAAACATCTATACACCTTTCATATAAAATACAATGAAAGGTCAACATGGTATGCCTACAACGACAACACCGTAGAGGCTCTAGCTAGCTGCTAACCCCTCGCTGCGATCCCAAGCCTCTCCTGCCGCGGAAGGCTCTGAAAAACCCAACAACAATGGGGGTGAGAACTATTATTCAATAGTTCCCAGTGGGTAAGCCGCCGAGAGTGGCGAATTACACCGCTAGGTCAACTGAGGCAAGATAGTTAAAATTTAAACATAAAGCAGAAAGCAAATAACATTTGATGCTAAACAGATAGTTCTACACCTATCTTGCCTCCAATGACTAAAACATCTACATGAACATAAACATGTTCTAATGTCATAAGCTCAATAATTAATTTCATGGTTTGCATGTATATCAATATATGCCCTGTTCAATTACACATAATCTAATGTCATAAACTTACTATATGTCAAGTTTACTAATGCATAATGACTTGTCTTCAACTACAAGTGTGTAATGTAAGTTCATTTTGCTACTACATGTATGAACCAAATAACTTGTTCTCAACAATATAAAAGTTGTGTTCACTACATGAAATGTCACAATGTCACCACCCTAAACTATGTCCATACCCTATATGTATAAGCAACAATTAATTAGGGTGTCAAATATCTCGTTCCGGTTAAATTAACCTTTTACCAAATAAATATTCACCTTGCATACACCATAATTGTGTAGCCATAAAATAATATAATAGCGGGTTGTTCACTTGTGCCGTGCCTAATGGCTCCGTGGTAGTCACCACCCTCACGCTAAGGGTGAGCCTCGCCCACGGCGGTTCCATTTCGGCGCTCTCTCTCAAACACACGGGCGAAACAACTGTCGCTAGCCATCTCCGGAGCGCTGGCTTGTGGGGAGCGACCCTCACAAGCATGTGTAAACGAGCATAGTGGCGAACAAGTAACAAACAACCATAATAATACCATACATTTTAATCTCACGTTATGTCAAAACATATCACTTTATGTTTAATTCATTCCATAGCCAATATGCTAAATGTCAACATCATCATGTTGTTCTCAATGTCCGATGGTATGTCCCTACCAATATGTCCATGTCTCTAACATGTAATTGTTCATCTCATTGTTTACTAAGTTCATCAACCATGCATTCTACAATGCCAAAATCATGCATTCATCTAATGCCACATATCATGCATTCTCTAATGCCACATATCATGCATTCTCTAATGCCATAAACCATGCATACTACAATGCTATAACAATGCATTCTACGATGCCAACGAGTCCATATTCATGCAAGTGTTTAATTAACCAAATGGGCTCATGTTAACCAATTATAATATCAAATGCAAATAGTACCCCTTTCCTCATGTCTTAAACATGGGATCAACCCACGACCAAAAGGTCGAGCTAAAGCCAACGATGCCCGTCAAAGTTGCCCACCTAAATGAGGTGCAACAACTTATCCTGCATAAATCAAACCCTCCCTTTTCTCTATGCAACGTACATATAATACATTTGACATAATTCCTCTTTTCTCCATACAAGCATACTTTGGTATGCAAGAGAGTTCACTAAGCAACCACTCAACTGGTGTCTCAAAGGATGCTCATTCCTAGCATGCATAATACACTTAGCATTTTCTAATGCGTCGTTACACTAATAGTGCAAACATCCTAGCATGCATCATATTCTCATAATAACATACTATATGAAATATGCATTTTCATAACAACTTGCATGTCTCATGCATTCACACTATTCATCATGCCATAATTATCATAATTATGCATCTAATCAATCCTATAATTAAAATAGGAGACATAGGGGGAGTTCACCCATTTCGGTGAGGTCAAACCCACCGGAAATCCGTCGGAACCTCGCAGTACTACGAAACGAAGTTGTCCCCTCGATTTCTAGCGCCCTAAAGGAGATCCCTATGGGGTTAGAACATCGAACAACCAAAATCGAAGAACGACATACAACAAAGGGGAAAAAGGGTGAAAATACCTTAGACCAAGAATTTCTTGTCCAAAGTCCACAATGAAGTTAGGAGGCCTCAAATCCAACCTAACACAACATTCTACACCCATCAATTCCACTTCAAGAGCTCTCATACAAGAAACCCCAAATAAAACCCTAATTTTCATGAAACTAGGTTTTAAAGCAAATCTCATGCAAAAATCACGAATAGAGGTTATAAGAGAGCTTACTAACCTCAAATCAAGCCTCCAACCGAGCTCAAGCAAGCTAGGGTTGAAGATCCATCCACCAACGAGCTCTCCACAAGGGCCATGAGCTCCCTCCATGCCTAGGAGTCATCCTCCATGGAGAAAATGGGAAGAAAAGAGATCAAAACATGATCAAGAGAGGTTAGGAGCAAGAAATTCTAGAGAGAGAGAGAGGGAAAACCTACCTCCTTCCTTCTCCAACCTCAGCCAACACCACAACAAGAGAGGGGGTGAAGGGGTACTTAACCCAATGTAACAAAATCCAACAAGGCCCCTCAAAAAGCCAAAATTGCAAAACTGCATAAAAATGCATTCTGCAGCATTGTATACCGGTATGCGCATGGGCATACCGGTATCCAACCAAAAATCCCGCAAACCGAGCCTCGGCCAAGCAGTCTGTGTGAGAATCCGAATTTTGGGAATTTGAAATTCTCAGTGTTCCTCTCCCCCATTACTGTGTTTTTGATCAGTATACGTATATATATATATATAGGTATTTATATATATATATGTATATAAGTGAGTTTTGAGGATTTTAGGTTTTTCGGATTTTCGTCGCGGAGAGTGAATGGCTTAACGGCGCGAACCGGAGTCCGATTCTGACGAACCAAAATAGTGAGTTCGATGTCTCGGCAGTGCTGAGCGCAATGGCGCGATCCGCGTCGACGTGCGGCGAGCGGATAAAAAGTTATCCCAACTTGATCGTCGAGAGGTCGTATGTCACGTTTATCGTTTCGCGTTTTGGACCCCGTTTTTCGCACCGTTTCGCGCGTTTTCGATTTTGGAGGGGTGAATTGGGTTTTTTCCAGCTGTGGGAGGGGGGGGCTTTGGCTGAGAGGGTAGGTGAGTGCATTTATGGAACCTCACCCACCCCCTCTCTTTGTCCCTCTCACACTCCACCTCTCCCCTCACTCTCTCTCACTCTCCCTCTCTCACTCCTTCTCTCCCTTGCTCCCAGAGTGGAGCCCGAGCTCCCCCTGCCCCTCGGCCTCCTCCCTGTGCAGCGCCGGCCGCCGCCGGCCACTGCCTGGCCGGAGCAGCTCCGGCCACCCCCCCTCTCTCCCCTTTTTTCTCTTTTTCTTCTTCTTCTTCTCTGAGGTGAGCACCCAGGGGGATACCCACGCCGAGCTCCCCCTGAGGTTTCTGTGACGCGGGGGATCGCCGCCGTGCCGCCGGAGGGCCGCCGGAAGCAGCCTGAGCTGCTGCGGCCAGCTGCTGGAGCAGCAGCTGGCCGAGGGTGGTGAGCCCCTGCCGCCACCGCCTCCCGCACCCTGGGAAGGTGAGCGTCACCTCCCCCGCGACCTCCGGCGCCGCCTCCTGCCTCCCCGGCCCTCGCCGTGCCGCCGGAGAGCCGTCGGAGCCGCCGCGGGCTCGGCTAGGGCAACCTCTGTCTCCCTGCTCCGCCGCCGCCACCCGCCTCTGTTTTTGTCGCGGTCACCGACAGGGCGACGTCCGGCGGGGCCCTCGAGCCGGTGCTCGCATCGCCGCCGGCCGCCGTTGCCGTTCGTTGCCGGCGCCGCCGTGCCCCTAGCCCCTGGCAGCCAACCCGAGAGCTATCCTCTTCCCCGCGCCGCCGCCGCCGCTTCCCGCCGCCGGCTGAGGTGAGCCTCCTTCTCCTTGGCACCTCCGCTGCCGATGCTGGCCGCCGCTGGCCCTGCCTGCCGGCCGGCAACCGGCCGGAGCTGGTTGCTCCGGCCGGGGCCTTGCATTGTGGTGTTTTTGTTTTGTTGGGATGTTTGAGCTCCCTGCTGACCCCCGAAGCTCGGGAGGGTGAGCCCGGCGATCGCAGCGATGTGCTGAACACCGTGCTCACCCTAGTTCTGGTTTTGGTTGAGCCGTTGCGTCGTGCGGCCTTTGTCGGGCTATTTTTGCCTTTTGCTCGCTGTTTTTTATGCACTTTCCCGGACTGCGACTGGTCCTGTCGCAGTGGGGCTGTGAGCATAGCCTCCGTCACGTCGTTGCCGATCCGCTGGTGCTTGCGGAAGGTCGTGCGGATGTACGGCTTGCTCACGCGGCCCTAGTTAAGCTTGCTTTTGTGCGCGCGCCCACTGTTTTTATGGGTTTTCCCGGCTTGCGACTGGTCCTGTCGCAGCAGGACAGTGAGCACGGTCTCCGTGACGACGATACCTATCCGCTGGTACTTGCGGAAGTTCGAGCGGACGAACGGATTGCTCGAACGGCCTATTTAGTGTGATTGTATGTTTGTGTATGTTGCATGTTTGGGGACTTAGGCGTTTGTGACAGCGTAGCGACGCTGTGGGCAGCAAGGATAAGGTCTTGGAGACCCTGTGGACTGGTTGTCCAACCCCCCCTCGCCCTTCGTGTAGTTTCGGATTCGTTTCCGACGTGTTTTTCGATGAAATAATCGGCGAAACGCACGTTTCTAGTTGTGCGACTCACTCGCTGTTTTCGCGAGCGACTTGGCTTCATCGTGTAGCCTCGTTGGCTGTTCCTCATCGCTGTCCCGAAGTTCCGAGGACAGCGGATGAGTGATGTGGGGTTCCGGTGCCAAATTGGCACTTTTCGGGAACCCGGGAAGCCCTTTTCGGGTGCGTTTGTAGTCGCGGCACCCCGAGCTTGTGCTTGCTGTCCCAACACTTGGTTTTATGTGTTTGGGGACAGCGAGGGACTTGTGCGACCGTTTAGTACCCCTCCGGGGCTTTGTGTGGTTTCGGGATCGTCCCGGTGGGTTTCCCGGGCGATCCGCCGGTTTCGGGATGTGAGAGCTTTGTGTTTAGCGTCGACTTGGTGGACCTTGACCCTGTGAGTCTTTCGTAGGTCCTGTCGCGGTTCCCGAGAGCCGTCGGTGTTAGATTGGATCTTACCTACAGGTGGGTACTTCGATCCGGAGTCGGTTCAGTGGACTACGGTGATACCTTTCTATCCCTTCCTTTGCTTTACAGTTATTAGTTCACTTGACTCCCGTAGACTCTACTTATATGCGTGCTTGGATAGTAGAGTAGTTGTGGCTTGCATGTTCCTTGAGACGACCCAGTTGGTCGGGGTGATCGCCTGTTGTTCTGAGCGATCCTAGTTGTGGCTTATCGGTTACTTCTCGGCTTGTTGCCGTTCTGTGGATTGAGCATTTGCATCGATCGTCACAGCTCTTCTAGCACTTCACGTACACCGCGGTCTGATCCACCGTTTGGAGGTGTTCTTTTCCGGAAAAGGGTCGTTGAGTTTGTGCCGACCCGTGAGCCTTGATGCAGTGCGTCCAGAAGGTTTATGTGCTTATAGATGAGCAGGTGACAGTGCATGGGATACGTCCCGGTAGTTTCAGATTGGGTTTACTTCGTGGTTTTCCCTTTGATGCATACTAGTTGCTTACAGTAGCATAGTTATTTCAGTTGTATGTTAGCCTCATACTTACTTGTGCTATTGTATACCATATCTATCTTTTGTTGACCCTCGTGTCGGTGTGTACACCTCGCCTTCGTCGGCTTGCGGTACCCACTGGGAGGGGAGACATGCGTGCATGTTCTCACCCCCCACCCCCATTGCAGGTTTCAGGTGAGCAGGGTGGTGAGTGTCGGGACGCTGCGAGGCACGCCTAGATAGTAGCTCTAGAGGTTCCGACTCGTGAGGCTACATCCCCAGATTTGGTTATTCCCCTACCTCTATTTGATAGATGTAATGTGTGGTTCAGTTACCCCGTTGTAAATTCTAGCATGCTTATGTTGTGGATTCATTCTATATGCTTGTGTGATGACTGCATGCTTGGACTAGTTGATTGTATCCTTGTTTTTCAATCGTTTCGTTATCTAGCATTTCGGTTTTCTACCCCTCGTGGTAGCGTCGTAAAACAAGGTTTCCGTGTGGGAAACGGTTTTCAAATGGATTTCTGATTGCTCGGTTTTGTGATTTCAAAAAGAGAGTTCTCGTGTGGAGAACAGTTTTCAAATGATTCTTGAATGTTTGAAATTAGGGTTTCAAATAAAGCTTCTGGGTAAGGAGCAGCTTTCTAGAATGGTTGTTGCTTGTGCATTGCATCATCCTTCGCTTAAGGACCTGCTTAGATTCATACAGGTTTAAGGACGGCTAGCTGTATGAATCTTTGGTGTTGTTGTGCTGTTGGGATGAATGAATAGTGGTTGTGATCCTGTTGTTTGTTGTTGGACGCCGTGCAAATACAGGGGAGGCTCTGTCCGTGTGTACAGTGGACCCTGTATTTGTGGCGGGTCTGTACGTGGCGCGGGCTAGGCTTTTCAAAAAAAAAAAAAAAAATTTAGCACGTTTTTCCGCATCTTGAACTAGCCCGGGGCGTGACAGATTAAGATGGTATCAGAGCGTAAAGGAAACAAACACTCATTCATTCATCAACTTGTAACTGAACCACTGGTTAGGCTGACCCATAGGAAGACCTAGGATGTATAGGCGCGCGAGCTCGAGGGGTTTGTTTTCGGCTTGTGTTTTGTGGGAGTTGCCGACCCCTTTTCTCTTGCGCTGGTTTCTGCTTTTTGCAGTTGGCTTGTGGTCTTGGTAGACCCCCTCGTCCGGGTCGTGGTGGTGGGCGTGCGCCTGTGGAGCTGTCTGCTGGTTTTCTGTTTCGGGCCGTTGTGGCCGGTTCGAGTGAGGAGCTGGCAGGAGGCGGACAGCCTGGTGTAGACCGTGCCCTGTGTGCTTGGGGCCGAGGCGAGTGGTCTGCTGGCGACCCTCTCCGGCATGTTCCGGCTTGTTCCGGTGGTTTTGCAACAGGCCACGGCAGCTGCCGCTCCAGCCCCCCTCCTACTCCTTAGCCGTGTACCCCGATGACTGCAGACCCTCCTGTGGCACCCACCCCGTTGTGCGACGACCGGGACGACGACGGCGACTTTGTCGGCCGTTTCGCGCGTGGACGCCGACCCCGTGTTTGGGGGTGGTGGTCACACTCAAGCGTGTTGGGCAGATTTCCTGTATTTGATCTGCCCTAGTTCGCAGGCTCGTGCTGTTTCTGGTAATGGTGGTGGAGTACCAGACAGATCCCAAGTGGCCGGGTGTTTTTCCCTTTGTGTAACCACTCGTTGGTGAGTGGTGGCCCTCGTGGGCTTGGGAAACGTCACTTGGTGGATCTGTGTTGTTGTGGGGCTGTTCTCGCCCTGTCCCCACTTTCTGTGTTGAGCACGAGGGCCTCTGCGAGCGTCTCTACGGAGACGGTGCTTTGAGCTGTTTCGATCGCATTTTGGGTGTTATCCCCTCTGTTTTGTTGGGTAGGGCTGTGGAGCCTACCCCTCTGACGTCTTGCTGGTGGCATCGTCAGTGTTGGTTTTTTCGACCATTGGCTAGTTCTGGCGTCGAACTGACGTGTACTAGACTGAGTGGACACTGTTGAGTGTCGGGTGTTTGTTGGTGCCTACGTGGCTTGCGGCTATCCTAATGCCTAAATTGGTGTGTTATGGGATTCCGGGTGGTATTTGTAGGTTTCCGTGTTGCCGCGAGATCTTCCAGGTTCTTGTTGGAAATCTCACCGCGTCGACGTTGGTTAATCGACGCTGGTTTCGTTCTGCCTCCGGTTTGGTTCGCTTGGTTGACGACCCTTTGTCGCCCGTAGCCGCCGGTTCGTTGTTGGAAGCCGATGACTCCTAGAGAGTTGGCTCAGGGCAGACTTTGTTTTGTGGGTCGGTTTGCTGTTCCCGTTAATTCGGTGACTCGTCTGTGACCTTGGTCCAGCTGTTGAGTGGTTGACCCGGTACCTTTGTGGTGTTGCCAACTGGTTGTTGGCCTTGACCTTGGGATATTTCGTTTTCTTTTGATAAGTACGTTGGCTGCAGACAACGTAGTGTCGAAAGTTAGGACGAAATACCCTATCCCTTCTTGGGGACTTTCTGGATTGGGTCGGTGCTTTCCCCTTGCAAGACATTTCTCGCCCTTGTCGTCTTGCGGAAAGCTGTGTGTTGGTCATCCCCGATCTAGTGGTGAGCCTTGAGCTAATCCTGGCGTGGTTTTGCGCAGTTGATTTGCCATCACTGCTGTTGGTTTGACTCCGGTTGAGTCAGGGTGCCCTCTTAGCTCGGTTTCGGGATGACTGGAGCCTGGTTGTGGGCTCCGAGCTGTGTTTGCGTGCAGAGTTTTCGCCGTGTCTTTCGTATAGTTTCGCTTTGGAGCGCGTGTCCGATCTTTGGATCTGAGGTTCGGAATCGTTGGTGCTTGTATCGCTTGTTGCGATTGGCAGCCCTGTACGCCTGAGCGTTGGACTCGCAAGGTTTCCGTTGGTTGGATTGTGAGTCGAGCTACCTGTTGGTCGGTGTTGTTTTTGTACCCTCTACCGCAGACCTTCGATCTCTTCGACCGGCTCCAGGGAGCCTCGGTTTTCTCGAAGTGTGTTCTGCTGCCAGGTTATCCTTAGTTGAGGATCAAGGCCGAGGACGTTGCGTTAACGGCCTTCCGGACTCGTTGCGGGCTTTACGAGGTAACGGTTTTGCCGTTCGGTTCGACGAACGTCCCGGCAGCCTTTCGGATTTGATGAGCTGGTTTTTCGGTAGTTCTCGGATCAAATTGTCGTGGTCTCCTTTGCCGACATACTGATCTATTCGAGGAGTTTCCTCCTTGGTTCGCATCGTGATGTGGGTTGGTTTTGTGGAGGGGAGGAACCAAGGAAGGAGGACTCTGTAGTGGTTTGGCCTGTTCCGGCTCCTGTGACCGAGTTTGGGGACTTCCTCGGCTTGGGCATCGTTGTCGGCGAATTGTTGAGGGTTCTCCTCAAAATCGCCGCCCCTTTGAGTGAGCTGTCGAGGTAAGGCACGTTGTTTCTCTAGACTCCCGCTTGTCTGTTGAGCGCCTAGGAGCCGATGGACTGTTTGACCCGTGCCCCTATCTTAGCATCGACACAGCCTTGTGAGGTTGTCGTGGCCTTGTGTGATGCATCTTGGATAGGATTGGGGTGCATGCTCATTCAGCATGAGAAGGTTACCGCTTGTGCTCCGCGCTAATTGATGGTCTGTGAGAAGATCTATCTAGCGCTCGATCTTGAGTTAGCAGCAGTAGTGTACGCTCTCGAGCTTTTGAGACTGTACCTTGTGGAGCTACCGCTTAGTTGTTACCCTTGGAGGTGCTACCCACCTTGACGGATCAGATTTTCGGTGGGCAACTGATGGATCCGCACTGGTAGAGAGTGCGAGCTGGACTGAGAAGGTGACTTCGTGCTACATGTTGTTGGTCTTCCTTCGAGGATGGAGTTGTGTGCCCAGTGTTCAGGATTTGAGGTGAGAGTTTTGGCTGAGGCACACCAGTCGCCGTACACCGTTCATCCTGGAAGGACGAAGATGTACCGCGACTTGAGGTAGAGTTTCTGGTTGTAGCTCAGCATGTGGCACTGTGCCAGGTTTGTCAGCAAGTGAAGGCTGTGCATCATCAGAGAAGCTTCGACCGTTACATATACCTGTAGGGAAGTGGGAGCGGATCACCATGGTTTTCGTCACCGGGTTGCCTCGTTCTCTGCGAGGTCATGTTGCGATCTGGGTTTGGTGGATTGTCTGACGAAAACAGCTCACTCCCTATCGGTACATCCGTATTAGTCTTGGGATCGACTGGCGCAGCTCTACTTGGATGAGTTCGTCGGGCTGTTTGGAGTGCCAGTGTCGATCGTTTTGGATCGGAATTCTCGCTTCGTTTCCCAGTTCTGGAGGTGCTTGCAGTAGGCACTGGGGACGAGGCTCGACTTCAGCTCGGTTTACCACCCCCAGAGTGTTGGGCAGTCGGAGAGAGTCTTCTAGACTCTCGAGGTTATGCTCCGGGCATGCGTTTGGATTTTGGTGAGGATTGGTTCAGGTATCCTTCCTTGATGGAGCTTGCTTCGTTCTACAGCTTCCAAGCGAGCGTTGGATTGGCACCGTGCGAGGCGTACTGTGGAAGTCGTTGTCGATCACTGTTCTGTTTTGGTTGACGTGGATGAGCGTCGTGTGATCGGCCCGACAACGGTTCAGCTGAGAGAGGACCTCAGTTGCGGTGAGGTGCCTGTGAGGTTTTTGGCTCGCAATGTGAAACAGTTGAGGAACCGGAGCTTTCTATTTGTGAGACTGCGTTGGACGAGTCGCGAGGAGCGCGAGACTTCTTGGGAGCTAGAGTCTGCTTCGTGTGAGCGGTATCCGCTGTTGTTCGCGGATAGTGTGTGGGTAAGTTTCGGGGACGAAACTTCTTGTTAGGTGGGAGTGATGTGAGAATCCGAATTTTGGGAATTTGAAATTCTCAGTGTTCCTCTCCCCCATTACTGTGTTTTTGATCAGTATACGTATATATATATATATAGGTATTTATATATATATATGTATATAAGTGAGTTTTTGAGGATTTTAGTGTTTTCGAATTTTCGTCGCGGAGAGTGAATGGCTTAACGGCGCGAACCGGAGTCCGATTCTGACGAACCAAAATAGTGAGTTCGATGTCTCGGCAGTGCTGAGCGCAATGGCGCGATCCGCGTCGACGTGCGGCGAGCGGATAAAAAGTTATCCCAACTTGATCGCCGAGAGGTCGTATGTCACGTTTATCGTTTCGCGTTTTGGACCCCGTTTTTCGCACCGTTTCGCGCGTTTTCGATTTTGGAGGGGTGAATTGGGTTTTTTCCAGCTGTGGGAGGGGGGAACTTTGGCTGAGAGGGTAGGTGAGTGCATTTATGGAACCTCACCCACCCCCTCTCTTTGTCCCTCTCACACTCCACCTCTCCCCTCACTCTCTCTCACTCTCCCTCTCTCACTCCTTCTCTCCCTTGCTCCCAGAGTGGAGCCCGAGCTCCCCCTGCCCCTCGGCCTCCTCCCTGTGCAGCGCCGGCCGCCGCCGGCCACTGCCTGGCCGGAGCAGCTCCGGCCACCCCCCCTCTCTCCCCTTTTTTCTCTTTTTCTTCTTCTTCTTCTCTGAGGTGAGCACCCAGGGGGATACCCACGCCGAGCTCCCCCTGAGGTTTCTGTGACGCGGGGGACCGCCGCCGTGCCGCCGGAGGGCCGCCGGAAGCAGCCTGAGCTGCTGCGGCCAGCTGCTGGAGCAGCAGCTGGCCGAGGGTGGTGAGCCCCTGCCGCCGCCGCCTCCCGCACCCTGGGAAGGTGAGCGTCACCTCCCCCGCGACCTCCGGCGCCGCCTCCTGCCTCCCCGGCCCTCGCCGTGCCGCCGAAGAGCCGCCGGAGCCGCCGCGGGCTCGGCTAGGGCAACCTCTGTCTCCCTGCTCCGCCGCCGCCACCCGCCTCTGTTTTTGTCGCGGTCACCGACAGGGCGACGTCTGGCGGGGCCCTCGAGCCGGTGCTCGCATCGCCGCCGGCCGCCGTTGCCGTTCGTTGCCGGCGCCGCCGTGCCCTAGCCCCTGGCAGCCAACCCGAGAGCTATCCTCTTCCCCGCGCCGCCGCCGCCGCTTCCCGCCGCCGGCTGAGGTGAGCCTCCTTCTCCTTGGCACCTCCGCTGCCGATGCTGGCCGCCGCTGGCCCTGCCTGCCGGCCGGCAGCCGGCCGGAGCTGGTTGCTCCGGCCGGGGCCTTGCATTGTGGTGTTTTTGTTTGTTGGGATGTTTGAGCTCCCTGCTGACCCCCGAAGCTCGGGAGGGTGAGCCCGGCGATCGCAGCGATGTGCTGAACACCGTGCTCACCCTAGTTCTGGTTTTGGTTGAGCCGTTGCGTCGTGCGGCCTTTGTCGGGCTATTTTTTTTGCCTTTTGCTCGCTGTTTTTATGCACTTTCCCGGACTGCGACTGGTCCTGTCGCAGTGGGGCTGTGAGCATAGCCTCCGTCACGTCGTTGCCGATCCGCTGGTGCTTGCGGAAGGTCGTGCGGATGTACGGCTTGCTCACGCGGCCCTAGTTAAGCTTGCTTTTGTGCGCGCGCCCACTGTTTTTATGGGTTTTCCCGGCTTGCGACTGGTCCTGTCGCAGCAGGACAGTGAGCACGGTCTCCGTGACGACGATACCTATCCGCTGGTACTTGCGGAAGTTCGAGCGGACGAACGGATTGCTCGAACGGCCTAATTTAGTGATTGTATGTTTGTGTATGTTGCATGTTTGGGGACTTAGGCGTTTGTGACAGCGTAGCGACGCTGTGGGCAGCAAGGATAAGGTCTTGGAGACCCTGTGGACTGGTTGTCCAACCCCCCCTCGCCCTTCGTGTAGTTTCGGATTCGTTTCCGACGTGTTTTTCGATGAAATAATCGGCGAAACGCACGTTTCTAGTTGTGCGACTCACTCGCTGTTTTTGCGAGCGACTTGGCTTCATCGTGTAGCCTCGTTGGCTGTTCCTCATCGCTGTCCCGAAGTTCCGAGGACAGCGGATGAGTGATGTGGGGTTCCGGTGCCAAATTGGCACTTTTCGGGAACCCGGGAAGCCCTTTTCGGGTGCGTTTGTAGTCGCGGCACCCCGAGCTTGTGCTTGCTGTCCCAACACTTGGTTTTATGTGTTTGGGGACAGCGAGGGACTTGTGCGACCGTTTAGTACCCCTCCGGGGCTTTGTGTGGTTTCGGGATCGTCCCGGTGGGTTTCCCGGGCGATCCGCCGGTTTCGGGATGTGAGAGCTTTGTGTTTAGCGTCGACTTGGTGGACCTTGACCCTGTGAGTCTTTCGTAGGTCCTGTCGCTGTTCCCGAGAGCCGTCGGTGTTAGATTGGATCTTACCTACAGGTGGGTACTTCGATCCGGAGTCGGTTCAGTGGACTACGGTGATACCTTTCTATCCCTTCCTTTGCTTTACAGTTATTAGTTCACTTGACTCCCGTAGACTCTACTTATATGCGTGCTTGGATAGTAGAGTAGTTGTGGCTTGCATGTTCCTTGAGACGACCCAGTTGGTCGGGGTGATCGCCTGTTGTTCCGAGCGATCCTAGTTGTGGCTTATCGGTTACTTCTCGGCTTGTTGCCGTTCTGTGGATTGAGCATTTGCATCGATCGTCACAGCTCTTCTAGCACTTCACGTACACCGCGGTCTGATCCACCGTTTGGAGGTGTTCTTTTCCGGAAAAGGGTCGTTGAGTTTGTGCCGACCCGTGAGCCTTGATGCAGTGCGTCCAGAAGGTTTATGTGCTTATAGATGAGCAGGTGACAGTGCATGGGATACGTCCCGGTAGTTTCAGATTGGGTTTACTTCGTGGTTTTCCCTTTGATGCATACTAGTTGCTTACAGTAGCATAGTTATTTCAGTTGTATGTTAGCCTCATACTTACTTGTGCTACTGTATACCATATCTATCTTTTGTTGACCCTCGTGCCGGTGTGTACACCTCGCCTTCGTCGGCTTGCGGTACCCACTGGGAGGGGAGACATGCGTGCATGTTCTCACCCCCCACCCCCATTGCAGGTTTCAGGTGAGCAGGGTGGTGAGTGTCGGGACGCTGCGAGGCACGCCTAGATAGTAGCTCTAGAGGTTCCGACTCGTGAGGCTACATCCCCAGATTTGGTTATTCCCCTACCTCTATTTGATAGATGTAATGTGTGGTTCAGTTACCCCGTTGTAAATTCTAGCATGCTTATGTTGTGGATTCATTCTATATGCTTGTGTGATGACTGCATGCTTGGACTAGTTGATTGTATCCTTGTTTTTCAATCGTTTCGTTATCTAGCATTTCGGTTTTCTACCCCTCGTGGTAGCGTCGTAAAACAAGGTTTCCGTGTGGGAAACGGTTTTCAAATGGATTTCTGATTGCTCGGTTTTGTGATTTCAAAAAGAGAGTTCTCGTGTGGAGAACAGTTTTCAAATGATTCTTGAATGTTTGAAATTAGGGTTTCAAATAAAGCTTCTGGGTAAGGAGCAGCTTTCTAGAATGGTTGTTGCTTGTGCATTGCATCATCCTTCGCTTAAGGACCTGCTTAGATTCATACAGGTTTAAGGACGGCTAGCTGTATGAATCTTTGGTGTTGTTGTGCTGTTGGGATGAATGAATAGTGGTTGTGATCCTGTTGTTTGTTGTTGGACGCCGTGCAAATACAGGGGAGGTTCTGTCCGTGTGTACAGTGGACCCTGTATTTGTGGCGGGTCTGTACGTGGCG
The DNA here is from genome assembly GCA_016920855.1 of Puya raimondii. Lineage (NCBI taxonomy): Eukaryota > Viridiplantae > Streptophyta > Magnoliopsida > Poales > Bromeliaceae > Puya > Puya raimondii. The sequence goes on from JABWPP010000048.1 coordinate 26,936,629, forward strand.
CGGGCTAGGCTTTTCAAAAAAAAAAATTAGCACGTTTTTCCGCATCTTGAACTAGCCCGGGGCGTGACAGTCTGCGCAAAGGGATTCCGGTATGCCTCAACCAGATACCGGTATACAGTGCATTCCGGTATCTGTTACCGCATTCCGCAGAAGCCGAGAGCTGCGCACAACCAGTTTTCACTGAATTCCGGTATACCTAATCCAGATACCGGTATGCAATTGCAAAATCTGCACTTTTGCAGATTTCGACTTCCGGAGTCCGTTTTCGCACTTTTCAAGTCCCGAAAACACTCCGAAGCTCTCCAAACGCAACCCAAAACTCCAGAATAGCACAAGCCACTATTCTCACACTAGAACTCCGCAATTTGCAAAAGTTCAGTGTACTACAGTACGGGTTCCGGACCTCAGCTTCCAGGGTCCGGACTTGGTCTGCGAACCAGCATAACCTGCTCACGGGTTCCGGACCTCATGTTCCAGGGTCCGGACCTCGTAGTATGAATTTTTTCGATTCGTTTATAAATCATTAAAAACCTATTCTAATGTCTTCCAAACACTTAAATTAGATATATAAATCATCATTAAGATTATTTAAACTTACCAAGCATCGTGAATTCATACGTTGAGTCTACGAGTCTTCAAACTTCGTTTCTTCTTCTTTAAACCTTCAAGACTCCGACTCATTTCACGAAATATGCCAATATAAAATCCGTAACAATCTCCCCCTTTGGCAATTTCGTGACAAAACTCAAAATTACATAAAACACTCACGATGCTCATTTCTCCAAAAATGTGAAACTCATTGCCATCACCAAAACAATGAACTTCTCGCGTGAAAGATCCAAATGAAATTTAAAAGTACAATTTAGTAACTCCTAACACAAACTCTATGACTTAGACAAACATGGAGTCTTGAAATCTTGAAAGACCTGCAAAAATTTGTATTCTCCACGAACAAAGTTAGTAGAAAAAATATCAAAATTGCTAAAAATATCAAAATTGCTCCCTCTTTGTTCATGCAATCTCTCCCCCTATGTTTATGCGTCTAAGTCATCATTACCTCTCTCCCCCTTTTTGTCAAAAATTGCCAAAAGAAAAACACCAAAAATAGAGAGAAGTTCGAGAGAAATTAATCAAAATTCAAGTTTAAAGCTTTTTCAATTTTGAAACCACTTGTATTAAAAACGTCAAACATTGTTAGTGCATGAGGAGTATAAATTCACATTGACTTCTTTCAATCCCTATTAATTTCATAAGAATTAAGAACTTTACTACACAATCATCATAATGTAGATAAAATATTATCCGATTTCTTAATTCATATAAACTTCAAAAACAAGTCATCAAAGATAATCTAAAGGCTCAAAAGCTATCAGATGTAAACGGATTATGAAGATGACTTAAGGGATTCATCAAAGAGACATAAATTGTCGCATAAACGTTCAAAATTGAGATAAAACCAATATTGCACAGGGGGTGGCTCTTTGAGCATCTTTCATGTATGTGGACCACCTTATAACTCCGAAAAATAAAATTTGAGACATTTTTTCCTTTTGCATACTTTTGCACATATATATATATTTTTCTCGGATATGCAATTTAATTCTCATGTGGTAGCTGCACACACTAACCGGACGACCGGGGTGGTAGCTCTTTCCTCCATTGTGGTGGTAGTTTTCACACTCCTTTTAAGGATGTAACTCTTTCCACATCTTTCAAAGCATATGAGCATTTTATTTTATATAATAATAACTCCCCTCGCTTATGCAATCTCTTAGTTGAAAGAACATGTGACAAATTTTAGTCCATAAGAGAATGACTATTCATCAAATTCAACACACACAACCGAGATAGGTTAAGCTCCTAGAGATTACACATGATTGCCTAAATTTGATGAATATAAGTATTAAGAAGTCTCATAATAAATTATCTTCAAAAATAATGAAAATAAAGTAAAATCGATAATTAATATGAGATTAATTAAGAGTGAATGAAAGTGAACATATTGATATTCAATGCACTATTTAATGTTCTAATCATTCAAAGAATCTAAAAATCGTAACAATGAAAGCGCCAAGATGTGTAATGCAATAAACAAGAGATATGCAATAGAAACCGATCAAAGCACTACACTAAGTCAAAACAAATTAAGACTTTAGAGAAGGAAAGATATCACCTTTCCGAACCCAAACTTGTCGGATTGTTGGTTGTCTTGGTTTGTTGACGTTGGGCACGGTTTGTTTTGACTTTTGATCAACCGTGGGTCTTACCACCGCATTCCGCTTTGGAGTATTTAAGTGTTGTGGCTTTGACTTTCGGTTGACCTTGGGTACTCGACCTTTTTGATGTTGCTTTTGAAACCGTGAGGGATGTCGAGTAATGGAAGATGCCGATAGATGCTTAGAAGATGCCACTTGAGTTTTCTTTTTATGGCATGTCTTCTTGATATGTCCTTTCTTTCCGCATCTATGGCATACTTTCTCTTTTACACTTGTTGAGACTTTGGAAAAAGAATTTTTTATCTTCTCAACAAATGTCCGCTCATATCCAAGTCCAAGTTTATCCGTTTGACCCAAACCGAGCATACTATCAAGCTTTTTCGATCCGGAGGAGAATTTTAGTATGTCGGACTTGAGTTGATGGACTTGTTTGGTCAAGACTTGATTAGAGACATGAATTTCCTTATATTGTAGTTCGAGAAAGCCAACCTTTTCTTGATGCGATTTGATCGTTATCTCCGATTGGTTGAGCTTCTCTTGAAGGATTTTGTTGTTCTTCAATATGTTTTCCCTTTCCTCCACAAGAGCTTTATTTGAAGTACTCAATGTCTTTTTGTCATCCTCAAGCTCCAAAAGTCGCTTCCTCAACTTCTTGTTGTGCTTAGCCATCTTCTTCGATTCAAAAAGTAGTTGATTGTAGGCATCGGCTAAATCATCATCGTCCGACGCTCCTTCACTTGTGCCGTCATCGCTCGATGTTTCATGCAAAGAAGGAGAATGCATATCATTAGAAATAATAGATGATAAACAAAAAGTAGAGGGAGAAGGAGAAACAGGTGAAGAAAAGGCAATTGCATCATTGGTTTCCTCTTCACTAGAACTTGAATCATTGGAACTAGAATCATCCCAAGTTCTAGCTTGTAAGGCCTTCTTATTATAGGATTTCTTAGAGGGACAATCCGTGGCGATATGGCCATAGCCTCGGCATTTGTAACACCGGATTTCCCCTACAAACTCATCATTTTCTTTAGAAGACTTTACAAGCTTCTTCTCTTTAGAGGATTTAGAATGTGAAGATCCTCTTGAAGAAGATTTGGATGTAGATCGGTTTGACTTGTTCTTCCGGAAATTCCGACGAAATTTCTTCGTAAGACGCTCCAATTGATGTTCAAAATCGGCGAGCGAAATTTCTTCATCGGAATCCGAGTCGTCGTCTTCCTCCTTCGTAGATTTGAGTGCAATACCTGTACTCTTAGAAGAAGACTTGGAAGAAGATTCATTAGTAGGAAAAGTCATTTCATATGTTTGTAAAGCGCCTACTAATTCTTCTACTTTCATCTCGTCCGGATGTTTTATAGTCTCAATGGCCGCAACCTTCGGACGGAATCTTTCGGGAAGAGTTCTCAAAATTTTTCTTACAACTTTAGATTCCGAGATTTTCTCTCCCAAGTTTGCGCATGTATTGACTATGTCTTGAAGACGAGTATAGTACTCGGTAAAGGTCTCATGATCGTCCATGGAAATTGAATCAAATTTACTTGTAAGCATTTGAAGTTTTTGGACCTTTACCAAGCTAGTTCCCTCATGCGTAACTTGGAGAGTATCCCAAATCTCCTTAGCCGTTTCACACGCCGAGACGCGTGAAAACTCGGTTTGAGATAAAGAATTAAATAAGGCATTAATTCCCCGACCGTTGTAAGAAGATAAATCAATCTCTTCCCTACTCCAATTATTTCGAGGTTTAGGGACGCTAATATTATCGACGATTTCAGTGGGATGAGTCCATCCAAATTCTATGGATTGCCACACTCGTTCATTGATGGCTATTAGAAAAGCTCTCATGCGAACTTTCCAATAAGCATAGCTCGTGCCATCAAAGAACGGAGGTCGATTAATGTTACCACCTTCACCCATTATGAAAGATAAAGCCTAGATCCTGCTCTGATACCAATTGTAAGATTAGGGGGTGCCCTAGGATCTATCTAGAGTATATCAATCACCTAGAGGGGGGTGAATAGGTGTATAAACAAAAATCACAAATCTCAATGCGATAAAGTAATGCGGAAAATAAAATCAGCACACCGAGATTTACGTGGGAAAACTCCACCTTGGAGAAAAACCCACGGGACCAACACGCGAAGAAACAATCCACTAAGAGTAAAGAATTACAAGGTGATTACCGACTCCACGGACTTAACCTCTCCCTTCTCTTCAGCGGATCACGCGCACCAACGGGTTGTCCACGCCCCACGTCCTAATCCACGGACGCCACGCCTCGAATCCACGAGACGCCCAACTCCGAATCCACGAAGCCTTCAACACGTCGAATCCACGACGCTCACTCCAATCCACGAGCGCACTCCGTCTGGAGCAAGAACAATAAAGTTGATGATGGTTTATTGCTTAGAATATCATGAAAGATCTGTGGGAATAATCTCTAAGCAATTCTCAAATTGATTCTAAAAGAATATTAGAAATTAGGGCACCATGAATCAATTTGAGAGAAGCTTGATGTAGAAGATGAGGAAAACGGTCACCTACAAGCTTCTAGGGTTTCTAAAAGATAATCTATGCTTGAACCACGTTTTAGAGACACCCTCACATCTTATTTATAAGTTAGAAGCAATCCGAAATAGATTAGGATTAAAAAACAGTTTTTAGAAAGGTTTGGAAGCAAACCGATTTCGACTAGGATTGAAAAACTGATTTTAGAAAGGTTTGGAACCAAATTAGGATTGCTAAGATATTTTAAGAAATCTCCTATCTTATTTACAGGTTTGGGGGACATTAGAATTAGAGTAGGATTGAGAAAATGACTTTCCAAAACTTTGCGACGGGTCGGGGTCCGGACCTTGGATCGCAGGGTCCGGACCTTGGATCGCAGGGTCCGGACCCGGAAACAATTCCGCGTTTCATTGTCCGGACCGTAGCCAACAGGGTCCGGACCCGGTCTGTGAAACTGCCTGTCATGCTCACAGGTTCCGGACCTCATGTTCCAGGGTCCGGACCCGGACAGCGAAACAGCAAGTATGCGTACGGGTTCCGGACCTCAGCTTCCAGGGTCCGGACTTGGTCTGCGAACCAGCATAACCTGCTCACGGGTTCCGGACCTCATGTTCCAGGGTCCGGACCTCGTAGTATGAATTTTTCCGATTCGTTTATAAATCATTAAAAACCTATTCTAATGTCTTCCAAACACTTAAATTAGATATATAAATCATCATCAAGATTATTTAAACTTACCAAGCATCGTGAATTCATACGTTGAGTCTGCGAGTCTTCAAACTTCGTTTCTTCTTCTTTAAACCTTCAAGACTCCGACTCATTTCACGAAATATGCCAATATAAAATTCGTAACAGATTACGTCAAGGTTGCAACATCCGATTGGAGGAATTTGATGAATTCCATTCATTAAGTTTGGGGCGTGCCGAACCGACGTTGAAAGTGAAATTGCTTGGACTCCCTAGCAATTGGCATCGAAACAAGGTGGGTGGTGCTCTCCGAAATGGTTGATTTCTCCTTATGTCTAATTCTATTCATTGAGCATACATATACGTATGTGTGATTCGGATCAAGTTATTTTATTGCCATGTAAATTGCATGTGTCACGCCCCGAGCCCATAGCGGGAGCACTCATCGGGCACGTGCACCAGACCCGCCGAACGAACGGAGTTTCTCCTATCTGCCTAAGGCGTCATAAGCATGCATACACAAAATATTCTAAACAGGAATTGAATACATGAATTGCATAAGGAAAGTATCACAAAAAATAAAGTAAACACTACTTCTATTACATATTTTCCATTTGTATTACATACAAGTTTTTACATTCCAAACACAACCCAAAATGAGCTTTACTTTTTTCCTTTTCATTACATTGTTCCAAAATAGGGATACAACTAGAAAAATAACCAAAATGGAAGGACGCTATCTACTCAGCTACGCCCTTTCCTCGCTCCACCATATCGCTTGCGGATGGACCTGAAAATATGGGGGTGAGAACTATAAATATAGTTCCCAGTAGGTACGGCCATCCAAGGGAAAAGCTAGACCCACCAGATCCAAAGGAGGCAACATAAGCATGGGTTAGTTCAATATATAAACATATAAGAGTTAACAAGCCACCTTGGTCCAGTTACTATACTCTAGACATGAGAGGTGACCAAGTCACTTCGGTGCACACAACCCACCTTGGCTCTTTAGCACACTCCCAATTGCTTGTAGACACTTGTAATTAGGTCTTCTCTTAGGCTACAAACTTTTACTCCAAGCTTTCTTGCCCTAAATACAAGAAAAATGGTTCGTTACCATTTTCGAACCTTAAGATGATTTTATCTCTTGAAATAATGTTGGCCCACATGATTTTCTATCCCTCAATTAGGATTTTAAAGGGTTCAATAATTTTTAAACCCCTCAAATCCAAAAACCCTCTTTTAACCTAGGGTTTTCCAAAATCTATGGCAAATTCCATTTTAAAGGGCTAATCTCTACAATTTGTAGACTAGAATAGCCTAGGGTTTGAAAAAATCCATTTATAACGTTTAAATCCAAAACCCTAATCTTAAATCCCAAGAAACCTCACCTTAGCCACAAGATTTCCACTTCTTCTTGCTCAAGAAGAAGGCTCTCTGTAAGAATAGGGGGTGCCCTAGGATCTATCTAGATACTATCAATCTCCTAGAGGGGGGTGAATAGGTGTATAAATAAAAATCACAAATCTCAATGCGATAAAGTAATGCGGAAAATAAAATCAGCACACCGAGATTTACGTGGGAAACTCCACCTTGGAGAAAAACCCACGGGACCAACACGCGAAAAACAATCCACTAAGAGTAAAGAATTACAAGGTGATTACCGACTCCACGGACTTAACCTCTCCCTTCTCTTCAGCGGATCACGCGCACCAACGGGTTGTCCACGCCCCACGTCCGAATCCACGAACGCCACGTCCCGAATCCACGCGACGCCCAACTTCGAATCCACGAAGCCTTCAACACGTCGAATCCACGACGCCCACTCGAATCCACGAGCGCACTCCGTCCGGAGCAAGAATAATAACAATGACGATGGTTTATTGCTTAGAATATCATTGAAGATCTGTGGGAATAATCTCTAAGCAATCCTCAAATTGATTCTAAAAGAATATTAGAAATTAGGGCACCATGAATCAATTTGAGAGAAGCTTGATGTAGAAGATGAGGAAAACGGTCACCTACAAGCTTCTAGGGTTTCTAAAAGATAATCTATGCTTCACCACGTTTTAGAGACACCCCCACATCATATTTATAGGTTAGAAGCAATCCAAAAAAGATTAGGATTAAAAAATAGTTTTTAGAAAGGTTTGGAAGCAAACCGATTTCGACTAGGATTGAAAAACTGATTTTAAGAAGGTTTGAAATCAAATTAGGATTGCTAAAAAGATTTTAAGGAATCTACCATCTTATTTACAGGTTTGGGGAACATTAGAATCAGAGTAGGATTGAAAAAATAACTTTTCAAAACTTCGCGACGGGTCGGGGTCCGGACCTTGGATCGCAGGGTCCGGACCCGGAAACAATTCCGCGTTTCATTGTCCGGACCGCAGCCAACAGGGTCCGGACCCGCTCTGCGAAACACTTGTAAGATAGGGGGTGCCCAAGGATCTATCTAGAGTATATCTATCACCTAGAGGGGGGTGAATAGGTGTAACAACTAAAAACACAAATCTCAATGCAATAAAAATAATGCGGAAAATAAAATCAGCACACTGAGATTTACATGGGAAACTCCACCTTGGAGAAAAAACCACGGGACCAACACGCGAAAAACAATCCACTAAGATTAAAGGATTACAAGGTGATTACCGACTCCACGGACTTAACCTCTCCTTCATCTTCAGCGGATCTCGCGCACTCACGGCCGTCCACGCCTCACGTCTGAATCCACAGACGCCACGCCTCGAATCCACGAAGCCTTCACGATCCGAATCCACGAATCGCCTCGAATACGCCGAATCCACGACGCAAATTGGAACAGGAACTCAGGTTTACACTGGTGATTCCTTGCTTAGAATTTCATTAAGAACCAGAGGGAAAAGTTCTAAGCAAGACGGAGATCAATTCGACATATGAAATAGAAATTAAAACTATCTCGAATTGATCTCGGAGGCTATTTTGAGGAAAAAGGTTTAGAACGAAAATCCTAGCCTCTAGGGTTTCTCTTGTATGAATTCTGAGTTGTTCAAAGGTTAAGAGAACCCCCATAGGTTATTTATAGGTGTTGGAATCAAATAGAGTCGGATTAAATCAAAACATACCAAAACTGGATCTGTATACCGGTATACGTATGCAGATACCGGAATGCGATGATGGAAACAGTTTCTCACGCAGACGCATTCCGGTACTACAACTTCAGTACCGGTATACTACAACTTCTGTACCGGTACTAGAATGAACATACCGGTATACAATTCCGGAAACAGTTTTTCAACACCGGTTTTGAGGAACACCAGATTGTATTCCGGAATTCACTTGCATATCGGTATCAGATTAGGCATACCGGTATGTGACTCCGGAATTTCAATAAAAGAGTTTTATCAAAGAATCAAAAGTTCCTAAAAACTCATTTAATCCGATTTTAAACATACACATGATTCCAATACCATAATTAACTATGAATCACCATATAACCAATAAAACTTACCTTCACGTCGTGATTCAAACATGAGTCGATGGTTGTCAATGCTTGAAGTCTCGGAATCTTCAACAAGTTCACGAAGCACTCGACCTTCAAGTCTCCGACTCAATAACTCACGAAATATGCCAATACAAAATCCGTAACAATCTCCCCCTTTGGCAATTTCGTGACAAAACCTAAAATACAAGTTCTACCCGAACCAAAATAAAAGAAGAAATTCATTGCCATCACCACAACAATGAACTTCACGCGTGTATGATCCAAACATAAAACCAAAATTACAAATGGTTCAACCTCCTAAGACAAACTCTATGACTTAGGACTTGGAGTCTTGAAGACTTAAAACAAATCCTGCAAAAACAACTTCAGACACACACAGGTAGAAACAAGTTGAACAAGTTAAGTTAGTAAAATGTTATGTCAAATGTTATGTCATCATCTCTTCCCCTTTTTGTCATCTCTCCCCCTCAATATAGTTCTCTCCCCCTAACTATAAGTCACTATAACTCTCAGCTAGTTGAACAAGTTAAGTTAGTAAAATGTTATGTCAAATGTTATGTCATCATCTCTTCCCCTTTTTGTCATCTCTCCCCCTCAATATAGTTCTCTCCCCCTAACTAAAAGTCACTATAACTCTCTCTCCCTTAGTATGATCCTCTCCCCCTTTTTGTCAAAAATTGCCAAACAAACACAGAAAGAGATAACAATAACAATAACTAAGCAAGTAGAGTTAGTCCAGAGAAACAAGTCCAAAAATAGAGAGGAAATATCAAGCATATAACTAAGACAAATACGAAATAGTGGAAAAGTGAAAACAAGATAAGAGATAGAACACGTCACTCTCCGTCGTCACTATCGTTGTCTTCTTCACCTTCAGTGCCCGGAAGGTGCTGCTCAAAAGAGGAAGGAGCAGGTGGATGTGAAGTACTAGGACCTGCACCACCGGCAACGTCATCATGACGACAAGTAAGAATCTCTAAAATTTTCTTCACACCGTCCTCGACATTCTTAATTCTGTCCTCCAGTGCTCGTGTCACGCCCCGGGCCCTCGTGGGAGCCTACCAGGCACGTGCACAGACCCGCCGTGTACCTCAAACAACACAATGTACACAAGGCGTCTATACTAACAACCATCAAGAAGGATAAAGAATACATCCTAACAAGGTAATCAGAGCGAGAACATAGTTCTACATCTAAAACAAAATCCACATAACTAAAATCTCAAGATATACAAGAATTTATACATCTTAACAACAATAGATCAACCAAACATCTATACACCTTTCATATAAAATACAATGAAAGGACAACATGGTATGCCTACAACGACGACACCGCAGAGGCTCTAGCTAGCTGCTAACCCCTCGCCGCGATCCCAAGCCTCTCCTGCTGCGGAAGGCTCTGAAAAACCCAACAACAATGGGGGTGAGAACTATTATTCAATAGTTCCCAGTGGGTAAGCCGCCGAGAGTGGCGAATTACACCGCTAGGTCAACTGAGGCAAGATAGTTTCAACAGAAACAAAAACCATAAATATTAAATGCTAAACAGATAGTTCTAGTCTTCTGCTGGCTAAGCGGTTTAGTCAATGGGTCTGCCACGTTATCCGCGGAGTCTACTCTCTGCACCTCGATGTACTTCTTGTCGAGATAGTCACGTATAATATGAAACCGCCGCTCTATGTGCTTGGACTTCTGATGAGACCTGGGCTCCTTAGTTAGGGCTATGGCGCCATTGTTGTCGCAATAAAGTGGTATGGCATCTGATGGCATCACACCTAGTTCTGCGACAAACTTCTTAAACCAGAAGGCTTCCTTTGCAGCTTCAGATGCGGCGATATATTCTGCTTCCATGGTAGAATCAGCAATAATTGGTTGTTAGAGAACAAGAGTACCGAGCGTGACCAACACGAGAAGTCACTTGGATGTCTACTCACTCGTCAGTGACTTACTCAATGTTGCAGTAGTGTGACTGGTCCTTTGACCTGCGGTGCCTCGGCTATTCACAATGAGGTTACTGTAGTTTGACTGTACATACACTTGGTCCCTAGCCATTCGGGTCCTTGGCGGTGCATGTTGGCTGCAGTAGGTTCGTTGTAGGAATAGGGTGTGCACCTATATGGAATCTATCTCCCTTAGTAGATAGGGGCGTTAGTCCTATGTGATTTATGAGACCGAGTTTAGAAGACCTTGGCCAAGGCAGGATAAATAGCGGAAAGGGTTTCCGATATTAGAAACTCGAGTCGAATAAATTTGACATATGACAGATGATGGGGTTTGACGAGTTATTCCATGATCTCCGTCTAGTCGGGACTCATGATAGAAGGACTGTATCACACGGTAACTGCACCAAGAGGTTCAGTATTCCATTCTACTGGAATGCCACTACATGCTGCTAGGCGTCACTGGTGGATTGTGAGACTCATGAGAATTATCTGGATGATCGATAATTCTCATTGGGCTGAGTTGGAATTGTTCCGACCCACTGAAAGGAGTTTCAGTGATATTATTGATAGTGATCAGAATATATCTCACTACCAGATAGAATAGAACCTATGGGGTCACACACATAAGAGGTTGTGACTGATCGGATAGCTAGATTGCGATTTTTGAATCGCCGGAGGACTTAATTGTCAATATGTTGATAATTGGACTAATTTGTAATTATTACAAATTAGTGGTATTAAAGTGTAAATGTTACAAGAGAGGACTTACTAACAGTTAGTAAATAATGAGAGGACTTATGTGCAAATGTTGCATTATTAATTTGATATGATCAAATTAGGATAAAGTTCAAGTCGAATCAAATTAGGATTTGATTGTTGTAACCAATTAAGGAAAGGATAAATTTAAATCTAGATTTATACTTATCCTTAATGGTTATTATATTATTAAAAGAGGATTATATCCCTCTATATAATATATGAGAGTTTTTAGAAAACCCATGCAATCATCTCTCTCAATTTCTCTCTTCTTCCTCTAGCAATAAAGACGTTCTCTGCAAGGGAGCTAGCACCCCGGTGAGGACATCGATTGGATCGTCAACCTCGTGTGGATACCTATAGAGGCCGGACGCGTGTGCGGCTTCAAGAGAACCTAATTCCACGATCATCGGATTGCGGTGAAGAACAACCCGCGCAAAGGTGAAGATTAGATCTTGCTATTTCGTTTTAATCTTGAATAACATGAGGGATCCTAATTGCGTGGTTTAGAGATTGGATCTCGAAAGTTTTCTAAAATCAAATTGTTTGATTTTGTTCCGCTGCGTTTTTACCGTACGCAATTTTCTAACACAGACCTCCGCCCTCAGGGTCCGGACCTCATCCTCAGGGTCCGGACCCTCCCTGCGTGACAGCCAGGGAGGCGTACGGGTTCCGGACCTCATGTTCCAGGGTCCGGATCCTGGAAGTTGGAAAACTTATTTTTTATATTTTAACTCAATTTTTATCTATTCTAATGTCTTCCAAACACTTGTAAAAGTTTATAAATCATCATCAAGATTATTTAAACTTACCAAGCATCGTGAATTCATACGTTGAGTCTGCGAGTCTTCAAACTTCGTTTCTTCTTCTTTAAACCTTCAAGACTCCGACTCACTTCACGAAATATGCCAATATAAAATCCGTAACAATCTCCCCCTTTTCGTGACAAAACTTAAAAAAAACATAAAACACTCACGATGCTCATCTCTCCAAAAATGAAATTCATTGCCATCACCAAAACAATTAACTTCTCGCGTGAAAGATCCAAATAGAATTCAAAATTACAATTTTGTAACTCATAAAAACAAACTCTATGATTTAGACAAACATGGAGTCTTGAAGTCTTGAAAGACCTGCAAAAAATTTTCATTCTCCACGAACAAAGTTAGTAGAAAAAATATATCAAAATCTCTCCCCCTATGTTCATGCGTCTCCCCCTTTGTTCATGCGTCTAAGTTCTCATTACCTCTCTCCCCCTTATTGTCAAAAATTGCCAAAAGAAAACACCCAAAAATAGAGAGAGTTGAAAGAAATTAAAATAAAACACAAGTTCAAAATATTTTTCATTTTTGAAACCACTTGTGATAAAAACGTCAAACATTGTTAGTGCTTGAGGAGTATAAATGCACATTGACTTCTTTCAATCCCTATTAATTTCATAAGAATTAAGAACTTTAATACACAATCATTATAATGTAGATAAAATATTATCCGATTTCTTAATTCATATAAACTTCAAAAACAAGTCATCAAAAATAATCTAAAGGCTCAAAAGCTATCAAGATGTAAACGGATTATGAAGATGACTTAAGGGATTCATCAAAGAGACAGAAATTTGTTGCATAAACATTCAAATTTGAGATAAAACAAATATCGCACAGGGGGTGGCTCTTTGAGCATCTTTCATGTATGTGGACCACCTTATAACACCGAAAAAATAAAATTTTGTGACATTTTCCTTTTGCATACTTTTGCACTTATATATTTTTTTTTCGGATATGCAGTTTAATTCTCATGTGGTAGCTGCACACACTAACCGGACGACCGGGGTGGTAGCTCTTTCCTCTATGTGGTGGTAGTTTTCACACTCCTTTAAGGATGTAACTCTTTCCACATCTTTCAAAGTATATGAGCAATTTTTTAATATAATAATAACTCCCCCTCGCTTATGCAATCTCTTAGTTGAAAGAACATGTTACAAATTTTAGTCCATAAGAGAATGATTATTCATCAAATTCAACACACACAACCAAGATAAGTGAAGCTCCTAGAGATTACACATGATTGCCTAAATTTGATGAATATAAGTATTAAGAATCTCATAATAAATTATCTTCAAATATAATGAAAATAAAGTAAAACCGATAATTAATATGAGATTAATTAAGAGTGAATGAAAGTGAACCTATTGATGTTCAAGACACTATTTAATGTTCTAATCATTAAAAAAAAATCGTAATAATGAAAGCACCAAAACGTGTAATGCAATGAACAAAAGATATGCAATAAAAACCGACCAAAGCACTACACTAAGTCAAAACAAATTAAAACTTTAGAGAAGGAAATATATCACCTTTCCGAACCCAAACTTGTCGGATTGTTGATTGTCTTGGTTTGTTGACGTTGGGCACGGTTTGTTTTGACTTTTGATCAACCGTGGGTCTCACCATCGCATTCCGCTTTAGAGTAGTTGGTTGTTGTGGCTTTGACTTTTGGTTGACTTTGGGTACTCGACCTTTTTGATGTTGCTTTTGAAACCGAGAAAGTTGTCGTGTGTTGGAAGATGCCAATTGATGTTTAGAAGATGCCGATTGAGTATTCTTATTTTTTCTAGGACATGTCTTCTTGATGTGACCTTTCTCTCCACATCTATGACATACTTTCTCTTTTACACTTGTTGAGACTTTGGGAATAGAATTTTTTACCTTCTCAACAAATGTCCTCTCATATCCAACACCAAGTTTGTCCGTTTGTCCCAACCCGAGCATATTATCAAGTTTTTTCGAACCGGAGGAGAATTTTTGTATGTCGGACTTGAGTTGATGGACTTGTTTGGTCAAAACTTGGTTGGATGTGTGAACTTCTTTGTATTGTTGCTCTAGAAAACCAATCTTATCTTGATATGATTTGATCATTGTCTCCGATTGGTTTAGCTTCTCCTTGAGGATTCCATTGATCTTCAATGATGTGTCATGTTCATCCTCAAGAGCTTTAGTCGTTGCTTTTAAGCTTTTGTTTTCGTCTTCAAATTCTAATAAGCGCGTCCTCAACTTTTTGTTATGCTTAGCCATTTTCCTTGATTCATCAAGAAGTTGTTGGTATGCCTCGGCTAAGCCCTCATCATCCGACTCCCCCTCACTTGTGCCATTGTCGCTCGATGTATCATGCACAGAGGAAGAATCAAAGGGGTTAGCAATAATAGATGATAAGCAAAAAGTAGAAGGATAAGAAGAAACGTGTGAAGAAAAAGCAATTGCATCATTGGTTTCTTCTTCACTAGAACTTGAATCATTGGAACTAGAATCATCCCAAGTTCTAGCTTGTAAGGCCTTCTTATCATAGGATTTCTTAGAAGGACAATCCGTGGCGATATGGCCATAGCCTCGGCATTTGTAGCACCGGATTTCCCCTACAAACTCATCATTTTCTTTAGACGACTTTCCAAGCTTCTTCTCTTTAGAGGATTTAGAATGTGAAGATCCTTTTGAAGAAGATTTGGATGTAGATCTATTTGACTTGTTCTTCCGAAAATTCCGACGAAATTTCTTCGTGAGACGCTCCAATTGATGTTCAAAATCGGCGAGCAAAATTTCTTCATCGGAATCCGAGTCGTCGTCTTCCTCCTTCGTAGATTTGAGTGCAATACCTGTACTCTTAGAAGAGGACTTGGAAGAAGATTCATTAGTAGGAAAAGTCATTTCATATGTTTGTAAAGCGCCTACTAATTCTTCTACTTTCATCTCGTCCGGGTGTTTTATAGTCTCAATGGCCGCAACCTTCGGACGAAATCTTTCGGGAAGAGTTCTCAAAATTTTTCTTACAACTTTAGATTCCGAGATTTTCTCTCCCAAGTTTGCGCATGTATTAATTATGTCTTGAAGACGAGTATAGTACTCGGTAAAGGTCTCATGATCGTCCATGGAAATTGTGAGAATCCGAATTTTGGGAATTTGAAATTCTCAGTGTTCCTCTCCCCCATTACTGTGTTTTTGATCAGTATACGTATATATATACCGGTATTTATATATATATATATGTATATAAGTGATTTTAGTGGATTTTAATAGTTGTTGGTTTTTCGTCGCGGAGAGTGAACGGCTAACGGCGCGATCCGGAGTCCGAATCTGACGAACCAAAATGGTGAGTTCGATGTCTCGGCAGTGCTGAACGCGATGGCGCGATCTGCGTCGTCGTGCGACGAGCGGATGAAAAGTTATTCCATCTTCTTCGCCGAGAGTTCGAATGTCACTTTTTTTGTATTTTCGCGATTTGGATCCTGTTCTCGCACCGTTTCGCGTGAGATTGCTTGTGGAGGGGTGTTTGGGCATTTTGTGCTGGCTGAGAGGGACCTTGGGGTGTTTTACTGAGTTTGGAGGGGTTTTTCTGTAATTTGGTTGGTGGAGGGGGTGGGTGAAACATCCCCTCACACTCCCTCTCTTTGTCCACTTATACACTCCACCTCTCTCCCTCTCTCTCCCTCTATCTCTCTCTTTCCCTCAGCCCAGGCCAGAGCTCGAGGTTCCCCTGCCCCTTGGCCTCCTCCCTGAGCAGCGCCGGCCGCCGCCGGCCACAGCCTGGCCGGAGTAACTCCGGCCACCTCTCCCTCTCCCTTTTTCTCTTTTCTTCTTCTTCTTCTTCTTCTTCCCCTCCTCTGAGGTCAGCACCCAGGGGGAACCCACGCCGAGATCCCCCTGAGGTTGCTGTGACGCGGGGGACCGCCGCCGTGCCGCCGGAGGACCGCCGGAAGCAGCCTGAGCTGCTGCGGCCAGCTGCTGGAGCAGCAGCTGGCCGAGGATGGGGAGCCCAGGCCGCCGCCGCCTCCCGCAGCTCAGGTGGGTGAGCACCGTCACCCCCATGAGCTCCGGCGCCGCCCCCTTCTTCCCCGGCCGCCGCCGTACCGCCGGAGCGCCGCCGCTGCCGCCGTATGCTCCGGAGGGGCCGCTAGGGCACCCGAGGCCGCGCCTGCACCGCCGCCGCTTCCCGGCACCTTTTTTTGTCGCGGTCACCGGCCAACCGGTGGCCGGCGACCTCCTCTTGAGGGTGCTCGCCTCGCCGCCGACCATCGTCGCCGGCCGTTGCCGCGCCGCCGTGCCCTAGTTTTACCCGAGAGCCGGGAGCTTCGCCGCGCCGCCGCCGCCGCCTCCTGCCGTCAGCCAGGGTGAGCTTCCCCTTCCTTGCAACCCTCTCGGCCAACCCTGCCCGCCGCCGGCCCTGTTTGCCCGCCGGCAGTCGGCCGGAGCTAGTTGCTCCGGCCGGGAGGGGCTGTTTTGTGTTGTTTGGCCGCGCCGAGCTGCCCGGAGCCTCTGTTGCTCCCCGAGGTCCGGAGAGGTGAGCACGATGATCACGGCGTCATGCTGATCATCATGCTCACCTCTGTTTTGCTTTTGCTCGAGCCGATTTGCGGTTCGGCCTTGGTCGAGCCGTTTGCATGCTTGTTTCGCTGTTTTTATGCAATTTCCCGGCCTGCGACTCGCCTTGTCGCAGTGAGGCCGTGAGCACGGCTTCCGTTGCGTCGTTACCTATCCGCTGGTGCTTGCGGGAGGTTGAGCGGACGAGCGGAGTGCTCGAATGGCCTTAACTATGATTGTGATGCTTGTATGTCTTGCTGTTTTTATGCTTTTTCCTGACCCGCGACTTGTCCTGTCGCAGCGGGGCTGTGAGCACGGTCTCCGTGACGTCGATACCTATCCGCTGGTACTCGCGGAAGGTTGAGCGGATGAACGGATTGCTCGATCGACTTAATTTAGTGATTGTATGTATGTGTATGTTGCTTGTTTGGGGACTTTGGCGTTTGTGACAGCGTAGCGACGCTGTGGGCTGCAAGGGTAAGGTCTTGGAGACCCTGTGGACTGGTTGTCCAACCCCCTCGCCCTTCGTGGAGTTTCGGATTTGTTTCCGACGCGTTTTTCGATGAAATAATCGGCAAAACGCGCGTTTCTAGTTGTGCGACTCGCTCGCTGTTTTCGCAAGCGACTTGGCTTCGTCATTCAGCCTTGTTGGCTGTTCCTCAACGCTGTCCCGAAGTTCCGAGGACAGCGGTTGAGCGACGAAGGGTTCCGGTGCCATTTCGGCATTTTTTTTCGGGAACCCGGGAGGCCTTTTCGGGTGCGTTTGTTGTCGTGGCACCCCGAGCTTGTGCTCGCTGTCCCAGCACTTGGTGTTATGTGTTCGGGGACAGCGAGGGACTTGTTCGACTGTTTAGTACCCCTCTGGGGCTTTGTGTGGTTTCGGGATCGTCCCGGTGGGTTTCCCGGGCGATCCGTCGGTTTCGGGATGTGAGAGCTTTGTGTTTAGCGTCGACTTGGTGGACCTTGACCCTGTGAGTCTTTCGTAGGTCCTGTCGCGGTTCCCGAGAGCCGTCGGTGTTAGGCTTGATCTTACCTACAGGTGGGTGCTTCGATCCGGAGTCGGTTCAGTGGACTACGGTGATACCTTTCTATCCCTTCTTTGGCATTACAGTTTTTAGTTCACTTGACTCCCGTAGACTCTACTTATATGCGTGTTTGGATAGTAGAGTAGTTGTAGTTGCATGGTTCTTGAGACGACCCAGTCGGTCGGAGGTGATCGCCTGTTGTTCCGGGCGATCCTAGTTGTGGTTATTGGTTACTTTTCGGCTCTTTGCCGTTCTGTGGATTGAGCATATGCATCGATCGTCACAGCTCTTCCCGCACTTCACGTACACCGCGGTCTGATCCACCGTGTGGAGGTGTTCTTTTCCGGAAAAGGGTCGTGAATTTCTACCGACCCGTGAGCCCCGAGCTTTGCGCCGGGATGGATGGTGCCGTTGGATTGAGCAGGGTGACAGTGCCAGAGCCACGTCCGAGTGGCTTCAGATTGGGTTTACTTTGTGGTTATCCCCTTTGATGCATACTAGTTGTTTACAGTAGCATTGTTATTTCAGTTATATGTTCAGCCTCATATTTACTTGTGCTACTGTTTACCATATCTATCTTTTGTTGACCCTCGTGCCGGTGTGTACACCTCGCCTTCGTCGGCTTGCGGTACCCACTGGGAGGGGAGACATGCGTGCATGTTCTCACCCCCCACCCCCATTGCAGGTTTCAGGTGAGCAGGGTGGTGAGTGTCGGGACGCTGCGAGGCACGCCTAGATAGTAGCTCTAGAGGTTCCGACTCGTGAGGCTGCATCCCCAGATTTGGTTATTCCCCTACCTCTATTTGATAGATGTAATGTGTGGTTCAGTTACCCCGTTGTAAATTCTAGCATGCTTATGTTGTGGATTCATTCTATATGCTTGTGTGATGACTGCATGCTTGGACCAGTTGATTGTATCATTGTTTTTCAATCGTTCCGTTATCTAGCATTTCGGTTTCCTACCCCTCGTGGTAGCGTCGTAAAACAAGGTTTCCGTGTGGGAAACGGTTTTCAAATGGATTTCTGATTGCTCGGTTTTGTGATTTCAAAAAGAGAGTTCTCGTGTGGAGAACAGTTTTCAAATGATTCTTGAATGTTTGAAATAGGGTTTCAAATAAAGCTTCTGGGTAAGGAGCAGCTTTCTAGAATGTTTGTTGCTTGTGCATTGCATCATCCTTCGCTTAAGGACCTGCTTAGATTCATACAGGTTTAAGGACGGCTAGCTGTATGAATCTTTGGTGTTGTTGTGCTGTTGGGATGAATGAATAGTGGTTGTGATCCTGTTGTTTGTTGTTGGACGCCGTGCAAATACAGGGGAGGCTCTGTCCGTGTGTACAGTGGACCCCGTATTTGTGGCGGGTCTGTACGTGGCGCGGGCTAGGCTTTTCAAAAAAAAATTTAGCACGTTTTTCCGCATCTTGAACTAGCCCGGGGCGTGACAGATTAAGATGGTATCAGAGCGTAAAGGGAACAAACACTCGTTCATTCATCAACTTGTAACTGAACCACTGGTTAGGCTGACCCATAGGAAGACCTAGGATGTATAGGCGCGCGAGCTCGAGGGGTTTGTTTTCGGCTTGTGTTTTGTGGGAGTTGCCGACCCCTTTTCTCTTGCGCTGGTTTCTGCTTTTGCAGTTGGCTTGTGGTCTTGGTAGACCTTCTCGTCCGGGTCGTGGTGGTGGGCGTGCGCCTGCGGAGCCGTCTGCTGGTGTTCTGTTTCGGGCTGTTGTGGCTGGTTCGAGTGAGGAGCTGGCAGGAGGCGGACAGCCTGGTGTGGACCGTACCCTGTGTGCTTGAGGCCGAGGCGAGGAGTCAGTTGGCGACCCTCTCCGGCATGTTCCGGCTTGTTCCGGTGGTTTTCGCAACAGGCTACGGCAGCTGCCGCCCCAGCCCCTCCTACTCCTTCGCCGTGTACCCCCGATGACTGCAGACCCTCCTGTGGCACCCACACCGATGTGCGACGACCGTGACGATGACAACGACTTTGTCGGCTGTTTCGCGCGTGGACGCCGACCCCGTGTTTGGGGGTGGTAGTCACACTCAAGCGTGTTGGACGGAATTCCTGTGTTTGATCTGCCCTAGTTCGCAGGCTCGTGCTGTTTCTGGTAATGGTGGTGGAGTACCAGACAGATCCCAAGTGGCCGGGTGTTTTTTCCCTTGTGTAACCACTCGTTGGTGAGTGGTGGCCCTCGTGGGCTTGGGAAACGTCACTTGGTGGATCTGTGTTGTTGTGGGGCTGTTCTCGCCCTGTCCCCACTTCCCGTGTTGAGCACGAGGGCCTCTGCGAGCGTCTCTACGGAGACGGTGCTTTGAGCTGTTTCGACCGCATTTTGGGTGTTATCCCCTCTGTGTTGTTGGGTAGGGCTGTGAAGCCTACCCCTCTGACGTCTTGCTGGTGGCATCGTCAGTGTTGGTCTTTTGACCATTGGCTAGTTCTGGCATCGAACTGACGTGTACTAGACTGAGTGGACACTGTTGAGTGTCGGGTGTTTGTTGGTGCCTACGTGGCTTGCGGCTATCCTAACGCCTAAATTGGTGTCTTATGGGATTCCGGGTGGTATTTGTAGGTTTCCGTGTTGCCGCGAGATCCTCCAGGTTCTTGTTGGAGATCTCACCGTGTTCGACGTTGGTTAGTCGACGCTGGTTTTGTTCTGCCTCCGGTTTGGTTCGTGTGGTTGACGACCCGTTGTCGCCTGTAGCCGTCGGTTCGTTGTTGGAAACCGGTGACTCCTAGAGAGTTGGCTCAGGGCAGACTTTGTTTTGTGGGTCGGTCTGCTTTTTTTCCCGTTAATTCGGTGACTAGTCTGTGACTTTGGTCCAGCCTTTTGAGTTGGTTGACCCGGTACCTTCGTGGTGTTGCCGACTGGTTGTTGGCCTTGACCTTGGGTTATTTCGTTTTCTTTTGATAAGTACGTTTGCTGCAGACAACTTAGTGTCGAAAGTTAGAACGAAATGCCCTATCCCTCCTGGGGACTTTCTAGATTGGGTCGGTGCTTTCCCTTGCAAGACTTTTCCGCTCCTTGTCGTCTTGCGGAAAGCTGTGTGTTGGTCATCCCCGTTCTAGTGGTGAACCTTGAGCTAATCCTGGCGTGGTTTTGCGCAGTTGATTGGCCATCACTGCCGTTGGTTTGACTCCGGTTGAGTCAGGGTGCCCTTTTAGCTCGGTTCCGGGATGACGGGAGCCTGGTTGTTGGCTCCGAGGTCTCTGTGCTTGTGTTCGCGTGCTGGATTTTCGCCGCGTCTTTCGTGTAGTCGTGCTTTGGAGCGCGTGCCCGATCTTTGGATCTGATGGTCGACATCGTTGGTGTTTTAATCGCTGGTTGCGTTTGGAAATCCTGTACACCTGAGTGATGGACTCGCAAGGTTCTCGTTGGTTGGATTGTGAGTCGAGCTTCGAGTTGACGGTGTTGTTTTAGTACCCTCTACCGCAGACCTTCGATCTCTTCGACCGACTTCCGGGAGCCTCGGTTTTCTCGAAGTGTGTTCTGCAGCTAGGTTATCCTTAGTTGAGGGTCAAGGCCGAGGACGTTGCGTTAGACGGCCCTCCGGACTCGTTACGGGCTTTACGAGGTCACGGTTTTGCCGTTCGGTTTGGCGAACGTCCCGGCAGCTTTTTGGATTTGATGAACTGGGTTTTTCGGCAGTTCTTGGATCAACTTGTCGTGGTCTCCCTTGCCGACATACTGATCTATTCGAGGAGTTTCCTCCTTGGTTCGCATCGTGATGTGGGTTGGTTTTGTGGAGGAACCAAGGAAGGAGGACTCTGTAGTGGTTTGGCCTGTTCCGGCTCCTGTGACCGAGTTTGGGGACTTCCTCGGCTTGGGCGTCGTTGTCGGCGAATTGTTGAGGGTTCTCCTCAAAATCGCCGCCCCTTTGAGTGAGCTGTCGAGGTAAGGCATGTTGTTTCTCTAGACTCCCGCTTGTCTGTTGAGCGCCTAGGAGCCGATGGACTGTTTGACCCGTGCCCCTATCTTAGCATCGACACAGCCTTGTGAGGTTGTCGTGGCCTTGTGCGATGCATCTTGGATGGGATTGGGGTGCGTGCTCATTCAGCATGAGAAGGTTATCGCTTGTGCTCCGCGCTAGTTGATGGACTGTGAGAAGATCTATCTAGCGCTCGATCTTGAGTTAGCAGCAGTGGTGTACGCTCTCGAGCTTTTGAGACTGTACCTTGTGGAGCTACCGCTTGGTTGTTTCCCTTGGAGGTGCTACCCACCTTGACGGATCAGATTTTCGGTGGACGACTGATGGATCCGCACTGGCTGAGGATGCGAGCAGGACAGAGAAGGTGACTTTGTGCTACATGCTGTTGGTTTCCTTTGAGGACGTAGTCGTGTGCCCAGAGTTTAGGATTTGAGGTGAGAGTTTGGCTGAGGCACACCGGTCGCCGCACATCGTTCATCCTGGAGGGACGAAGATGTACCGCGACTTGAGGTAGAGTGTCTGGTTGTGGCTCAGCATGTGGCACTGTGCCAGTTTGTCAGCAAGTGAAGGCTGTGCATCATCAGGGAAGCTTCGACCGTTACTTATACCTGTAGGGAAGTGGGAGCGGATCACCATGATTTTCGTCACCGGGTTGCCTCGTTCTCTACGAGGTCATGTTGCGATCTGGGTTTGGTGGATTGTCTGACGAAAACAGCTCACTCCCTATCGGTACATCCGTATTAGTCTTGGGATCGACTGGCGCAGCTCTACTTGGATGAGTTCGTCGGGCTGTTTGAAGTGCCAGTGTCGATCGTTTTGGATCGGAATTCTCGCTTCGTTTCCCAGTTCTGGAGGTGCTTGCAGTAGGCACTGGGGACGAGGCTCAACTTCAGCTCGGTTTACCACCCTCAGAGTGTTGGGCAGTCGGAGCGAGTCTTCTAGACTCTCGAAGTTATGCTCCGGGCATGCGTTTGGATTTTGGTGAGGATTGGTTCAGGTATCCTTCCTTGATGGAGCTTGCTTCGTTCTACAGCTTCCTAGCGAGCATTGGATTGGCACCGCACGAGGCGTTTTGTGGAAGTCGTTGTCGATCACTGTTCTGTCTGGTTGACGTGGATGAGCGTCGTGTGATCGGCCCGACAACGGTTCAGCTGAGGGAGTATCTCAGCTGCGGTGAGGTGCCTGTGAGGTTTTTGGCTCGCATTGTGAAACAGTTGAGGAACCGGAGCTTTCTGTTGGTGAGACTGCGGTGGATGAGTCGCGAGGAGCGCGAGATTTCTTGGGAGCTAGAGTCTGCTTCGTGTGAGCGGTATCCGCTGTTGTTCGCGGATAGTGTGTGGGTAAGTTTCGGGGACGAAACTTCTTGTTAGGTGGGAGTGATGTGAGAATCCGAATTTTGGGAATTTGAAATTATCAGTGTTCCTCTCCCCCATTACTGTGTTTTTGATCAGTATACGTATATATATACCGGTATTTATATATATATATATGTATATAAGTGATTTTAGTGGATTTTAATAGTTGTTGGTTTTTCGTCGCGGAGAGTGAACGGCTAACGGCGCGATCCGGAGTCCGAATCTGACGAACCAAAATGGTGAGTTCGATGTCTCGGCAGTGCTGAACGCGATGGCGCGATCTGCGTCGTCGTGCGACGAGCGGATGAAAAGTTATTCCATCTTCTTCGCCGAGAGTTCGAATGTCACTTTTTTTGTATTTTCGCGATTTGGATCATGTTCTCGCACCGTTTCGCGTGAGATTGCTTGTGGAGGGGTGTTTGGGCATTTTGTGCTGGCTGAGAGGGACCTTGGGGTGTTTTACTGAGTTTGGAGGGGTTTTTCTGTAATTTGGTTGGTGGAGGGGGTGGGTGAAACATCCCCTCACACTCCCTCTCTTTGTCCACTTATACACTCCACCTCTCTCCTCTCTCTCTCCCTCTATCTCTCTCTTTCCCTCAGCCCAGGCCAGAGCTCGAGGTTCCCCTGCCCCTTGGCCTCCTCCCTGAGCAGCGCCGGCCGCCGCCGCCACAGCCTGGCCGGAGTAACTCCGGCCACCTCTCCCTCTCCCTTTTTTCTCTTTTCTTCTTCTTCTTCTTCTTCTTCCCCTCCTCTGAGGTCAGCACCCAGGGGGAACCCACGCCGAGATCCCCCTGAGGTTGCTGTGACGCGGGGGACCCGCCGCCGTGCCGCCGGAGGACCGCCGGAAGCAGCCTGAGCTGCTGCGGCCAGCTGCTGGAGCAGCAGCTGGCCGAGGATGGGGAGCCCAGGCCGCCGCCGCCTCCCGCAGCTCAGGTGGGTGAGCACCGTCACCCCCATGAGCTCCGGCGCGCCGCCCCCTTCTTCCCCGGCCGCCGCCGTACCGCCGGAGCGCCGCCGCTGCTGCCGCCGTATGCTCCGGAGGGGCCGCTAGGGCACCCGAGGCCGCGCCTGCACCGCCGCCGCTTCCCGGCACCTTTTTTGTCGCGGTCACCGGCCAACCGGCCAACCGGTTGGCGGCGACCTCCTCTTGAGGGTGCTCGCCTCGCCGCCGACCATCGTCGCCGGCCGTTGCCGCGCCGCCGTGCCCTAGTTTTACCCGAGAGCCGGGAGCTTCGCCGCGCCGCCGCCGCCGCCTCCTGCCGTCAGCCAGGGTGAGCTTCCCCTTCCTTGCAACCCTCTCGGCCAACCCTGCCCGCCGCCGGCCCTGTTTGCCCGCCGGCAGCCGGCCGGAGCTAGTTGCTCCGGCCGGGAGGGGCTGTTTTGTGTTGTTTGGCCGCGCCGAGCTGCCCGGAGCCTCTGTTGCTCCCCGAGGTCCGGAGAGGTGAGCACGATGATCACGGCGTCATGCTGATCATCATGCTCACCTCTGTTTTGCTTTTGCTCGAGCCGATTTGCGGTTCGGCCTTGGTCGAGCCGTTTGCATGCTTGTTTCGCTGTTTTTATGCAATTTCCCGGCCTGCGACTCGCCTTGTCGCAGTGAGGCCGTGAGCACGGCTTCCGTTGCGTCGTTACCTATCCGCTGGTGCTTGCGGGAGGTTGAGCGGACGAGCGGAGTGCTCGAATGGCCTTAACTATGATTGTGATGCTTGTATGTCTTGCTGTTTTTATGCTTTTTCCCGACCCGCGACTTGTCCTGTCGCAGCGGGGCTGTGAGCACGGTCTCCGTGACGTCGATACCTATCCGCTGGTACTACTCGCGGAAGGTTGAGCGGATGAACGGATTGCTCGATCGACTTAATTTAGTGATTGTATGTATGTGTATGTTGCTTGTTTGGGGACTTTGGCGTTTGTGACAGCGTAGCGACGCTGTGGGCTGCAAGGGTAAGGTCTTGGAGACCCTGTGGACTGGTTGTCCAACCCCCTCGCCCTTCGTGGAGTTTCGGATTTGTTTCCGACGCGTTTTTTTTTCGATGAAATAATCGGCAAAACGCGCGTTTCTAGTTGTGCGACTCGCTCGCTGTTTTCGCAAGCGACTTGGCTTCGTCATTCAGCCTTGTTGGCTGTTCCTCAACGCTGTCCCGAAGTTCCGAGGACAGCGGTTGAGCGACGAAGGGTTCCGGTGCCATTTCGGCATTTTTTCGGGAACCCGGGAGGCCTTTTCGGGTGCGTTTGTTGTCGTGGCACCCCGAGCTTGTGCTCGCTGTCCCAGCACTTGGTGTTATGTGTTCGGGGACAGCGAGGGACTTGTTCGACTGTTTAGTACCCCTCTGGGGCTTTGTGTGGTTTCGGGATCGTCCCGGTGGGTTTCCCGGGCGATCCGTCGGTTTCGGGATGTGAGAGCTTTGTGTTTAGCGTCGACTTGGTGGACCTTGACCCTGTGAGTCTTTCGTAGGTCCTGTCGCGGTTCCCGAGAGCCGTCGGTGTTAGGCTTGATCTTACCTACAGGTGGGTGCTTCGATCCGGAGTCGGTTCAGTGGACTACGGTGATACCTTTCTATCCCTTCTTTGGCATTACAGTTTTTAGTTCACTTGACTCCCGTAGACTCTACTTATATGCGTGTTTGGATAGTAGAGTAGTTGTAGTTGCATGGTTCTTGAGACGACCCAGTCGGTCGGAGGTGATCGCCTGTTGTTCCGGGCGATCCTAGTTGTGGTTATTGGTTACTTTTCGGCTCTTTGCCGTTCTGTGGATTGAGCATATGCATCGATCGTCACAGCTCTTCCCGCACTTCACGTACACCGCGGTCTGATCCACCGTGTGGAGGTGTTCTTTTCCGGAAAAGGGTCGTGAATTTCTACCGACCCGTGAGCCCCGAGCTTTGCGCCGGGATGGATGGTGCCGTTGGATTGAGCAGGGTGACAGTGCCAGAGCCACGTCCGAGTGGCTTCAGATTGGGTTTACTTTGTGGTTATCCCCTTTGATGCATACTAGTTGTTTACAGTAGCATTGTTATTTCAGTTATATGTTCAGCCTCATATTTACTTGTGCTACTGTTTACCATATCTATCTTTTGTTGACCCTCGTGCCGGTGTGTACACCTCGCCTTCGTCGGCTTGCGGTACCCACTGGGGGGGGAGACATGCGTGCATGTTCTCACCCCCCACCCCCATTGCAGGTTTCAGGTGAGCAGGGTGGTGAGTGTCGGGACGCTGCGAGGCACGCCTAGATAGTAGCTCTAGAGGTTCCGACTCGTGAGGCTACATCCCCAGATTTGGTTATTCCCCTACCTCTATTTGATAGATGTAATGTGTGGTTCAGTTACCCCGTTGTAAATTCTAGCATGCTTATGTTGTGGATTCATTCTATATGCTTGTGTGATGACTGCATGCTTGGACCAGTTGATTGTATCATTGTTTTTCAATCGTTCCGTTATCTAGCATTTCGGTTTCCTACCCCTCGTGGTAGCGTCGTAAAACAAGGTTTCCGTGTGGGAAACGGTTTTCAAATGGATTTCTGATTGCTCGGTTTTGTGATTTCAAAAAGAGAGTTCTCGTGTGGAGAACAGTTTTCAAATGATTCTTGAATGTTTGAAATAGGGTTTCAAATAAAGCTTCTGGGTAAGGAGCAGCTTTCTAGAATGTTTGTTGCTTGTGCATTGCATCATCCTTCGCTTAAGGACCTGCTTAGATTCATACAGGTTTAAGGACGGCTAGCTGTATGAATCTTTGGTGTTGTTGTGCTGTTGGGATGAATGAATAGTGGTTGTGATCCTGTTGTTTGTTGTTGGACGCCGTGCAAATACAGGGGAGGCTCTGTCCGTGTGTACAGTGGACCCCGTATTTGTGGCGGGTCTGTACGTGGCGCGGGCTAGGCTTTTCAAAAAAAAAAAATTTAGCACGTTTTTTCCGCATCTTGAACTAGCCCGGGGCGTGACAGATTAAGATGGTATCAGAGCGTAAAGGGAACAAACACTCGTTCATTCATCAACTTGTAACTGAACCACTGGTTAGGCTGACCCATTGGAAGACCTAGGATGTATAGGCGCGCGAGCTCGAGGGGTTTGTTTTCGGCTTGTGTTTTGTGGGAGTTGCCGACCCCTTTTCTCTTGCGCTGGTTTCTGCTTTTGCAGTGGCTTGTGGTCTTGGTAGACCTCCTCGTCCGGGTCGTGGTGGTGGGCGTGCGCCTGCGGAGCCGTCTGCTGGTGTTCTGTTTCGGGCTGTTGTGGCTGGTTCGAGTGAGGAGCTGGCAGGAGGCGGACAGCCTGGTGTGGACCGTACCCTGTGTGCTTGAGGCCGAGGCGAGGAGTCAGTTGGCGACCCTCTCCGGCATGTTCCGGCTTGTTCCGGTGGTTTTCGCAACAGGCTACGGCAGCTGCCGCCCCAGCCCCTCCTACTCCTTCGCCGTGTACCCCCGATGACTGCAGACCCTCCTGTGGCACCCACACCGATGTGCGACGACCGTGACGATGACAACGACTTTGTCGGCTGTTTCGCGCGTGGACGCCGACCCCGTGTTTGGGGGTGGTAGTCACACTCAAGCGTGTTGGACGGAATTCCTGTGTTTGATCTGCCCTAGTTCGCAGGCTCGTGCTGTTTCTGGTAATGGTGGTGGAGTACCAGACAGATCCCAAGTGGCCGGGTGTTTTTCCCTTGTGTAACCACTCGTTGGTGAGTGGTGGCCCTCGTGGGCTTGGGAAACGTCACTTGGTGGATCTGTGTTGTTGTGGGGCTGTTCTCGCCCTGTCCCCACTTCCCGTGTTGAGCACGAGGGCCTCTGCGAGCGTCTCTACGGAGACGGTGCTTTGAGCTGTTTCGACCGCA
Organism: Puya raimondii; assembly: GCA_016920855.1. NCBI lineage: Eukaryota > Viridiplantae > Streptophyta > Magnoliopsida > Poales > Bromeliaceae > Puya > Puya raimondii. Next base: position 26,964,695 of record JABWPP010000048.1, read on the forward strand.
TTTTGGGTGTTATCCCCTCTGTGTTGTTGGGTAGGGCTGTGAAGCCTACCCCTCTGACGTCTTGCTGGTGGCATCGTCAGTGTTGGTCTTTTGACCATTGGCTAGTTCTGGCATCGAACTGACGTGTACTAGACTGAGTGGACACTGTTGAGTGTCGGGTGTTTGTTGGTGCCTACGTGGCTTGCGGCTATCCTAACGCCTAAATTGGTGTCTTATGGGATTCGGGTGGGGTGGTATTTGTAGGTTTCCGTGTTGCCGCGAGATCCTCCAGGTTCTTGTTGGAGATCTCACCGTGTTCGACGTTGGTTAGTCGACGCTGGTTTTGTTCTGCCTCCGGTTTGGTTCGTGTGGTTGACGACCCGTTGTCGCCTGTAGCCGTCGGTTCGTTGTTGGAAACCGGTGACTCCTAGAGAGTTGGCTCAGGGCAGACTTTGTTTTGTGGGTCGGTCTGCTTTTCCCGTTAATTCGGTGACTAGTCTGTGACTTTGGTCCAGCCTTTTGAGTTGGTTGACCCGGTACCTTCGTGGTGTTGCCGACTGGTTGTTGGCCTTGACCTTGGGTTATTTCGTTTTCTTTTGATAAGTACGTTGGCTGCAGACAACGTAGTGTCGAAAGTTAGAACGAAATGCCCTATCCCTCCTGGGGACTTTCTAGATTGGGTCGGTGCTTTCCCTTGCAAGACTTTTCCGCTCCTTGTCGTCTTGCGGAAAGCTGTGTGTTGGTCATCCCCGTTCTAGTGGTGAACCTTGAGCTAATCCTGGCGTGGTTTTGCGCAGTTGATTGGCCATCACTGCCGTTGGTTTGACTCCGGTTGAGTCAGGGTGCCCTTTTAGCTCGGTTCCGGGATGACGGGAGCCTGGTTGTTGGCTCCGAGGTCTCTGTGCTTGTGTTCGCGTGTGCTGGATTTTCGCCGCGTCTTTCGTGTAGTCGTGCTTTGGAGCGCGTGCCCGATCTTTGGATCTGATGGTCGACATCGTTGGTGTTTTAATCGCTGGTTGCGTTTGGAAATCCTGTACACCTGAGTGATGGACTCGCAAGGTTCTCGTTGGTTGGATTGTGAGTCGAGCTTCGAGTTGACGGTGTGTTGTTTTAGTACCCTCTACCGCAGACCTTCGATCTCTTCGACCGACTTCCGGGAGCCTCGGTTTTCTCGAAGTGTGTGTTCTGCAGCTAGGTTATCCTTAGTTGAGGGTCAAGGCCGAGGACGTTGCGTTAGACGGCCCTCCGGACTCGTTACGGGCTTTACGAGGTCACGGTTTTGCCGTTCGGTTTGGCGAACGTCCCGGCAGCTTTTTGGATTGATGAACTGGGTTTTTTTTTTCGGCAGTTCTTGGATCAATTTGTCGTGGTCTCCCTTGCCGACATACTGATCTATTCGAGGAGTTTCCTCCTTGGTTCGCATCGTGATGTGGGTTGGTTTTGTGGAGGAACCAAGGAAGGAGGACTCTGTAGTGGTTTGGCCTGTTCCGGCTCCTGTGACCGAGTTTGGGGACTTCCTCGGCTTGGGCGTCGTTGTCGGCGAATTGTTGAGGGTTCTCCTCAAAATCGCCGCCCCTTTGAGTGAGCTGTCGAGGTAAGGCATGTTGTTTCTCTAGACTCCCGCTTGTCTGTTGAGCGCCTAGGAGCCGATGGACTGTTTGACCCGTGCCCCTATCTTAGCATCGACACAGCCTTGTGAGGTTGTCGTGGCCTTGTGCGATGCATCTTGGATGGGATTGGGGTGCGTGCTCATTCAGCATGAGAAGGTTATCGCTTGTGCTCCGCGCTAGTTGATGGACTGTGAGAAGATCTATCTAGCGCTCGATCTTGAGTTAGCAGCAGTGGTGTACGCTCTCGAGCTTTTGAGACTGTACCTTGTGGAGCTACCGCTTGGTTGTTTCCCTTGGAGGTGCTACCCACCTTGACGGATCAGATTTTCGGTGGACGACTGATGGATCCGCACTGGCTGAGGATGCGAGCAGGACAGAGAAGGTGACTTTGTGCTACATGCTGTTGGTTTCCTTTGAGGACGTAGTCGTGTGCCCAGAGTTTAGGATTTGAGGTGAGAGTTTGGCTGAGGCACACCGGTCGCCGCACATCGTTCATCCTGGAGGGACGAAGATGTACCGCGACTTGAGGTAGAGTGTCTGGTTGTGGCTCAGCATGTGGCACTGTGCCAGTTTGTCAGCAAGTGAAGGCTGTGCATCATCAGGGAAGCTTCGACCGTTACTTATACCTGTAGGGAAGTGGGAGCGGATCACCATGATTTTCGTCACCGGGTTGCCTCGTTCTCTACGAGGTCATGTTGCGATCTGGGTTTGGTGGATTGTCTGACGAAAACAGCTCACTCCCTATCGGTACATCCGTATTAGTCTTGGGATCGACTGGCGCAGCTCTACTTGGATGAGTTCGTCGGGCTGTTTGGAGTGCCAGTGTCGATCGTTTTGGATCGGAATTCTCGCTTCGTTTCCCAGTTCTGGAGGTGCTTGCAGTAGGCACTGGGGACGAGGCTCAACTTCAGCTCGGTTTACCACCCTCAGAGTGTTGGGCAGTCGGAGCGAGTCTTCTAGACTCTCGAAGTTATGCTCCGGGCATGCGTTTGGATTTTGGTGAGGATTGGTTCAGGTATCCTTCCTTGATGGAGCTTGCTTCGTTCTACAGCTTCCTAGCGAGCATTGGATTGGCACCGCACGAGGCGTTTTGTGGAAGTCGTTGTCGATCACTGTTCTGTCTGGTTGACGTGGATGAGCGTCGTGTGATCGGCCCGACAACGGTTCAGCTGAGGGAGTATCTCAGCTGCGGTGAGGTGCCTGTGAGGTTTTTGGCTCGCATTGTGAAACAGTTGAGGAACCGGAGCTTTCTGTTGGTGAGACTGCGGTGGATGAGTCGCGAGGAGCGCGAGATTTCTTGGGAGCTAGAGTCTGCTTCGTGTGAGCGGTATCCGCTGTTGTTCGCGGATAGTGTGTGGGTAAGTTTCGGGGACGAAACTTCTTGTTAGGTGGGAGTGATGTGAGAATCCGAATTTTGGGAATTTGAAATTCTCAGTGTTCCTCTCCCCCATTACTGTGTTTTTGATCAGTATACGTATATATATACCGGTATTTATATATATATATATGTATATAAGTGATTTTAGTGGATTTTAATAGTTGTTGGTTTTTCGTCGCGGAGAGTGAACGACTAACGGCGCGATCCGGAGTCCGAATCTGACGAACCAAAATGGTGAGTTCGATGTCTCGGCAGTGCTGAACGCGATGGCGCGATCTGCGTCGTCGTGCGACGAGCGGATGAAAAGTTATTCCATCTTCTTCGCCGAGAGAGAGTTCGAATGTCACTTTTTTTTTGTATTTTCGCGATTTGGATCATGTTCTCGCACCGTTTCGCGTGAGATTGCTTGTGGAGGGGTGTTTGGGCATTTTGTGCTGGCTGAGAGGGACCTTGGGGTGTTTTACTGAGTTTGGAGGGGTTTTTCTGTAATTTGGTTGGTGGAGGGGGTGGGTGAAACATCCCCTCACACTCCCTCTCTTTGTCCACTTATACACTCCACCTCTCTCCCTCTCTCTCCCTCTATCTCTCTCTTTCCCTCAGCCCAGGCCAGAGCTCGAGGTTCCCCTGCCCCTTGGCCTCCTCCCTGAGTAGCGCCGGCCGCCGCCGGCCACAGCCTGGCCGGAGTAACTCCGGCCACCTCTCCCTCTCCCTTTTTCTCTTTTCTTCTTCTTCTTCTTCTTCTTCCCCTCCTCTGAGGTCAGCACCCAGGGGGAACCCACGCCGAGATCCCCCTGAGGTTGCTGTGACGCGGGGGACCGCCGCCGTGCCGCCGGAGGACCGCCGGAAGCAGCCTGAGCTGCTGCGGCCAGCTGCTGGAGCAGCAGCTGGCCGAGGATGGGGGGGGAGCCCAGGCCGCCGCCGCCGCCTCCCGCAGCTCAGGTGGGTGAGCACCGTCACCCCCATGAGCTCCGACGCCGCCCCCCTTCTTCCCCGGCCGCCGCCGTACCGCCGGAGCGCCGCCGCCGCGCCGTAGCCGTGCTCCGGAGGGGCCGCTAGGGCACCCGAGGCCGCGCCTGCACCGCCGCCGCTTCCCGGCACCTTTTTTGTCGCGGTCACCGGCCAACCGGTGGCCGGCGACCTCCTCTTGAGGGTGCTCGCCTCGCCGCCGACCATCGTCGCCGGCCGTTGCCGCGCCGCCGTGCCCTAGTTTTACCCGAGAGCCGGGAGCTTCGCCGCGCCGCCGCCGCCGCCGCCTCCTGCCGTCAGCCAGGGTGAGCTTCCCCTTCCTTGCAACCCTCTCGGCCAACCCTGCCCGCCGCCGGCCCTGTTTGCCCGCCGGCAGCCGGCCGGAGCTAGTTGCTCCGGCCGGGAGGGGCTGTTTTGTGTTGTTTGGCCGCGCCGAGCTGCCCGGAGCCTCTGTTGCTCCCCGAGGTCCGGAGAGGTGAGCACGATGATCACGGCGTCATGCTGATCATCATGCTCACCTCTGTTTTGCTTTTGCTCGAGCCGATTTGCGGTTCGGCCTTGGTCGAGCCGTTTGCATGCTTGTTTCGCTGTTTCTATGCAATTTCCCGGCCTGCGACTCGCCTTGTCGCAGTGAGGCCGTGAGCACGGCTTCCGTTGCGTCGTTACCTATCCGCTGGTGCTTGCGGGAGGTTGAGCGGACGAGCGGAGTGCTCGAATGGCCTTAACTATGATTGTGATGCTTGTATGTCTTGCTGTTTTTATGCTTTTTCCCGACCCGCGACTTGTCCTGTCGCAGCGGGGCTGTGAGCACGGTCTCCGTGACGTCGATACCTATCCGCTGGTACTCCCGGAAGGTTGAGCGGATGAACGGATTGCTCGATCGACTTAATTTAGTGATTGTATGTATGTGTATGTTGCTTGTTTGGGGACTTTGGCGTTTGTGACAGCGTAGCGACGCTGTGGGCTGCAAGGGTAAGGTCTTGGAGACCCTGTGGACTGGTTGTCCAACCCCCTCGCCCTTCGTGGAGTTTCGGATTTGTTTCCGACGCGTTTTTCGATGAAATAATCGGCAAAACGCGCGTTTCTAGTTGTGCGACTCGCTCGCTGTTTTCGCAAGCGACTTGGCTTCGTCATTCAGCCTTGTTGGCTGTTCCTCAACGCTGTCCCGAAGTTCCGAGGACAGCAGTTGAGCGACGAAGGGTTCCGGTGCCATTTCGGCATTTTTCGGGAACCCGGGAGGCCTTTTCGGGTGCGTTTGTTGTCGTGGCACCCCGAGCTTGTGCTCGCTGTCCCAGCACTTGGTGTTATGTGTTCGGGGACAGCGAGGGACTTGTTCGACTGTTTAGTACCCCTCTGGGGCTTTGTGTGGTTTCGGGATCGTCCCGGTGGGTTTCCCGGGCGATCCGTCGGTTTCGGGATGTGAGAGCTTTGTGTTTAGCGTCGACTTGGTGGACCTTGACCCTGTGAGTCTTTCGTAGGTCCTGTCGCGGTTCCCGAGAGCCGTCGGTGTTAGGCTTGATCTTACCTACAGGTGGGTGCTTCGATCCGGAGTCGGTTCAATGGACTACGGTGATACCTTTCTATCCCTTCTTTGGCATTACAGTTTTTAGTTCACTTGACTCCCGTAGACTCTACTTATATGCGTGTTTGGATAGTAGAGTAGTTGTAGTTGCATGGTTCTTGAGACGACCCAGTCGGTCGGAGGTGATCGCCTGTTGTTCCGGGCGATCCTAGTTGTGGTTATTGGTTACTTTTCGGCTCTTTGCCGTTCTGTGGATTGAGCATATGCATCGATCGTCACAGCTCTTCCCGCACTTCACGTACACCGCGGTCTGATCCACCGTGTGGAGGTGTTCTTTTCCGGAAAAGGGTCATGAATTTCTACCGACCCGTGAGCCCCGAGCTTTGCGCCGGGATGGATGGTGCCGTTGGATTGAGCAGGGTGACAGTGCCAGAGCCACGTCCGAGTGGCTTCAGATTGGGTTTACTTTGTGGTTATCCCCTTTGATGCATACTAGTTGTTTACAGTAGCATTGTTATTTCAGTTATATGTTCAGCCTCATATTTACTTGTGCTACTGTTTACCATATCTATCTTTTGTTGACCCTCGTGCCGGTGTGTACACCTCGCCTTCGTCGGCTTGCGGTACCCACTGGGAGGGGGGGGAGACATGCGTGCATGTTCTCACCCCCCACCCCCATTGCAGGTTTCAGGTGAGCAGGGTGGTGAGTGTCGGGACGCTGCGAGGCACGCCTAGATAGTAGCTCTAGAGGTTCCGACTCGTGAGGCTACATCCCCAGATTTGGTTATTCCCCTACCTCTATTTGATAGATGTAATGTGTGGTTCAGTTACCCCGTTGTAAATTCTAGCATGCTTATGTTGTGGATTCATTCTATATGCTTGTGTGATGACTGCATGCTTGGACCAGTTGATTGTATCATTGTTTTTCAATCGTTCCGTTATCTAGCATTTCGGTTTCCTACCCCTCGTGGTAGCGTCGTAAAACAAGGTTTCCGTGTGGGAAACGGTTTTCAAATGGATTTCTGATTGCTCGGTTTTGTGATTTCAAAAAGAGAGTTCTCGTGTGGAGAACAGTTTTCAAATGATTCTTGAATGTTTGAAATAGGGTTTCAAATAAAGCTTCTGGGTAAGGAGCAGCTTTCTAGAATGTTTGTTGCTTGTGCATTGCATCATCCTTCGCTTAAGGACCTGCTTAGATTCATACAGGTTTAAGGACGGCTAGCTGTATGAATCTTTGGTGTTGTTGTGCTGTTGGGATGAATGAATAGTGGTTGTGATCCTGTTGTTTGTTGTTGGACGCCGTGCAAATACAGGGGAGGCTCTGTCCGTGTGTACAGTGGACCCCGTATTTGTGGCGGGTCTGTACGTGGCGCGGGCTAGGCTTTTCAAAAAAAAATTTAGCACGTTTTTCCGCATCTTGAACTAGCCCGGGGCGTGACAGAAATTGAATCAAATTTACTTGTAAGCATTTGAAGTTTTTGGACTTTTACCAAGCTAGTTCCCTCATGCGTAACTTGGAGAGTATCCCAAATCTCCTTTGCCGTTTCGCACGCCGAGACGCGTGAAAACTCGGTTTGAGATAAAGAATTAAATAAGGCATTAATTCCCCGACCGTTGTAAGAAGATAAATCAATCTCTTCCCTACTCAATTTATTTCGAAGTTTAGGGACGCTAACATTATCGACGATTTGAGTGGGATGAGTCCATCCAAATTCTATGGATTGCCACACTCGTTCATCGATGGCTATTAGAAAAGCTCTCATGCGAACTTTCCAATAAGCATAGCTCGTGTCATCAAAGAACGGAGGTCGATGAATGTTACCACCTTCACCCATTATGAAAGATAAAGCCTAGATCCCGCTCTGATACCAACTGTAAGAATAGGGAGTGCCCTAGGATCTATCTAGATACTATCAATCACCTAGAGGGGGGTGAATAGGTGTATAAACAAAAATCACAAATCTCAATGCGATAAAGTAATGCGAAAAATAAAATCAGCACACCGAGATTTACGTGGAAAACTCCACCTTGGAGAAAAACCCACGGGACCAACACGCGAAAAAACAATCCAGTAAGAGTAAAGAATTACAAGGTGATTACCGACTCCACGGACTTAACCTCTCCCTTCTCTTCAGCGGATCATGCGCACCAACGGGTTGTCCACGCCCCACGTCCAAATCCACGAACGCCACGTCCCGAATCCACGAGACGCCCAACTTCGAATCCACGAAGCCTTCAACACGTCGAATCCACGACGCCCACTTGAATCGACGAGCGCACTCCGTCCGGAGCAAGAACAATAACAATGATGATGGTTTATTGCTTAGAATATCATTGAAGATCTGTGAGAATAATCTCTAAGCAATCCTCAAATTGATTCTAAAAGAATATTAGAAATTAGGGCACCATGAATCAATTTGAGAGAAGCTTGATGTAGAAGATGAGGAAAACGGTCACCTACAAGCTTCTAGGGTTTCTAAAAGATAATCTATGCTTCACCACGTTTTAGAGACACCCCCACATCATATTTATAGGTTAGAAGCAATCCAAAAAAGATTAGGATTAAAAAATAGTTTTTAGAAAGGTTTGGAAGCAAACCGATTTCGACTAGGATTGAAAAACTGATTTTAAGAAGGTTTGAAATCAAATTAGGATTGCTAAAAAGATTTTAAGGAATCTACCATCTTATTTACAGGTTTGGGGGACATTAGAATCAGAGTAGGATTGAAAAAATAACTTTCCAAAACTTCGCGACGGGTCGGGGTCCAGACCTTGGATCGCAGGGTCCGGACCCGGAAACAATTTCGCGTTTCATTGTCCGGACCGCAGCCAACAGGGTCCGGACCCGCTTTGCGAAACACTCTGGGGTCCGGACCTCAGCCCTCAGGGTCCGGACCTCCGCCCTCAGGGTCCGGACCTCATCCTCAGGGTCCGGACCCTCCCTGCATGACAACCAGGGAGGCGTACGGGTTCCGGACCTCACCTCAGGGTCCGGATCCTGGAAGTTGGAAAACTTATTTTTTATATTTTAACTCAATTTTTATCTATTCTAATGTCTTCCAAACACTTGTAAAAGTTTATAAATCATCATCAAGATTATTTAAACTTACCAAGCATCGTGAATTCATACGTTGAGTCTGCGAGTCTTCAAACTTTGTTTCTTCTTTTTTAAACCTTCAAGACTCCGACTCACTTTACGAAATATGTCAATATAAAATCCGTAACACTCTCCACCTCCAAATCCCTCCTCGAAGCTTAATCTCCCAAACTCCAAGTATTGTAGGAGCTCCAATAGAGAGAGGAATGAGAGAGAGAGAGTGAGAGAAGAGAAATGTTTCTCTTATGTCTAAATGAGGGAAAATGGCTGGGGTCTCACTTTTATAGGGTGTTGCAACAATTGCAACCAACCCCTCTCACATTTTACTCATTACAACCAGCCAAAACTGGCATTTCGCAGTACTGCATACCGGTACTCAGATTCGCGTACCGGTACATGGGCATTTAGTACCGGTACCAAAAATCCAGTTCCTCAGAATCAGAACGTTGGATTCTCAAATTTTTTATTACGTATCGGTACCCAGATTTTAGTACCGGTACACAGTGTTTCAGTACCGGTACTCAGGTTCAGCTCCTTAGAACCCGAGAGCTAGTTCCCCAGAATTTGTATTGCGTACCGGTACCCAGTTTCTAGTACCGGTACTCAATACAAATTCTGCAACTTAGGCAGAATTAACCCTCCGGAGTCAGTTTTCGCGCTCGGTTTGCACCGAAAATACACGAATACTCTCCAAACTTCGCCGGATCTATTCGAATACCTTTTAGGCTCATTTCCACTAGAACTCTACAATTTGTAGAAGTTCGGTGCACTACAGCATGCTTCGTAAATTAGAAGTAGACAACTGTGGTTGAAAACTTTGAACTTAGGATGCATGAGTATAGTACCATGTGAACCCTAGAGATGCATTGAACTAGTAGAATAAAATAGTGGTATGGACATACGAAACATAGTGAAACATTATGTGCCATTGTGATGTCAAGCATGAAATTAGTGACAGAACTACGGATTGGGTATAACCTGTTGTACATGTAGAGGACTACGACATTGTGTATTGAGGTTATACATGTAGCATGTGCTAGGTGTTTGCCATAGTTGTATATATCGTAAGACATTGCATGTCTAGCCATGCACAGATAGTGTGATGTTAGTATGTTGCCGTAGTTGCACATGACTTGACATGAGCAAGCTAGGGATTGGTAGATCCCAGGATATTGTCGCCATGGTTAGTGGTGAGTTCTTTGGATAAGAGAATTGGATCATACTCGTATAGTATGTTCTAACTTGTGCAGGTCGTGACTCTACAAGCAGTGAGCTCCGGAGTGTCACACGTATAGGCTGAGCGGTTGACTCCCCAGTAGACGGCTCAAGGTGGGTGATCGGGTAGCGTAACTCCTCCCCACGTGGCTTAGAAATGTGAGTTGGGCTCGACCTCAAGATGAGACGGTATGATTGGGTCAAGAGGTAAAAGAGAAAGACATCAAGAGCATAGTAGGTCTTGTCTTTGTATACCTTGTAAAGAGAACATATTAGTGGTGTCACATGTTTGGTGATGGGTTGATTATGCCTCCTCAACAAACAGCCCAAGGTAGGTGATTGGGTCGCGTAGCGCCTCCCCACATGGCTGAGAGGGGTGAGTTCGGCTTGACCTTATGGCGAGCCCCTGATTGGGTCAGGAGTAAATAAGGGGTCAAGTTAAGCATATTGGATCTTGGAATTCATTTTCATTTTGTAAAGACATAGTAGTGTTTATTCCAATTTATGCATACTGTAATTGTTTGCTACTTCTTGGTTATCCTATCTACTTATGCCTTGATTGGATCTAGTGGGAAAGTCACCAGGGTCAGTGGCCGAAACCACTAGAAACTTCTTTTAGTTCTCATCCTCCATGTTTTGTAGAGCCAATCACAAGAGGAGCGGCACCGGACCAAGGCGTGGGTGTCGCGCCCTAGATAGTAGGGTTACCAAGCGTAGGTTATCCGTGTACAAGTAAAAGAATAGAATGTAATGGTATTTCGGAAAGAAAAATGTGATAGAGAGCGAAATTGTGTTTTGAGAAAAATGGCATATATCATGTATTATGTATCAAATTTGAGAGCGATATGTAAAAATATGATTATTCCAATGTTTTAATAGTTAGATTTATATTTTCGCTCTTGTGATATGTCCTCGTACAGAACTGTATTATGTAATTTTTTGGGTGAAATTCAATGTATTGATTTTGTTTACGCGTTGGATGGATAGAAAAAATTCTGTCTGTTCGGCCGGTCTATTCACGCGCCCGCATAGCCTGCACCGTGCAACGGGGTGGGACGTGACAAACGCGGCCGATCCTCCCCATTTTTCTTTTTGAATTGCTCATACTGGGCGACCCGAACGCCCAAATCGAACAGGTTAGGAAAATACTTTTTTTTAGATGGTTTTCAATTTTAAAATGCAGACTATTAAACGCCATTTTGGCGAACTCAGATTCCGGCATCCGCACAAAGCACCGGTTTCTAGCTGTTTTGAAACGGTTCAAGTATTCTTCGACCGTTTCCCCTGACTTTTGTCGGTATAAGGCCAAATCAGCCACTAATAACTCCGGTTCCGACCTGTAAAACAATTGATGAAACTTTCATTCCAATTCATCCCAATCTCGGATAGAATTGGCGGGTAGGCTTGTGTACCATGTAAACGCCGTCTTGGTTAACGACGTATTAAACAAGCGAAGTTTCAAGAATGGATCAGCGGCCGCTTCTCTACACTGAGCCATAAACCGAGCAACGTGCTCCACTGTGCTCTCGTTTTCTTCGCATGAAAACTTGTCGAACTTCAGCATTTCTCAATTCGCCACATACGGATGTTCTGCATCAATGTTCGCAGGATACGGGGATCTAAATACAGGCTACATTGCCGGCCTTACCCCTATACCGAATGTGTTTCGGATTGCCTCTTCTATTTGAGCGTATAGCTTATTGTTTCCTGTCACCGAGGCGGGAGGCAGGGCCGGAATTCCGTTCGGCCCGGCCTAGAGAGAGGCGGACTGTAGTTTTGCATTGCAAGGTTGAGTCCCTCCAATGCGTTGGGGCCCTGGCCCCCAGCCCTCACGCCTATGTTTTGGGGTTGATAAGCAGGCAAAGGAGGTGGGGGAGGTAAACCCCATGCAATCTCTGGCTGAGGGCCTGTATTTATATTCACCGGCCTGTAGGCAGCCTGAAAAGATGCTATTTGGGAATGTGTCTATGGGACCGCCAATTCGACTGTGTTTTGTGTTATCGGCATGGTTAGGGGTCCTTGTGGACCCCCGTAAGGCTGCTCGTTCCAGGCTAGCAGCTGCTCAATATGAGTAATATTTTCATTAGAGGCTGTGATAGCGGCTAATACTGCGTCTAACCGAGCAGTGCTCTGATGACTATTTTGATCCAATGTCTGCAGGACTCGGGTCATTTGCCCTAATGCCTGAGTAAGGCTCGGCTCCTGGTGAGCCGAGTGTCCCGCTACTTTCATCCCCTGCCTGTAGCGCCACCTAATGCTCGCTTGCATTTTTGTCGCTACTGGCCTGGTTATTCTCTGAGGGCCTGGGAACGACCCTATTTCAGAGGTTCATTGTGTTTTCGTCAGCCATGAGAAAAGGATAAGGATGTACGTGAGCGTGTTCCACCGAATACGGGGCGATGCGGACCAGATCAAGGCATTGACCAGGTCAAGTTCCTCCTCGACAAGAGAGTCGGCTCCTGAGATGACCCTCGAGTGCACCACTGACTAATTAGGCGATTCGACTGAGTAGGGATTAGCTCAACCGGATTCTTCCGTAAATATTCACAAACTCGGCTGAATGAGCTGAACGGCTTATATTTATCGAAAAATGATAAAAGTAGGGATACAAGAGCTGTTACAGAGATAAGCTCTACGCCTAACCCTATTCTACCACGCTCTGAATTACAGAAAATTAATAGAAAAATCTACTGCAACTAGTAAGAAAATATACTACAACTAACAGAAAAATTCTATGAAAAAACTAACTCTTAGGAAAGCAGTAAATGTCGAAAAAAAAGGAATTAAAATTTGCTGTGGTATTTTTCTCGCGTGAAGGACCTCTTTTTACAGTCGTGCATTTTTTATTTATATTTTCGCCTGCCGTTATTGAGTTAATCCCATCGTGGAGGTTTATTCAGCCACATTCCTTCTTCATCTGGTCGTGCCTCGGTCGACCTCCCCACGTCTTCAACCGCATCCCGCCTAAAACGCCCTTCTGTTTTAGGCATGCGCTTTCCAACTCCGAATGTATCACGTGTCGCTTCACGTCTTGCTTTTGTTAATTTGCTCACGTGGCTCGGGCTGCTTTACCATGTAGAGCTATTTTTATGGCCCCAACCGGAGCTAAAAAAATGTCGGGCTTTTTTCCTATTTCGGGCCACAAATATTGCGATGCTGCAGGGTGTATTTGCGGAAGCTCGGATGCCTGAGTTTTTGCGGTGGACAGGCAAGCAATCCACCGTAAGCAGTAAGGAGTCTATTTTTTTAATAACTTTTGCATTACAAGGTCTATCCTTTATAACTTTATTAGCAATCAACAAGTTATTTTAATTATTTTTTACTAAATTAATTTTTAAATATATATATATTTATTTATTTATTTATTTATTTTGAATTCAAATTTTGAATTATATAGATTTTGAATAAAAATTTAATATATGGTATCAATATTTATAATTTTTATCATTATAAAATTATGTATAATTTACTTATGTGTCATGCATATTGGGACAAATTTGATATGTAACTAATTTAAAAAATAATTTTGAGTTAAGTCCGATTTTCTTAATTAGGTAATTTTTAAATTATATGTTTTCTACTACATATTTTAAATATATATTATTATAAGAATATTAAAGATAATATTTTGATAGTATTTTATCAATTTGTAATATTTGAAAGCACTTTTCAGACGAATATTAATAAAACAACATTCAATCACAGACAATAATTATACGACAGAATTACTAAACACTCTATAGCTTTTTTAAATAGCACAACACTATATCCTACAACATTGTCACAACCGCACTATTTTTTACAGTTTGCCCAGACAGGTTGTATGTCTACTCACAATATTGCATGCCAACTAGGAGTAAATAATCAACCCCAACTCAACATAGCATTTATTATTAAATTTCCTAATCATAAAACCATCATATTAGGAGGAAATAATAAAGAACTAACTGCACCATTGGTCATTGAACCAGAAAATGAATTAACAGTTTGATCATCTCGAAGTTACAAATTAATCGTCATTTCATCTTAAAAATATAATGTGATAGTTAAGTTGCGTATTACTATAAACTATAGAAAATTTAAAATAAAAACTAATATAGTGACGTATTTAAAATAGTAAATTAAAGTTTACTTTTTTAATTAAAATAAATTAGAGCAATGTTTCTATACTTTTTATTTCTGGATGTCATTTATTTATTCCCATTCAAAGGCTTAAATTTAATTTTTTATTTAATTGTGACCTGTAATAACATATCACCTTCAGAGAGGTATCTTTCACTAGGTACCCAAAAAAAGAATATTTTGATCTTTTGATTCGGGAGTAACTAAGTAATTTTGCTTCCACTATATTATTTAATATAACATCTCTCTTATCTCTTTATTTTCTTTTTCTATCTTTCTCTCCTTCCTCTCCATCCAACTATGGGAGTTTTTATTTTTGGATAAATCACAAAGTTTGAATATTCCAATTTAGTATAGTGTTCAAAAGTATTTTTTTTTCTTTGTTTAATTATTTTTATATTGCAAATGACTTTAATTTTAGGAAAATATGCTGCGTTAAAATTTATTTCCCTACCTACTACTTTCTAAACTTTTTTCAAAAAAATAAGAAGAAAATTTAGTTTTTTTAAATTTAATTTGGTAGTTATTTTTATTTTTAACTCGAAGACTAAGAATTTTAAAATTTTATCAGATAGTAGGATATTTATTTTTTTAGTTTTGACATTAATATTTTCTGAAATTTGTAATGGCTAATAAATCAGAAAACAATATTCAAAATTATTTTTAATCTTATTCAGTTCAAAGGATTAAACCAAGCTGCTTGATAGACTGGGTTGCTGTCTGACCAGTCGAACCATCAATTCAATCTGGTTTTTAAATTATTGATACTAATTTAATATACTGTATAAATTATTGATACTAATCCAACACTTCTATATACTGTTTAAAATCCGTCGGATTTGGATGCAACTTTTGGGATTGATAGTCGGGCTCGAGTTCAGATTTTTAAAAACCCAATCTGAATCTTACCCATTAATATCGCTAACCATTAATTCCTAACCATTACTTATTTTTTAACGACTAATCTTAACCTTTTCAGTTTTTACGTTTAAAATGCTTATTATGTCACGCCCCGTCGGGCCTTTAACACCAACTAGATGGAAAGGATAAACCGCATAGGTGCATGCCCCAGACCCGCCGAACGGATAGAGTCTTCTCTATCCGCCCAAGGCGCCATAACACAAGCATATCCACGATATTCCAACTAGGAACGGAGTACAATAGTTGCACAAGAAAAGCATCAACATAAGAAGTTCTACTTCTATTACATCAAATTTGCACATTTATACATGTCCAATTTTTCTTTTCTTTTATTCCTATTCCATACATCAATTTCCAAAACTATGGAATTTACAAGTTGCATACATTTAATAAAAACTCCTATGCTATCATTGTCCAAAACTAGAGGTACAACTCTATGTAACATCAAAATGGAATGGCCGCTATCTAAAGAGCCAAACCCTTGCCTCGCTCCGCCGCCTCACTCACGGAAGGACCTGAAAAATGTGGGGTGAGAACTATAAACATAGTTTCCAGTGGGTAAGGCCACCCAAGAGAGAAGCTCGACCCACCAGGTCCAAAGAAACACCATAAGCATAAGTTAGATCACAAATAACTATGCATACAAATATTCACATGCTTGTAAATAAACATAAAGGATGCAACCAAATAAAATGTCAACTTTCATTTTCTCCTAGGTTCATCCTATATCTCACATTGACCAAGTTCAACTACTTGTCATTTATTTATGGTGTCGGAGTCGCCGCATCACCATAATGGTTCTCAACCAAAGCGGAATCGCCGCAAGTGTTGGGCACCGGGCAATGGAATCGCCATCCCCATCATGGTTCAATCTCCAAAGAGTGAAATCGTCATCTCCTTGTTCGGGTAGCGAAATCGTCGCATACCCGGGATAGCGAAATCGTCGCATACCCTATTCCATCACCGCCATTACGTGGCACGGGTAGCGAAATCGTCGCGTACCCGGAATAGCGAAATCGATGCGTACCCCATTCCATCACCGCCAGCACGTGGCACGGGTAGCGAAATCGTCGCGTACCCGGGATAGCGAAATCGTCGCGTACCCCAATCCATCGCCGCCATCACGTCGCACAGGTAGCGAAATCGTTGCATATCCGGGATAGTGAAATCGTCGCGTACCCCAATGTTCACATTTCACACTTGCCAACCTAAGTCCAATGGCCCTAGGTTCAAGTCACCAAGTCTCACCTATGTTCAATGACACTAGGTTTACTTTACATTCTCAACCTAGGTTCCAATCTCATGTTCCAACCGATGTTCAATGACACTAGGTTTCAATCTCATGTTCCAACCTATGTTCAATGACACTAGGTTCCATTTGCACTTTTCAACCTATGTTCCTCAACACTAGGTTCAAATTCATACATGCAATCACATAACAAGTATAGATAATAAAAATATACTTGAATTCATTAACATACAAGATGAGCCCATTGCTCAATTTATCATGATTCTTATTTTGCCAACATGCAAATTCTAGGGTTACATACTTTCACACCATTTTCATTTCAAATGGTTATTTACCCTAGACATGGAAGTGACCTAATCACTTCGGTAAACACAAACCCACATCAAGAGCTTCCAATTTCTTGAATTCTTTGAGCTCCTAAGTCACCAAGCCTTGGGTTCTTGCTTCAACCCAAGCTTCTACAAGAAAATGGCTCGTTACTCATTACGAACCCATAAATCAACTCGATGCTAGAAATCAATGGTTCTAACATGATTTCTTATGCCTCAATTGCAATTTCTGAAGGTACAAATATTTTTAGAACCTCCCATGACAAAGGCCCTAAATCTACCTAGGGTTTGCATGCATGTAAGCCAAACCCTAGATTTCATGGCCAATCTTTCACCATTTGTGGTCAAGATTGCCTAGGATTTTCAAAAACCTCATATCAAAGGATTAAATCCAAGGTTTAAACCCTAAATCACAAGAACTCACCTCCACACCCACGCTCCCTAGCCTCTTCTTGCACCAAGAAGCTCCAAATCTACCTTAGAAGCTTTTTCCAAGGTCAAATCATTCACTTCTCCAAGCTTTGGAGAGAACTCTAGAAAGAGAAAGTGAGGGAGAGGGAGAGAAAATATGAGGAAAGTGGAGAAGGAATGAGGGGAGAGACCTCAGCCCCTATACATAACCCCCCATCCCATGAGATTACCAAACTGCCCCTCACTGGGCATTCTGCTTCAGCCGGGTCCGGACCTTGCAAATGGGGTTCGGACCCCGTACGCGCATAAGCTCTCAGCGCAGGTCGGGTCCGGACCCCACAGCCGGGTCCAGAACCCGTGAGCACCTCAGCTCGGAAAACAGGTTGGGTCCGGACCTCGGCGTCCGGGTCCGGACCCTAACTGCTCCACGGACTTCATTGTCCGAACCCCAGATCTCGGGTCCGGACCCCGTGAGCAATTTAGTTCGGGCTTTTCCAAAAAATTCAGTTTTTGGTTTCCGGGATCCTAACTCGCACCCAACCGTTCTGAAACCCTCGGAACCCAGTTCCACACCAGCCATTATCGACTTTCTCCGAACTTCATCAAAGTTGGTAAAGTTCGATACAGCGCACCGAAATTCAGAGTGCTACATATTATCTCTGATGGTTAAAATGTCATTATGATTTAAAATGTTTATTATCTAATAGCTCAAAACTATTGTTAACCTTATTCAGTTCAAAGAATTGAACCGATCCGCTTAATAGACTGAGATTACGGTCTAATCGGTTGAAACAGTTGGTTCAATTTGATTTTTAAATCATTGATATTAACTTACTTAAAATGAATAATAAGAGTTAAAAGCACTAATTGCGAACTAAAAGGTAAGAAACTAAAATTATAAAAATTGACTAGAAACTGAAAAATTTTAAAGTAAAAAAATCAAAACCAACTTAATAAATCAAATCAATTAGACTGATCAAATTGATAATATACAATTAGTCTAGATTTGTTCCATATAAATTTATTTAATTTATCTACCATCATAATTTTGTTTATTCTATTAAAACTCTATGGTGGAGATTTATTATAAGCTTAAAATTTAAATTGTATAGTCTAGATTTTTTCAGTAGTTAGTTTAAATTGCACTATATTGTTTAGACTTATAGGAGGCTTCAATATACTGCTCACATTATAAACTAAAAACTTATTTTCGCTAAGTTATAATACATGATTTCATTATTTTTAAAAGATCAATTTTTACTAATAAAATTTGAATTAATTTAGTCCGTACAACTCTATTCTAAGAATAAATTTGAATTACACCCTATATTCCTATTGAATCAAATATTTAACCACATTCAAATTTTTTTTAGAGAGTGATACAAAATTAATGTCTAAATTAGAGGAATTCTAAAATTCCTTAATCATATTAAATATGTTGAACTTAAATATTTACCCACTTTCAAATTTTTAAATAGTCATACAAAATTAAATTTAAATTAGAGAAATTCAAAAATTTCTTAAACATATTAAATATTTTGAATTTAAATATTTACCAACATTTAAATAGTACTACAATACAATATTAATGTCTCAATTAGAGAAATTCTAAAAATTCTTAAACATATTTGTTGTGCTCCGTTTTCTTTTGACCGTTGACCGGGTCCGGACCTTCTCGATGTATGCGAAAAGGTAAAACGATTTCTTTAAATGACCCTCGATATTTGCGCCCTAGACTATATCAAACGATTCGGCTGATGAGGGATCAGATCAGCCGAGTTCTGATAGCAGACAAAAAGTTGCGTCGGCTGATGAGCCGATCGAATGTGTATCAGAGAAGATACTTAGGTCGGTTGATGAGTCGAATGGATTATATATATATGAAGATTTGGATATCTTACAAGGACTAAGTCTATCTTAAACTATTCCTAAAAACTTAAGTAAATGCTGAAAAAGAAAATTACAATTGGACTACTCCTAGGAAACACAAGAAAATAAGGTAGGAATTGAAAATGGTCTTCTCGTTTTCTCTGAAGGAAAAAAGACCTCTTTTTCCAAGGCGTTTTTCTGTTAATTTATTGTATTCGTCTAAGGTCTTCAGTTATTACCATGATCAGCCAGCCCCTTTTTCCTCGGGCCACTCCTGGCTAATCTCAACCGTAAGCGGTTTTCAACAACCGCCTTTTAGTTTTTTGGCTCATATTTCCAACACCCGGTTTACTATTTCCCTCGAAATTTTTATACGCCGGTCTCATAGCCGTACGATTTTCGAGATATCAACAATTGCCCCCTCGGCAGCTTCCGAACTTTTGTTCGGTAGATGACGTATGGACTCCTAATTAAAATTTCGGAATGAACAAAAAGACTACCCTCTTTTACTCCTAGCCGTCTTTTCATCTTCTGACGGCCATAATTTCTTGATTTTCTTTTTGTCTCATGTGCGGCAATTAATTAGGTCATTTATAATATCATCATGAGTTAAGCTTTCCGAAAAGACCTCCTGACGGCTAACATCTCTTTTTCTCCCTCTTTTTCGGCGAACCGACTTCTTTCTTCTGGTTTCTTCTTTCATCTTCATCTCCGTATTTTCCTTTTGTTATTTACTTCAAATGGCTCCCATTCCACCACTTCCTTCTTCTCCGTCTATCGATTATACTCTTCTTCGTGTATTTGTCAAAAATGACCATTCTCGACTTGTTCTTGGCCCTTCGTTTTTGGAGGACCCTATTCTTGAAGATTTCCCTTTCTCGACTGAGGGTCTCCCATTTCTGGCGAAATCCATTGATTTGTCTTCTTGGACTACTTCTTCATCCGTTGGAAGAAGTCTCCGAACTTGGCCAAGCATCTCCGACACTTATATTGCCTGGTTAGATCGAGTCCAGGCATGTTACTCCGATGCATGGCGTGAAGTTGGGCTATATGAAGCTATCCAGCTTAAACGAACTCCACCCATCGCCGACCATTTGCTTTTGGCATCGGCTCTGTGTTTTTGGTCTACTACTTCTAACACTTTTTTCTTCAGAGGAGGACCTTTCACTCCTACTCTTCTCGACGTGGCGGCAATAGTTGGCCTTCGTCCTCATGGTGTTACCCTTTCGATGGCTTATTGTCCCGATGGCGTCGATGACTTTGAGGCCCACCTTGATCCTAAAATAGACTTAGCATATACCAAATTCATCCGTCGTTTTGCAGGTCAGGCTCCTAATCCCGTCACCCGTAAGGAACACATAGCCTTTCTTTTGTATTGGCTTTGTCATAACCTATTTTATACCCGTTCTCAAAAAATCAACCGAGATTTTCTTCCAATCGCCGTTGCTTTAGCCAATGGCGAAAAATTAGCACTCGGCACTTATTTTCTTGCTTTTGTATACCGAGAAATCTTTGAATCGATTAAACCCCTCCCGTCCGAAAAGGAGTTATCATTAGTTCAGGATGTGGAGTTTTGTGGTTTTTACAAATGTGCCTTCAAATTTATTTTCCTTATTTTTGCCGAACTCCCCTGGATTTGCATTCGGCTCCTACTTTCGACACATATGGCTTAGCACTCGGCTGCTGTCACGCCCCGAGCTAGTTCTAAATGCGGAAAAACGTGCTAAAATTGTTTTTTTTTTAAAGCCTAGCCCGCGCCACGTACAGACCCGCCACAAATACAGGGTCCACTGTACACACGGACAGAGCCTCCCCTGTATTTGCACGGCGTCCACAACATACAACAGGATCACAACCACCATTCATTCATCACAACAGCATAACAACTCAAAGAGATTCATACAGCTAACCGTCCTTAAACCTGTATGAATTTAAGCAAATCCTTAGGCGAAGGATGATGCGATGCACAAGCAACAATCATTCTAGAAAACTGCTTCTTACCCAGAAGCTTTCTTTGAAATCCTAATCTCAAACATTGAAGGATCATTTGAAAGTTGTTCTCCACACGAGAACTCTCTTTTTAAATCACAAAAGCCGAACGATCGAAAATTCATTTGAAAACCGTTTCCCACACGGAAACCTTTATTTGAAAGCGCTACCACGAGGGGTAGAAAACCAAGACGTGCGATAAAAGCCACAATGATGGAATAACAGCATCGACATCCTCACATGGAAACTACATCAAACATCACAAGATCTAAGCATGCAAGACAATCACATATGAATACTGAATAAATCCACAAAATATAAGCATGCTAGATAATATCCCAAAAGGTAAATGAACCACAATCACATCTAACAGATAAGGGTAGGGTGATAACCAAATCTGGGGGAGTAGCCTCACAAGTCGGAACCTCTAGAGCTACTATCTAGGCGTGCCTCGCAGCGTCCCGACACTCACCACCCTGCTCACCTGAAAACAACAACGAGGGCGGGGGGTGAGAACATGTAAACATGTCTCCCCTCCCAGTGGGTACCGCAAGCCGACGAAGGCGAGGTGTACACACCGGCACGAGGGTCAACAGATAGGTAGATATGGTAAACAGTAGCACAAGTAAATATGAGGTCAATATATAACTGAACAACTATGCTACTGTAGCAACTAGTGTATGCATCAATGGAAATAACCACAAGGTAAACCCAATCCATAGCCACCGGGACGTATCCCTGGCACTGTCACAACCTGCTCAACCAACGGCACAAACCTTCTGCACGCAACGCAGCAAGGCTCACGGGTCGGAACCAAACTCAACGACCCTTTTCCGGAAAAGAACACCCCCAGGCGGTGGATCAGACCGCTGGTGTACGTGATGTGCTAGAAGAGCTGTGACGATCGATGCGAATGCTCAATCCACAGAACGGCAACGAGCCGTAAGCAACTGATAAACCACAACGAGGATCGCTTGGAACAACAGGCGATCACCACCGACCAACTAGGTCGTCTCAATAATCATGCAAATCACAACTACTCTACTATCCAAGCACACATAAGTAGAGTCAACGGGAGTCAAGTGAACTAATAACTTAAATGCAAGAGAAGGGATAGAAAGGTATCACCGTAGTCCACTGAACCGACTCCGGATCGAAGTACCCACCTGTCGAAAGATCAAGTCTAACACCGACGGCTCTCGGGAACCGCGACAGGACCTACGAAAGACTCACGGGGTCAAGGTCCACCAAGTCGACGCTAAACACATAGCTCTCACATCCCAAAACCGACGAATCGCCCGGAAAACCCACCGGGACGATCCCGAACCACACTAAGCTCTACAGGGGTACCAAACAGCCAACCAAGTCCCTCGCTGTCCCCGAACACACAAAACCAAGTGACGGGACAGCGAGCACAAGCTCGGGGTGCCACGACCACAAACGCACCCGAAAAGGCTTCCCGGGTTCCCGAAAAATGCCGAAATGGCACCGGAACCCTTCGTCGCTCATCCGCTGTCCTCGGAACTTCGGGACAGCGATGAGGAACAGCCAACAAGGTTAAACGACGGAGCCAAGTCGCTTGCGAAATCAGCGAGCGAGTCGCACAACTAGAAACACGCGTTTCGCCGACTATTTCATCGAAAAACGCGTCGGAAATGAATCCGGATCTCCGCAAAGGGCGAAGGGGTTGGACAACCAGTCCACAGGGTCTCAAGGGTCAAGCCCTTGCTGCCCGCAGCGTCGCAACACTGCCACAATCGCCAAAGTCCACAAACAAGCGACAATTATAAACATACAAGCACTAAACAAAGCCGTTCGAGCAAACCGTACATCCGCACGACCTTCTGCAAGCACCAGCGGATAGGTAACGATGTCACAGAGACCGTGCTCACAGCCCCACTGCGACAAGACAAGTCGCAAGCTCAGCAATTGCATAAAAATAGTGAGCATATGCACTAAACAAGCATAATTAAGGCCGTTCGAGCGCTCCGTTCGTCCGCACGACCTTCCGCAAGTACCAGCGGATAGGTAACGACGTAACGAAGGCCGTGCTCACAGCCCCACTGCGACAAGAACAGTCGCTGGCTCAAACAAGCCATAAAAACAGCAAAACATACAAAAATAAAGCCGACAAAGGCCAATCAGCGAAACGGCTCACCAAAACCTAAAACTAAGGTGAGCATGGTGATCAGCGAATCGCCGCGATCATCGTGCTCATCTTCCCGAGCTTCAAGAGGCAACAGGGAGCCCAAAAACAAGCTTGCTGCCAAAAATAACACAAAAGAGACCCCGGCCGGAGCAACAAGCTCCGGCCGGCTGCCGGCCGGCATGCATGGCCAGCGGCGGCTAGGGGAGGATGCGGAGGAGGCAAGGAAGAGGGGGCTCATCTCAGTCGGCGACGGGAAGCTGCGGCGGCGGCGCGGGAAGAAGTCCTGCTCTCGGGTTGGCCACCCGAGGCTAGGGCACGGCGGCGCGGCAACGGACGGCGACGGCGGCCGGCGGCGACGCAAGCACCAGCAAGACGAGGTCGCCGGAAGTCGTCCTGCCAGTGACCGCGACAACAAAGACGGCGAGTGGCGGCGGCGGAGCAGGCTCGGCCGCAGCTGCCCTAGCTACCCAAACCGAGCTTGCGGCGGCTCCGGCGGCACGGCGACGGCCGGGGAGGAAGGGGGCGGCGCCGGAGGACCTGAGGGTGAGGGTGCTCACCCTCGCAGGCGTCGGGAGGCGGCGGCGGTGCGGGCCCACCGAGCTCGGCCCGCAGCTGTCCAGGCAAGAGCTACAGCAGTCCGGCGGCCCACAGCAGCGACTCCCGGCGGCGGCGCACGACACCGGCAGTCGTGCTACCTCAGGGGAAGCCCATGCATGGGTTTCCCCTGGGTGCACACCACAGAGAAGAAGAAGAAGAAGAAGAAGAAAAAGAAGAAGAAGAAGAAGGAGAAGAAGAAGAAAAGAGAGGGAGGAGTTGGCTGAGGTTGCTCCGGCCAGGGGATGGCCGGCGGCGGTCGGCCGGGCTCGGGGAGGAGGTTGAGGGGCAGGGGGAGTTGGTGCTCACCTCTGGGGAGGCTGAGGAAGAAAGAGGGAGAGAGAGGGAGTGAGAGGGAGTGGGAGGGAGTGGTTCAACCACTCTCTCAACCACTACACACACACACACACTCCAACAACCCCCTTGCACAAAATGCACCAGGTCCCCTCTCAGCCGGCACAAAAGCCCAGACACCCCTCCACATTCGAACTCACGCGAAACGGTGTGAAAAACGGGGTCCAGATCGCGAAACACTAAATGTGACATTCGACCTCTTGGCGAAGAAGATGGAAAATCTCTCAATCCGTCCGTCGCATGTCGACACGGACCACACCATCGCGTTCAGCACTGCCGAGACATCGAATTTACCATTTTGGATCGTCAGATTCGGGCTCCGGATCGCGCCGTTAAGCCGTTCTCTCTCCGCGACAAAACTCCAAAAGCAATAAAACACCAATAAACAACTTATATACATATATATACATATATACTTGTATATATATACGTATACAGATCGAAAATACAGTATCAGGGGAGAGGAACACAGAGAATTTCAAATTTCCAAAAATTTGAATTCTCACATCACTCCAACCTAACAAGAAGTTTCGTCCCTGAAACTTACTCATACACCATCCGCGAACAACAGCGGATACCACATACGCAATGCAGACTCCAGCTCCCAAGCAGTCTCGCGCTCCACGCGACTCGTCCACTGCACTCCCACAAACAGAAGGCTCCGATTCCTCCACTGCTTCGCCTTGCGAGCCAAAAACGTCAAAGGCACCTCACCGCAGCTGAGGTCCTCTCTTAGCTGTACCGTTGTCGGGCCGATCACACGACGCTCTCTCACGTCAACCAAACAGATCAGTGATCGACAACGACTTCCACACAACGCCTCGCACGGTGCCAATTCAACGCTCGCATGGAAGCTGTCGCAGAAGGCGAACTCCACCAAGAAAAGGTCATGAACCAACCCTCACCAAGATCCAAAACGCACGCTCGGAGCATATCCTCGAGAGTCTGGAAGACTCGCTCCGACTGCCCAACACTCTGAGGGTGGTAACTGAGCTGAAGTCGAGCTCCGTCCCCAGTGCCTGCTGCAAGCTCCTCCAGAACTGGAAAACGAAACGAGAACCCCAATCAAAAAACGATCGACACTGGCACTCCAAGCAGCCTGATGATCTCATCCAAGTAGAGCTGCGCCAGTCGAACCCGAGACTAAGTTAAGTGTACCGGTAGGAAGTGAGCTGCTTTCGTCAATCAGTCCACAAAAACCCAGATCGCAACATGACCTCGCTGAGAACGAGGCAACCCGGTGACGTAAACCATGGTGATCTGCCCCCACCTCCCTACAGGTACAAGCAACGATCGAAGTTTCTCTGCTGATTGCTGACGCTCAGCCTTCACCTGCTGACACACCAGGCACAGTGCCACAAGCTGAGCTACATCCAGAAACCCTGCCTCGAGTCGCGGTACATCTTCGTCCCTCCTGGATGAACGGTGTACTGCGACCAGTGTGCCTCAGTCAAAAACTCTCACCTCAAATCCGGATCACTGGGCACACACCTCCGTCCTCGAAGGAAAACCATCGGCATGTAACATGAAGTCACCATCTCTGCGCTGCTCGGCCTCTACCCGCACTCTCTGCAAGTACGGATCCATCAGCCGCCCACCGAAAATCCGACCCGACAAGGTGGGCTGCACCTCCAAAGTCGACAATTGTGCGATAGCTCCATAAGGTAAAGTCCGCAACTCCAGTCGACGAAACTCCACTACCAATCGCTCTTGGTCGGTAGTGTCTCCAAAGCTTGAGAGCGAACACCACTGCTGCTGTAGTACCCCTGGGGCCTAACTGACGGAATGACTGTAGTATCCTTGACTGTTCGACACTTCTGGAGAAGGTCGAGACAAGTCGGAGTCGTTTCGGCGTCAAATAGACGCGAAAACGGACTCGGAGCGCCGAAGCAAGCCAAAACTGAAGTTTTGGGCTTTTGAACTTTAGGGCGCCCAGAAGTCTTGTTTTGGGCGTCCAGTTGTGCAGCGCTCATTTCTGAAAATTTCTAAGTCATTTCGGATCCATGTTTCGGGCGCCCGGAAAGTGAGTCCGGAAATCCTACCTCGTGAGTATCGAACTGCTCGACACGTGTTGATCGGTTGGTGAGATCCGTCGGACCAGGTTTGGGCGCACCGGACCGCGGCGGAGAGTCCGATGGTCGAGTTGGTGCAGGCTGAAGAACCGGGCGCCCACTTCATGAGTTTCGGGCGCCCGAATCTGGGAATTTCCTGCTGAGTACAGGTTAGATGTATTCTGTTCTTGAGGCTCACTGCACCTTTATCCCTTGTCTATAAAAGCAATGGACGACCTCCCCTGAGGCTCTTTTCTCCCCTCTTCAAGGTGAACTCGGATCTTGCAAGGGAAACCCTCTCTTCTCTCCCAATTTCATCTTGCTCCATTGATGATCTTGGTCTCCTGCTGAAACTGCAACGTCAACCTGTGGTGTTCATGCTCATGTGCAGTGTAGGAGTGTCAAAATCCAACGAAACTTGGTTTGTTGGATAGAGGACTCGCAGAGGAAGAAGTGGAATCTTTCCAATCGCGATTTGGACAGGTATGTAAGCTACAGTTGACATTTTACTAGACCCCTACGTTCTTGAGCTGAAACTTGGGTTTTTCCTTTGATCTTTTGGATCCAATCTCTTGGGAGCTGGATTTTCGAA